>CM070777.1:5400000-6000000 GCA_036346955.1 Dipus sagitta | reverse complement strand
TAGGGATTAAATGGAGCTCATTGGAAGAGCAAGTTCCAGGCATGCATGAGGCACTCAGTTGATGTCCAACATTGCAATTAAAGAAATAAATAAGTTAGAAAACAAAAAATTCCAGTCCACCAGGGAACATAGAGTAGCGCTGACCACTGTCTCTCCACTGGCTTCTCCTCTCAGCCCTGGGCAGTGAGTAACACTGCAGTTCCAGGCCTCACATTACCTTGCTTGGAGTTGGGGACGCCTCACCTGTCTCTGCCCTCTGCAGTACCTGCTGTGAGGAGCTGCTTGTCTTGTGTTTCTTTGGTGGTTGCCCAGGGTCAGGGTATTGTGGTTTGCTGAAACTTGAGTTGGAAATACAACCACTAGGTTAGGGTCACCAATCATTTTCCTCCATTGATAAACTATCTGTTACCTCATTAGCTGTTTTCTATCATATCCCCAGAGTGGAGGACAATGGCATTGATTCTGAATAGCTAAGTTGAGTGGGTCTGCTTCCACTCAGACCACTGGATTTGTACTTGAATCTTTCCACAAATTCAGTCTGTAACCTTAGACAAGTCTTCAAAACCCCAAGCCTTAGAAATCTCACCTAAATAGAGGAAATGAAAATACCTGTCCATTACAGAGACGTGTTTCATATCTGACACAGGAGGCCTCACATAATCTTCATCAACAGGTTTGAGGATGGGGCATTATCCAAATATGGGAGAAACAGCTGTGCTCACATAACCCTGAGCCAGACCTGGAGGATGCCAGCCTCGGGAGGGGTGCCCTGTGGGAGAGGCAGGCGGAGCTGTGGAGGAAAGGTGTGATGACCACTTGCTGTGGAAAGCTATCCCGCATATAGGGCGTGGCTGTTACCTTCTTGAACTCTCAGCAGCTGTGATCACACATAGGAGATCTGAACAAGATTGAGCTCATTCAGCTTCTGTCATGAGGAGAGGGACCTCGAGATCCCGCCCCTCTCCAGGATCTTTAGACAATTAATAGTTGCTAGAGGTGAGGGTCTCATGAGACCCCGCACCTCCCTAAGGAGACATAGACAGTTAACATTGCTGAGAGGAAGACTTTCCTCAGTGGCACAGTTGGCCATAAGTTTCACACTCTTTCTAAGAAACCTTCTTTAACTCATTGGTTTGCCAAGCTAGATTTGGATGGAATATTTCTTTGTTTCTGTCACTGGTGCCCTATCTGTGGTGAATAGATATTTGTCTCCTCAGATGCTCACAGTTGCAAGCCAACGCAGGAGGGCAGCCAGGGAGTAGAAACATGAAGGCTCAGGTACAATCCCTTGTTCAGTGACTGCTAAACTTGAAGGAAGGTGCCTAACAATGAGACCTGCCCAGGGGAAAACCCTGATAATGTGAGGTCCAGGCAGAGGGCTCCTCGACAGATGGATGAGTCACACTAACGAAAGCGTGCAGTAAGGAGACCTAAGTCTGGGAGCTATTAAAGAGACCTGGGGAGTTCAGGTCCACATCTAGAGAACTCTGGACTGGTACCCAGTACCATCTTTTCTGAAAGACTCAGGTGGGTCTGACAAAGTTCTGCTTCAGTGGTTGTCACAGGACAGACTTACACAGAAGTCACACACAGCCAGTTCTCTCCAGCCAGCCAATACCAATGGCACTGTTTCTGATTTCTCGGGAGCAATGGTTATCCTCAGGGGAAAATGTCTTGGACATTAGTGGAAAATGTGGTGCCCATGTGAATTAGTTAAACAATTGCCTTTGGGAATGCAGAGATATTTATCAACACAATGGAGCCCCTGGGAAAGTGGAGCTGAGTGCAAGCCGGTAAAGATGGGATGGAAACCAATGAGGGAGTGCAGCTTTCTGAAAGGTGTGTGCGGTAGACATAGCATTTGGCACATGACATAGCAGGGTGTATGAGAAGGAAAGACAACATCAGGAGGAAGGTGACTGAAGCCTTCAAAAGCCCACAATGGGCTCTTATGCAGGAGAAGATGGGTAGTTTATTTGGGCTCACAGGTTTCAGAGGTTTTGGTCTGTGGTTGGTGAACTTTGCTGTTTGGGGTTCTGTGACAAGCAGAATATAGTGATGGAAACACATGGGGAAGCAATGGCTCTCCTCATGGCAGTCTACCGGACAGATGGATGCCAAGTACAGGGAAGCAGATGCTGACGGAGAAACAGCAAACGTGATCAGAGCTGCCCAAGGCCAACATGGTGAGGAGGTGTGCCCACCATTTGTTGACCAAGGACGCCGTGCCAGTCTGGTGAGGCGACACGTATGTGAGTACACTTGCTCCACGCAGACACTGCTGATGATGTGGAGAACACAAAAACAGAGAAAACACCAGCACCTGGCCTCAAGACTCCACAAAGAGGCAGATCTGGACGCAGCAGGTTTTCTCAGTGCATGTTGCTGTCACCCACTGCAGTACACTGCCCCTTGGAAGATGGCCAGACATACCTCTTGCTGAGGCAGGATGGAACTCTCTGTCCTTGGGGATCTGCATGGCCTCCCAGAGTGTAGACTGTACCACAAGATCATACACTCCAGGGGTGAGAATCAGTGGTGAAATCACCAGATTGCTTGCAAAAGTATGAGGCAGGAGACAGTGATGTTCTCATGTTCTCAGGAGGGGGTCACCCCAGTTGCTGGAATGGCATGTTTCCTTCTTCAGGGCAGTAGAAGTCATCTATCGCAGTTACTGTCTTGTTTCTGGGATGAACACCCAGCTAGAAGCAGCTCATGGGACAAAAGGGTTTAATTTCAGGCTTACAGAGTACAAGGGAAACACCATCATTGGAGGAAGAAGCTGGCTCCCTGCCATAGATGCGTCACAGAGAGACATCACCAAACAAGCAGCAAACAGGAAGAGCAGAGGTCCAGCTGAACACATTGAATGCTGCTGGACTATAAGATACTGTCCCCAGTGACACCTGCCCCTGCAGGCTCAGGGACACTTAAGCAGTAACCACGACCTGAGGCTACTGGGACATACATCTACATTCAAGCCACCGCATCATCCAAATCTTCTCAGCTCTGGGCCTGGCAGGTCCTGGTGTGTGGAATGGCGCAGACAGGACATCTGGTTGGGTCTTTTTGTTCTCTGATCTCCTTCTGGTATACAGATTGTTTTTCAGTCTTGACCATCTAGAGAAGACAAAGCAAAAGCAGACATGCTCCCGTTCTATGTCCTGTGCCACGTGGATCCTGATGTGGAATTGTGAATTGCACACAAGGGTCTGAGCTCTTAAGCGGTGGCATGGTTCAGCAAGAGTGTGCAACAGAGGTGTGGCGAGTGGGTGAGTCACACAGTGGGCCATTGAGCGGAGCCAAGAAGAATGGCAGAGTGGAGGCTGGACGCTATTTCAGAAATGTAAACCAGATGGGGAAGGGCTCTGCAGAAGGCCTCAGGAGGCTGGGGAGCTGAGGGAAGGGGAGGGAGAGTGTGCTGCGGGAACCGTGGGATAACTGCCTGGAGGACATGGTCAGAACTGCGAGTTTTCTGAGGAGAAATGGAAGCTGCTGCATTGTGTGAGAGAACATTCATGTCCACGTGCACATGCACATAGATCAGGTCTACATGGAGAGGTCCACTCCAAGGGCATCATTACTGCTGAGTTGGACTGACGTCAGGGGGTTGAGAGAGCCCCATAAGGATGACAAACTGCAATTCAGATGGAAAAGCCAGGGTAGCTCTGTCACCCTGCAGTTACAGAAATCCCCAAATGCAGGTCTACACATCCCTTACTCTCCACTCCGTGCAAGTCAGAAGGTCTCCTTTCAACTCAGGCTAAGGGCTCCCTGGCCCTCCTGGAAGAAGGAGATGGGAGGGTCACTGGTTGTTGCTCCTTCTTTTTCCACATAGACCACAATACTTTTGCTGTCAGGCCATTGGTCAGGGGTAATCACATGATCTCAGATATCTTCAAGGTAGGATGGGAAGAACAGGGGAGCTCCCTGGTACTTGAGGAGCACTGCCATTGACAACCCGGGTAGGAGACAATGGGATGGTGATGATGACAAAGAGGGGAACCTATCCAAGACTTACATAGACGGAAAGGCACAGATGTGAGGAGTGAGACGTGGGGAGGTTTGCATCAGAGGTGATGTTTGCAGCTTTGGGGGAGATAGAGGATGATGCTTTTGAAAATGATGCTAGGGGATAGCTAGGGAGGAGGATGGAGCTACAGAGTGACAAGACAGTTCTTGGAGGGGTTTGGATGCTACAAGGAAATAGGCCCAGTTGGGTGTACAGATTCTAGGTCTAGAGGGCCTTTGGGGGAGACTCCAGGCCCCTCAGGCAACGTGTGGACATGCACCTCCTCCCCTTTCTCTGGTCACCCTGCAGTGTGCTATGCTAAGGTGGACTCTCAGAGATCCCTCCTGACCTTGCTGCTGTGGCTCCCTTCTTCCTCACATGCATGTGGCGATCTTGATGGCCTTTGCACTGCCCCACACAGCGTCACTCACGCCCTGTTTAAAAATGAAATTGCATGACTCGCTTCACTGGTTGGCTTGTCTCCCTGCCTTTGAGCCACAGGCTTAAGCAGAACTCAGAGCCCCAGGGACTCAGTGGCGCAATTCCAACTGGTGTCTCAGTGCCATGCTTAGACTCCGCAGGGCCCCTCGTCTGCACGGGCTTGCCCTGAACAGAAGGAAGGAAGGAGAGCGAGGAGCACGGCCGGTGCAGCAGACTCTGCTGGCCATGTGTCCCAGAGGCTTCCTGAGGTGCTAAGACAGTCCGCGGGATGAGCAGATCCCCACGGGTGTCTCTGGCCCCACACCTTGGTGAAGAAGTGGCCATTCCCTGTGGCTAGCACTCTTTAATGCCTCCTTCATTGCTACGGCTCTGTTTTCCTGGGTTAGGAAATTCTGCACTACACTCAGAGAAGTGACTATGATTGTCCCAGACTCCTACTGTTATTAGATTATTCATCCTCATGCCTCCCACAGATGCCAGAGGGGTGAGAGTCACCAGGGCTGTTTCCAAGCAGAAGGCCCTGACACATGCTGCTCCCTTGGGCTGTCACACGTGTGGCCAGCCTGGACTCCACCATGAAGACCCCACTCATCCCTGCAGCATGTAGTGTGTCCCCAGGAGAAGGCACCAGCATAGGCCTCTGTGTCAGTCAGCTTGCACATAGGCACCATACACCAGATAATTTATAAAGGTGGACGGCTTATTTTGGTTCACAGGTTTCAGAGGTTTTAGTCTGTGGTTGGTGGGCTTTGCTGTTTGGGGTCCTGTGACAAGTCAGAACATAGTGGTGGAAAAATATGGAAAAGTAATGTCCCTCCTCATGGCAGAGGGAAGAAAACTGGAAGAGGACACTGACTCCCAATATCTTCAAGGGTACCCACCCAGTGACCCATGATCTCCCAGTAGGCTGTACCCCCTACTGATCTCACCAGCACCCTTCACTGGAAAGCAGGCCTTCCACATGTGGCCCTTGGGGGATATCTCACCTAACAGTGCCCAAGAGTTTGCCTATCATTCTAGCCTTCATGCTCCTACCTGAGGTTCAGAAGGGCTCAGGGTCAGAACCTGTCCTTTGGAGAAAAGTGTAGTTTGCAAGCCCAGAATCCAGGTTGTTGTTCCAGGTACCAGTCCAGCTCAGCTATGGACTGAAGCTTACAGCAAACACATTGGTTATGGCTCCAGAACGTAGAGCTGGGGTGTGAGGTGGCTGTGTGTTTGCAGTTGGTGGTTATCTGTCTGTTATTCCTTTTTCTTCTCTATTTGTTGTGTATATGTGTGGAGTATGCTTCTATGTATACATGTCCATATGTATGGGGTATACATATGTGTGTGGGGGTCTGTGCATGTATATGGAGAGACAAAAGGGTAATCTCAGGTACACCATCCACCTCTTCCTGAGACAGTTTCTCATTAGCCCGGAGGTCACCAGCTAGTATAGACTAGCTGTCCAGTAAGCTCCAGGAATCTTTTCATCTTTGCCTCCCCCATGCTGGGATTACATGTATGTGTCAACACACCCAGCATTTTAACATTGGTCCCTGTGCTTGAACTCAGGTCTTTATTCATGCGGGGCAAGCTCTTTACCAATTGAGCCATACCTCAGCCCTGTTCTCTGTCCTTTGATTAAAGATTGAGCATCCAAACTTCCAGTAACCTGTGGCCTGAGCCACCTTCCTAATCTAAACTGGTCCAGAGCAGCAGCCCCGCCATGTAGACGGCAGGAAAGAGCTGGCCCGTGTGCTAAGTCAAATGATTTGGGCTGACAGTCCTGGAGGTTCACCCTCAAGAGCAGGGCTGCACATACCATGGTGTGTGCCAGCCTCAGCCCTGGCTCCTGCAGAAGATCCTACCGGCTCATCCATGCGCTGCAGACACAGAACCCTGATGTGCCCTGTTTATTATTTATTCAACTTTGACACTGCATTAAGCAACCTCCTGCGGGAAGTGCAATTGGATTCACATGAATTAAAGCACACACAGGGACAAAACCACAACAGGAACAATTTAATTTAAAATGATAGAGCGACGTTGCCAGCTTCCAAAGGAAACAAAAAATAGATCTTGCACAGAAAGAGAATTTGGGGACGTGGCAACCTCTCAGGCGGAGGCGTCCTCTGCGGGCACATTTGTATTACCAACAGAAGCTGAGCGTCTTGAGCAGATTGCTTGCTCCAGACCCCTGGCTTCCAGGGTCAAGTGTTACCTGTGAAATGTAGCCACCAAGGTTCTGGAAGTCAAGATCCTCAGGTGTACTCCAGGCATGACATCCCATGAACCTACCCTCTTCTTTTGGCTGTCCATGAGGACCTGCCTGCCTTCCTCCGTGCATGCCCAACTCTGCCCATCTTTTGAATGTCTCTCAGGACAGGGCTGGAGCCAATCAAAACTCATGGGTGCTCAGAAGTGTCCTGGCCTTCTGCTGAGACTCTGTCTACAGCACATTACAGTCTTGTTACTTGATCTGCTGGTGGCCTTATGCGCTGTCTATTTTGTTTGCTTTTTCACATGAGGAGTTGAAGACACTATGCAACATGGCTCCTACCCTCTCAGTCCACATGAGGAGTCTTGGGGTTGCTGGCCAAGGCTTTGTCCCCACAGCCACTGTGGGCATGTGCAGGCGGTGTCTGTCTCTCCCCCACTGCTGTGGTAAGGCTCTCATAGCTGGCAGAAATAATCCAACCAAGAGAAGCTTGTGGGGGGAAGAAAAGGTTTATTTTGGCTTACAGACTCAAGGGGACCCTCCCTGATGGCAGGGGAAAACTATGGCATGAGCAGAGGGTGGATGTTGCAGTCAGGTTCACATTGCTGGTAGAAATCACCCAACCAAGAGCAGCTTGTGGGAAAAAAGAGGTTTATTTTGGCTTACAGGCTCAAGGGGAAGCTCCATGATGGCAGGGAAAATGATGGTATGAGTAGAGGGTGGACATCACCCCCTGGCCAACATAAGGTGGACAATAGCAACAAGAGAGCATGCTAAACACCGGCATGGGGAAACTGGCTATAACATCCATAAGCCCGCCCCCAACAATACACTTCCTCCAGGAGGCATTAATTCCCAAATCTCCATCAGCTGGGATCCTATCATTCAGAACACCTAAGCTTATGGGGGACACCTGAATCAAACCACCACAGTGGATATCACCCCCTGATCAATATAAAGTGGACAATAGCAACAGGAGATTGTGTAAAACACTGGCAAGAGGAAACTGGCTTTAATACCCATAAGCCCACCCCCAACAATACACTGCCTCCAGGAGGCTTTAATTCCCAAGTTGCCATCAGCTGGGGACCTAACATTCAGAACACCTAAGTTTATGGGGGACACCTGAAGAGGAAACCACTACACCCTTACTCTTCACTTTCCCCCAACAATCCTGCCTACACAGGAGTCCTTGTCTGACCCCAACCCATGTCTCCCCCAATACAGTATATTCCAAAAGGCTATGCATTTGATTTTGCTGTTCAGCATAGGAGCTATGTCTGTGGCCAGAGAGGGGCTTTGCAGAGCATCACAGGGTGAAGTGTATCTAAAAGCAACTTTAGATGTCAAGGTGGGGAAAGAAGACTGAGGTTGCAGGCTTGTGCCCTGTGCTCTCTCTCAGCATTGAAGAATGGTAAGAATGTGTGTGAGTGTGTGTGTGTGCATGCATGTGCACGTGTATTTGAATGTAATCTGGGGATGGAGATCAGACAAGGGTTTCTTAAAGCACAAGCCCTTTGCTCAGAGGAGCACAAAGCTCTAGCCCTTAGGAGGACAGACAGCCAGACCCTGGCAGGAAACTGAACTTGAGGGTTGAGAACTCAAACTCATTAAACTGACAATCTAAGGACCTAATGTTTGCCCAGAGGGTTTGTGGGCGATGAAGGGGAAAAAATCTCTGCTGTCACTCATGGTCTAAGGGAGACTGGTATTTGGATCAGCATCTACATCCTTAACAACCAGAGGCAGCTTCTACAGGAGTTCAGGAGGGCAGGAGAGTGCGGGGGACTCATTATAGAGGTAGGGGTCAGCTATACATGATCCGTAAAGCCCAGGCAGGTCACAGGATGGACTTGGTTGTTGAGAATTGATTCACTGCTGAAGCAATTAGGGGGAGTTACATTAGCTGACATTAGCCTTTCAGACCAGGGGAAAGCTCTTTAACATGTAGGATGTGAATAGAGAGTTGCAGAATTTCTCATGCATCCAGAAGACCAGGCAAAGCCAATATCTGAGTGACTCAGTTTTCCAGGATGCCAAGAAATGGTTATTACTAACTCAGATGCCATGAGAACAGCTGGAGAGCTGGGCCACAGCCAGTCATTGCCCCACAAGACAGAGGGAAGAAGGGTGCACAGGTAGGGCCAGCTTTTCTCAGGGGCTGAATCTGAGTTCGGGCTGCAGCTCAGTCCATGTAGCCAGTGGCTGTGTTCCAAAGGGGACGAGGATACCCTGTTCACCCATCATGAATCTTGTCTCAGTGGGCCTCTGAGGAAGAGGAAGCTAGCAAAAGCTCCCCAGGGGCAATTTCTCCCCACCTTACCTCTCTCCTGCTCCCTAAGGGACACAAAGAGTTTTGTCCAGGCAGAGCTTACACACTTGTCTGTTGGCTACTGAGGATACGTGCAAAGCCATCAAGGAACCTGTGAGCTGTTCTGTCCATTGTCAACAGAGTCCAGGGCTATAAGAGACAAGGGTCTGCCTGTGGGTACATGAACATGCAACGGGAACTCATCTGGTGGCAACTTTGGGCAGCCACAGTCTCTTCTGTGGTCATCCACATTAATGTTCATCATGTTTTGATTTTACATGCTCAGTTAAGGGCCTGTACTGAATCTCACATGAGACTTTGGGACTGGTGGGGGACTATTAATAAGTATAGGGGCTTTTAAAGTTATCTTGAACACATTTTGCATCATGAGGTGCCCATGAGTCTGTGGGAGCTAGGGGTAGAATGAGATTTGAATGTGAATTGTCTCTCACAGCCTCATGTGCTTATAATTAATCCCCAACTGGCAAAGCCTTTGGAAAGTAGAACCTTGTTTGAGGAAGTATGTCACTGGCAGTAGACCCTGGGGTGTGATAGCCTTGCCCTGCTTGTCACACTCAGATCACTCCTGCTGTGTCATCCTTGCTGATGAGAACATGTGCTGCCCAGGGATCTGCTCCTCCTGTACTTTCCTGGCTGAAGAAACATTCCTTGAAACTAAGCCAGAATTAACCCATTCCTTCCATAAGCTGCTTCTGGTCAGATATTTTGTCCCAGAAATGAAAAGGTAACTCCTTCACCTCATAACACAGTGCATGGTCCTTCCTCAAAGTGGGGTCAGGTACCACTGTACTCCTGCATTGTCCAGCTGCGCTGAGGAGCAACTGAATGTAAGCTTCATCAGATGCCCCTTAATTAAGTAAAATTGTCTGAAAAATAAACTTCTGTCTATGAAGGAAAATCCAGGGATGCACAACTCTCCCACACTGTCCCATAAATACCACGTATGGCGTCTGTGATCTCACAGTGCTTGGATGAGTGAACAGTGAAGAGGGGAGAGAGGAGGAAGGGATGAAAGAAGAATGAGTCCATCAGTGGAGGAATGGGCAGACAGGATGGAAGGATGGAGGAATGATTATGTGGACAGACACATGAGTGGATGGTGAATGGGTGAATGAGTCAATGTGTGAGTGGGTGAAATGGTGAATATGGAAGATGGGTGATAAATGAGTGGGTGAAAGATGGGTGAAGAGTGGGTAGATGTACGGGGATATGAACAAAGTGATTATTAATGGATGGATGGGAGATGAATTGAGTGATAATTGATGGATAGAAGGGAGAAAAATGGAATGATGGCTAATGGATGGAAAGGAGAGGAATGGAGTGATGGTTAATAAATGAAGTGGAGAGGAAAGGAGGGATGTCTAATGGATGGAATGGAGAGGAATGCAATGATGGTCAGTGGATGGATGACAGAGGAATTGAGTGATGGTTAGTGGATGGATAGAGAGATGAACAGAGTGATGGTTGATGGATGGAATGGAGAGGATGTGAGTGATAGTTAATGGATGAATGGGAGATGAAGGGATTGATGGTTAATGGATAGATGGGAGAGGAATGGAGTGATGGTTTAGATAGATGGGAGATTAATGGAGAGATGGTTAATGGATGGATGGGAGAGAAATGGAGTGATGGTTTAGATAGATGGGAGGCGAATGGAGTTATGGTGAATAGATGGAGAGATGGAGTGATGGTTAATGGGTGGATGGAGAGATGAATGGAATGATGGTTGATGGATGGAATAGAGAGGAATGGGGTGATGGTTAATGCATGGAATAGAGAAGAATGGTGTGATGGTTAATGGATGGATGGGAGACAAATGGATTGATTGTTAGTGGATAGATGGGAGAGGAATGGAATGATGATTAGTTAATGGGTGGAGACAGAAATGGAGTGATGCTTAATGGATGGATGGGGAGAGGAATGGAGTGATGGTTAAGGGTCAATGGGATACAAATGGAGTGGTGGTTAGTGGGTGGGTGAGTAGTGAATAGATGGCTAAGTGCCAGATGAATGGCTGGGTGAAAGAAACAAGCAGGTAATTTGCGGCTGTGTGAAGACATGAAGGGTTTAGTGGGAAGACAGACAGATAAATGGTAGATGGACCAATGGGTGGGCAGGCTAATGGGCAAAGGAACCACAGGAGCCAGCTACTTCTACCTGTCACCTCTGGTGCTGGTGGCTATCCGTCTGCGTGTGCAGCCTCCACATCTGAGATTCAGAAGAGACTTTGAAGGTTTGAAGTCCTCTTGTTTCTCACTTTCTGTTGTAGAGGAGGAAATGTATGTTTCTTCCTTTTCAGATCTTCTGTGACTTTCACACCAGGGTGAACTTTCGAAGACAGATCGGAGTGACTGCTGCCCACAGCAACAAAGCAAGCTCTACTCCTCCACAGGAGGCCCTCCCACTTCTGCAAGGAGGTCAAGGTACGACAGCGACTCTGTCTCTGAGCAGCCCTACCAAGGAGCAATGTCTTCTGGGTATAGAGCAAAGGCCAAGCAAGTGACAGAGAAAGCAAGAGGGTAAACAATTGTCCCCACAAGACGATTCCACATCTTGTGGCACCCCTTTTGCACTCCTGTTCACATGCTGATCTGAGCAGCAGCTCTCAACTGCCCCAAGACCACTGAAGAGAGTGGAAGGCTAAGGAACAGCAGCTCAGCAGGGGATATTGGAGCTTATCTGCAACCTGACCCCAGTCAGCCCCTAGAGGGCCCAACCCCTGCTACCTGCTAGTACATGCTCCTTAGTCACTTGAAGATGGCCAGTTCCCTGAGCACCAGGAGAGGACAGGGCTCCAGAGCTCCTTCAGGAGACCTGGCCTAGGAGCTGTGATCATGGAAACAGTACTGCCTGGCCTCAGGCTCAGCTCCACGGCCAGTGAGCACCTTCCCTTCCTTCATCCACTCCATCCTTCCTCCCTTTTCTCCCTGTCTCTGTTTTCTTCAGTAAGCTCTCTCCAGCAACCCCAGGGACTAATGCAGCAACTCAGCAAATAGACCCGAGGCATAAATCATTGGCATTGTAAACATGACTGTAAACATCACAAGCCATTTGACCCATACAAAATTTTGCTTTGGGTGTCTGTGTGTCTTGTGTGTGCCTGTGAATAACAATGTGAAATTTCAGGCACACAGACGTGTAAATGCACACATGTGCACATGCAGAGTATTTATGCGATTCTTACCCGGTGGTCAGTGAATTATAGTGTTGAGGCTGTTTCTGGCACAGTGGGCAGCAGGGATTTAAGTCTAGGTGCTTCCACACCTGGCAGGTACAAAGGCTATCTCCTGTTTCCTCCCTTTCCCTGCCGTCCACTGTAGACCCTTCCCCCCACTTCTCAATAACCGAGCAACAGAGCCAGCCCACGAGGATCCTATCTGGGATCCCCCTCAGATGAGGGTCTTTCCCAGAGCCCTCCACCCCTCAGTGGTCTGGGTTGCCAAGTGGCATGGGATGTCCTTGGGACTACGGGAAGCTGTCTTCCACACCCCCAAGTACATGCTAATTGAGGTTTGTTGTGATGTGATTTCCCTGGAATGAGGTGTGAATGAATAATGCATCCCCAGTGCTCAGGGCTAAACAACAAAAGACACAGTGTGTTTTGGGAGACGACATAAACTGGCAACTAACAGATTTCCAGAAGCATACAGACAACCGTGCCTGCTTATAGGAAGATGGCTGAGCCCAGCCGCCATACCCCGATGGGGCTGGGTGTGCCGCACTGGGCTGCTCCTCTGCCTTGGCTGACCCTCTTGGCTGTACCTCCTCTTGGCATTCACTGATTCAAGTACAAAATGACTTATATGGCTCCTCACCTGATGTCCTTGTCGCTCCTCACAAACAGAATGTCCAGGGCACAGGACTTGCCCCTACGCCATCGCAGTGGTTGTCCTGAGCTCCAAGGGCTGAAAGGACAGAGGTCTTGACAAGGAAGTTTTCAGGGAGAGAAGCTTTCTCTTGGGCCTTGGTGCCTTAGCCTGCGCATCCCATTCTGGGTTTTTGCTTGTACTTGGGAGTGTAAAAGTCATGAAGATTGAAGCAGTCTCACTGTAACGACCTGTGGGTTCCACAGATGATCATGTTTCCCAGGGAACATCCATGATTTCAATCACCTCGTGGATGCTACTCTTGTAGCTGAAGTTTGCAATGTGAGAAGGCCATCCGGGCTACTTCTCTGACTCTTCAGATTCTAGTGTGTGTGAATTTTGGCTGGACAAGTGCTCGTGAGCACATGCAGAGGCAGGACACCTGTTCTTATGGCTGCACAGGAAGCCAGGATGAAGTGTGGTGCACGGGGGCCGGGGAGTAGACAACCCCTGTCGTTAAAATGGAGAAGGATGAGCAGGTGAAATGTTGAGCCCCGAGACTCAGCCAGGAGGTTTATAAGTCTGACCAAGGAAAACAGAGAACTTATTAAATAGTGCTCAATAAATCCAGATCTGTCAGAACCACTTTGTTTTAAAGCATAGGATTAATAGGAAGAAAATGATAAAAGCGGCGCTTGGTGTGAATGTGTAATACCCTCTTTTTTTAAGGTTTCCTGGCACAGCAGGTGCCCCAATAACTTGGAGAGCTCCTGTGAACACTGCCTCTCCCCTAGCATGTCCTGGAGAGGAAGTGGGGGTGAGAGGATGGACACTCTCTGGGACTGGCATCTAGGAAGAGTAAATCTTTGGAACCAGCAGGATACCAGCATTCCCACATAGTTTCATGACTTGTGGGTAATATTTACATACTGAGGATGTGAGGCCCTGCTGGGTAAACTGGGGACTGTCTATAATGACATCCTTGCCAAGAAATAAATAAATAAAAAAGAAGCTGAAATTCACAAAACAGTGGTATGTCCTCAACAGAGATCACAATTGATAACTCTCACTGCTGTTACAAGGCAACTGCAAGCTCAGACCCAATCAGGTGTGTGCCCGGGGGTGTGCTCTGTGTGTGTGCACACACGTGTAGGCGTGTGCCATGTGTGCATGTGTGTCTGTGGTTGCTTCTCACTTTATGCCTGTCGTTGCTTGTCTCCATTTCTCGCTGAGAATTTTAAATGGCTTGTGTTGTGAGGAAACCTGTAGGGTTGGGTCTGTGATAAGAACAAATAATGAAGGCTGATACATTTCAGTTTGTTATTTTGACAGTTTTGAATTCCCACAGTACTCTTAAACCAAATCTTGTAAAAGTGTTTATTCTGTTCTGTGGGCCCGGATGGAAAACAAGCCTGAGAAAACTTTTTCTTCTCCACATTGTAAGGTGCTTCGTGAAGGCCCTGGGGCCACTGACAGCTGTTTTAGTCATGCAACTGGAGATTGTCCCACGCATGGATGACATTAGTAACTGGACTTGATGTGTGGAGTAGAAATTGGAACCTCTGGAATCCAGAGAGGATGTTTTCCTCCCAATTTCATTTAGACTAGAAATAGATTTATTCATCCTTTGAGTAGGTATAATGTTGTCTTTTAAATTTTTCTATGTTTCTTGACATTTTCATTCATTCATAAATGTATATATGATCACATGTACCTCACATCACCCTCTCTCATCCTCCTCAGTTGCATGGTGCTCCTTCTTCTCATCACTTGCCAGTGGCTACACCAGGGAGGGGAATGACTCTGCTTCCCCTAGCAAGTGTTCCTGTCATTAGAGTCACAGGGAGTGATGGACTCCTAATGCACTGCAAAGTCAATAACAGAATGACAACTGTCCCCATCATGTGTATGTGCATAGAATGGTGACTGTCCCCATCTTGTGCAGATCCTGTGCAAGTAATAGCCACTGTGAGTTTTTGAGCACAATGTCTTTGTCATGACCGGGTGACAGAGTTCCTCCCCATCCTACAGCTCTTATATTCTTTGCATTCCATCTTTCAAGATATTCTGGGTCACAAAAGGGTAATGTATATGTCATATGTAAGACTAAGCCCACATCACAGTCACTTATTTTAAGCACTTTACCAGTTATGATTCTCTCATAGCTGCCTCCCAAGCCGAAAACAAAACAGCATAAAACAAAACAAAACCCCTTCCGATCAGGGCTGAGAGCAAAACTGACCTGTGGATATAAAGATAAATATTTAGGAGGCAATTTGACAACACATTCACGTAGTGATGCAGCAAGGTTTTGCTCAATGGCCTAACATCTTCCAGCCATGGGCTTTTGACCTAGTTTCCAGTACTAGGCCAGATTTGTTTCTGTGAAGTGGGCCTCAAATCCAATCAGAGGGCAATTGATTACCCTTGTAACAGTCATGCCACTATTGCAACAGAAAATGCATATTGCCTGATGGAACAGTGTTGTAGAATTCAGGACACAGCACTGGGTTACATCATTGAAGTATTTTCTCCACCAGCACCCTGAACAGGACCTTCTGGAACCATGAAACCTGGTCAGCAGGAAGAAAACTTCAGTTCCAACTTAATTTCTGTCCTACAACTAGTGAGTGTGGTATCTTCAGCAATAGGGTCTTACCTTTCAGGGCTGGGGGGCAGCCAAAGCTATGACAATCCATATTGTTTTGGGAGCCTTGGAGGCTTCCCTAACTACAGTGCATTGGGAGGTAACCTATGCCCAGCACTGACTTGTTGTTTGACATCCCATGGCTGCTAGGAGCAGCATTGTCCATTTGAAGGATGGCAGGTGTCCATCCTTTCTATTATGATCTTTTATTTGTATTTTTTATAAAGTTTACTAAGTAGTAAGTTTTCTTATGGCAATTGGTATCTCCTAAGTTTTGGTCATTCATCCCTCCCCTTCCTCTTTTTGCCCATCTCCCCACCCTCATCCCACATAAGTCTTCCCAACTCAATATTCCTGTTTACATATCCTCTCCTTCCCTAAGACCCCTCCCCTAAGGCTCTTAATTCCCCTCTAACTTCATGGTCTCTGCATTCCAAGTTGAACTCACATGTATGGAGATTAGAAGCTAGGGTCTTCATGTGAGTGGACATGAGGCGTCTGTCTTTCTAAGCCTGAGTTACTTCACTCAGTATAATGTTTTCCAGTTCTGTTCTTTTCCCTCTCATAGACATTAAGTTGATCCCATTTCCTGGTTATTATGAATAGAGCATCAATGAACATGGATGTGCAATTATCTCTGTGGTAGGGCATAGAGTCATTTGAGGATATGCCCAGGAATGCCATGACAGGATCATAGGGTAATTCCACTTTTACCTTGTTAAGGGCTCTCCATGCTTATTTCCACAGTTGCTGCACCAGTTTACAATCCCACCAGGAATGAACAGGGCTCCCTTTCACCCACACACTTAACACTATGTTTTGTCATTTGCTTTATTGATGATAGCCATTTTGACTGAAGTAAAATGGAATATAAAAGGACTTTAAATTTGCACTCCCCTGATGGCTAAGAATTTTGATCATTTTTAAAAATATTTATTAACTACTCACATGTCTTCTTTTGTGAACTCTGTTCAGTTCCATAGCCCACTATTTGAGTAGGCTGTTCATTTTCTTGCTGTTTAGGTGTTGGAGTTCTGCAGATGTGTAGCTGGCAAAGGTTTCCTCCCATTCTGAAGGCTTGACTAGTGACTTCCTTTGTTGTATAATAGCGTTTTAGTTTCATAAAGTCCTATTGATCATTTGCCTTGTTTCCTGGGTAACCAGGGTCCTAGTCAGAAAGTCTTTCCAAATGTCTATGTCTTGAAGTGTATGCCACACTTCTTTTTCCTCTAGCTGTTTCAGAGTTTTTGGTCTTATGTTGAGGTCCTTGATCTCTTGGGAGTTGATGTTTATGTAGGTAAAAGGTAAGAGTCTAGTTTTATTCTTCTCTATGCAGATGTCCACTTTTTCCAGCACCATTTGTTGAAAAATCTATTTTATTTTCCAATATATTTTGGCAGCTTTGTCTAAAATCACATGGCTGGTGTTACATGGACAACCTGGATTCTATTCCATATATGTATCTGCTTTGTGCGAGTACCATGCTGTTTTTATTACTGTGATTCTATAGCATAACATGAAATCAGGTATGGTGATTGTTTAAAAAGCATGTTAAAGCTCAAACTGCGTGGTCACTGTGAAGTATGGAGTAGCACTGATTAGCGCTCAGCATGTGGTCAGTCTAATTTTTAACCTTTCACTAGGTGGTAGAGTATTTTTATGACATGGCATTGTGTATGTGTGTCAGTGACACAGAACAACATTGCAGAGTGTGAGTTGTGGCTGGAGGAGAGTGATAGGAACTGAGAGGGTGACAGTAAGCGTGTGAAGAGCACATGTGAACTGTGGCACCATACAAGGGGGAGAAAGTGACCATGAGCATGCTCAGACATCAAGAGGAAACACACTCAGGAGTTGATACAAGTGTCAAGGGGACCAATGTCCTGCAAATCACCCATAATAGCTGAGCTGGAGAAGCAGCCGAGGGATGGCAGGTGAAGCTCCCAGGGAAGGAAAGATGCCCTTTCGCAAAAGCCACATCCCTGAGCAGGCAGAACTACCAGCAAGGTCCTCCCCTGCACCACCCATGACCCCTCACGACCCCATAGCTAGTCACTGACATTTGGCTTGGCTGCCATTTGCACATTCAGTCTGATGTGTTGGCTCACATACACTTCCAGAAATATCCAAACCTCACTGAGAGTTCCTGAAGGGCCCAGAGAGCCTCTTTCCTGAGCCATGACAGAGTCAAAGACTGTTGAGACTGCCAGGGCCCGCAGGTGTCCTCACACACACACCCCTGGGGCCAGAGGGTCAGGAGTCACAGCACCAATGCATTGGGCCAAGCAAGGACATCTGTCTCTCTTGCCTGCCTCACAAGGTTGTTACAAATCTCAATGGAAACATTGAAAAGAACAGGCCACACACTTGTAAATCATGTCATCATTGTGCATTCACTAAAATATTTATTAAACACTTGCTGTGTTCCCAACATCAGTCGCAAAGTCATGGATACATTAATGAAGAATCCAGTACAATGTTGAAGTGTCAACATGATAATGGGGATGACAGATAAAATATACAGCATGCCAGAGGGTGGTACCAGCTGCCAATAAAAATAAAGCAAGTATGCAGCCAGGAGAGGGCCAAGGCCAAGACCGGATTGCTGTTTTAAACAGGACCATCGGGGAAGGACTACCAAGAAGGTGAAATTGAGCAGAGCCCCAGAGGAAATGAAGAAGTGGCACTCGTCGGTCTTCTGGTCAGTCATTGACGATCCATTTTACGTCCCCAGCGGTGCTCGTCAAATTTTATTCCTCAGTCAAAGCCTGCAAAAACTTTTCAGGAAGTTTCTAAGAACTTTTCCTCTGCTGGAAAGGCATTAAAAGTGCAGGAAGCGGCAGCCCTCCCCCAGCCGTAAACCTGATGTCTGTGGCTTTCTGCGGACCCAGTCTCAGGTTGTAAAGACACCAGCCACGTGGTCTGGATGCAGACTAAGGTTTGCACACAAACGTGCAGCATGCAGAAAAGCAGCGGGGTCTTGTGAAGAAAGCAAGGGTCCAGCAAGCTGCAGCCTAGGCAAGTCACCTAAGTATCTCTGAGTCTTGGATTCTCAGCATGGCAAGCAGGGCGGCATCTCCTGTGCCTGGAAGAAGGAAAGCTGGACCGACTGAGATTTGCGGGTGCTCGTGTGTGCCTCTGCGTGCATGCAGATGTCTGCGCATAGGTGTGTGGAGGCCAGAAGATTATCTCAGATATCATTCCTCAGGAGATTGCCACCCTCGTCTTTCAGACAGGTCTCTCGCTGACCTGGAGCTCCCAAATTAGGCTAAACTGGCTGGTGAGCCTCGGTGATGCTCTTGTCTCCACCTCCACAGTGCTGGAAGTGCAGGCGCATAGCACCACACCTGGCCTTTCTATGTGGGTTCTGGTAATTGAACTCAGGTCCTCATGCTTGCAAGGCAAGCATTTTATCAACTGAGTTATAGGTTTATGGAGCTTAAATGAAAGTGTGAGAGATCCTCATAGTACAAGTCCAGTAAGTGAGCACCCAAGGCTATACTGCCTTAACGGTGTTTTCTGTCCCAGGAACCTGCAGATCTGATTTGAGAGGGTAGCATGATGGTGGCTACAAGCAAGGACCTGGTCCTGAGAACCTTGGATATGTGCTCTCCCCCGTGGGAAAAGGGGCTATAGGAAAGAATATACTCCCCACCAAAGGAAACCAGGAGATAATTCCCCCCTGGACAATGAGAATTAAACAAATTAGGAATTTGTGAGATTGGGAGCTATATACCAAGTGAAACACTTTTTGGTATTAGTCTTGGCCTATACCATTGAGACCAACACTCTGGTCCTCAGTGGCACCATCAACAGCTAACTCCTATGACTTATTTACACTTTCAAAGGAAACACTTCCTATGTAATAATAAGAATAGTAAAGCGCTCTATGAGTGAAAGATACCAGGAAAACTAACCAACGAATCCCACATTCATGACAATATTTTGAAAGAATGGGGAATAAGTACGCACTGTGTGTTTAATGAACTCAGGGTGTTCTTCCAGTCATCACTCAAGCAGAACTTATTTTAACCGCATAAGGACCATTCTGGGGCAGGCATGATGATACACGTCTGCACTCAAGAGGAGGAGGCAGAATGTTCAGGAGTTCAAGGTCATCTTCAACTATATATGAGTTCAAGGGCAGGCTGAGATAAATGAGGCCTTCTCTCAAAAAAATCAACGAAAAAACTTTTTAAATTTTATTATTATTATTATTATTATTATTATTATTATTACTTCAAGGTAGGGTCTCACTATAGCTCAGGCTGACCTGGAATTCACTATGGAGTCTCAGGGTGGCCTCGAACTCACGGCAATCCTCCTACCTCTGCCTTCCGAGAGCTGGGATTAAAGGTGTGTGCTACCACGCCCAGCTCAACAACAACAAAATACTTTTAAAGAACCATTCTGGTTTTGTTTTTATTTCCGTATACATAAGATATGTACTTTAAAAGTATTTGCTAAAACAAAATAATGGGTGGTAAAACTCTGTTCATGAGATTGCCTGATTCTGAGAACCAAAAATGTCACTTCAGGTTGAGATGAAAGTTCTCCTTAAGCCACCAATTTTCAAATCAAATAGACAGCTTGGTAGTGAATTATTGTTTGATTAGACAATTTAGAGGCCACTACCTCCAAATTCATGTCTATATCTTAGCCCCATAAATGCTCTTATTTGCAAACTTTCTGGAAGGCCATATTCTATCACTACTAACAATTCCCCATCCAGATGAGGCCAGACAAATCCTGGCTTGTTTTCCTCAGCCACACCAGACTGAAGTGGGTGTTTAAAGGCTCCTGTAGTGAGCTGTTACTGTATAGAGAGCTGACCTCTGTGTACTAAAAGCCCATGATTCATGCAATACTTAAGATGCCTCATGAAAATGTGACCATATGCTTAGAGATATAAGCAACACAGGACCTGCTGGCGCAAATAGGTGAGTAAACTTGTAATATTAACTACTCACCTGTGTGCCTTTCTTGGCCCCGGCTCCTCTCTTACACGGTAGCTACAGTCTTCCCAGTACTGAGGAGATCTGTTCAGCAGAAACCAGGAGACTTTGTAATAGCAGAAAGTTACCTGGCTTTATATAAGTTACTTTATTGTAAATAATGGTCAATAAATGCTTCATATGACAAAAGACATCAGTATGTTAGGAAAAGTATAAAGGAATCAAACTCTCTCCAAACAATTTGGCACATTTGACACACAACTTACAAAGTGAAGTGTCTTACTAAGTCAGCATAAGAGTCAATGGACAGGGCTAAATAAGTCTTAACATTCCTAAGCCGAGGACGAGGGGAGTGGAAGACAGGTCTCAGCTAACTGCTCCATGTGCTGGATGTGAGAGCGAGTGTGGGGAACACACCAGATTAGAGCAATGGGAGACAAGGTGAAAAGGCCAAGTTATCTATCTGTGACTCCTAGAGAAAAGAGAGTGAAAGTGAGATGGGAGGAAGAAAAGGGGGACATGAGAGAGTAAAATCAAGGAAAGAAATGGAGAGAGAGAAGGAGAGAGGAAGGAGGAGGAAGAAGAGGAGGAGGAGAAGGAGAAGATAGTAGCATTGAATATAATGACAAAGAATGCTTCGAATTGAGTAAGCCATGAATCATCATGTCTGAGAACCCAGTGAATCCTAATCAGGTATATATGGGGATCCATCAAGAAAGAACATTGAATTTCAAGGAAAAGGAGAAGGCCATGAAAGCATCTTGATTACCTACAAGAAAATGACTTACGACAGCAGTGTACATCCCACCAGTGATGATGGAAACCAGAGGAATGTGGCGTTCCACCTTCAGAGAGCCAGCTGGCGTTTTCAATTGTACCATGTCCTTCAGCCATGCAGATAAAAGGAATTTTCAGATAATTAAATTAGGCAGGGTTTATTTCACCAAGAAAGTTATATTACACACACACACACACACACACACACATGCATGCATACCAAAGGGAAAGAGAATCACACTAAAAAGACCGTGGAACAAAGAAAATAGTAATCAAATCAGAAGCTTATACCAAATATTGATTATATAAAATAATAATGAGCATCTAATTTCTGGAGCTAAAAGATCTGCATTGCCCTTAATTAATCATGAAAACAAATGTTCAGGTATTGCTTTAGAAATAAGGGAACAATTCCCAGGTACAAGCAATTCCCAGGTATAAGCAGTTCTCTAATCTGAGAGCTGGGCGGCTGGCCTCATACTAGGCACACTGCCAGGAATAGGACATTCAAAGGTGAGAAAACACTGGCTCCTACTTCAAGAGACCCCAAACACCACAGAAGTGAAGTATGTGGTCCTAGGTGATGACTTCATGAACACCAATGTCAAGCAGAGGGCACGGGCACTCCTGGCTCTTCCTGTGTTTGTACCTTGCTCCTTGTGTGGCCTATAAGGTTCACCCTGAAGGTTGGTCAGGGTCGAGCCTTCCTGGATCTCAGCCCACTGTAACAAGTTCATCACATGACAGAGTCTCTCCCAAACACACACTCCTTTGAATCTCCTGTTTAAATACAACTCTGTAGTAGGCTGCCATCCTCTCAATCCTGACAGCTCCCTCATCTGGTATCTGTGCCCACCTTCTCAAGGCGGGCACCCAGCTCCTTCACCTGGTATCTGTGTCCATCTATCAAGACCAATGGCTCCTTCATCTGTTATCTATGCCTACCTTCTCAAGGCCAATGGCTCCTTCATCTGGTATCTGTGTCCATCTTGTCAAGGCCAATGGTTCCTTCATGTGGTATCTGTGTCCATCTTCTCAAGGTCAATGGCTCCTTCATCTGGTATCTAAGTCCACCTTCTCAAGGTTGGCACCCAGCTCCTTCACCTGGTATCTGCAGCCTCTAGTTTCTCCAGCTTCAATTTCCATCTCTGTTAGCAGAGATCACCATCATGCTCCTCCATGAAGCACACCCCAGCACTGGTTCAGGAAGGACAATATGCATTGAACCTCCAAGCTATGAGCCATACAGCCCTCTTTCCTTCTTTAGTGGCTGGAGTGTGGCATTTCTTTCCATTGAGGACAAGATGACTAATACAGTGTCCTCACTATAAGAGACACCAGGCATCCAGACTCCCCCATCTCTCCTCTTCAGCTTCCTTCACTCCCTCTCTTACTCCTGAGGGTTTAAGTAGCAGGAAAGACACATGGTGGGGCCAATGCTACAATCAAGGTGTGGGGGCTCCTTCACCGCATTCTAGCCTCACTAGCACCTCCACCTTGAACTTCTGTCCTTCATAACTGGGAACCTTCTACTGCCTTAAAGGTACCAAGTGTGTAGCAGGTGGTCACAGTTCTGTGAACAGACAGACTGACCACAGTTGTCAGCGCTCTAGGGGCACCCACACATCCTGCGCTGTGCCTCTGTGCACACCCACTACCTGTAGGTCCAGGTCTCACCTGTCCTCAACAGCTGACAAGGGCCTTGGTGGTGAGCTTGGTGTGTTTTCTTGCCTTTGTGTCCCTTTCCTAATGAAGAGGGCCAAAACCCAAGGAGAAGCTGGAGAGATGGCTTAGTGGTTAAGGCGCGTGCCCACAATGCTGAAGGACCCAGGTGAAGCTGCCACTAGGCGAGACACAGAGATGGAGTTGTCAGCACACCAGTGCAGCTGTGCTCGCGTTTCTGGTGACACTTCCAAGCCTCGTTCTTTGTCCCCTCTCTTTGGCATTATGTATGCATCTTGGTTGCTTTGTTGTCAAAGATTAATATTTATCTGAATAATATTTTCAAATAAGACAAGAACCAATACTTTAAACATAAGCCTCCCGACTCCTGCAGGAAACCCTGCGTTTCCAAAACCATTCATCAGATTGTGTCCAGAGACTCACAACCACTGAGCTCCCAGGGAGAAGCATCCTCGAGCTCCCCTGATGCATCCTGCATGTTGTGTCAGACACACCCTTCCTCCTGCCTCAGGTCACATAGAGCTCTGTAGACTCTCAGGGTGCTGGGTGGCTTCAGGGAGCTTGGCCCAGGTCGTCTTCTATACACCTGTCCCTGGGAGAGAGGAGCAGAGGCCCTTTAGCCTGTGGACATCTCCTAGGGCAGCCTGCTTCACACACCTCTTCAGAGAGGCTGCTGCCTCCCCTCCTCTCAGCCTTTACTCAAGCCCCAAGACTTTGCCTGGCTTCTGGCTATTTCTTTGGATGGCACAGCAAACTGAACCTGCAGCTGGAAGAGGCACCCTTGCTGGATTTGGCATCTCACCTACACAAAGCCATCATGATGGGCCTCCTCAGTTTCTGGCCTCTGGACCAGGCTGCCCATTGCTGAGTAATCTGCATCACCTGTTCTCCCTTTCAGGGAAGTAGAGGAACGTCTGTCACAGGAGTTTTAAAAATGTGTTTTCAGGGCTGGAGAGATGGCTTAGTAGTTAAAGCAGCTGCCTGTGAAGCCTAAGTACCCATGTTTGACTTTCTGGGTCCCATGTAAGCCAGTCCCACAAAGGTGAGGCAAACACAAGGTCATACATGCCCACTACGTGCACACCCACTACCTGTAGGTCCAGCAGGCAACTTAAGAGGAGCTCATGTGCATGACTATGTAGTGGGTCAGGAGAAGGAAGGAGGGCCCGACATTCACAGGGGTCTATAGTTCACCAAACACTCCAGATCTTCCTCCTGCCTTACCACAGCTCCCTGACAGGTTGCTGCCTCTCCACAAGGCAGAAGATCCTGGCTGTGGCATGATGTGGCTACAAGGTCAGGACCCTCAAGGTCAAGCATGTATTCTATACTTCTGTAGTAGAAACAGCCCTTGGTCCAACCCTATCTCAATCCTCCAACACGAAGCCCAGAGGCACATGGTCTCCTACCCAAGCAGTGTGGTCTGTGTCTTCCCTTATCCTGATGCATCTGTCATTGAAGTGCTTGCTAAGATAGATTTGGAGTCATCTAAAATTTAGGAAGGAAGTCTTAGCAGGGAGGAAGGGCTGACCTTTCAATCCTGCAGCAGCTGGCTAATGCTGAGTGCAGAGGTATGTCACCTGAAACAATGACAGCCTGGCCTCTGTGCCGCCCGAGGCTCCGGCTCTCCAGGACCTCTTGATTCAGGTGCTCTTCTGCCCTCTTCTTCCTCTTCTGACTGTGATGGTCTAGCATATCGGTGACATTATGGTGACTGGATTGAATGAGCAGGTGGTGGCAGCCACTCTGGAGTTGCTGGTACAGCATATGCGCAGCAGGGGATGGGAAATATACTCATGCAAAATTCAAGGACCTTCCACCTCAGTGAAATTTCTAGTTCAGTGGTGTGGGGCATGCAGGGATATTCCTCATAAGGTGAAAGATAAGTTGTTGCATCTGGCCCTTCCTACCACTAAGAAAGAATCATGTCTAGTGGGCCTACTTGGATTTTGGAGGCAGTACATTTCTCACTTGGGTGTGTAACTCTGTCTCAAACATCAAGTCACTCAAAAAGCTACTGGTTTTCAGTGGGGCCCAGAACAAGAGAAGGCTCTTCCATAGGTCCAGGCTGCTGTGCAGGCTGCTCTGCCCCTTGGGCTATATGATCCAGTGGATCTGGTGGTACTTGAGGTGTCAGTGGCAGAAAGGGATGCTGTTTGGAGCCTTTGAGAGGCCCCCACAGGTGAATCACAGTGGAGGCACTTGGGATTTTGGAGCAAGGCCCTGCCATCATCTGCAGACAATTATTCTCCATTTGAGAGATAGCTCTTGGCCTGCTATTGGGCCTTAGTGGAAACGGAACGTTTGACAATGGGCCATCAAGTTACTATGTGACCTGAGCTGCCCATTATGAGCTTGGTGTTATCTGATCCACCAGGCCATAAAGTTGGACGTGCACAGCAGCAATCCATCATTAAGTGGAAGTGGTATATACGTGATTGGGCTCAAGAAGGCCCTGAAGGTATAAGTAAGTTACATGAGGAAGTTGCCCAAATGCGTATGGTTTATACTCCTATTACAATCAATGCTTTCTGTTCCCAAGCAAGCACATATGGCATCATGGGTTGTACCCTATGGTCCATTGACTGAGGAGGAGAGGACAAGGGCATGATTTACAGATGGTTCAGCATGTTATGTGGGCACCTCCCAGAAGTGGACAGCTGCAGCGTTACAGCCCCTTTCTGAGACAACTCTGAAGGACTGTGGTGAAGGGAAGTCTTCACATTGGGCAGAAATTCAGGCAGTGCACATGGTTGTACATTTTGCTTGGGAAAAAATGGCCATATGTGCGGTTATACACTGATTCATGGGCTGTGGCCAATGGTTTGGCTGGATGGTCCAGGACTTGGAAGGAGCACAATTGGAAAATTGGTGAGAAAGACATTTGGAGAACATTATGTGGATAGAACTTTCTGAATGGGCAAAGGATATAAAGATACTTGTATCCCATGTTAATGCTCATCAGAAGGTGATATCATCAGAGGATGACATTAATACTCAATTAGATAAGCAGACCCATTCTGTGGATAGTGGTCAACCTCTTTCCTCAGCTACCCCTGTCATTCCCCAATGGGCCCATGAACAAAGTGGCCATGGTAGCAGAGATGCAGGCTATGCATGGGCCCAACAACATGGACTTCTACTAACTAAGGCTGACCTGGCTACAGCTACTGCTGAGTGCCAAATTTGCCAGCAGCAGAGACCAACTCTGAGCCCCCAATATTAATTAATATTAATAAACATTCGTCAGGGTGACCAGCCAGCAACTTGGTGGCAGGTTGACTACATTGGACCACTTCCATCATGGAAAGGGCAGCATTTTGTCCTTACTGGAATAGACACTTATTCTGAGTATGCACTTGCTTTTCCTGCATGTAGTGCTTCTGACAAAACTACCATCCATGGGCTTATGGAATGCCTTATCCTCCATCATGGCATTCCACACAGCATTGCTTCTGACCAAGAAAGTCACTTCACACCCAAGGAAGTATGGAAATGGGCTCATGATCATGGAATTCACTGGTCTTACCATGTGCCCCACCACCCTGAAGCAGCTGGCTTGATAGAATGGTGGAATGGCCTTTTAAAGAAATAGTTACAGTGCCAACTAGGTGGAAATAGCTTGGAGGGCTGGGGGCAATGTCCTCCAGCAGGCTATATATGCTCTGAATCAGTGTCCTATATATGGTACTGTTTCTCCAAGGCTCTGAGGAGGTGCCCAGGATCACCCTGGTGTTGGTGATGACAACCAGGGGCTCCCTGGGAGAACAGATGTGGAAGAATACACCATGAGGAAGAATTCACAAGATGGTAGGTGGGGATATTTCCGTGGGGAGTGGCAGTGGCTCTGAACAAGAGATTAGGGTCACTCATTGGCAGGCTAAAAACGCTAAGGGAGATGATGGGTGTTGTAGCCAGGTTCGCATTGCTGGTAGAGACCACCCAATCAAGAACAGCTTGTGGGAAAAAGAGGTTTACTTTGGCTTACAGGCGTGAGGGCAAGCTCCACGATGATAGGGGGAAACAACAGCATGAGCAGAGGGTGGACATCACCCCCTGGCCAACATAAGGTGGGCCATAGCAACAGGAGAGTGTGCCAAACACTAGCAAGGGGGAGCTGACTACAATACCCATAAGCCCGCCTCCCAAAAATACACTGCCTCCGGGAGGCGTTAATTCCCAAATCTCCATCAGCCAGGAACTTCACATTCAGAACATCTAAGTTTATGGGGTCACCTGAATCAAACCCCCACAGTGGGCCTTGGAGGAAAGCTGCACAGAGTCATGTGTCACTTAAGGTCATCAGGAGCAATGACATGAGGTCCTCTCCTCCGCTCTTGTTCCCTTCTCCTCCTTCATCTCCCCTCTCCTCTCTTCCCTCCTCCTCTCTCTTCTCTTCCTTCCTCTCCTTTTCTCTCCTCTCTCTTCTCCTCCCCTCTCGTCCCCTACCCTCTCCTCTCCTCATGTCCGCTGTCCCCTCCCCTCTCCTTTCTTCCCCTCCCCTCCTCCCCTCAACTCCTTTCCAGTGTCACAGGCCATACCTCACTGTGCAGATCAATAGTGAAGGTGCTCACACTGGCCTCCCCCTTACCTCAGGGCATCAGCAACGGGAAGAGCAGGCTCAGACTGCCTTCCTAGGAGGCCACATCCTTCTCAGCACCAAGTGAGAGGCTGTGAAGATGCTACAACACACTACCCTCTGGCTGTCACTCACTAGGGTCCATCCCCTTCTCCTTTCTACATGCTCCCAACCAAGTTGTTTCTGGGAAGAAGGGGTGCCTGGGTGAACTTGTGTCTGGTGGCAAGTACCCCCTGCCTGAGTGACCTCTGAACCTGCCCCCCCGACTATGGCTTCCCTTGGTGTTCCCACACATGTTGCTTTGTGCTTCCCCACAGACACTAGTGAGTGGCCCTCATCTGTGAATTCTGTGGCTCCTGCTCCAGAGGACAACCCAGCAGCCAGCCACCTGGACACCGCTGGTGTCTATACTTGGAACAGGGTCCCTGTCCATCTCCCAGCAGACTGGGCGGCAGGCCTGGGGCAGTCAGTCCTTACAAAGGCCACAGCCAGGGCAAACCATCCTACGCACCAGCTGCCAATGCCCAAGGAGGCACTGCGCTGTGCTGACAGCCCAGTCCGTCCAGCTGAGGGGCTCACCCAAGGACCACAGCATTCTTTCAGAGCAGTGGCCTGGCGCTGGACCAAGACGGTGTAGGCTTTGTCCATTGTGCTTTTTAAATTTAAGTTTGAAGAAGTGAAGGTTGTATTTTGTGTGTGTGTGTGCTTACTTTTTATTTAATTCTTCCTCTTGGGATCAGAAACTGAAATTATTCAAATTCATGTTTCAAGAGATAAAAGAAGCCCAACATCTTTCATCCACTTTATGCATTTTTGCTAATTTTTTTTAGCATTTTGTACTGGCATCCTGAAGGGTGCAATTTCATGAGTCAGGAGAATAAATAACAGATAAAAATAAACGTAGGTCTCAGCAAAGGTGAGTGTGAGCTCCCTGAGGGATGGGAAGCAGCTTGGCGAGGCAACCACCACCTCAAGACAGACCTAGCAAGGGACAGGAGGGGCCACCACCTGGGCCAACACTGAGGCATGGGCACCAGGGTTATCTGCCACCTGCTCAGGGAACCTGCACCTGTGGAGGCCAGGGCCCCTTCCAGTGAAGAGCGCACCCCATAAAGCTACCCTAAGATAGAAGGAGCTTGGGTTGGGGATGGCAGAGCCTTGCTTTGGAGGCTCCATCTGACATGGGGAGCACAGGCTTTCACCGGTGACGATGACGATGAAAACAAAGGTGATTCCGGCGGTGGCACTCACTCTTCTACCTGGGAAATGTCATTAAGTCTCTTATGTGCTCTGTCTAATTCTTTTTCCCCCAGCTTCACTGAGTTATGACTGACAAAAATTATACACACTTAAGATTACAGCGTGATGTTGAGATATATGTATATAGCGTGGAATGATTACCACCACGGAGCTCATTAGCATATCCATCACTTTGCAATGTTATCTTTTTTGTCATGAGAACACTCGCAATCTGTTTTCTTGGCAAATTTCAAGTGGAGAAGGCAGTCTTGTTAACACTCCTTGTGGCTCATTGCTCTCCACGGTATTTTTTGAGGCAGGGTCTCTCACTGAACCTAGAGCTCACTGGCTCAACTGGACTGGCCAGCCAGCACCCCAGGAACCCCTCTGTTTTCAACCCCCCTCGGTGCTGTGATTATAGGTCCGGCCACACCCCTGCAGCTAACTTCCCAGTGGCTTTGGAGGATCAAACTCAAGTCCTCATGCTTTGCAGGGCAACACTTTACCCACTGAATCATCTGCCCAGCCTCCAGGACGTGAGTAGCTTTGTAATGTGAGGGGTTGGTGCTCCAGTACCAGTCTGTGCAACACCAAATGCTCGGGACCCCCAGCTCTGACTAACGGTGAATATGGAGGCCTCATCCTGCTTGGCCACTCAAAATCACTTGCTGGGACCCACATATCAAAAGTGGGGCTGTGGGCCAACCCTCATCAAGACTCAGGACTAGCCAGAGCTACAGATTCCAAGAGAAGCTGCTGTGAGGAACTCTGAGAACAGCAGGAGCAGGTGGGTGAGACGGGGTCTCTTAGGGCAATTGGGGGTGTTTGCTGACTGTGTGGGTGTCAAGGGGCGAACGAGGTTCTGCTGTGTTCATTGTCCCCACAGGCCTCTCATCACAGGCCTGCCCACGCCTGCCAGCACTGTGGTGCCTCTGTGGGAACAGGCTGAAAATAGAAGTTACCAAATAAGGCAAGGCTGGCGTTATACCTGAGCTTTGTCGGAGCTCCCTCCCAGGCCAGCGCGGCCTGTGCTGGTAGAAGCCCAGCAGTGGTGCGCCCATCTACCCCAGGGCTTCTGGCAGCCTCGGGCATCTGGACATGGCTGAGGGGCCCAGTCCTGTAGGGAAATAGGCTGGAAATTAGGCAGACATAGGAAGGTAATAGGAGTCTGTGGTGTGATGGGACCCTGGCATCTACCAGGGCTTGGGGAGGGGAGCTCCCCGTCTCCTCTCAGTGCCCCTTCCTTACCTTCCCTCCTTTCATTCACTGACGAAGGATCCTGTAGCCTCTTGGACGGAGGGTCCAGAAGTCCCCAGGGTCCAGCATCTGCTACCCCTCTGCACTTGGGTCTAGGCTAGAAGAAGTAGATTCTTCCCTTCCTTGGTCAGACATGTCCATCTCCTTTGGATTTCAATGACCACAGGCCAGGGATTGGGCAGGAGCATGAAGTAGGCCTCCTCCATCCTCATGTTGCTAGGGAACCAGAACTAACGTTCCTCCAGCATGTAGCCAGGAATGTAGCAGGTCATTAGCCTATGCCTGACAGGGATGGCCTTGGCCCCCGATACTGGGCCCACCATGTCTGACAGAAATGAGGTGGCTCTGAAGTGGAGGCAGGCAGAGTGTGTTGAACTATAGTGGGGCCCTCCCTGGATCATCTGAAAAGGCGAGTGGTGTGGACACAGCACACGTGGTCCTCGGGCTCTCACTCTTCTTTCCTATATTATTCACACCAAACTTCCCTGAAAGCACTACACTTAATGTTCATATCCATATATTAATGCTACTCTCACTTCTGGTTAGAGAAGCTTCTCTTTTCGGATGGCGATGACCACTGGGATGACCCAAAAGGCAACATAGAGCTGAGAAGAAAGAATGGAAGAGTGTCCAGCACTGAAACATCTCTATCACACCCTCCAAGGCTCAGGGTCCATTGCAGAAGAGGTTGTGGAAACAACGTAAGAGCCAGAAGAAGGGTACCACTCCTTACAGTGCAATTGTCCAGACAGAAATTTGCCTCAATATCCATGACCTCACAATGTCCAGCAAAACACAAGACCCTCATAATAGGAGAAAAAGGTGATGACATCAAAATAAAAGAGAGACTAATGGAGAGAGGGAGGGGATATGATGGAGAGCAGAGCTGTGAAGGGGAAAGTGGGGGAGGGGAGATAATATCATGGTTTACTGTGTGTAAGAATAGAAGTTGTCAATAAAATTGAAAAAAGAATAAGTATTTAACTAGAAAAAAAAAGAAATTACTGTTAGTCGTAAGTAACCATGTCTTATAAAACAGTGGCTTCATTAATACCGTCTAAGGAGACATCCAAGTTGCTAACTCTGGTTCAGTGGCCCTGAAAAGAAAATTAAGTCAGTCGCATGTGACCAGATGACAAGGTATCAGGTGACCCCCCCCCCCATCACTGGGCTGAAAGGACTCTAACATAAGCTCAGTTCTGACACCCTTAGGGTCAAAGCAGTGAGCAACAAAGGCCCTGATTGGGGCACGTTAAGTGGACCATGGGACAGACAGACACCACACAAGGTCTGCCATGGACAAAGCTAGAGCTATGCAGAGCAGCATTTAGAATGACAGGCAAAGCAGTAGGGATCCAGAAGAGGCCTTGTCTGCTTCAAGCTGGCATGTCCTGGAAGCCTGATGCTAGGCTCTGACAGATGAGTAGCCACAGGTGCAAGGAAAGCATAGGAGGAATGTTCTAGAAATAGGGACATCCTATGTGACAAGAGAGAGCTCAGGGGACTCAGGTCTGAGAGAGGAGTCGGTGGTATCACGGTGGGGGCAGGGCACTGGTGTACTGGGCTGCCCTGGAGGTAAGCTCTAGTCCTGTCCCAGGCCACATGCACCCCACACGAGCCCTCCTCTTCTCTTGCAGGCACTGTGGCTAAAAATTCAGGAATCTGTCCAAGGAACCCTAATTTCCATGTTGTATGCCATGGAGCTTATGCTGTGGCCAGGCTGTGTATGAATGGACATGGTGAGGCCCGGCCTTGGGAGCTGCCTGCTGAGGGTCTCATGAAGATGAAGTAGCTTGAAGTCACAGGAGACCACGCGTTGCCCCGAGAATCTTGAAGTCAGTGCCTGTCCCATCCAGGTGGAGGTCATGTGAGTGGCCAAAACATCCTTGCTTACTCTTCACAGAGCCCAGGTCCCATGCTGACCGCAGGCTGCACCACGTCTGCTGACTGGGGCTCTCCCTGATGGCCCGATGTGCTTAGCTCATAGCTGCAAAGCAGGCTGGCTGGAATCTCTGCTTCACTTTGGCTTTTTGGTCCTCTGGCTGAGAAGAGAAGGTGAACATGAATACTTCAGGGCAGTGGGGCATGGCATGGTCCTTAGCTCCTCACAGAGACTTCACCCTAACTAGAGAGAGAAGAGTGGGTTCACAGGGTGGGAAGACTCCCACTGGCACAGGATGAGTAGGCTTGTGTGGGTGGCACCTACTCTCTGGATGGGAATAGACAGAAGGTGCTGCCAGTTTCCATGCTCGCCTGGAGCCTCTGCCAGAAATGAGGCCAGAAGGGACCCCAAGCCAGAGCTTGGAAAGTCCTCGGGGGCAGTTTGGCACAGCTGGGAGCTGGGGCACATGAGCACACCACAGTGCAGGCCATCCATCTGAAGAGTACACCATGGAGCTGGCCTCCTGTCTTCCCATTTGGAAGCCTCTGTGAAGACTCCCAGCTGCTGCAGCTCACGCAGCCTGGGCTGGCATCTGCAGCATCCTTGAACAAAGTCCAAGTCAGGCTCCCTTGGCCACTGTGCTTGACGTGTGGACTGATTCCAAGTGTGTGTGCAGCGGAGGCTGTCTCCTCATGGTGGAGGCCCTTCTTCCCAGGCACAGCTCTGATGGCATCTCCTTATGGTCGAGGACCTTCTTCCCAGGCAGGACTCTGATGGCTTCTCCTCATGGTGAAGGACCTTCCTTCCAGGCAGGGTTCTGATGGCATCTCCTCACCTTGGAGGGCCTTCTTCCCAGGCAGCACTAGCATCCGTGTTAGTTGTTCCGCTGGTTCCTGGCCACGTTGAAATTTCAGAAAGTCAGACATAGGCACTAGGGGCCTTCCTCTTGGCAATTGGAGGCTCTGAAAGGAAAAGAGATGACCTGAGAACAGGACCACCTGAGACTCTGCCAGCCAAGGATGGACTCAGGTCCTGGTGGGTGCAGATCCATGGTAAGACCCATGTGAGTCTGAAAGCAAATTGGTTTTGGACACCCATTTTTCTGGGTCAGTTGGAATGGTACTTTGTCAGACATCCAGAGCACTGCTTCACAGATGACCATTTTGTTCAGGGGTAGGGTGGCTAGCCTCAGTCAGACCCCTGTTCACCAGCCAGATAGTGGGAGAGATGCTGGGCACCCACCCTGCTGAATGAACCTCACCTGGGTGCCAGCAGAGCCACAGCCAATGAACAGGGCCTGGCTTCTTGCACAGACTTGTTGACTCTTTGGGACAGATGAGCTCCCCCAGCGAGGTGCACTGACCTTCAAAGAGCTGCACAGCAGCTAGCATGGAGGGCCAGATACTTTCCTGCCTCCCGAGGGCCTCTGGCTGCATATTTCACGTTGGTGACTTGGCAACAGATTCCGCCAAGGAAGAAGGTAAACTTACATGTTGAGGTCTCTTCTCACAGCAGTGTTAGTCAGAGACCCAATGTGGGTCAAGACCCAAGAGGGCCACATGGTGTGTCAGAGGACTGCCATCATAGACACAGGGCATGTGGCTCTGCTGGAGCAGGCTGGCCTGCTGAGGGGTCTCATTGCTTGGAAAGGTCACAACACTTATGCTAAGGTACAGACACTCACTGGCAGTAAAGCTGTGGTCCCTCCTGGCTGTGGCCATAGCTTCCTAGACACCCTCACTGGCCCCACAACCTGACCCCACCCTACCCCAGCTCAGCCCAGCCCTGGCCCCTAGGTTGACTGTCCAGAGTAGTCAGACACCACATTGAATCTGCACAGGAGGTCCTATCCACTCCTAGGCTCCATGCTCATTTGAGAGGACCATCCTCTTTGAGCTCCTGATGGAAGTCTTAGCAACCATGGGGGAATGTGCACTGGTACCAAGTGATGACTGGGTATTAGGGGCTGTGGACACCCCAGATGAACCTTCAGGCATCAGCCTGGTGTCCAGATGCCTATTCACTGGACATCATGCCTTCCCTAGCCTTAATTCACCATGGAAACACCTGGAGGCCTTGTGCAGGCTGGGGAGGCTGCAGATCCTCAATAGCTGCCCCATCTCCTTCTCCTCACTGGCCCCTGCCATACCATGGGAGGCACAGTTCCTAAGTTAGCGTGTGGTGCCAACCCTGACCCTCCGAAGTAGAATTCTCCCCACACCCTTGTCCCGCATTTCTGATGGACATGTGGTCATTTGCAGAGTGCTGCAGTGTGCATGAGCAGCCGAGGGTGTTTTGGCCCCCATAATTTCACTTCCTTTGTACGTATACCACAACTAGGGTGCTGGGTCATGTGGGAGGTCTGAAGGAGAGGCAAAGAGAGGATGACCAATGGGACAAGGACACAGCTAGACAGGACGGCTGCACTCTGGCATTCCCACATACAGTAGACTGACTAGTTAACAATCATGGGGCTGGAGATGTGGCTCAGTGGGCAGAGTTCTAGCCTAGACTATACCAAGCCTTCACACTGCATAAACTGGGTGTGATGAAACATACCTGTAATTCTATCACTCAGGAGGCAGAGACACGAAAATCAGAAGTTCAAGATTATCTACAACTACTGTCAAGTTCAAGGGTAGCCTGGGATACATGAAACCCTGTTTCAAAAAAAAAAAATGGGGCTAGAATAAAGCTCAGTTGGTAAAGGGCAATTGTGAAGACTGGACTTTACTTTCCAGAACCCACATTGAAAATAAAACAAAATAGCTGTGCTGGAAAAATAGCTCTTAATTAAGGCACATGCTCTCAAAGTCTGAGGGCCTGGATCTCATTCTCCCTAGTACCCACTTAAGGCTCAGATATATCCTCTCTCTCTCTCTCTCTCTCATAAATAAATAAATGTTAAAAATACAATAATAAAAGACTGTAAAGAAGCTAGGTGCAATGGTGCACACTTGAGATCATAATCTCAGTGCTGGGGAGGCAGAGAGGATGACTCTTGGGGCTCACTGGTCAGCTAATCTAGCCTAATTAGTCCAGTTCCAGGCCAATGAGAGACTCTCAAAGCAAGATGGCGATGTTTGAGGAACAACACCTGACATTGTCCTCTGTCTTACACACACACCACACACACACACACACACACACACACACACCCATGTACCTGCACATACATGAATGTACACGCACAAATATATCTGTATTTGTATAAACCTAGCAAAGAGGATTTTGAGTAATCTCATCATACAGAAATGGCAAAAGTTTAAGGTTATAGATATAATAAAGTATAGACCTTGATTGGTTAATGACACAATGTATGTGTGTATGAAATACCATGGTGACTCTATGAACAGGCCCAACTCTTACTTTCAATCAAAAATAAAATAAGTTAGAGAAAGGTTCGGATATCTCTCAGCCCCTGCGGCACTGTCTGAATTCCTGTCTAGGGGCAGCATAACCGAAGTTTCCCAGGCCTCCCTCTCCAGGGTCTAGGTACATGCAGGCCACTCATGATCCCAGGCCTTCTGTCAAGTTCTACACAGATGCTAGAGTGGGCCACACTTTCCGCACTCTCTCACAGTTAGAACTTACTGTAGTTATTTCGTTTTCAGTAAGTATGGGCTCTTTTAAAAGGTTAAGGACTGTGAAGCATGCCATTGTCAGAATGTTACAACTTCCCTAACTCTCCACTCCATATCCGGGGACTATCGTTCCCCTTCTCTGGCTGGTGTGAACGGGGCCACACTGACTATCACTAGATGCAGAATGCACTCCCTGAAGCACAGTTGCTGAGTCCAAGGTCAGACTTCTTCGCAATTTTGAAGGTATTGCCAAATTGCCAAAGTGGTGGTAAATTTTGCCTGCAACGTATGGTATGAGATGAGACGTTCGTTGCTGCTCCTTCAGCTTTGCTAGGTGGCGATGTTTGTCTTTGTGGTTTTGTTTGGTTTGGGTGAGCAATCTGATTGCTCCAACTAAGACCTGAGTCTAGTTTTAATCATGACAGGACCACCATGTTTCATTTGTGGAAGTGACATTCATCCTTTCTTGGTGAGATCTTCATTCAAATACCTTTATTTGGGCCTGGAGAGATGGCTCTACAGTTAAAGGCACTTGCTTGCAAAGCCTGGCTGCCTGAGTTCAATTTTCCAGTAACATGTAAAGCCAGATGCAAAATGTGGCACATGGATCTGGTGTTTGTTTACAGTGGCAGGAGACTCTGGTGTTCCCATACTATCTCACTGTCTTCCTCTTTCTCCTGGCCTCAAATAAATAAAATAAAATAAAATTTCAATCCCTTTATTTTGATATTAAATTTCTAAAATTTCTCATAATAATTTTGTACTTATCTTTAACTTTTAATAAAATGGAAAAATTCTCCCTCTATAATGATATTCTCTCCATAGCACTCTATATAGTCTCTCTGTATCTATATCTATATCATGTATATCATCAATATCTATCTAGTCTCTCTAGATCTATGTACATGTACCACAGGGACATAAATTCTATATGATGTTTGCTCTTGGCTTATTGGCTTTTAGGTTAATTTTATCATGCGGCTTAAAATTTTAGTAGAATTATCTTATAACTTCTTGGTTTTAATGATGGCCTTTTAACCAATGTTACATACTCTAAAATTCAAAAAAAAAATCCTTGCTTACTTTCATGACTTCTATTATGTGAAATCTCTGAGAGGCAGGACTACGTATGGCATTCCTTGGGCTCTGACATCAGGGTGTGATTCCGAGACCTGATTGACAGCCAGAGGGATTCAGGGGAGAGTGTCAGGGAGGCAGCTTTGAGGTTAGGCACTACCTGGTCTTGATGGACCTCCAGAGCTCATGTGGAACCTTTTGTTCAGCCAGCTGCAGGAAGGTGACATGCTCCTGCCTCAGGAAGTCCTGCCTGCAGGTTCCTCTGCTCCAGAGAAGGATGTTGGGTGGGAGTCTGGCCCTGTGGTGGCTGCAGCAGGACAGGAGAGCCTAGCGGTAGGAGTGTGGGTCAGGGACCAACACCCACCCTGCAGGGCTTCCTCTCTAGAGGTCTCTTGTTGTCCTTACAGACCAACTGAGGCATGTGCTGGTGTGAGGACTAAGGCTCTACTACTGCTCGCATTGCTTTTACGTCTCTACAGATCGTTGCTGCCTGTCTGTCTTTTCTCTGTTTTGGAACAATGCCTGCATCACACACTGATTTCCACATGTTTGTGTAGTTGTATTTAATTTGATCGACTGCTTATATTCCAAACACCATTGTTTTATTAATGTGGCTAGATGTTAGATCATCTTCTAGGCACCCTGGTAAGTCTTACGATTCCTCTCTGTCCGTTTTTCAGTGTTTAGTCACAAGGGATAATCTTGCTGATCTGCCTGTAGAGTTTGACCTGAGAGTTGCTCTATCATAGAAGACATGTGCAAACACTCACACATCTGTGACACAGCACATATCATGAATATTTCCATTCCCACAGCCCTTTGTAAGTGGGCTTAGGCTGTCCCCTCAGGACCATCCCATGACTTCCCCTTTGTTCAGATATTTTTCTGGGCAACTTCATTCTGTTTAACACTTCTGATGGTTTATATTGACTGTCAACTTGACAGGTTCTATAATAATCTATGAAGGATTGTCTAGATTACATAATCCTTAACTGTGGGTGGCACTGCTCCTCCAGCTGGGGTCCTGGGCTGCACACAAAGGTGATGGCTGGTGGTTCACTAGCGTTCATCCCTGTCTGTGTCCCCCCTCCTGATGTGACGGTGACGTACTGCCTTTCTGCTCTCACCAGGCCTCCACCATGGTGGATTCTGCCCTCCAAAACTGTAAGCTTAAATAAACCTTTTCTCCCTAAAACTTATTTTTGCCAGGTATTTTGTCCCAGCAATCAGAAGTTGAATACAACATTCTTACTTGAGTTCTACTGGGTGTTTCTATTTTCATTTATTCTCACACACTTTTCAAGTTTTATGTACCTAATATAAATAGAATATTTTCTTTCATTTTATCTTTCTGTGCTATATAAATATGATTATGAGCCTTGACTCCCCCAAAGTGATATACTGTGAATGATTACAATAAAATCAGCACTGGGGTGCTCACCTGCCTTTGTAGGAAGGAGAACGTGCGCAGTCAGCTCCCAAAGTGTGTCTTTATGATCTCATGAAAGCGTCAATTAATCTGGGCTGGGGAGCTGGCTCAGTCAATAAAGCGCTTGCTTTGCAAGCATGAGGACTGAGTATGACCCCTAGAACCCAGGTGTTTTTTTAAACAAACAAACAAAAAAAGCCAGGCAGGACAGGGTGTTCCTATAACCCCAATGTTGGGGAGCAGAAACAGGCAGATCTCCGAGGCTCATTGGCCAGCCAGTTTAGCCTAGTTGGTGAGCTGCAGGCCAGAGAGAGAACCTGTCTCCAAGGAGATGTACAGCATTCATGAGGAATAATCTCCACGGTTGTTGTCTGGCACCACATGTGCACACACATGTACATGTACATGCACATGTACATACATGTACACACGTACATACATGCACACACATGTACTCACACACACGAAGAACCAATCTGATTTGTTGTACTATTCTTTATATTTGTCTTACCACTGTACTAGTTAGTATGTATGACCAGCTAGCAGACCATCTCAGACACTATTTTATGTTATTGTTGCTGTTATTATAGTTTTTTTGAGGTAGGTCTCGCTTTAACCCAGACTGACCTGGAATTCATTATGTCATCTCAGGCTTGCTTCAAACTCACAGTGATCCTCCTACCTCTGCCTCCAAAGTGCTGGGATTAAAGACATGTGCTACCATGCCCAGTCCATTGGTTTTTAAATTATTTATTTATTTATTTATGAGAGAGACAGAATATGGGTGCTCCAGGGCTTCTTGGTACTACAAACTAACTCCAGATGGATGTACCACTTTGTGCATCTAGTGTTACATAGATATTGGGGAATTGAACCCCGGGCCATTAGGCTTTGTTAGCCTGCACTTTTAACCACCGAGCCGTCACTCCAGCCCTAGTTTTTGGACTTTAAGTGAAAGGCAGCTGTCCTTCTACAGTCTTCCTTGTTTTATCACTCAGCTGTGAAGGTCAAGGATGCATCCCTGGGACTGGATATAGCTGCGCCTCTGTGATGTCTCTGGCATGTGAGATGGACTTGTTCTTCACAGGGTGTCCCATTTCTAGGTCTGAGTTGTTTGCAAGTCTTATGGTATCACAATAATGCTGATGTGAATATCCTGGGCAGATTTCCTGCTGAGTTGAGATAAATTTTTGATTTTCAATTTTTGTCGTTGGTGTTGTTTAGAAGTATATACTTACAGACATTGTTCTGCTTGGTCATAGGTTAGGAGTATATTTAGTTTTTGCAAGGCGAAGTCAAATTATTTTTTTACTACCAAAGTGTTGAATAAGCACTATTTAAGGAATCCAATTGTATCCCATGTTTATCCATAGAAGTCAAGTTTTTAAGAAGAATGCCAATCTTTTTTACTTGAAATGGGACTTTTGTTTTTAATTCTTCTGCATTCAACTACCAATCAGGCAGCAGTTTTTAATGTAGGTCTGAGTTTACTGACCAACTTTGAAGCTTGCTGTTTCATGAGTGGCTGAGCCATTGATCTCACCTGCGGGGTTTGCATTATTAAACTATGATTTTTTTTGAAACTTCCTCTTACTGTATATTTTACATTTTTATCAGGGGATTATCAGTTATATGAATTGCTAATATGCTTTGTACGTGATCCTTGGCAACTTGATGGTGAGTTAATGAAAAGAAGTTATTTTTCTTTTCTTTTATGCTTTGTACTCATTTATTTAATGCTTCCTTCCCAAGCCTACTCTGGTATTTTCTTCTAAAATGTTGATATGTTCCATTAACATTTTGTGGCTCTATGCTCTTGGATATAGGTGGGGAATGTCTTTGTGCAATCCATTTACCATGGCTGTCCCCACAGTCATCCCTGCAATGGCTGTCCCCACACAGTCATCTCTGCAATGACTGTCCCAACACAGTCATCCCTGCAATGGCTGTCCTCATACAGTCCTCCCTGCAATGACTGTCCCCACACAGTTGTCCCTGCAATGACTATCCCCACATAATCATCTCTGCAGTAAATGACCCCACACAGTCGTCTCTGCACTGACTGTCCCCACACAGTTGTCCCTGCAATGACTGTCCCCACACAATCATCTTTGCAGTAAATGTCCCCACACAATCATCTTTGCAGTAAATGTCCCCACACAATCATCTTTGCAGTAAATGTCCCCACACAATCATCTCTGCAGTAAATGTCCCCACACAATCATCTTTGCAGTAAATGACCCCACACAGTTGTCTCTGCACTGGCTGTCCCCACTCAGTCATCCTTGCACTGGCTGTCTTCACACAGTCATCCCAGCAATGTTGGTTCCTCCACAGTTGTTTCCAGTGTGTGCTTTGCTGGTTGCCATGCAGATCTGCTCTATCACATGTCAAGATGTCTGAAATTGCCCCTCTGTTGTTCCTTTATTGATAGAAATTTTACTGGGTATTAACTTGGAGAATTTTTCTAAAGAACAACCTTTTAGCAGACATGTCCAACAATTGCTAATTTAAAATGTCAGTGGATTATATTCATATTATGATATTTTTCTATGCTGGTTTGTTTGATATCAGTGCTTTATGCTGTTCTTAGAACATGAAATCTACATAGACCCTTAATTGTCTAGAATAACACTATCAATTATCCACTTAAATGTACTTTCTAGGACAGTGTTTTCTTTCCCTCTGTTAAGGGACAGCACCACGCTCATCTTTTTGTTGGCATACGTTTGCTCTGAGCCATCATCTAGGGTTTTCTTTCTGATTTTCCCTCTGGCTTCACTGAGTCTCTGCCCCATATTCCTGACCATAGTTAAATTGATGGTATGTTCAGCTGTACTTTGTTCTGGTTCCTATCCCATCATCAATGGCACATGTGAACCCCCTTGGCTCCAACAATCCCCCTGATTTGATGGTGATTAGAATTGATGAGGGAACAGATAATGAGCAACAAAATTAATGAAACAAGTTCAGTTGCTCATTCTATTAAGACAAATGACACAGGGAAAGGACACAGAGAGAGAATAAGCAAGAGAGCAAGGCAGGGGGCTAGAGAGATGGCTTAGCAGTTAAGGCGTTTGCCTGTAAAGCCAAAGGATCTTGGTTCAACTTTCCAGAACCCATGTAAGCCAGATGTGCAAGGGGGCACATACATCTGGAGTTCGCTTGCAGTGGCTTGAGGCCCTGGCACACCCATTCTCTCTCTCTCTCTCTCTCTCTCAAATAAATAAATAAAATATATTTTAAAAAGAGAGCAAGACAGAGAGGGAGACATTGAGAGATTTTAGAAAAGGTGGCCAGGCAAAGTTTCCATACACAGGTAAGAATAGGAGAGGTCTGGCCAGGCAGACGCAGTAAGGCTGGAGGGGGCAGGACATGGGGAGGAAGGCAACAATGAGTGACTTGAAGAACGCAGTGTGGCCAGGAAACAGGTGTCTGTGTTGACGGTTCTCCACCTGCTGGCCCACCCATCCATGGATCCACATATTATTGACAGGGTGTCTGTACTGAACATGCCCAGGCTCTATCCATGTCATTATTTCCTAAACAATGCCACATGACAGCTACTTACACGGTCCTGGGCATTGTGGGCAATGTAGAAATGGCTTAACATGTGCAGAACCCTTCTTGTAGGTTCCACACAAACATGGTGGCTCTCGCATCTGCAGGGGTGGGGATCGGTGGGGGTGTCAGCGTCCTTCAGCAAGCCCTTGTGGATGCTGATGAATTCTAATATTTATTTCATGTAAGCTCAAAGTTCAGGCATCCAATTCTAAGTGCTCATAATCCATTAAGAACCCTCACAACTAAAACATATGTTTCAAATACCAAAATAGTAAGCATCCCAAAACATCAAATGAAATAGAACTGACTAAAAAGGCAGAGTTAAGCATACATTGATGTCCTATACATTTTTCAAGAGAAAAATGGATGAGATTAAAGTATTTAAAAATAAAACAAACACCATCTATCATAAAATTAATTGAACAATGTATCTATTTCCTTAGTAATGATCAAAAGCAATGTTTATCATTGGCTTTGCAGTTCACTCCCGAGTCCGTCTTCTGCACATAATTCCACTTGTGGGGGAGTATTTCTGATGCAGAAGACAACATTGAAGGGGCACTTTCCCATTTACCCATTGGTACTGGCTTGGATTTTAACTCTTGCTCTTTGACCTTCCCCATGCCTCATTTCGCAACTGAGAGATTATCCTGTGAAAAGGGATTGTTTCCAAAGCTCTGGTGTCCTCTGCTGCTGGCCTATTGTGGTGCTCTTCCCTCCTGAATGAAACCTTGTCTTGTGAAGGGAAGCGGGGAAGCTCACACAACCCACAAGAAAGTCACTAGTCACAAAGCCCTTCCCCCAGGCTGCATAAGCACTACACATTTGCTGGGGAGAGGAGACGCTTGCATGGAGCTGCCTGTAAGCTGCGCAGAGACCCCCAGTAGTCCAGCTTTCCTGGGCCGCCCCCCACGCTGGGGTGGGCTTTGGGGTGATGGGCCCTCTGGTCACCCATGCTCCTTGGATTAGTTACTGTTATCATGGCTTCAACAAAGTGCCCGGGAAAGCAACTTTGGGAGGAAGGGTTTATTTTGGCTCATGTTTTTTTTTTTTCTCCAGAAGAGTGGTTTATACTTTATTCTTGTAACAAATGTACATTCATGAGCTACTGTTATTAATTAATGACTCATAATAAGCATACTGTGCTGCTCATTAGCACCCAGTAGTTACATTGCTTTGTGTGTGTGTGTGTGTGTGTGTGTGTGTTTATTGAGAACTTTATTATATGAACATATTGCATATTGGTCATATTCCCATCAGATTATGCTTTTTTTAAAAAAAATGTTTCATTTATTATTTATTTATTTAGTTATTTATTACAGGGAGAAAGAGAGAGCAAGATAAGGGGAGTGATGAACATACCAGGGCCTCTAGCCACTGTAGACAAACTCTAGACACGTGCACCACCTTGTGCATCTGGCTTACATGGGTACTGCAGATTCAAACTTGGGTCCTTATGCTTTGTAGGTAAGTACCTTAACCAATAAGCAATCTCTTCAGTCCTTGGTTATGCTCTTTAAAATTATTTATTTATCTAATTGAGAGAGAGAAAGAGAGGGAGAGAGAGAGAGAGAGAACTGGGGCCTCTAGCCACTGCAAATGAACTCCAAATACATATGCCATATTGTGATTCTGGCTTATGTGGGTACTGAAGAATCAAATTAGGCTTTGCAAGCAAACTCCTTAACCAGTAGGCAATCTTTAAAGCCCTGTTACAGTTATACAAAAATTGTATTTATTTATTTATGTGAGAGCAAAAGGCAGAGAGAAAGAATGGGGTTAAACTCATGTCCCCTCTCACTCCCATTCCACTGAGGGCCTTCTTCAGTAGGGTTATCAGTATTCACTGCAGGGTCAGGAATGTACCAGTCAGTCTCTGAGGTGGGCCAGTGCTTCAGAGTATGCCCATCCACCTTGTGGCTCTTATGTTCTCTTGCCTCCTCCTTCGCAGTATTAGCTGAGCTTTGGAGAGTGTGTTATTAGTCTCCTGTAGTATTGCACTTTCAGCAGCCTCTGATTTTCTGTTTGGATGAGTTTTGAGTCTCCTCAGTGTCTACACCATCTCCATGGAGTTGGTTCTCAAGATAACCATGAACTGGAGCACAGTTTTAGGGTACAATCAATCGTGGTGGGAAAGAGACAACAGGAGTCGGAGGCGACTGGTAACCTGCAGTGGGAAGCAGAGAGGTGCTCAGTTCAATTCTCCTTGGCATTCAACTGGACTCCCAACCCATGGAATCATGCTAGTCACAATCAGGCTGGATCTTCACTCCTCAACTTCCTAATCTAGAGCCTCCCTCACAGACATGTTCAGAGAGTTGTCGCCGAGGTGATCTTGTCAAGTTGACAATGTATATCAATCATCACTCTCCTGTAAGTGACCCTTCACCCAAGCACGTGAATTCTCCCAGCTGAACTGATGTGGAATTGTTTCCTAGGTGTCCTCTCTGGGGTGAATCTGGTCTGTATGTGTCTCCCCAGGAAAAGTCATGCCATACTGTTTTCCTTCTGTGATGGATCTTGAGTCAGTAGGGATTCTGGACAGCATCTTGCTATCTCAGGTTGGTTGTGTTTCTGCCTCGTTTCTTGAGGAAACTTTGAACTACGATGGGAAACTACATCCACACAGCCTCTCTTGAGGTTATGGCATCACGGTCAAGACTGGCTCAGTTTGCCAACTGTCAACCTGGACAACCTTTCAGCCTATACCAAGGAGCTCAGTCAGCCATCCTGATCTCATGGTATGAATCCTTCAGTTTTCATGTTGTGGGGTCGCTTAGTGCCGAGGTCCAGCCTCAGCGGGGTTGTAGAACTCGAAGGGACGTGTGGAGTGGGCCTTGTGAGGAAATGATGTGGAGCAGTGGTTCAGGCGAAGCACACTGGACGCAGAGCAAAGCTCTGCTTCTTTATTTATACTTTCACAATACATTATTTTTTTGCAAGCAAGACATAGCAATGTATTCATGTAGGTTCTATTCTCTAAGAAATTTTGCACAACATTCCTCTTTTCCCTTGGTTACCCCTGCTTCTGCTTAACTCATGAACCGCTTGCCCCACAGACATTCTGATAACATCTTAAACAAGAAAGTCAATATTGTAAGCTGGTTAATATCTTACACAGGCTCATGGAAACTAGCCAAGAGTCTTGGTAGGCAGCTCTTCCGGTTATAAGGTGATAGATTTTTTTACCTCAGATAGGGCTACATTAGCCACTCTCTACATAATATTATCTTGCAGCCTGAATAACAGTACGTTTCTCTATTTCTAATCCAGTAATGATTTAATTGTCTCTCTATGACCTTTCTTTGTTGCTCCATTTTACAGTTTGGTCCTGACCTTGCAAGTCTCTCCATAAAAGGTAGATTTGGATATTTAACTCTTTTCCCATCTTTCCAGACCATCCTTACTCCATTAATGTATGCCCCTGTATATGGTAAAGGTTGATCTGTCCAACCAGTGTTTTGCATTGATGTCTTTCCTTTAGGAGCCCACCAAACTCTATTGTTGATTCTGAAAGTTACATATTCTGTTTTATTTCCTTGTGAGGGCCCAACCTGATTATTTGAAAGATGTTTACTTTTGCTCCCTAGCATTTCAGGCTCCTTTTCTAGTAACTCATCTGTAGGTTCAGGAAATGTGCCCATTAATTCCTGTAATCATCTTGACAAAAGAATTTTCTTTTAAGTAATGTTTCTTGGGAACAATTGGTAAGGCAGGTAGCATTGTGAGGAACATGTCTCATTAGGTGAAATACACACTTGTGGTGTTAAGAAGTTTTGTACATTCAAACTAGTCATAATTTCAGGATCCATAATGTGTTTAAACATTACAGTCTCATAAATTTCTATAGAAACATTCTTTTCTTGTTTAATCATTGGTGACTATATAAATACCCCCAAATTGGATTCCCCTATTACTACTGAGAATGGGAAAATGAAAGCAAAAATAAGCAACAGCATACTTATAATAATTCAACAGTATTCCAAGAAAGAGACAGCAGTGGCGCAGACGGTCGGCAGCAGGCGTTCTAGGAAGTCGCTGAAAGACCTCCCGGCTTTGCCCAGGGAAGTCTCGGGTTCTGCAGCTTTGCAAGACGGAGTCCCATCGGCGTCACACTCCAGAGCCGACTGCTGAAGCTGCATGGCCGACAGCTTAGACTCAAGTACTGACAATATGGCTCATGTAAGTGTGGCCATCATGTCGGGTTTAGGCCTGTAGCAGCCTGTTGAACTGCTGATTCTGAGAGCATCGAGGAGCAGACAGCTTGGGGTGTTGAAAGGACCTAAACTGAAGGAGCCCTCACTGGCCTTTGTGACAGATGGTCCAGAGCAGTGTCTGCAGGATGGCTCAATGTGCCCCAGTGGTAAAGGTTACTTGAATGCTTTACACTAGAACTGTAAGGTTGGGGAGTGTGTGCATGTGCACTTCCATGAGGCAGCATGGACTGTTTGCACACACGCTGCAGCTATCTGCCCTCCTGCTGACAGCATAAAAAAACACCCTGTGTGCTCTTGTCTTCCAACTACGTTATTCTAGACTTTGGAGAAATATTGTCCAATGTGTATATGATAGTCTTTCATGGGGGCCTTCCATTGAACATACCATTTACTGATGAAGACAAAGCCTTTTCCTGTATCTGTTGGCTCCACACATACTCTCCTGTGCACACTATCTGCGTACAGATTTGCCACCTTTACACTGGACCATTTTGCTCTTGAAATAAAGGACTTCTGTAACCATCATATATATGAATTACTTCTTGTTTCTGTTTTCTTCAAACTTCTAATATGTAACCCGTAACTTGTTTATTTACTTTTCACAAGGCTTATTTTGTTAGATATTTTCTAATTTAAATACATGTAAAGTTGTTCATGTTATGTTTTAGCTAATGCCCTGTGAAGTACCAAACCATTTCTGATTTCTGATGCCTCAAACACAGTCAGTGAGTTTTAAAAATTATTTATTTATTTATTTGCAAGCAGAGAGAGAGAGAGAGAGAGAGAGAGAGAGAGAGAGAGAGGAGATAGGCAGAAAAAGAATGAGTGTGCCAGGGCTCTAACCACTGCAAATGAACTCCAGATGCATGTACCTCCTTGCACATCTGGCTTATGTGAGTACTGGGGAATTGAACTTTGGTCCTTTGGTTTTACACGCAAGTGCCTAAACTGCTAAGGCATCCCTCCAGCCCCACTCAGTGATATTTTTTTAATAAGGAGATCAGGTAGATAGGGTTAGCTCAGCTGTAGAGTACTTGCAAGGCTCTGGTTTTGATCCCTAGCACTGAGAAAAGATGATTTAAAGTTTTTTTTAATGCCACTATTAAATAATTTTCTGTGGTGTTTGGTCAGAGCTCATTCATTCCTCAGACAGCCCCACCCCTCCCTCAGCTCTGACATCTCCTAGTTCATGTCCAGGCTTTGTTCATATCACGGCTTGAATCTGGAATTTCTGGTTTGCCTCATTGGCCAATGCATAGCAAGTGTGAAGATACATCTTGATTGTCAAGTTTGCAGAATTTAGAATCACCATGGATTCTAAATAGGATTATGAAGATATTATCTGAAAGGCTTAACTGAGGAGGGAATACCTACCCTGAATATGGGCGCCTCCATCACATGGGCTAGGGATACCCGACTGAATGAAAAGGAGAATGTGAGCTGAGCACCAGCGCTCATCCCTCTCTGCTTCCTGACGGAGGATGCTATGTGACCAGCTGGCTCACGCTCCTGCTGCCATACTTCCCACCTTGGCAGACTGCATCCCATTGGAATGTGAGCCAAAACAAATCCTCCTTTTAGTTACTTGTGTCAGCTATCTTGTCACAGAACGAGAAGAGAAGCTAATTCACCCCTGATCCTTACAGAAGTACTAAGAATTTCTAGGTTGACTGATACCTTTGTGAAGCTTTGAACCACCGGAAAGGTCTATGAATATTCTCTCAGGAATTATAAGAAAGTGACTTGTATAAACATCCCATCATGTTAGCAATGATGAATCCCTTTACTAAAACTTCCTGTCCATACAGATGGCATTTTATAGATAGAGCCTTTGAGAGCAGTTTTGGATTTACAGAGAAATTATGGCATTACTAACTCCTTACAGGAGTGTGGCACACTTGCTACACCTAATAAATGCAAATGGATATTTCAGTACTAACTCAACCATTGATCCAGACTTCTTTACTTTATATCTAATACTTTTTGTTAAGCTTTTCAATTATTCCCATTATTTTTTTTTCTGTAGGTTGAATAGATTTCTATGTACATCATTATATGCTCTAAACATAATGAGAGTTTTCACATCTCCTTTATACGTTGTCTCCCATTGTCTGGGTGATCATTAGGGTTTTCAATATAATAGTGAATGCAGTGTGGACAGCACACTGTGGATTCATTTTTCATTGCAAAGAAACTGATTCTCCCTTTCCTTTCTTATTCCCTCCTTCCCTCTCTTCTTCCTTTCCTCCCTTTTCACCCTCCTCCTTCACCTCTTTCTTCTTCCTCCCTCTTTCTCTCTTTCCACTGGATATATGTGAGACACAAGCTATATCCCTAGCCCATTAATTAATTAATTAATTAATTTAGTTACTTAGGTTTTTGGTTTATTTGTTTGGTTTTTCGAGGTAGGGTCTCATTCTAGCCTAGGCTGACTTGGAATGTAATCTCAGGCTGGCCTCGAACTCACAAGAATCCTCCTACCTCTTCCACCCAAGCTCTGGGATTAAAGGTGTGTGCCACCATGCCTGGCAGTTACTTAGTTTTGAGATATGGTTTCACTCTGTAGCCCAGACTAACTTTGAAATCTCTATGTAACCTAAGATGGCCTAAAACGTAGATCTTTTTGCCTCAGTGCTAGGATTACAGGTGTATACAAACACAACCAGATAGAGAATTTTCCCAAGGTGTTCCACTTTAAAATACTTTTAGGTATTTAGGATTTATTTGTTTTTGATATTGGGACTCATGTAACCCAGGTTGGCCTTGGACTCCTGATCCTCCTGTCCCTACCCAAAAGTTTGGCAAGAATATGTCACCATGCTTAACATGATATTCAATGTCTTTGTCTTAGTAAATATTATTTTTGGTGAAGATGTGTGGCTATCTTCTTAATCTAGAAAATGTTTTCATCCTAAATGAGGGTTTGTATTCTTTGGGGACCTTCCTCCTGATGCACATTCCTACTGTTTCTGTGGATGAGGACAGCTACCCTTGGGGTCTGACTTTGGACACTGAGTCTCCGAGTCCAGGTATTTCACTGTATGAATATGCTGAGCTGGCTGTATCTATTCCCTCCCTGGTGGACATCTTGAAGTTAGACCACAGTGGACAGTGTGGTTATAAGTTTCTTACATGTCTCCTGAAGAACCTAGAGGGCTGACGCAGGAATGAAGCTTGTCTGTGTGGCAGCCTCCACCAGTGCTGACAAGTCTTCTGGAAATAGACTCTGGTTCTTTATCCCTCATGTTTAGCAATGGTAGTAGCACGTTTGAGAGTTGACATACTCTGAAGCCACACAGATGTCCTCCTATGTCTTCTGTACAACAAACTGACTGAAAACACTGCCTCCCTGTTGCCAGGCTGTTATCTGTCAGCCAGTGGCCTAGCTGAGGGTGTTTCTGGACTCCACTTGGCTCCTCTGTAGAGCTCACTACGCCTGCACAGCTGTCTCACTCTGTCTCCACCACCTCAGTTCTACACTGGAAGTGCACGTGCAGATGTGTAAACTGTAGTGTCTCCCTCAACGTTCCTGTGGCCACCCTTTGTCCTTACATTTCCATGTAAGCTTTAGACTGAACTTACTGATTTCTACACATGCACAGGTAACTTCTGGAATTTGGGTTGGGATTGCATTAAATATTGATTAAGTGTAAACTGTCAATTTTGGACCATAGAGTCTTCCAACTAATAAACAAGAGATGTTTCACTATTTAGGTAGGATTTTAATTTTTTTTTCTTAGTTACAGATATCATACACTACAGTGCTTCTTAAACTATCTGTGGTGCTGGACTGGATACTTTTGCTGTTCATTTTTATTTCTAATCTGTTTATAAAGATACAGGAATGTAAAAGCTGCCATATAAATTTCTGCATACCAGTACTAAAGATTTGATCTTGTTATAAATGTGTTAAGAGTATTTTACCACTTATGTTATGTTAGCATGGCTTTGCACACCTTTGATTGGATCATTTTCTAGGGATTTGAGTTTACGTGGTGCTATTTTATAAAGTACCAGTTTTGTAGCTAATAACAATGTGCTGTGTTCTTTTATTAGGGTGCATTCATTGTAAGTAGTGTTGGGTTTCGTAAGAACATCAAGTACATAACGCCCCTTGCCCTGCCCACCTCCCGACAGCCCCCTTTACTCCCTGTGATGATTAGTGTCTGGTTCTCAATTTGACAACTAGAATCACTTAGGAGACCAATCTTGGGGCATGACTGTGAGGAAGTTTCTAGCTTAGGTTGGTTGAGGTGGGAAGACCCGTCCTTACTGGGCTGGGGTGTGGACTGAATGAGAAGACGTTGAGTCAAGCAGCAGCATCCATGGCCCTGTGATTGCTCAGTGTGAACCGGGTGGGATGAACTGCTGCACACCCCTGTCACCACACCTTCCTTCAGCATGATGGACTGTAACCTGGATCTACGTGCAGAAGTAAACCCTGCCTTCCTTAGGTGGCTTTCAGTCAAGTGTGTGGTCATAGCAACCAGAAAGCAACTAACACATTTCCTAGCAAATTTCACTTTTTCTTTTGTGACAAAGATTCACACATAAATTTGTGCGTCAGTATAAAATCTAAGCTCAACAAATGAAAGACAAGTCTGACTTGATTCATTTAATACGAAAACTTCCAGCTGTATCCATTTCTTATAAATGATGCTATCTTAATTTTCTGGCTGAGTAAGTCCATAGTGTATGCACACTACATTGTCTTTACTATTCCTCTGTCAATAAACACCTAGGTTGACTGTGTGTAAATCATTATGGAAGCTCCTCAACAACGAAAAATAGATTGGCCATATAGATAGATCTAGAGCCCTACCACACTTGGGTATGTGTGCAAGAGGCTGCAAGTTAACGCACAGCAGGGATTACTGCACACCCACATTTCTTGCAGTGGTATTGACAAATAGCTCAAAGATTTCATTTTAAATATTTACCTGGTACTCCTTTGTTTCTGATATGCAAAGAAACGAATTGAATTTTATTATTTAACTTAAAACACTTACTTATGAGTTTGAATAGTTTGTAGTTCTTGAGTTTCCAAATACAAATTAACGTCATCTGAATTAACATGAAGAGCTGCCGTCTGCCATTTGCTCTGAGCTATTTTTGCGGATACTCTGATTGTAGCAGTTCCCTTACAGCTTGAGTTTTTCTGAGGAATTTTTTATTGCTTTATTTTCCTTCTCTTTTCATATCTTTTCCTTTCAGTGCAGAATCTTCTCCACATCTGCTTAGATACCTGGGTGAATTTTCTTGGGGGAGTAAACTTTTATAAAACTGTATAACAAATATAATTCTTCATGGCACATTTTCCTGCACTTTATTCCATATCATTTTAATGTAGACACACCAGACAATTTGGCAGAGGTTCCAGCAAGGTTTCCTCCCCCACTTTTTAGTTTCAGCCCCTGAAATCTCATGTTCTAGGTCTGCCTCTATAAGTAATATCTATATGAATTTTCTCTTCAATTTATAATCATTTTACTTGATTGTTGTATTACATTTATTTTTCTGTTAATACATTTAATCATTTCCAGTGATCACATTTACTAACTGATTTGATAAATTTAAGAGGGCAGTGGGAGAATGGGCTGGTTCAATGAGAGGCACCGAAATACAAAGCCTTTTAGTGGGTGGGGAGATGGCTCAGCAATTAAAGGCACTTACTTGAAAAGACTGCCAGCCAAAGTTCAGTTCCCCTACCACCCATGTATAGCCAGGTGGACGTTCTTTTGCAGCAGCGAGAGGTCATGGCGCATGTGCGCAAATACATGCAAACACACACATGCTTGTAAAAAAACATGAATCCAACAAACCAATATGAGAGAGCTCCAAGCCCTTCTTCCTCTTTCTCCTCTCTCCCTCCAAGCTTCCTTCCTTCCTTCCCTCTCTCTCCTCCTCTTTTCCCTCCCACCCCACCCTCTCTCTCTTTTTATCCTTCCCTTCCTATTCCTATTATTTATCCATGAATTCATGTACTTTGCTGGCACCAAGCATCAATGTCACTGACTGGCACAGTGTTGGAGGGCCTGAGTATGTTGGTTGAAGTGGAGGTACTAGGCTACAACCCAAGCTATGGCTTCAGCAGGCCCATCAGGAGGAGGTCCATTAGACCAGTAGAGTTTCTACATGAAGACATGAAACATGGCTCCCACTTGAGAAAGAATATTTATCTGACTACCCATCAATTCCTTCATCCTATGTTTGGAAAAGGACCCAAAGCCAGACCCTTAGCTTTTCTTGAGGAGCCTCCAGATGATGTAGGGTTGCTTAGTAGGGTTGCAATGTGTATTTAACAACCAAGTAGAAAATAAAACTAAGCTGTTACGTTAGGTTCTGGGTCCCATCCCTGAACTGTGTGGCCAGGATCTTCCCTCGGAAAAGCCCACATTCCAACACAGAATGTGAACTTCATGTGAGCAGAGAAACACCGCAGGAGGGAGGGTGAGCCCGGGATCTGCTCCTGCTACCTCAGAGGCTGAGCAGGTGAGAGGCGCTGATGGAAATGCATTTCTAATCTACGTAATCGGCCTTCCCTGGCTGCCAATAGAAGTTTCACAGTTCACCACCATCTAGCTAAGTAGCCTGACCTTTCATGTTATGTTCCCCTTGTTGAGAATCAGGTCAAGAGAGAAAGTTCAGGGTGAACTCACAGCAATCTGCGTTATTAGCAGGCAATTCTCATTGGCCATTATTCTCAATCTTTGGTTATAAATTATCAAATCCTTGCCATGAGGCTACACTTGGGAAGCACATGCATGGTTCCCAGCAGTTGGAAGGAGAAGGATGAGCAAGAGCCCACTTGGGCTCTCTGAGCAATTCACGGAAGTGGTGTGCCAGAGTAGGAGGCTCGGTGCTCCAGATGCCCAGAGGGGGGACATCATGGGAAGGAGGGAGGCTACAACATGGGATTTAGGGTCGTGATGGGCCTCATTTTCCCCTTTAGTACAGGGAGGGAGGGAGGACCGCTAGGGCAGCTCAGCACGGCTTTGCAGACCTTGCCCACGAGCTCTAGTCACTGACACGGAAATGTGCCATGCTGTGGACTGGACACAATGACTGTGAGCCCAGCATTTGAACAGGCCCCAAAACAAATCTAGGACTTTGTATTAGGCACAAATCAGAGGAAGAGCTCAGTTGTTATCTTCTGTCATCCACCTCTTAGAGACAGAGCCAAAAGTTCAACAGTTACACTAGACTGGCTGGCCAGCCAGCTCCAAGGGTCCACTTGTCTCTACTCCCACAGCGCTGGGATCACAGGCATACACCTCCATGCCTGGCATTTGTACATGGGTTCTGAGAATTGCACTCAGATCTTCATGCTTAGCCACTGATCCCTCCCCTCAGTTTTTGACTAGCATGCTCAGTGGCATGTGTACTGTTGGGTACCAGGTTATTCTGAGACCAGAGTAGACCTTTCAGTGTTTTTACTGGGACTGGCAGGTGGCAAGCTGGCTAGGAGGAAAAGGGCAGCAGGAGCTAGCAGCAGGGCAGAGGGAGAGTCCAGGGTTGCATCTCCCATAGAGCTATCAGGTTCTCCTGCCGCTAGCAAGCTCTTCCTGCATGAGTGATGTATCTGCTCATAGACGGGGAATGTCAAGACAGCAGACACTCTTGGGATTCAAGACTCAAGAAGAGCATGGATCAGGAGAGAACAAGCCTGGTTTAGACAGGCATGGTGGCCAGCCTTGGATTTCTGGAGGTTTGTAGCATTGGGCCATTAAACCAACAAGCACTGGTTTCCTGGGGCACGGGCCATGACAGGAAGGGCAGAGTCAGCATACAGATTGCAATAGAAGACAAAACCTCAGTGAGTTGGCTTACTTGGCTTATAGATAAACTATTCACAGTCTACAGCCGTATCAGCCTGAACGCACCCGACCTCGTCTGATAAACCACCCCTGTCCAATTAGGCTCCTTGTATTTACTGAAGAACGTACTATGCCAACTTCCACCATGCACTTCTCCAGGGTGTGAGGACGTGATAGTGGGAAGGGGCTGACAGCATGTCCTCACAGAACTTAAATGCATAAGCAGAAGACAGAGGAACACATATGCAGGTAAATATACAGAACTCTGCAATGCAGACCCAGTGATGATGACAGACAAGTGGATGGGCCTGCAAGCCTGGGTGCTGTTTCACCTCACCTTCCTGGCTTCCCAAGAATGGATAGAGGTAGGGAAGCTGGAGGAAGAGAAGGAATTTCGGGCTTCCATGACAAGGGAGAAATGGACAGCCAGGTGGGAGGATGACTGACAAGCCAACAGACAGAGGAGCAGGAGGGTCCTGCTGCTAGCCCTGGGCTCTCTGGCTCTAAACCAGAGCATATAGCTATGACCAGCACACTGCAGGATGGCAGCCACTGTGGAGCATTGCCCGGGAAGTGCCAACGAGCCATAGTCAATGCTGGGTGACCATGAATGGGCTGAGGGGTGCTAACTTACTTGATTCAAGCATTATTCTAATGATTCCAGGAAGGTGTTTGGGGTGAGATTAACATTTGAATCCCTAGACTGAACAAAGCAGTATCTTCCCCAGTGTGGGTGGTCCCGTCCACTGAGTTGAAAGGGCTGGCTAGGACAAAAAAGTGCTCTTCCTCCTGCCTGGCTGCCCTTCCGCTAGGGAAGCTCGCTGTCCTTCCTTTAGATCAGTGGCAAACGTTGACTTATCCTGAGTCTTGAGCCTGCCAACTTCAGACTAAAGCCGTACCCTTGCCTCCTTTGGGTCTCCTTCTTCTCTGGGTACTGTGCAGATCTTGGGTCTGACTTCATTACAGTCTCACTAGAATAATTTATGTACTCACTCCCTTGAGAGCTTGGTTAATACAACACAAGGGGTCTGGGTCCTGTCTACGACACTGAAGCCACAGTCCACAGCACCAGCGAGTGCCAGCAAGTCTTAGTGGGGTAGCATGTGAAGTGGGTGTCTGGACTCCAACTGCAATGGCCACATGCATAGGTATGACAACACTACCATGGTGCTGTGGACCCACCGCCCTGCGCCCACAGGGTTGTGTCTCCTCCATCTGCATGCACCTCACCCCACAGCTGCCCAGTGAAGAAGACCTACCTCATTTGCATTATGCAGTTGAGAGTACAAATGTTATCTTCATCCTTGAGCCGTAAATGCCACTTGTTTGAAGTACTTGGGTCGATTCAGGGGTGCTCACCAGCCCACTGTACCTCAGAGAACAGTCACCAGTGCGAAGAAGGCCCACACCCAGTGACAGCCACTCCTCACTCAGCTCCACAAGCCCTAATCTATTTAATGAATCAGCTTTGTGGGTTTGCCCGCCCTGGGATGACCATGTAAGTAGAGTCACATGTGTGATCATCTGTGCATTTGAGATTCAGCTGTATGGCAGCATAGTGCCAAGGAAGTGGCCCTGTGTGCCCAAATCACGTTCTTACCTGTGATCCAGCTGGCAGACATATGGTTGTTTGCACCTGTGGGCTCTCATGGATAACGTGGCTATGACTGTCCACTCACAAGTATACTCCATTTCTGTGTAAACATATACTGTCGTTTCTCTTTGGAATTTGCCCATGAGAAGCCTTGCTGGGTCACAAGGTTGCTTTATGTTCAACACTTTTAGAAAGAGCCAAATTCTTTCCCAAAGTAACTTCACCATCATGAAAACCCACCAGCAGACTAGAGAGTACTAATTTGTCCTACATCCTTGTTAACACTTATTATTTACTTGTCTTATTTTTAGCCATCTGGGAGTATGTGAGATGTCATCTCATTTTGTTTTTCTCTAATGAAATGAAATGATTTTCAGCCACTTTGCATATGCATACTAACTAGTCATTGTTACAGCTTTTGTGGAGAAACACCTATTCTTATTATTTGGCATGTTTAAATTGGTTTATTTGGAATTTTATTGCTCAACTTTAGTGTTTTATTGCAGGAATTAATTTATATATTCTGAACCTAAATACCTTATCAAATATGTATGCTACAATTTTTTTTTCCAATTGCACAGGTTGTCTTTTTACTTATTTTGTGGTGCCTTCTGGAAAATCAATTAGTCTGAACAAAGTCCACCTTGTGTGATAGCAAAGGAATCATTGCCCAGACCAAGATCGCCGATCCTTACTCCTGTGCCTTCCTCCAACAGAGCTATGGTCTCAGTGCTAGTAAGAGCTCAAAATAACTCCAACATACTTGTAGGGTCTTATGCTTACACGGATAATGGCCTGTGGTCTGTTGTGAGTCATGTCATGGTGGGAGTCAGGGAGTAAACATTGTCCTTCATTGCGTGGGTCCCAGCTTGTCACACCACCTGCACAAAGGACCGTCTTCCCTCAATGACCAATCTTGTCAAACTCAGCTGACCATACTGTGAAGGTTGTTTCTGGCCTCTCATTTCTGCTTATCTCTCTGACCAGAGGATCCACTGAGCTGTGTCTGTCTGTCTGTCTGTGCCCATCTGAGGGAGCTACTTTATGCTCTGAAATCGACTGATGCAGGACGATGGTATTTCTAAAATCTTACTTAATTCCCTCTTAATTTTTCCTAATAATATTTTTTTTTAGTTTGCTAAACATACTTCTAAGTACTTTTGGGGTTCTTTTGAAAACAGATGTGGCAGTTTGGATGTGAATGCCCCCATAAACTCATGGGTTTGAATATATAACCCCCAGTAGATGGTGCTATGTTGGGGAAATTGAGGAACCGTTAGGAGATGGAGACTTGCTCCAGGAAATGTGTCACTGGGGATGGCCATTGAGATTTTATAACTTGGCCTCACTTCCTGTCCACATTCTATTTCCTCCCTGCTGAGATGAGGCCCATTTCTGGTTTCTGCTGTGGTTCCTCACCACGATGGACTCTACCATCTGGAGCTGTGAGCTGAAATGAAATCTTCTGTACCCTAATCTGCTTCTGGTCCAGAATGTTGTTCCAGCCATGGGACAGTAACTGATATTATAGACGTTTTACTCAAATCCATTTCAGTTGCTTATTGCAAAAATATGAAAACAGAATTACTCTTGTGTGTCGATCACGTGCCATGAAACTGTGCTGCACACTTCTGAGCTCACTGACTGGCTCTTACACATGTATGTATGGATATTTGAGAGCTCTCTATATGCAATACTATGTTATCTGTAAATATAGTTCCCTTTTCCCATTCTAATTGGTAAACTTTTTGCTTGTTTCTTTCTTTTGTTTATTAGTGCGTTGAAGAACTAGGGCCCACTAGGATGCTTATGTCTATCAAACATTCGTTTGTGTTTCCCTTCTCTCCGTCTCCACCGCTGCCTCTCCTGCCCTTGTACCTTCCCCCACTGCAGCCTCCTTTCTGCTTTCATGCCACATGGCTCAAATTGGACTTTTCTTGTCTAATTGGCCTCACTAGAGCCCCTCGTAAATGTCAAACACAAGTGGTAAGAGTCAGCGTTGTGAAGGTGTTCCAAGTGTTAAAGGAAAACAGCACGCCTGTGTGAGAGTCTCAGACAGCTTTGTCTTGAGGAGCAAGTTCTGCCCATTTACAGTGTCTCGGGAGGTTTTCTCCCCAGAGCACACTAGGCTTCTCAGATATTTTTAGTTTTTGCTGTTGTTGTTGTTGTTGTTGCATGGTGCATTACATTGATTGATTTCAGAGTGTCGCCAACATTATGACCCCACGTGGACATGGAATGCAATCAAGTTGACATTGTTGGTTGGGTTTGCTAGACTTTCATGGAGATATTTGCACCGGTGTTCATGAGAAATCCATCTTCACTTGCCCTTTCTTGTGAAGTTATTGCTCCGTGGCTGGTTAGAGGCTCTTTCTAGAAGCCCAGGGGGGTCCTCAGAGAGCTGCCATTAACTGTCTTTTCTCCCCTTTCCACCGTCTGCACGGCCCTGTTTCTTGGAGTGCCTCATGGTTGTTTTGCTGACACCTGCGTACATTGAAGTGATATAATGTGACAACTCTGGACACTGGTTGTCCTCCTCCCCCAGATGTTTGCTTTTCCAGCTGTTCATTTAGTGATGTTCCTTAACCACTTCTGTGACCTCTGGATTCCCGGTCATGTGGCCACAGCAGTATCCTTGGTTGGTGGAACTGTCAGGTAAGGATAGTGCTGGATTTCCATTAAGGCCTTGTCCTCCTCCACATGCTTGTTTGCTGAGGGGCTCTGTGCATCTTTTGAGGTGTACCGTCAATGCTCTGCTGGCTCTCCATACCTGTGCCTCAGCCCATGGTGGAGCCCCCTGCTGAGGCTCTGCTAGGCTCTTCATACCAAGACCAACAATTTAACATTGAGCCATCTACATAGCCTCCTCACTCTCCGCCACCACTCTGTTCTACTGTTCTTTTCTTTACTTGTGGGTCTCTCAGGCAGCCAGATGCTCTCATTGGCTTATTGTACAGTCTTAAGGAGCAGAGAACATTGCCCTGGCAGTGAGGAGACTTGCCCTCCACCAGGGTTAGTGTTGGGAAGAGAGGACCAGCCTCCACCTGAGCTGGCAATGGAAGCTTACAGAAGGCTGCCTGAATCCCATAGGGCACCTTGAGCAGAAGCCAGAGGGCCTGAGATCTTGCCTCTGAAAGAAGCCACTGCAACAAGGCGAGAAACTGTGGACAGGTGTGCACAGACTGAGCCCGGAGTGGCAGTGCCTTTCAGAGAGGGACGCCATCTGCAGCAGCACCCCTGGGAGCTCTGCTGGTGAGCATTGCAGGCAGTCACTGGCCAGGCCAGGTCAGGAGCTGAGCTGATGGCCGGGGGTGTATTTGTGGGACTCAAGCTCTCCACCAGGGGCCCGCAGGACATTGTGTGAGATGGACTAGACACCCATCAGGCAGCTGGGGAAGCCAAGTCCTGACAGAAAGAGGGATGACAGGGCCTTAGTGACAACATGGGTGGGCTGTCAGGTGACGTGGTCTGAAAGCAGAAGCCTCCTGTCCCCAAGCGCTTCCTGAAGTAGGTCAGGCTCTGGGGCAGAGAGGGACTCAGCCATGTAGGCTGATGCTTCACCACCCCAACGCCCCCCAGTCCATCCTCCCACCTCTGCAGAGCACCCGCTCTTGGTCCAGACACTGGCAAGCTGGCTGTGAAGGATGAAGGATTCTCTGCATCTGCATGGACCTGGGCAGAGGGACAGACAGAATGCCAAGTAGCCATCGGCAAATGGTGATGGTGAGGAGGAAAGGAATGCAACCATGCCGGCCGGCACTGCTTGCGGAGGTGACGGGCCTGCGAGGGGGACTCTGGAGCACGAGCTGTCGGCATGTAGCAGGGAGCCTGCCAGGCCGTGGGGAGGAAGCAGAGGGACCAAACAGACATAGGGTCAGGTGGGAGTGTGCCCCCAAAAGAGCGCAGTGTGGTCAGAGAGAGCTGGGGAGTGGAGAAGGGTAGAATTCAGAGGCACAGAGGTGCTGGCTGAAGTAAAGACTTTAGATTGTGTTCTGAGTGAGGCTTAAGGCAGAGCAAGGACCTGAATCAACTTAACTTTCACCTGAATCTCCATGAAAGATATTCAGAATATTAGTGTTTTCTATTAGTATAACAGACTGCCTGAGACCAGGTTACTTTCTAAGGAAAAGAGGTTTATTTTGGCTCATGGTTCTGGGAGTCCAAGAATGAGGGGACATACTTGGCAGTAGGCTTCTTGCAGCAGAGTCCCAAGCTTTCACAGGGCACCACACTGCAGTGGCCAAGAGCCCACGTATCCCTTTGGTCTCTCATCTAGGAAAGCCTCCAATGCTCACTCATGGGGTTCTATCCCAAGGACCTTGCCTAACCCCTATCACATCCCACAGCCCCACCTCTAAACCCCATGGCGAGATAAAGTTTCTACTCTCTTTAAATTTTTTTGGCACTTTCATACATATATACAATGCATTTTGATCCCCCCATTTATCCTCTCTCTTCCTCTTCTGCTACACTAAAACCCTCTTTGCCCCATTCGACCCCATCCTACCCCCACACCGTGTCAAGTTTATTTAGACCCACTGATTTGCATTAAGGTCGCTTGCATAATTATAGTGGGAGGAGATTTCCTAGAGCGTGGACAATCCTCCAGTGGCTACACCCCTAAAGTACTGACCCCCCAGTAGTCACATTTTTCACCATTTACTCTGGGAAGTGTGGAGCTCCATGCCTACCCTCTCACCTATGAGATATTGACAGGCTCAGTCACGTGCAGGAAACCCCATCTTCTGTGAATCTGTGCGTGTAACTGACTTGTATCCAGAAGACAGCATTCTGAAGCCTCACTTTTCATCCTCTCTTACATTCTTTCCACCCCCCCCCTTCTACAAGGTTACCTGATGCTTGGAGGGTCTGGTTTAGATGTTATGTTTACAGTGAGCATAAATGAACCAGTCACTCATGCTTAGTAACATCCATCTATGCCTAATCTCTACCCCTTTCATAAGGAGACCACTGTGTTTGAGGCTGTGAGCAGTAACAATCTGTGGAAACAAACATGGATACTTAGAAGATAGTTTGGGCATGTTGTCTGATGGGCATGTTGACATATCAATAGTACTGGGTCCACTCTAAGTTCCTAGATGCAAGCATTTGGTCAGATTTACAGAACCAGGCATGACTTCCCTCCTATAGAGAGGACCTCACAGCCAATGAGAAAGCAGTTGGTTACTCTTATGTCACCCACTCCACTATTGCAAGAGTGGGCATGTCTTGCCTGGCAAGTCAGTTGTTGAACACACAGCATCCACAGCTGGGCAGGACTACTGATGACTTTTCCTCCCCAGCAGCCTGCACGGTACTGTTTGGCAAGCAAAAAGCCAGCTGGCAGGGAGGAAGCTTCCAGCTCAGTCCCAGCTTAGTCTCCTTACGTCCTGCAACCGAGGCATGCACTGTCTTCAGCAATAGGAATTTCCCACTAAGCCTCTGGGATGGTGTTTGGCCACTTCTGGGTGTGGACTGTGTGTCCAGCAACTCAGTGAAGGCCACCATGCTGGTAGGGCTGTCAGAACAGTGGACAAAGCATGCCCTACCCAGGCACCTCACCGCTTGCCTTCAGAGAGGATGGCAGGGAGGAAAGCAAACTCAGTCACCAGCCACCTGTGGTCAGCAAGCTTCAGCCTGCCAGCAAGGCAGGGTTGCGGGGGGTGTCATGTCGCCACAGGTCTGAATTATTGCATGAGCAGTGGTTCCGGTATGGGGCTCAGCAGCTTTTTCCAGAGTCCTACATTCTGTCCTTATTTTGGTATTTTGGGGAATGGAACTGAAGGCCTCACATATGCTAGGCAAGTGCTGTACCAATGAGCCACATCTCCAACCAGTCCTCTATTCAGTTTTTACTGTGAGATAAGATCTCACTAGGTTGTTCAGGTTGGCCTTGAAGTCACCCTGTAGCCCAGGTGCACCTTGAACTTGCCATCCTCCTGTCCAACCTTCCGAGTAAGTAGGGTTACAGGCCTGCACCACCTGGCTGGACTCAGAGTTCTGCATTTTTGCTCTGCATTGTGCCTGGTCACGAGACAGGGGCAGACACTGCATGTGCAGGGCTGTGCCATTTTCTGTTGGAATACACCATGGAGAAGACAGGGGTCCCTGAGACGTGGAAACCCTCAGCCCAGCAAGGAAACATGACCTTAATCTGGAAGTCTCTGTCAGCAAGCCTTAGGGTAGGAGGCCCAGCAAGGTGGCTCCAGCCAGTCCAAAGGTCCCTTGCCACAATGTCCATAGCCACAGTTATAGAGATCCTGCTGCCAAGGTCATTTGTGTATGTGTATATTTATGAACATATAGATATTTGCACATGCATGCCTGTGTATTTCCACACATATATGTATGTGTGTGCACACAGCATCTCCTAGCTGATGAGTGAGGAGGGGTCAGTACTAGCTGCTCTTGTTGGAAGGGGGAAATAGAGTGCTTGGGTTAAAGGAGGGAGAGGGAGAAAGTTTGAAGGGGATGGATGAACCCTAGACCAGGCTGGTACACATATAAAAACATGGCTTCTGGCCTCAGGACCTCCCACAGATCACTGTAATACATGACAGACAAGACCTGCGCGCCTCGCTTCCTTGTTCACGCTCCTTGTGCGACACATGTCTACCCAGCCCTTGTCAGGAAGCAAGTCATATGGCTGCAGGTCAGCCCTGCTTTAAGACCCAGCGCTCTTTCTGCTTGCACTCCGCCCGTGGGCCGCATGCACCTGCCCCAGCTCCTCTCTGCTGCACTCTGCAAAACCCTACGCCAGCCTCTCTGACTCCAACCCGCAAACCTTCCCACTGGGTCCCTTTCCTGGTGCCTTCTCTTGCCACCCACACGTAGGCATCTTCCTCTAATGCGCGCTCCTTGTCACTTTTATGTGCTTGTTCGTAGTAAGCAGCTACATTCGGTTTACTGGCCTTGCTCGTATGTCATTTCCCCATTGGGGTGCTCCTGCCCTCCCAGCGCTCCACCACAGCAGCACCCAGCACTCTGCCACAGACCGTCAGGGAGTCAGGATGTGCTCCTGGGGGCAGCGGTGGGTTCCCTTACAGGCCTTGCTTACTCCACGCTGTGCTGGGTCCAGTTTCCTTCAGGGGCTCTGCAGACTTGTAGTGGCATTGTTCGGCTCTGAGGTTCCTGTTCCAGTCTCTTCCCCCAGCTGCCATGGTGTGCCATCAGTGACGTGTGATGCATCCGTGCATGGATACAGCTCTCACTGTGTCTACATGCCACTTCACTAAAGACACAGCGAAATGCATAATGCCACATGTCATGAATGACTATCTTTTAATTTTTTTCCACTCTTTTAAAAACATAAAGAAATATACTTACTGGGGCATGAACCACCACATCTGGCCGCATAGACCATCTTTTGGAGAGCTCTGCCCTGTAAGATCCACCTAAGATGGTAGAGATGGGGCCAGTCTGCACACCCGGTCTCAGTGAGTGGTTCTGGTGCTCTAACCTGAGCTAGGAGAGGGTGGAGAAGAGGCGAAAAAGGCATGGTGCCTCCACTTCATGCCCTGTATGCCTGCACCCCTTTGTGTCCAGCCTGCTTTATGGGGCATTTAGACAACCAGATGGCCTAGAATTGACCCCTGGGCAGGTCACAAGGGTCTGAATGGTTCCTAGTGCATATGGAGGGAGGGTTAGGACAAGCTCAGAGCCATGCTGGTTCCAATGACATAAAGCTGTGGGGACGATAACTCTTCCCAAATTTCCCATGGATGTCACTGCCAGGCCAGGGAGGGTGCAGAGGCAGCTTTGTGAAGCCCCCACTGTGTCACACGAGTAGATGGAGGTGTCTGATTGGAGACCACAACTGGCAGGTAGGGCAGAGCTGCCTGGATGACAGCACAGGGATCATTGATTAGCTAACGGATCAATGTCCAGGTGGAGGATGGTATGGGGTGGCGTGCCCCATCCTTGCCCTATCTCTGTCCAACGTTTCTATCAATGGCTTGAATAAAGGCCTAACAGACCTGCTGGTCAAATTTGCAGATCCAAGGCCAGGAAGTGGCTAATGTGGTGGAAGAAGCATGCTGGGTACAAAAGCCGTCTTGACATGCTGGGCCAATAGATTGCCAGGGGAAGAAGGGCTCAGTAGAAGAAAAGGGAGGTCCACTCTGCCTGGTGGGGAAAGCAACCAGCTGACCATGAACATTCACATCAACTTACCACCAAGGACTCAATTCTGGAAGCTGGAGAGATGGGCTAGTGGTTAAGGCACTTACTTGCAAAGCCAAAGGACCCAGGTTCGATTCCCCAGGTAAGCCAGATGCACAAGGTGGCGCATGCATCTGGAGTTTGTTTATAGCGTTTGGAGGCCTTGGCGCACCCATTCTCTTTCTCTCTATCTGCCTCTTTCTCTCTCAACTCTGGCCCTGGGTCATTTGACAGGCTGCCCTTCCCCCAGATCTGGTCCAGGAAAGAGTGAGTGACGTGTACCCAGTGATTGGGGGATCACAGCTCCAGCCAGTGTCACTCTTCTTCCAGTGGATCCTGACCACAGGGACTCAGAGCTGCCCTCCCTCTCTACATGCCGATCCTGGGGACGGATCTTCTTCCTACACTCTAGCAGGCAGCCTGAGAGCCCCCAGGGAAGTGACAGGAAGCTGGCTTCGGGCTGAATTTAAGCCCAGCTATTCTGACAAGAGCTGCAGAGTGTGGAGTGAGCTGCCTTCCCGGCTGTGGGCACTGATGCTGGCGGTGACGGGCAGAGCCTGAGAGCCATCTGTCCAGGGCCCCAAGGGATTCCTCCGTGGCAGATGGAGCTGCAGCAAGCCATCATCCAAACCCTTGCTCTACAGATGGGGAGGCTGGGGCCTGAGGGGAGGGGAGGTACCCTAAATAGCCCATAGAAGTGGCCAAATCTGCCTTGGGCCCAAAGGTCTGACTCTTTGGGTTTTTAGCTTTTGGAGACATATTAAAAGGGAACATGTGTGTGTGTTGGGGCTTGGGGAAGAGAGAAGGGTACAGACCTGCCTCCCTGATCTGGGATTCAAATGAGAACTGGAAGCTCCAATGGCAACCCACACACTGTCCCTAAGCACAGTGCGCCCTCAGGCTAGATTGGCGCAGGTGCCTGACTATCATTTCATCTTAACTAAAGAGGACACTGGGAACAGGTTGGGGACTTTCAAAGGAGAATGTACTTTATAAACCTCACAGAAAGGCCACCATCTGGGGTCCTCTGGGGCGCATGGGAGGCCCACCTGAGAAAGCCAGAGGCTTGGAGCCCCCTACAGTACTTTTTCTAAACTCCACATCCTGATGTGCGTCTCTTCCAGTCTATAAAGCAAGACAGCACCTCCTTGCTCGTGAGTCAATGTGTGACAATAATCTTCACGACCCTGGCATGCGGGGTGAGCCATGACAGCCTGGGCGGTACTTCACAGTCTAAGTAAATCCGGTGAACAGAACCCATTTGTGAAGTTCCCTGAAGAAAGCCACCTCTGTGTTGACGTCTCCACAGGGCTGATTGAATAATTACGTGGAGCCTCGTGATGGTGGAGTGCTGTTGGAGTATTACAGATCCAGAGCCGAATTATCTTGTGTTATCTTTAGTCTCCTTAACAGACACATATCGCCCACCCTGTCTTGACTTAACATGCTGCGACAACCACATGAAACCTTTGGAATGTATTAACTTTTAATAATAGACCACAAGCTGCTACCAACCCTAAGGCTAAGATGTCATCAGACAGCATCCCAATCCAACAATAGAGATTCCCCGACTTTGGTATGGTCACCCCCATCACGTTCCTGGGCCATGGCCACCCACACCGCCTCAAGAACAAGCTCTTCCTCACTCAGGTAAGAGCTGCACTGCATGTTGACATATTTAGTTACCAACTGGAGCAAAGCCCCTCACCATGTTGGCCTGAGTGGGTTTCTTTCTCATATTGCTTTGTAAATAATAAAAGTACTAACAGTTGTACGTAATAGTCAATTAAAATACACTTAGGAAACATGGAAACTCACACCTTTCTCTTCATACGTCCAGGAAGTGAGTGTCCCTACATCCGTGTGTCCCCAACTCTTCAGGTGTTATCAGACTCACTTTATTTCTTTTTTTAACTTTTTTTTTTTTGTTTTTGAGAGGGGGGTGAGAAGAAGAGAGGAAGAGAATGGGTGTGCCAGGGCCTTTCAGCCAGGCCAGCAAGGATCTTCATCCTCCGTGCATGCCAGTGGCTGGCAGCTGAAGACACTCAACCTCTCGGGTCTGGGACGCCATGCCAGAGCTCTCCACACTGCTTCTCTGCACGAAGACAAGAGAAGGAACTTGAAGAAGAGCTGTTGGGGGTTAGTTGATGGTTGCTGAAGGAGAGTAGCCATTCATCTTCAATGATGTATTCACGAGTATGGAGAGGGAAGAAGAAAGGGGTCAGCAGGATTGGGGGGGCTTAAGAGAGGGCAATGGGGGACTCTACATGATCAAATTATATATATTTTTGGGGGGGGTCTGCTTCAGTGATGAGGTGTTGGGAGCCTCTGTGTCTCTGGATATCTGATTTGGTAGGAGTTGACATTTCCTCCAACCCATAACTGTGGGCTAACTCCACAATGCATGACCATATATCTCAACAAGGAGGGGCCGGGGGAGGGGGTAGGGCATGGACGAGGCTAACAATGGTACCAACTTGACTATATTCACTGAGTACAAAACTAATTAATTAAAAAAATTTTAAGTTAAAGTTACTAAAATCTACTTCAGTAAAATAAAAGTCTTTATGTCTGTTAAAAATTATATATATATATATATATATATATATATATATATATATATATATATAAATGCATGGACTTGTCAAAGAACAAGTAACTATTGTATTACAAGGAAAAGGAGAGGAAGTCTCAGGCTGGCTGCTAGTGGCTACCCTGGAGCAGCGGGCAGGAGTGGGGACCGGGCTGAGGACAGTGCAGGGACAAATCCATATTCTCCTTGTTCAGGTCCGAGCCCTGGTGCTTGTCCCCTGCCCTGCAAAGCTGTCTGCACAGTCTCTGAAAGTCTCCTGGGGCAGGGCACAGGAGGCACCAGAGATGCTGGTCCCTTCTCCCCCACGACATGTCCCTGGCTGCTCTGCACCTGCCACATGGCCCAGCCGTAGCTCCTTCCCAGACGCAGTCCCGCAATAGCTTGTGCAGGTCACCGGTCTTTCAGGAGAGTGAGGAAAGGAGCCCTCCCCAAGTCAGAGTCTCCGACCTGGTGGCATGGGTCTGGGCCTGTGCTGTCACAGCCTATCAGGAGTGTGTCCCTGTGGTTCTGGCCTGCTGGTCCTGCCTTGCTCCAGCACGAGAGGAGCCCAGGGCTTTCAGTCAAGCTCCACGAAGAAGCCCTCCTGCACCGTGCGTGGCAGACATGCTATGGCACCACGGAAAGACTCCCCTGCTTAACGTGTTTCAGGTGCCAGCAGGTGGGTCATGCTTTGTGGGCAGTGCCCCTCCCGCCCTCCCTCTCCCCTCCTCTGCTCTCGCTTGCCTGTGCCCCAGCTGGGGAAAGTGCGTGTGAACTTACAGCAGCAAAATCAGAGAAACCAGAACATGCCGCTGGTCATTTTAATTAGCCATGGAAATGAGATCTGTGCCTTCCTTGTTTCTCTGACAATTAGGCTCTGCATGGCCTTGGGATGCTGGAGGGAAGCTGGGCATCAGGGGCCATCGGAGCCTCTTTCAGGTGGGCTGAGTCCTTCTGCAAGACTGGGGCACAGTCACATGGCATTTGCTGGTTACTCAGTCATCAAATACTGCTGTCGGCCACGATGGGGTCAGTCCTACCAGGTGACTTCCTTCTGTGTAATATTTTCCACGTTTGATTCATGATATACCCCAAGAGAAAGTCATCCTGTCATACAAAGGACACGGGCTTTGGTGTCCCAGATCCAAGTCCCCACTCTGTCGTTTGCTAAAAATGTGACTTAAGGCAGCTGATTCAGCTCATATCTGAGTGTCCTTGGTTGTCTTAGAAGTGTCGTCAGTGCTTAATTTGTCTGAATCGAGAGCAGGGGACACTTGGATTCTCTTATCGTGTCTCTGAGGTGTCACTCAATAGGTGACGGGCGCCACCTCTCTTTCTCAAATGCCCTTTAAACTTACTGTTGATGTATTGAGCCATATTATCTAGAAGATCTGTGTGGCTGGTGGCTTTTCTTGTGTTCTGGAACACGTTTCTGTGGTCCTCCAATTGCCGCACCTGCAAGTTAACACCAGCGACTGGATATGGTTCTGTGGGGTCGACAGAAGGACTCAAACCCAGCTGTAGCCAGGCAGAGTTGGTGACTGAGGGCCAGATGCCGTCAGCTTGATGTTCCCTTGTGACTGACTCCTTCCACTGGATACCAACAGGCATGGTGTCCTGGGATGGCCTTGCCCTTGGATCCTGCAGCTCATTGCTAATTACAAAATGGTGACTTTGTAATTTCATCTTTCTCTCTGCATGTCTGTGGGAGTATAAAGAACTCATTCATCAACTACATCCTGTCCTTTGTACAGGAAAAGCAAAGTAAGTTTCGACTCTTCCTTTCCCCATCCCTCAGTTTACAGACTGAGGGATCCCTGGCCGCTATGGATGGCGCCAAGGTTCGTCATGCCCTGTACACCATTAGGAGATGGTAAATGCCTTCAATCAATGCCAGCCTTTTCTCCTTTGGTGTGTTCATTTGTACCGTGTGTGTGTGAATGTGGGTGTGCATGCGGCACAGCACTGAGTGGAGGTCAGAAGATAACTTGCAGAGGGCCCCTGTTTCCGCCTTCTTTCAGGAGGGTCTCCCGTTCACCTTCACTGCTGCATATTCCAAGCTAACGGGAACTTAAGCTTCTAGGAGATGCTCCAGGGATGTTGCTTAATGAGTGTGTGTGTGGGGAGGTACGGGTGTGGGCACAAGTGTGTCAGGTACATGTGGAGGTCACAGGACCACCTTTGGCTCAGCCCTTACCTTTCCAGCACACCTGAGTCTGTGTGTCTCTCCGGAGTCTCGCTCTGCTGTTTTTCTTTGCTGCTCACACTGTGAGCTTCCAGGAACTTTTTCTTCTCCAACTGCCACATGAAATATGCTGGCATTACAGAAGCCCACCACAGTTCCTGACTTTTTACATGCGGTCTGGGAATCAAACTCAGGCCTTCCGGTTTAAGCAATAACTGCTTTCTTTATCCACTGAGCCATGTCCCCAACCTCTCAGTCATACTTTTTTTTTTTTTTACTGGTATGAACAAGAAAATACAAATCTGACATTTCTCAGCTATCTTCATGACTCCCAGTTTTCCCCACCTTCCTTGGGATAGCATGTAGATCTACTTTCCTGTATGATGGAAATCTTGGTTCTGATGTCCTCAGAGTAATTACTGATTGTTTCATCACAGGAACATGCATGAGATCGCTTCACAACCACAGTATTGCTTGTGACAATGGAAAGTCTAACTATGGTGTATTCACATTTGGGACTAGTCCTCTGATGGGGGGAGATGCAGTCAGGGTATTACATTTAAAGCCAATTACAGTAATTCTTAGTTTCCTGTGTGCATATGTCTCCAACTTCAAATATGGTTTTTTTGGGGTAGTTTTAAAAATTTCATGCTTTTATTTTATTTTGGATTCAATCTTCAAGAATTATTTAAAGTGTATAAGTTTCAAAAATGACACCCATAAAAGAAAGTACTTCCAGATCTTTCTCTTCTGCTCCCTCTCCCCCATAGGTAACCATGTAAACTCATTTGTGATTTACTGTTCCATTTGTTTTCTTCCATCTTTCCATTTCCACAGGAAAAGGCATTTTTGGAGCATCCACCCACAGAGGAGAGCCTCCCTTTGTCTCCTTGCCCCCTCATGGCACCGGTCTGTATGCGTGGCATGGATGATCAGCCCCCAGCTTCCGGCCTCTGGTGGTCTCTGCTCAGCAGTTATTAACAGTGCCTTGCTGAACAATGACTTCAAGATTTCTGTCAGAGAACAGCGTGGTTTGCCTTCTTTCTTAGCGGATCCCTCTGTTTATAGCAGCTCCTATGAGGGGTACATTACAGACAGGGAGTGCAGGAGAAGCCCGGTGGGTGCTGGCAGAGACAGGGAATTCTGCTTAGATTTCTACAGTGCAGAAAAGAAGATTCCCCACAATGTGGCAATATGGGAGTGGTGCCCTGTGAGCGAGATGGACCCTCAGGTTCCCAGAGACATGTGGGCTCAAGCCCCAGACTGAACAAAAAGGCAGAAAGGTGAAATCCAGCTGCCTTTCCCTGCTTCCTTCTCTGACAAGATGTGAGCAAGCAGCTTCCTAGGCTGGCTGCCCCAGAGGACACCCCCTCCCACTACCACGCCTTCCCCACCATGGTGGACTAAGATAAACCCTTTCTCTTGAGGGTGCTGGTCAGTTCACAACAATGAGAAAAGTAAGTAACACAGAGATCACACAAACCTCTGGTCACATGAATTATGTCTGTTGATGTTTACCATATGAGAAATTAACACCAAAACATGTTTAAAATGCTGGCTTACTTATTAACTTAAACTTGCAATCAGCCCATTACATGTAAACATAACTTATTTTTAATGAAAATTAAATATTTTCCCCAAAAAGCGTAAGTTAGCAAGAAGAATGGCATTGTTTTACATTTCTGTGCAACTCCTTGTGTCTGCTTTAATAGAAGACAGATGGGTTCTTGAATTCCCTTCTGCATTCAAATTGTTGCAATATGTTATTTTGCGTGGTTTGTACAAAGACAGTTCATCGGTACACAGATCAGATACAGAGTAGAAAAATGGAATAGCATTCAAGTCGACTTTCAGAGTGTGCAGGGTCTCTGGCCTGTTGGACTGTGACTTCACACTTGCTGAAGCCAGCTTCATCATAGGCCTGAAACAGAATCAACGGTCTTTTCTTACTCCACTGCATTTTTTTTTTCATTTTTTTGTTTTTCAGGGTAGGGTCTCACCCTAGCTCAGGCTGACCTGGAATTCACTATGTAGTCTCAGGATGGCCTTGAACTCACAGCCATCCTCCTACCTCTGCCTCCCAAGTGCTGGGATTAAAGGCGTGTGCCACCACACCCAGCTTCCACTGCATTTTTTGCAAGTCTTTTAAAAAATAAAACTGCTGTATCAGTTACTTTCTCGTTACTTTGACCAAATGCCCAGCAAAAGCATATTAAGGAAGAGCTTACAATTTGAGGTTACAGTCTACCATGGTGAAGGTGTGCTGGCTGGTCACATTGTGTCTGCACATGGAAGCAGACAGAGATGGACACTGGTGGTCAACTCATGCTCTTTTTTTTTATCCAGTCCAGGACCCCAGCCTATGGGATGGAGCTGCTCACAGTTAGGGTGGATCTTCCCACCTCAATTAAAGTGATCTAGTAACTCCTTCACATATATGCCCATTTTATGTGGTGCTTCTAAGTCTTGTTAGGTGGACAAGCAGAGGTGAATGTCACACCTGTCTTGGAGTGAAGCTTTAACACATGCCTGTTTTGGTACCACATGTTGGTTCTCAAAAAGAATGGTTCTCTATGCTGTGTGCCCTACCCATGCCTCACATCTGTGGTATAAAATCATGCTGTAGTATAACTGTTTACCTCTTTAAATGCTGTTAAGTGTTGTGTAGCTGTCAATTTTTTAATGCAGATACAAGTTCTCCAAATATTTGCTTCCCATCACCAATTTGGCTCATAATCACTGCTACTGTTTTCTTCAAATTGACGGGCTCACTGTTTTCATTTTGAAGAAAGTATTTGCATCACCTCATCTCAGCAGCTATAGGTCATGTTATTACAGACTGTCATCATTTAGACTGTGAATGTCTCCCCAATGGTCCTTGTGTTGAAGGCTTGGTCCCCAGCCCATGGCCTGAGAAGCTACTGGGAGGTGGTCAAGAACATAGAAAGGTAGGGCCTAGTAGTGGCTGTCAGGTGCTTGAGGGTGTGCCTAAGAAGGGGTGTGGGGGGGAGGAGATGTGGGGGGGTGGGTGTGCATACACATTCATTCTGAACTGCCCATCACTTTGACCATGGATGGCTCAGGCCTCCATCAGAGACAAGAGGATAATGATCAGCCACACATGTCCATAACATTAAAATGTGGCTTGCAGGAGGTTCATAAGCACATCTCATTGGCTGTCTTTTGTCAGGACTTTGAGGCAGGAGCAGATGGGGAGGTTGGCAAAGCTCCTGGGCTTTAATGGGGCTACAAGCACTAAGTCTATGGCCACACTGCTCTGAGCAGACCCTGCTGCCTCCCCAGCCTCAGCTCCCCCTTCCTGGGTGTCCTGGGCCCAGGAGTCACTCATGTCTAGCATCTCCAAGCAGACCGAATACCTGGCCTACAGCAGACACCTGTTGTACCCCCTTCCCTTGGAGTATTCTCATCTTAAGATGTGTTTTAAAGTGGTTTCTGCTGACGTTGGAAGGCTGTCAGTGTTTGTATGTGGCCAGTCCATGTGAACAAGATAGTTTATTTTGTATTTCCCCCCCCACATGTATTTATTGATGCATTCTATTTGAAAAATTGAGATCCATTTGGTTTAGGGCCAAATAGCAACTTAGCTGAAGCCGTGTGAGCTTTTAGCATCACTTGATGTCCAGCACACAACTTGAACTCAATTAAGCCGCTTCCAGGACACCTTTCCACTTGTGCTCCGTAATGGAAAGTGGAGTAAATGAAAAAGCAATCAGTGTAAATATGTAGAATGGACACTCATAATCATCAGATCATTGCTGGAAATTAAACAGCAAGTGCACCAGCCCACTGTTTCCTTGTGATACTGCGCTGGGCTGCGTGGACTTGAATAGGCGCTAATTAAAGTCTTGAGGTAATGAGATCGATGGAATTTCATTACCTTGCTTAGTCCAGATGGACAGGGGTTCTTTCCTCATGGCAATGGTTAATTTTCTCATGGAGTTCAAAGGTATAGAGACCAGGGCTCTTATTGACGAATCCTCAGAACCTGGTATGCACATTAATTTCCAGTGGCCATCATAGGCAAGGCAGAAATGAATGCACGGCCATGGATGGAATTAAATGCATTTTTCATCATCTGTGAACTTGGACGAGAGAAAGGCTTTCAAGACCTTAATAAGAGAGTAGCTTCCCTGCAGCCCTGTCCCTCATGGCCAGTACCAGCCAGGCGTGAAGGCTACTCTGCTGGGCCCAGATGCTGTGCCTGCTCCTGAGAGAGAGATGGGAGCATAAGTCCTCAGACAATGGCTAGGGGATCTGGAAGCCTGTGGCAAGTTGAAGCTACCAGGGGATCAGCCAGGGTGTTGTGTGAACTCTAGTTCTAAGTCCTGGTCTCCCCATAAGAAAGGCCACTGATTTTTCTGGGGGTGGAACTAATGTGCAAAGTCCACATTAGGATTGTGCCAGGCCTGCCACCTGTGGCTCAGGAAGGGCAATCACTGGCCACTGACACTGCCATTGTTGTCCCTATTCTCAGATCTGCCTCAGTCTCCACCTGCATGTCACCCACCTCCTTCCTCCTGGGAGGCAGGATGGAAACCCATGTCTTCAGATAAAATAAGGTTGTTTTCCTATCTATGACCCTGTGCACTTATTCAAAGTAGCAGCCTGAGGCTGGGGTAGCAGAATCATTGGTAACGTGTTTGCCATACAAGCATGAGGGCTTGAGTTCAGATCCCCAAGTCCATGTAAATGCCTGGAATGACAGCACATGTTGTAATGTCTGCATTTGGAAGGAGGGGATGGGAGGATCCCTGGGGCAAGCTAGTTGGCTTGTCCACCTCAATCTATAGGTTCAGTGAGAGACTCTGTCTCTATAAACAAGGAAGAAAGACACTTGATGTTGACCTCTAGCCTCTACATGCATATGTATGCATGCATATGTGCCCACAAATATATGAATGTGCATATACACATAAATGCAACAAACAAACAGCCCAACTCCCTTGCCTCTGGGATGCAGGTACCATCATTAAGTGGCTTATGTAGCATGGCTTCAGAACATGCTATCAATCAGAGTCTTCACTGGTGTCAGTGACAACAGTTGAAGAAGGTTAATATAGTCTGTGTTCACAGAGGAATGACAGTGACATGAAGGCCACTGGGCATGCTAGGGCACTACCAGGGGCTGCACAAGTGAAGGGAAGAGCCCCTTGTAGAGCTGATAGGGGAGGACCAGAGTGTTGGGATGTCCCCATCTGTACTGTACAGGGACATAGCCAACCATAAAAATACCCATGAGATGGATTTCTGACATGATTTTGATGTGAGGGTATCCTCTGTCCCCTAGCATTACACCACACTTATGTGACTCATGGAGGATGATCCTTGGAGACGGACATTCTGTCCCACAGGAAGATTTCCCCACCATTGTTAGCACCTCGCCCATGTCTCACACCTCCTCATCCTTTGACCATGTCCATGCCATCGTCTCCCTCTGGTTTCAGGCTCACCGTGGCCCGTTGTGTTCTCAATGGTGTTTTCTGTTTCATAGTATTTTCTTCTTAAAGTCCAATTTGTCTCAAAGGTGGCCAGTATGAATGCCTTTCACGTGGGTGTCCTTCTAACATGACCCCAGTGGTCTTGGAGTCCTTCCCAGTGTCTGTCACAGGCTGTATCTTGGCATCTTCAACTCAATCTGCTCTTCTACCACATGGAACTTACATGAGGCAATGGCAACTGCCACTATAGTCCAAGTCTGGGTGCTCAGTGTGCTTGCCATGTCCAGCCCTTCAGAAGACACAACCAGGTTTTTACTTTTTTGGGGGGGGATTCTCTTAAAATCATGAGTTCGAATGAATGCCTCTGCAACCCAGATTCTACTCAAGGCTTCCCTCACCTCAAACCCCTATATTCTGAATTTATATGTTTATTTTTCCACAGGGAAGCTCTCTTTCTTCAAAGCACCAATACCCCCAATGGCTGTCCTCTGACTGTACCAGAGTTTCCAGCCCTGATAAATTGATATCTGCTTTGCTCTTCATTTCTCCCACATGAGAGCAACTCTAGAACATGCTATTAACAATTTTTTTACATTGGAAATATTTTTATTTATTATTTTATTCATTATTATTAGTTATGTACACAGTGTATATACAGCCATGTTGGTACCATAATTAGCCTCCTCCCTGTCCTCCCCCCTCCTCAGGGACCCTTCTCACTGGGGAATGTGGGTCCTGCATCATGAGGATAGCCATCAGTTATGGGGAAGAGGCAGTATCTCTGTGCATAATGTCCCAACTTGTGGCTCTAACAATCTTTCTGCTCCCTCTTCTGAGAATTTCCCTAAGCCATGTTGGGTTCATTTTAGGTCTACTTCAGTGATGAGGTCTTGGGAGCCTCAGTGTCTCTGGATATCTGGTTTGGTAGGAGTTGAGTGTTCTCTGTGTCTATCTCCTTCACCCTTGTACTGGTACCAGGTTCACCAAGAAAGCAGCACTCTTGCTCATTTCTCCAATTACTCTATGGTTTCAGCTGGGGTCCTGGTGAGGTGTGATGGGCTGATTCTCTCCTCAGGGTCTGCGTCCATATGAAAAAGAGAAGCAAATTCTCCAGTGGAGAGTGAAGCTAGCACCAGATAAATGGATAACCATTATTATTTTACAGAGAATTTAGTGGGTGTAGGCCCTCTTGTAGCCCACAATTGGTGGGAGCTTAATAATGGAGAGCGGGCTCGTTGTTTTGACATGGTTCTGACTTGTTTCCCAGAACCAGCTATGGGTTCCATTCCATGAGCAGATCCGTTGGCCAAAGCAAGAGCAGTTGGTTACCCACCGTGGCTGTGTGCCGCTATTGTGCTTATGTGAGCGCCATGTCAGGTTCTTTGCTGCTGAGTAGCTTAGACCATGAGTTGCTTGGACAGATGTTGGTCATTTTACCCCAGTCACTCATGTAGCACCTTCTGGCACTAGACAAGCTAAGTGTCTTGGGACTGAATCTCTTCCAGATTCCAGCCACCTCACTCCATGTTCCATATCAATAGCATATGGTGTCTTCAGCAACAGGGTCTTACCACTAACCTTTGATGGGTCATCAAGTACTCTGACAGAAATCTGTCTTTTTGTAGTTCTGTCTGAGCAACAGCTCATTGTGGATGTTAACCACATGCTGGTACTGGGAATTAAAGGCCAATGCCAAGAAAAAGAAGGAAGAAAAAGATAGGTAATATAAAAGAGAAAGAGAAAAAGCAGGGTGTGGTGGCACACACCTTTAATCTCAGCACTCGGGAGGCAGAGGTAGGAGAATCACCATGAGTTCAAGGCCATCCTGAGACTACATAGTGAATTTCAGGTCATCCTGGACTAGAGTGAGACCCTACCTCAAAGCCCCCCCCCCCACCACAAAGAAAGAGAGAGAGAAGACATAGAAGAGGCAGAGAGAGACAAGCAGGAGAGAGAAAGAAAGAAAGAGAGAAGACAAAGAGAGAGAGAGAGAAAGAGAGAAGACAGAGAAGAGGGAGAGAGAGACAAACAGGAGAAGGACAAAGAGAGAGAGAGAAAGAAAGAGAGAGCGAAGACAGAGAAGAGGAAGAGAGAAAGAGAGAGAGAAGGAGAGAAGAGGGAGAGAGAGAGACAAACAGGAGAGAGACAGAGAGAGAGAGAAGAGAGAAGACAGAAAAGAGAGAGACAAACGAGATAGATAAAGAGAGAGAGAGAGAGAAGATGTAGAAGAGGGAGAGAGAGACAAACAGGAGAAGATTAAAGTCAGTCTTCACCATACCCTCTCCAGGGCCTTGTGATTCAGGTGTTCCCTCTAAGTATCTGATGAAGGTTCAACCATTTATTTTGTCTTTTAGGATATAGAATTTTATGGTGCTATTGCCATTTGGGTCCAGTGTTGTATCCCCCACCTCCACCCATACTCTCTCCTCCTGCCCCACCCACCCTATTGCCCAGTTCTTGAGATGCTTAATAGGTATGTCAGCATCACAGGTAGATTCAGGTTAGGAGCCGCAGATGAGTGAGACTATGCAACAATTATCTCTCTGTGATTGGGTGAGTTTGCTGAGAATGATCTGTTCTAAGTGTGACCATTTTTCTTAAAATTTAATTGTGTCATTTTTCCTTACTGCTGCATAGAATTCCATAGTGTAGATATACCACATCTTTGTTATCCACTCATCTAATGATGGCCATCTGGGCTGATTCCAGCTCTTAGCTATTATGAATTGAGCAGCTATAAACATAGTTGAACGAATCTCTCTGAGCTGAGGCATGGAGCTTTTAGGGTAAATGCCTAGTAAGGAAATAACTGAGTCTGTTGGTAACTCTATAGTCAGCTTTTCTAGGAGTCTCCATATTGCTTTCTATAGTGGTTGTACCATCTTACATTCCCACCAACAGTGGGTGAGGGTTCCTATGTCTCCACATCCTCACCAGAATTTGTTTTCATTTGATTTTTTAACATTTGCTATCTTTACTGGGGTAAGGCGGAATCTCATAGTTGTTTTAATTTGCACTTCCCTGATGATTAGGGATGATGAACATTTTCTTAAGTGTGTGTTTGCCATTTGTGTTTCTTTTTGTGAGAACTCCCTGTTCCCCATTTTGTGAGTGGGTTATTTGACTTTTTATTATTTAGGTTTTTGAGTTCTTTGTAGATTCTAGAAATTAGGCCTCTGTCAGTTGTATGGTTGGCAAAAATTTTCTCCTATGCTGTGGGTAATCTATTGGCTCTGCTTATTGTATGTTTGTCTGTGAAGAAACTTTTCAGCTTCATGAGTTCCCAATGGCTGAGTGATTGTTTAAGTTCCTGAGCTACTGGGTTTTTTTTCAGGAAGTTTTTTCCCATTCCTGTATCATGGAAAGTTCTTCCTATTTTTCCTTCCAGTACCAGCAGAGTTCCCGGTCTTATATTGAGGTTTTTGATCCATCTGGACTTGATTTTTGTGCATGGCAAGATGTGTGGACTGAGTTTTATTTCCCTGCATATGGTTATCCAGTTTGTCCAGCACCATTTGTTGAAGATGCTGTCTTTTTTCCAGTCTACAATGTTAGGGCCTTTGTCAAGTATCAAGTAGCTATAGTTACTTGACCCAAAGTCTGGGTCCTCGATTCTGTTCCATTGGTCTATAATCCTGTTTTTATGCCAGTACCATGTTCCCTGCTCCTGCTCCTTCTCTCCAGGGCATAGGCTGATCTAGGTGGGGAGGGGACACCATTTCCTCCATGCCCTGTGATGGGTTTGACTGGTGGGACAACTGGGCCAAATAGCTTTGCTTCAGGAAGAAAAAGTAGAGACCCTGGCTGGAGTCACAGGTCCTCTGAGCTTCAGGAACCTCTGAAAACTGGACTTAAGGGTGCCCTGTGATGCGCTGACAGAGTTAAGAACAGTAAGGGCCTGTCGGAGCCAGCGCTGGTCATGGTTGGAGATGACCACTTCACAACCACCTACTGCCTGTCAGGACTGGTTCTGGGTGACCTGCTTCACTTCTCGTTCCTCTATCCCTACTCCCAGGACCTACACACGGGACCTTGTCTGGAAAGAGGGTCTTTGCAGGCGATGCTAACATGAGGTCACACTGGACAGGGGTAGGTTCCTCGCCTAGTGACTGGTGTTCAAAAGAAGGGAACAGAGGAAAAGTGAAGAGGCATCAAGAACAGGGTGGCAAAGCCTGGGTCATGTGCCCATAAATCCCAGAGTAGCTCTTGGTAGCAGACTAGGGAAGAGGCAAATGGATGCCTGGATGCTCTGGGTCATGTAACCCTGACGACACCCTGGATTCAGACTTCTTGCCTCCTGTCAAGACAACACATTCTTGTCACTTAAAGCCAAATGGTCCATGGCACTTTGTTGTGGCAGCCACAGGAAGCTTGGACAACCTCTCTTGCCGTCAGTGGGCATAGCCATGAGTGAGAGCATGCACAGGCACATATGCACAGACACTCACCAGCATACCAGCATCTGTGCACCTAATCCTCCTCGCCACCCTTGCCCAGTCCCTTGTGACTGATCCTTAGTGCCCCTCATGGAAACTCACAAACTGAAGGTTGCTCCCCTCCGGGACCCCGTAGAATGTGAAAGACCAGAGGCTGTGGTCTTCTGATAAGCTGGGGTGTGGTGTGGTGAGAACAGGCACCCAACTTGTTCCAACATGCCGAGGAGAGAAAGCCATGTGACTATTCCATACAGACAGACCCAAGCCATTCCTGCTGAGAGAGCACTCCTGCCTTTTCCTGTCCATGATGAGGTCTTGAGGACAAATGAGGCCACTGTTACAAGTGTTTTTGAACACTGAAACAGAAGGGTGAATCCTCACAGACCCAAGTTACCATGCTCACGTCTGGACTGGGATTCCCTCTTGCCTTGTTAATAACCAGCTTGTTTATACAGCATATTAAGATGGCGGGCTGTGACCTCCTGTTCGCATCACAGGAGCTCCTCAGCCTGCGTTCCTTCACACCCAGCTACTAGCCTTGAGCACAAGGACAGTCCACGGAGCACATGAACCTCCAGGGTGCCATCTCCAATCTGCCAACCCTCAAGCCCAGGTCACATGTCCTTTCTGCTGGATCCCAGCCAGGAGGTGAGTAGGGCATTGCCAGCTTCTCTTCCCTGATTGCACTGTGGTTGGAGGAATGCCATTAATCAGCTGAGTGAAAGATCATGTGTATGTGTGTGTGTTTGCCCATGCACGTACATGCCAAGGTGCACAGGTGGAGGTCAGTGAATGAAGGATCATGTGTGTGTGTTGCACGTACATGCCATGGGGCACAGGTGGAGGTCAGACGACAACCTCAGGTGTGTTGATCTTCACTTTCTGCCTTATTTGAGGACTGGTCTGTCATTGCTCACTTCTACTTTGCTAGGCTAGCATGGCCCAAGAGCTTCTGTGAGATTCTCCCATCTCTACCTCCTGCATAGCCACAAGTGTGCTGGATTCCAGATGCTCACACTAAGGTGTCTGCCTTCCACATGGGATCTGCAGATCAGAACTCAGGTACTCACACTTGTGCAAGAAGTGCTTTCTCCACTGAGCCACCTCCCCTGTCTCCACAAAGGCTCTTCTGCTCTCTCGGGAAGGAAGTCACCAGGCAGGAAGCTCCGGTGCTTTCATTTCCCTCAGCAGCTGATGGCCGTGAAGGAAGCTGTAGACAGGTGGAAGAAGCAAATGACACCCTCTATGCGGCAGTCCTGGCCTTGGGTGTCAGGGTCTTTAGCTCTTGGCTGCAGGCAGAGTTGCAGCTTTCAGCCTGGGATCTGAGGACCTTGTCCCTGAACACTTAACAGCTCTCTGGAAGCCTTCTGTGGCCAGGGCCTGTGGGTTCTCATCTCTGGCCCCTCAGAGCCTTGTACCAGCTCTCTGTTCTGTCGTCTTTGCTTCCGCCTGCCCTGGCCATACTCACAACATTCAGCCGACCCTTCAGTGGTCAGTGGTCAGCAAACTGAGTGCTAGGTGCAGTGGGGATCACTTAAGCTCAGGGATTTATCTGCCCATGAGGGTGGGATCCTCGTGGTTGGGTGGGACCCATAGGTGGGTGCAGAAGGAGATCCAGGCCCCTGAGTGGATTTGGGTCTGTGAGTGCTGCCAGCCGGTGAGCCTGTGGAGCCTGCAGGCCGTGGTTCCTCTGCTGCAGTCAAGTGGCAGTTGGTGGTGCTTTGCAAGAAACTGGGGTTGGACTCTGGAACTGGGAGTGGGAGGCAAGCAGGGCTGTTCAGGAGCCTCGAACTGGGTATAGAAAACAAGTTCCAGCCAGAGCTCTTCCAAGGCTGCCAGACCTCCTCAGTGGACAAGCAGCTGGGGTTGCTTTGGTGCTCAGAAGCCAGAGGAGTGGGGATGCATGCTGGAGCCCAGAGACAGGGACCTGAAGCCATGTCAGGTGCCAGGGCGGGGCAGTGCTGGGCAGGGTCAGGTTTGCATGGCGCCAGGATTCCCACAGCTGCAGGGTGGTGTGTGTGTGGTACCTGTGCCACTACATTCACTCAGTGCTCAGCTCTGGCTCAGCCCCACGCTTTTCCAGCACAGCTGTCCCCCACACCTGTGTTGGTGCTCAGTGATCAAGCCAGGCCTATGGCCGTTGCCATCTCTGCTCCTTTCCTCTGTGTAATCAGCTCTGCCTGCAGCACTGAAAGTGGGCAAGGAACAACCACTGGAGAGAAGTCTGTGTTGGCTGAAGTGCTGTAACACCAGGGAGACGTCTCCAGGGCACTCACTCACTGAGCCCAAGAAGGTTGCTTGGGCCAACCACAGACATTTGTTTGGCCAGTCATAGCCTTGCTTCCAGCATAGTCATTTGGGCTTGTGTTTTGGACCTATCATGCCTTCCCATCAGTCATAGTAATCCCTCCAATTGAGGAAGTGCGCCCCCTGTGGCCGAGGTGGAGTGATGCAGCCAGGCTTACGAAAGCAAAGTGCCTGGTGGGGTTTCAAAAACTCCTGGCTAAAGCTGCGCCTTGAGGAGCTAACCAATCAGCTACGACCTTTGCGCAGTTGTCGCACAGTGTCTGCCGAGTGCTCAAGATGTCTGGTGCTAGGCCGAGGGTGGTCTGTCTGGGTTAGACTCCCAGTCCTTTTGCTGAAGGGAGCTCAGGCATCAAGGGAGAGCTTAACAGCTGCTAACAAGGAGGTCGGATCGTCCTTTGTTTATTTATAAAAAAATGAACATTGAGAAGACTGCTTTCAAAACACACTTATTATATCAGCTACTTTTCTCGTTGCTGCAGCAAAATACCTGGGAAAAACAGCTTAAGGAAGGGAAGGACTACCTGGGCTCACAGTAAGGAGACAGGGGGAGGGAAGCTTGGTGGTAGAACCATGCAGCAACTGGTCACGTTGCACCTGCAGTCAGGAAACAGAGTGATGAATGCTGGTGCTCAGCTGGCTTCTCCTTTGTATCCAGTCAGGAAACCCAGTCCATGGAATGATGCTGCCCACATTTGGGGGGGGGGGTGTCTTCTGACCTCAGTTATCTAGAAACTCCTCACAGACATGTGCAGAGGTTTGTCTCCTAGGTGATTCTAGATTCTGTCAAGTCAGCTATCAGTATAAGCCATCGCATTTATCGAACATATAATTAACTGTAACAACTTAATAGCACTTAAAGAATTATTTAATAGAGCCGGGCGTGGTGGCGCATGCCTTTAATCCCAGCACTCAGGAGGCAGAGGTAGGAGGCTCGCTGTGAGTTTGAGGCCACCCTGAGATTACTAGTAAATTCCAGGTCAGCCTGAGCTAGAGTGAAACTCTGACTCGAAAAAACAAAAAATAAAAAATAAAAGAATGATTTAACAATGATTTCTGCCTGCCCAGTGCCCAAGTAAAGCTGGCTCTCCCTCGGCTGTCTTAGTGAGTACCCTGTGTTTTCCTCCTGAGAGCCTGTGGGGTACCCAGGGTGTCTGTGCAGCCTGTCCCAAGTCTGTCAGAAGAAGAAAGGAGCAAGGATGCAAGCCAGAAGCAAGGGTTCTCGGTTGGAACATGGACCATCGGGCACAGAAGGAGAGCAGCAGCTTGCCCTCTGCACACGCGCTAGGCTCTGAGCATGATCAGAAGCCTGGGGTCACGGAAGCAGACTGGCCACTGAAGCACATAGCTAAGTACAGTGTGGAGGGAGAGAGGGAGAGAGGGAGAGAGGGAGAGAGAGAAAGCCTGTTCCCACTTGATGGCAAGACTAAGGAGACAGGGGAAACAGTCTCCATCCTGAAGGGAAGCACCGGGCTGGGCGCAGAGCTCTGACTGCAAGAGGAAGAAGTCACCCAAGGTCGCCGGAGCATCATGGGGACAGAACCCTGTCCACGTGGCTCCAAAACAATGGGCCAACAGAGAAGGGTGGAGTCTAGGGTCAATGGGACTCTGCATTTCCAGTATGGTACCACCAAAGAAAGCCATCCAGTTTTGGACTCACTACAGACTAAGGACCCTGGTGTCACACAACCTAGGACGCACTTTCTAGCTCAGACTCCAGGAATCAGGAATCAAGCCCCAGCCTCTGCTCCAGCAGGCTCACACTCTGAGCTTTCTGCTCAGCCCCAACCATCAGTCTCTGACCAAGATGCCTTAGGGAACAGAGCAGCATACGGTTACCAGTCTGATGGGGACACAGCCAGACATCCCTGAAAACTCGGGGCTGCTAGAGTGACCTGACTAACAATTTGATTGGACTAGCAGTGTCCCACACAGACAAGCCCTGAGTAGGCCCAGGCTGTGCTCAGCTGTTCAATGGCTTCCTCTGTCCACCCCCACCTTATGGGCCCTGAGGTTCCATGGACACTGCCATCTTGTTAGGAAGCCCCAGTTTATGTCCCGCCTCCTTCCTCAGCAGGATGCAAGGAAGGGTTTAACTTGCAGAGCTCAGCCAGTGTCTGGGGTCCCCCAGCTGAGGGCTCTAGGAAGGGCTCTGGCTCAGCCACGGGGTACAAGTGGCTCCCAGGAGTTGAGCAGAAAGTGGAGCCCAGAGGCAATGGATGCGAACTCAGAGCCCCACTCGAGACCTGGCAGTTCTGTGGCTTCCTAAGAGGCACTTCCCCTGCAGCCTCCACTTCTCCATCCAAGAGTGAAGAGAAGGCTGTGCCACGGCCTGGGGCATGGGGCAGTGAGCCTCCGTGTTGGGACACTGGGAAGCTAGGAAGTGGGCACTCCAGCACACGAGCATGACCAAGAACCAAGGCCCAGGGACAGTCCTAAATTTTGGCCAAGCGTTGCTTTTTTTGATCATCTTAACAGCTCCAGACTAAAGATCCAGACACCTGCCCCGGTGTGGCAGGCAAAGGACTGGCTCAGGGGCAGGGAAGAGAGGGTGTCTGGCTGCAGTGCCAGACCCTTTGCTCCGGTCCCTTGGATCATTGCCATGCTGAGATGTCCCTGCTTGTGGGGGAACTCCTTGGTTTAGGTTGTGAAAAATTGTCCATTTCACTGTGGAGCTTTAACCACAGGGACACACACCCACCCCCATTGCTGTGAATGCATGCACACAATGCATGTTTATGTATGTGGATGCAAACTCAGGGCTAGTGTTTGGTCAGCTCAGCAATACTATTACCAAGTGCCCAGATGAAATATTATCTCCAGTGTGTCTCAGGCTGAGTGAGCTGCTCACTGGAACAGGTGGGCCCATCAAGCAGAGCCCTCCCCAGCTAAGGTGGCACCCCCAGGTCTGTCCAAGACCTAGCTAGAAGCAAGGGTAGAGAAGAGAGGGCTCCAAGCTACACTGTCTCCTGCCTGCCTGCTCAGCTGGGCCATTGCCTCTTGACTTGGACTGGGGTCTGCAGCCTTGGTCGCCTTGCTCCTCCACCCTCACCCTGGGATGACGCCGTTCACCAGCTTGCCGGGCCTCCCACCTTCAGCTGGCAGATGGCACGATGCCTCCACCTTTTGTTTCACACGCTTCACTCTCCATAACAAGTCACCTCTTCCCACTCTCTGTCTGTCCCTCACCCTATCTATCCACCCCACCCTGCATATCAAATGTACACACACACCTATCTCTTACTGGCTGTGTCCTCACAATACAACATCAAGTTAGTGTATGTTTATGATCTCCCCATCAGTGAGTCACGTTTCACATGGCTCCCTCTAATGCAAAAGCTCATGACAAGACTGAGCTGCTCAGCACCGTGTCCCTGCCCAAACTCTGTTCATGCTCATGGGTGTATGTGGACTAAGGAGAGGGCCCAGGAACGAAACAATGGCAGACAGTGTGAGTTGTCTCCACTCTGTCATTCGATGTGACAGGGAAGACGCTTTTATATCTCATAGGCAAACCACCTCATGGAGCTCTTATTTCTTTGAAATTTAAATTTTAGTCTTTTTCATTGTTACTTATTTCAGAATTAGAGAATGGGTCCAGGTTATCACTGAAAATGTTTGGAAATATGGGCGATGAGACTGTTGCAATGATCGATTGTGTTGTCAGTCTTGTTGGTACACCAGGGCATTTAGCCTGACCCCAGTGTGGGATCTGTCCAGAGGAAGAGCCTTGTTGTCACCAGCTGTGACAGTGGACATGGACAGGACATCCACAGCTCCCATCAAGCCCTCAAAAGTGTGTTCTTTCAAAACATAAAATAAATTAATTGAATAACCAATAAGTGAAGTTAATAAATTAAACTGGGACTTGTTCCAGGGCCTCATGCCAAGGACATGGGCCTCCACAACTACATGTGCCTGCAGACTAGACATGGGCTGGGCTATAGGTGTTCAAAGGGCCTTGTCTCCAGAGTACCTCTGGGGACTCTCTAAGAACCTGTGGGACCCTAGAAGTCTACCCATCAGCACCTGCCCGACCCTTTGAAGGAAGGTTGGAGTTAAGCTTGGATGCTAGAAAAAACACAAGATGGTGAGTTAAATGTGAACTATAGATGAAAAATTAGTAGTTATAGTTTAATTTTGCCCCATGCAATATTTTTAAGCTTCTTATTCATAGTTTCCATGCATGTACATAATGCATTTTGATCATAATCCCCTCCCATCATTTTTTGGTCCTCACCCCCCTTCCACTGAACATCTTCTTTCCAATTACCGCTCTTCTGTTTAGATGTCATGTTTTCCTTCCTCAATCCTCCAGGACAACATGTTGATCATTCCAGTATTGTGTAGATAGCAACAGCTCCTATGGGGTCAGGAAGGCAATGGACACTTTGTATCCAGACGGTAATAGTCTACCGTACTCCTCCCCATCCTCTGGCTCTCACACTCTTTCTCTCATCTCTTCCATAATGGTCTCTGAGCTTTGGAGGGTGTGATAGAGATGTCTCACTTAGTGCTGAACACTCTGCTGTCACTTGTCAGTATTTTGATGAGTTTTAAGTCTCCCCAGTATTCACCACAATCTGCACAAAAAAAGAAAGACAAAATAGAAAAAGAAAAGACATTTCTCTGACAAAAAGTGAGAGCAAAGCCGGGCGTGGTGGCACACGCCTTTAATCCCAGCACTCGGGAGGCAGAGGTAGGAGGATCGCCGTGAGTTTGAGGCCACCCTGAGACTCCATAGTGAATTCCAGGTCAGCCTGGGCTACAGTGAGACCCTACCTCAAAAAACCAATAAATAAATAAATAAATAAATAAATAAAAACAAAACAAAGCAACAACAAAAAAAACTAAAAAAAAAAAAAAAAGTGAGAGCAGGTTGTGGTGGCACATGCAGTTAATCCCAGCATTTGGGAGGCAGAGGTAAGAGGATCACCATGAGTTCGAGGCCACCACCCTGAGACTACAAAGTGAACTACAGGTCAGCCTGGGCTATAGAGTGAGACCCCTACATCAAAAAAAAAAAAAGTGAGAGCAACATGAATCTATTGGCATAAATACAAATATTTAGAGGGCAATTTGATGGACACAACATATTCATTTACCCAAACAACAGTAATAGCTTCCTCCCCTGAGCCTATGACTTTCTAGCTGCCAGCTTTTGACTATTGGAATATTTGAGACAATATTAAGCAATAAATGTTTGTGTCCCCTCAAGTTGATGTGTTGAAGTCTTAGTTTCTGTTACAGTCAAGTTCATATTACTGGCAGAAAACACCTGACCAGGAGCAGCTTGTTGAAAAATAAAAGGCTTATTTTGGCTTACAGACTTGAGGGGAAGCTCCATGATGGCAGGGGAAAACAATGGCATGAGCAGAGGGTGGACATTACTTCCTGGCCAACGTAAGGTGGACAACAGCAATAGGAGAGTGTGCCAAACCCTGGCAAGAGGAAGCTGACTATAATACCCATAAGCCCACTCCCAACAATACACCTTCAGGAGGATTTAATTCCCAAATTACCATCAGCTGGGGACCTAGCATTCAGAACACATGAGTTTATGGGTGACGCCAGAATCAAACCACCACAGCTCCCAATGTGCATTTGAGACTGCATTTGAGATGAGACCTTGTCAGGAGTAGTAGGTTCAATGAGGCCATGGGAATGGGGCCCTGGCCCGACAGAATTAGCGTCCTCCTAAGAAGAGGACATCTTCTTCTGTGTGCACTCAAAGGTGAAGATTTGAGCCCACAGCAAAATGCCAGTCACATACAAGCCAAGAGAAAAAGTTTCAGAGTGGCACTGTGATCTCAGATGCCCACAGCTTCCAGATAAATTTCTATTGCTCGAGCTGCCTGAGTTGATCCATGAAGACTGGTATTAAAAGTGAAGTCAGGCATGATGGCACACTGCTCTAATACCAACACATGAGAGGCTAAGGCAGGTCTGTGAGGTGTTCAAGATCTGCCGTGGCTGCACAGTGAGTTTGAGGTCAACCTGGACTACGTAAGACTTTGCCTCAACACAAAACAAAAAGAAGTGGTTCTTTTTGAACTTGGACACTAACACTCTGTACTTTTGGGCTATCCTGAGTTTCCTGGACCTTGTTCAGGCTATAGACTGGAATGAAATGAGGCTGGGGTCCCAGGGTCAACAGGTGACATTGAGGGTCTCTTAACTCCTGTGGTGAAGCTCTTACTAGAGCCTGACTGGCATGAGGTCTGTGCTGGCGTTCTTGGCTCCTGGCCTGCTTAGAGCCTAGAGTGTACCTGGTATCCCAACAGTGGTCCTGTTCTCCTTGATCCCCACTGGGGATTCAAGAAGAAGGGTGAGGTGTTCGGCTTCCATAGCCACAGTCTGGTGCTCTCCCCTGATGCCAGATAAGGTCCATATCCCTCTCCTCTTTGTGGAAACCAATAACCCCAGCCTGGCAACAACACAGGATCACAGTGGACTGTCTCAGTCCTAGCCAAGTGCTAGTGACAACAGTTCCTCTCTGCTCTCACTCAGCCTTTAGTTGTCCTCTGTAGAGAGAAGCATTCTTGATATTCCAGAAGATTCTCAATCATGTATGGAAATCATCCAGTTTTCAATAAACTGGGGGGAGGTGGTGGCTTATGTTCCAGGTGATTCGTGAGACTTTCTCTGCCTTGCAGGCTGGAATTTAGGCAGGTGCATCATTCTTGTACCAGCTGGTCATGCCAGCAATGGACAGACTGAGTTGGCAGCTACCAAGGGGAGGCGAGAGACCGAAGCAAGGACACTGGCATAGTCTCACAGTTACCTCTGGAGCTGGGGCAGTCCTGTGTGAAGTTTGGTGCACACTCACCCTCTGCCCTCCATAATGTTCCTTCCAGCAGCTTCCAGATCTCTGAGGAGCCCAATGAGCACTCCAGGACAGCGGTTTGCTCAGGAGCTTGAACAGGTAGCCAGACCCCTGTGAACAGCCCAGCTATTTCTAGTAGGGTTTAGGACATTGGGGATTTCAGGGTTCTTTCTACTGTGAATGGGAGTGGCAGGGATGCTTTAGCTCATGCTGACTGATGGTAAACTGATAAGTGCTTTTCACCCTGGGCATCTGGAACCCAGGCTGACCAGGAATTCCTCCTTGCTGCCTTGATTTAGGACCACCCAGCCAAGCACGGCTGCCTTGGATCACTTCCCACTCCCAAAGACGGAGGGTCAGTCCACCCCAGAAACAGGCACACTGCCTGGAGATCACAGGAGCAGCGTGAGCTCTAAAGGCTACTCAGACGCTGAGTCCCAACAGGGCTGCGCCGATGCCTAGCCGGCTGGCCTGTGCTGCAGAGCCAGCGTGCCGGCAAAGACAGACCCCCATGGGCGCCTCTTAACTGGCCTCCCACTGGATCCCACCACCAAGCCCTTCATGCGCTGTCTAGAGAGCTTTCACAGCAGCTCTGGTAGGTCATGGCTCCCAGTGGGAGAGTGATCTCACAGCTTCCCATTGAATTCAGAGAAGAACCCGCCCCACAGGAGCTGGGCGGGAGCTGGGGAAGCTCAGGGAGAGGCGGCTTCCCACAACCTCATCCATGGACCCATCGCATGCCTGGCAGGGGCTGCGTCCTGCACGGGCTGGGCGCCGAGGGTCGGAACACAGACTCATAGCCCTTGGGCCTGGTTCTTCCTCACCCAGCTCCTCTCTCTCCCACAGCTTCTCTCTGCAGCCTGGTCATGCTAGGTAAGGACCTGTGGGTTGGCCCTGGCTACAGCCCTTTGTTTCTTTGTTTAAAATGCTCCCCTCTGCCATCACACTGTGTGTGTGTGTGTGAGTGTGTGTGTGTGTGTGTGTCGCAGAACATGTATATGAGTGATGTGTGTGGTGTATGCACAAGTGTGTGCCCTGAAGCATGCCGTGTGATCACCCATGGTAGTTGGAGAAGAACATTAGGTGTCCCCTCCCCGTTTTCTTCCTCCCATTCTTACTTGAGCCAGAGTCTCTTACTGATAAAGGGGCTTGCCTCACTTTTTTTCTCTTCTTCTTTCCTTTATTCTGTTTTTCTTTTCTCTATCTCTCTTTGCGAGCCCCAGTCTCTGCTGCCTACAGGACAAGGATTACCATGCCCAGCTGTTGGTTCGTGTGGGTCCTAGGGATTGAACTCAGGTGTCATTCAGGCCTCCTCAGGCCATCGTGCTGACATAGGAAGTGCTCCAAGCCACGTCTCCAGGCATTTTACCCATCTTTTAACCCCAGGAAAACATCCTGATCAGCCACCATGGGCCCACAGACCATTGTTCAGAGGGTCTGGCTGCACCTTCAGCTAAGGACAAGGTGGGGGTCTGCCTTGAGGGAGGAGACTGTCAGGCAGATGCTGTCCAGATGAAAACTAGAAACTAGAGCGAGGCCACCATCTAACATACATCTACAGGCAGCCTGCACGACCAGCCAGGCCTCCTTACACCACATCACCCATCACTCCTCACTCTTCCCCACAGGGCTGGGGCAGGAACTGCTCAGGAGACCCTACCCTCCTTCCCTGATCTATTCCTTGAGAGCCCAGCCCAACATTACCTTTGCTCCCTTGACCCTGAGACATGGCAGGGGTGGTGGGCTCTTCCAGCTTTGGTGAGGATGACAGCGGGGTGTGCTCAAAGGACTGAGGGGACTTCCTAACCCGATGATGAACAGGGTTCATTTCCTGACCAGACCCAGAATCTTAGTCCAAGCCAGCTGTTTGCCAAACTCAGGTCTTAAAAATGCCTGTTGCCTTGGAGAGTCTCGAGGTCAAATGAAAAGGCAGGTGTGGGAGCTTCATCAGTTGCAGGATTGTGCCGCCTGCTTCCGGTGAAGGGACGGTTACAAGGAAGGGGACATGTGGTGCAGGCAGCAGTAGGCTTGGGTGACCAGGAGTACAAGGGGACACAGACTGTGTCCTTCCTGAACTCTTTAGACATGAATGCTCTTACCCATTATGTAGTTGACTTCCACTGAGACCTCAGAGAAAATTAATTAACCTTTTAGTTCTCTGCTCTTCTCTTTGGTGAGAGGAAACTGCCCTCATTTTGCAGGCACCCTTTTCTTTCCTAAAATACCATAAGCTTGGTGACCTGTGGATCTCTAAATCAGTGGTGACATTGAGAGTTCCAGGAGACAGCACTGGAGACCCAGAGATTCCCAGCCAAGGAGACCCCAGCAGAAACCGTCTGTGACTGTAGAAGCCAGGAGGCTCAGTCACGTGCCCTATCTCGCATGTCTTCCAGTGAGGACTCTCCTGGTGCACAGTAGAGTTTCACAGCATGAAAGAGTAGAACCCGAACCTGGGGCAGAAATGGGCTCTTCCTACAGGGATAGCAGCCTAGCACAGTGGGCAATGGAGTTTGGCGACCAGGGGCTTTGACCAGCAGATCTCTCTGCTCCTGCATCTTGCTGCTGTCTGTTGTCAGCAACAGTGCGATGCTTACAGCTCTTCACCCACCCTGAGTGGAGCTTCGCCCTGAGCCAAACGTTTATCCTGCCACTCTCAAACCTAACCAACTATTCTTGGAGACTCTGACAATGAGATCTGCCGCTGTGAGCTGTGTGTGGTCTGGAAATTGGGGCATGACTGTCCGTTCCCCGGTGGCAGCTGATGCCAGCCTCCTGTTTGCAGCCTTGGGTCTTTTTTATTCTTTTGGTGTGTGGTGTGTGTGCACATGTGTGGTGCATGCCTATGTGTGTGCAGGTGCATGCACCCCCTGCTCATGGACACATGCAAAGGCCAGAGGAGGAAGCCAGGGGTCTTCCTCTATTGCTATTCCGATGTGTATTTCCCTGAGACAAAGTCTCTCACTGAGGCTGGGGCTGCATTTTCCTGTTTTGGCTAGACTTGCAGACCACAGAGATCCAGCGGTTCTCCTGTCTCTCTCCTCCCCTCAGTCCCAGAGTTGCAGGCATGCACAGGCTCAGGCAGCTTTTTTCATGGGAGCTTGGGATCAAATTCAGGTCCTCAATATTTGTACATCCAGTGCTCTTGCCCACTGAGCCATCTGCCAGCCCTGGGCCATGGCACTTTAGATCCTGGCAGACGAGTGCACCTCACATGGGACCCAGGAGCTCTACGGTCTCCTGTAGTCTACACCGACTACCACAGTGACTTAGGCCCCATGAGAGGACTGTATTCATCTGGCCTCCATAAGGCCATGAGGGACGGTCAGGATACATTGGAAGGGAAGTGAGAATCACATATGAGTCATTTGCTTCAAGTGAGAATATTGCTGTTTCCAGCCTAGCAGAAGGTCTTCCTCTGCTAACCCCTAGGATCCGAGTATTTAGAGGGTTTAAGATTCTTGGGACTATCCATCAATGACCCATTCCAGACCCCATATCCTCTCAGGGCCCTTACTCGGCCACACAGGCCTGCTAAGGCAGGGTTGTCACTTTCTCAACTTTCCATTCCTGTCATCAGAGCCTGGCTTGGACTCTCAACCTCAGTCTGCCCCGCGGACGCTGGAGCTGAGAGCTCGTGGCCCCTCTACAAGTGTGGCAGTGGAAATGGGCAGCTTCCTCAAGTGCTGTGGGCGGCTCTTGTGAACACATGTTCTCATGTGCTGTGGGCTGGCTCTTGTGAACACATGTTCTCATGTGCTGTGGGCTGGCTCTTGTGAACACATGTTCTCATATGCTGTGAGCGGCTCTTGTGAGCACATGTTCTCATATGCTTGGCTAGTTCTTATGAGCACACATGCTTTTTCCAGGCTTCCAATGCATTTACATTAACTCGGCCCAGGTCAATGACGTAAGGTTATGGAGTAGGGAAATTTTAGAACATATGATTCCACAGTGACAGCATCATCTAACCTTCCTCAACACTATGAAAACCAGGCCTGATCTCACCCAGAAGCTGCTGCTTGAGCCCCTTAGTATAAAGCATTTCCATCAGGGTTCCCCAGTGGAGAAAGAGCCAGGCTTAACTGCCCCCTTCCTTTCAGGGGTGTGTGAGGGAGGAGGGAGGGGCACCTAGCATGGGCACTAGTGCCAGACAGCGTGGGTCTGTTCCTCCCATGCCCTGGCTTGGTTGAAGGTCAGCTGGATGGGCAGTTCATCCCAGTGAAAATGTTGGCACTGATCAGTGAGGACAAACACCTGGGGGTCCTGTGATACATTCCTGTAGAGGGGGAGAAGACTGCACTGGGCTACCTTCCACCAGGCTGGCCTCACCACATGGGACATCAGTGACCTTCGTCTCCAGTCTATGTAGCATGCCCAGACACTGGGTGGTCCACCAGGGGGTACAATGGTGTACTGCAAAACATGAGGCACACTCACAGCATTGACACTGGGATGTTAGTGTACATTTCCAATGGAATTGTGGGAATAAGCGAGATGACATGGAGATGTCAGATCCAAGGCTGCCAGAGCAGACCTATGGAACAGACCATGCCTAGCACTCCAGCATCAGGGCATGGGTGAGGGTGGACAGCCACTATTACCTTCCCTGCCCATCACCATCCTGCAGATGGACAGAAAATTTTGGTTTCTTCTGTCTTTTTGCATTCTCAAAGCCCTCTATGATTATGTCCAAACTCTGGGTACTAGGTTAGATATATTTCACACAACTTTCTAGAGTGAAATTTGAAGACAGTTCCATAACTTATCCACAGTATTATTCATTCATTAATCTATAGACCGTACTTAAGCGTCCAAGGCCTCTCGTTCTGAGTATGAGGTCATTCTCAGTGCTTATTTTAGGCAACAGTGGCTTTGAAAGGACCAGTGAGTCAGTTTGGCCTGGTAATTGGATTTTCTCCTCCCAGGACAGCAGACAATCATTCTTATTACATCACAGGTAGACCTCATATTCCTTTCTATCAGGGAAAGAAATAAGTATATCTCAAGTTCTGGTTCATTTCCCAAAGGGTGTCTCAGGCCGAGACACTTTTGACACTTTAGCCAATGAATCATGGAGTCCAAAGCTGCCCCTGGGTCCTCTCACACGGGGAACAGGCTCCTGTGGACAATATGGTGGCTTTTCCCATTCCAGATTCCAGTGACAGTGACTCTTTATTCTCTCTTCCTACATCTACATTACACACACACACACACACACACACACACACACACACACACACATAATCACACACTTCCAGCATCAGGTAGAAAATGATGTCAGAAGACATAGCCAAGTAAGTTCTTTGTGCTTATAAAGAATCAAGAAATGAGCTTCTGCAGAGTGGAAAGGCCACAGAGGGGAGGATGGAGGAAGGTGGAGGGTTGGGGGAGACAGTCAAGGGGTACAGTTATAGTGACAAGCGAGGAGCAAGTTCTGGTACCATCAGGGTGACTGTATCTGACTATAACACAGTGTACATTTTAACAACTAGAAGAGAGGATTCTGAACGTCTCACCACAAAGGAGTGATATGACACCGAGGTGTGAAGCATGCTGACCCCACGGTGCCCACATTTAGGAACGTCCCGTTATACACATACATTTGTGTCCTCACACTAGCGTAGAGGCCATGTATTTCTGGAGGCTGAATTTGTCCTCCCGTGTCAGAACTTCGAGCAGAGAAATGAAGCCGGGTCTCCGAGATGAAGAGGAAAGCAGAGGGCTGGTTTGAGGATGGCGACGGAGATGAAGTGCTCTGCTCGGTGGTACTATGAAAGTCCCTGTGAGTATTTCAGGGCGATTGGAAGCTGAGCTGTCTTTAATGATGGAGAAAGCGCTGAATTCCCTTAGCATGGTGGAGGGTGACATGTGGACATGTATATTTGGGACAATTATGTGTGGGTGACTTGCAGTAGTTGTAGGGCTTGCGGCGGCAGGGAGAGCTGGCACTGGGCATGCTCATGTGGCATCAGGCTGCCTGCCTAGAGTAAGCGGTGTCCACTCAGCTCCTCTGTCTCCCAGCGTTTAGTGCGGCCTCCTCATGTGCTGCCCAAGGAGACTTGCTGCACCCTTCGTAAGTCCTGAGGATGGACGTGCCTCTCCTCTACTGTGTCTGAAATCGTTCCATCTCTTTTGGGATAATGAATTTCAGTTTTCAAAAAAAATGGTCCCTTATTTCATTTCTGCACAGTTCTTGCTTGTTCCTGGCTTTCCCTCCTTTCCTAGTTCATGCTAAATGATCTTTCCTGCCTGAATCTTGCCTGAATTGTTTTGCACTTCTCTGAGGAGTCAGTCCTTCTATTCAGGGACTTTGGAATACAATCCCCGACTTTCAGACCTGGGGGCTTTCCCCCTTCCCTCCTCCTTGCTCCTGCTCACCCCAGCTTGGTTCTCAACTGCCTACTTACATGCTTAGCTTAAAACGTTTATTAAGGATCTACTTTCTGGAGAGCTGGACCAGACCACAGGGACAGAGTGACAGACCAGATGAAAGTTCTCATCACCTTTGGGAAAATGCCTGAGTCAGCGCCTGGTGGGATCCAGGGCAGGAACCAGGGACCAGATCACTGTGAAACCAGCCATGAGTAGTGGACAGAACATGCGACTCAAGGCCAAAAGCATGTTCTTTTGTTTCCCTGAATAACTTGGTGCTTATAAGCTACTGGATGGTAGAAAGCAGAAAGCTATATGAAGATCAACTCCCTCAGCTAAGAGCTGAGAAGCACTCATGCAGGCCAGACCCAGTAACTGGAGCTAGCCTAAGTAAAACCTTCTGGTGCCTGAGAACAGTGACAAGGGAGACTAATGGCTGGCATTTGTCCCCACTCTCATCCTGGGGCTCCAGGAGAAGCAGGCAGTCTATCCCAGAGGTCAAGGAGCTTGTTATCTTGTGGGAGGGAGTCAGTGCCCTGACTGGCACCTGTCGACCTAGTCCTCACTGGTGAGAGACAAAATTCAAGTTGGAGCCCAGGAGACAGATGGGCATGGTGCTGTAGGGAAGTGCATGCAGGGCTGGCTGGTGCCCGATGGAGTAAAGTAAATGACTCAAGGTTTGCAAGTAGGAATCACAGAGGTTCACATGTGTGTCGCGGTAGGGTGTGCTTTGTGAAGGAGATGATGCCTCTGTGGGTCTCTGAGGATCAGGGAAGAATTAGACTAGGCTACAGGCGACTCAACTCTGAGCATAAGCCGGGCCTGGGGAACGCGTCAGGGCATGCTGCCTGGGGCTCGGGGAAGAAGGGCCAGGGACCAACATGGGAACAGCGTGGGCAGATGCCGGGGTTTAAGGCCCACAGAGGGCCTTGAACTTTCTCATGTTGGTAACAGAGGTCCAGCAGCAGCTGCTTGCAAAGGGGTGAGTGACCCAAACAGAGGCAAGCAAGGGGAAGACCTCTTCAGAAGCCATGGAGGAAGAAAATGCTGGAATCCCGCAAAGGAGCGTGGTGCAGCTGTGAGAGGGAGCCATGACGACAGCCCAGGCGGGAGGTGGGAAGAAAGAAAGGACAGAGCAAGACTAGCCCAGGAACTCTGCATGTTCCAGCTGAGGTGCTCAGAGACAGTTTGCTGAGAGAATCCACAGTGCTGGCTACAAAAAGACGTGGAAATGGGACTCTTTTGCTATTCACCCGTTCATAGATCCACATTGGCTAGGACCACGCTCTCACCATTGACCTACTGCTCTCTCCAGTTCTCAGAGCCAGTCTCTCTAGTGCTTGGATACCATTCTCCATAATCCATCACCCCACCACTGTTAGCCTGCACAGACTTCTCCAGTGATGCAGATGTGCGTGGAAAGATGATAGGAGCTAAATGGATTCCCTGGCTAGGTAGACAAGGGAAAAGGCCCTGGGGGAGGCTACAGTCTCTTTCTGAATTGTTTCAAAGAGGTGACCAAACATGGTGGAAAGAACATCTCACTTCCTTGTTCTTCTCCCTTAAGAACAAAGGACACAGGGGCACAGACTCCCACTGGTGGGCTTGCCCGGAACAAGCAGTGCTGGATACATAGTGGACCAACTAGTACCTTTGCTTTCCTTGCAGCTGAGCAATCATAGACTCTGGGCAGGAGGGCTTCCCTTGCTCAGTAAAAGCCCATCTCCCACAGGGGCAGTGGACCTCCAGCTCTTGAATCCCCTCATCAGGTGTGAAGTCTGTTTCTCTCTGCCTCTTTATTTTTCCTTTTTGAGTAAGCTTTCCCTGCGTTCTTTAAGTAAACTAAAAGTGTGTGTAAGAGGAGAAATGTCCTTGAGCCTGTAAGAGAGACTCTCTGCCCCCCCCCATCTATTTTCCTTAAAGAAGTCGCCCTTCCCTAGAAACCTGGGCAGTGCATGGACACTGGTGTGAGGGCTCCGCCTTCTTCCTCTGAGCTCCATCCCTAGAAACTGTATAATAACATCTTCCTAAACTTCACCTTATATGTTCTGTGGATTTCATTCATCAAGATTCACAAGAGAAGAACCCAGAGGCCACTGACTCAGTGGAAGTTTTGTGTGGCCATGAGCATCTGGTGCCCTAACTCCTGAGTTGCAGCCCACCAAGAGCTGAGACAAGCCCCATTGCTCTCAGAGAAGAGCCCCCCGCCACATTCCAGTATCATTTTTGCCTTGACAAAGGTGTTTAAGAGAAAGTAACACTCCTTCAGCATGCGCTCCCATGTCTCCAGGCGTCACTTCCTTCCCCTGGCCTGGGCTTCGTCTTAGCCCTGCCTGGCATATACTCGTGGCACCATCACTTTGGATGCTTCCCAGGATGTCACCAGTGTCTCCAGTGCTCATGTCTCTGGCAGAGTGCCGAGTGACTGAAGAGTTTTCTGTTCAAAGTTGAAAACAGATCCCTCCTCTGGTGTGAACTCTCAGCTAGCTCACAACAGCACATGCTTACTTGTGGATCAGGCAGATAAGATGATGAGTGTACACCATCTAACCCTTCCCCCTGCAAGTGTTTTCCACATGCTCAGAGGAGGGTGAGCTGCATGGGGAAGACTAAGGGGTGCCCAAGGTCACATGGTCTGATCCCGAGGCCCAGGTGTAGATCTGGGAGCATGCACACTCACACCTCATCGCCTCCTGCACGTGCTGGGCTGATGGCATCCAGGCACCTTTCCACCTCTTGTGTCCAGGAAATCTTGCCAAATCCATATGCTCAGGTCTAGGGACACAGCTGTCCCCACCAGGCAACGAAACTCCCTGGCATCTCACAGTCTCCTTGAACGTGGGGCTTCTCCTCTTATCCAGGACCCTGTGGATGCCAACACCAGTGCCAATGGAAGTCACAGAAAGCAGCAGCCCAAACTGCAAAGTCAAAGTCATGATTCTAGAAGCTTCTGTCAGTTGTAGCATTTTATGAGTATTTCCAACTGTGGGACTAGTTGCAAAGACTGTTCAGTGTTTCACTGCAGGCAGACAATGTCTCCGGGTTCCATGCCTGGGCAGCTGGGCTCTGAGTTTACCAGATGCCCCAAGCCTTCCTCTCAGTTCTGGCTGTCCTCGCCCTCTAGTCCTTCCACCCTGGCAGTCTTGCCTTTTCTCCTGGATTTCAACTTCTCAAACATAGAAAATGAAAATGTAACTTTTACCAGGCAAAACTCTTCCCGTTTTATACATTTTTCTCTGTAGGCAGAAATAGACCTTTTTAAAAGTTCTTTTAGAAAAATCGAAGATGGCTTTAAAAATGTCAAATTTTCTGACTGAGGACAAACTGTCTTTAAATATCACATTTTCTAAAATTTACAGTTGCGTTTTACTTCTGTCATCTTCCACCAGAGCACATAGCAGTTCTCACGTGGAGAAGCATCAGGATTTGTATTTTCTGCGTTAAGTGGCAATGACACGTTTTCAAAGGCAGTTGCTTGGCACTAATTAAGGCAAAGGGTTCTCACAACTGGCAGTGATACTGTGCTGGAATCTGGCGCCTGGGAGAGGGGTCCAGGAATCTCCTGCTCGCTCCTCATGGCCGGCTCTGCGCTCCAGCCTGCCGGCGTGTCGTGTGAACACGGGCAGGTTGAGTCCCAGAGGCGACTTGGTCCTGCTTGTACCCAGCCCCAGCTGAGGTTCTGGGCTTGGATGAGGACACCCTGGGGTCCGCTGAGCCTTACTTGGATCCTTCCAGCCCATGACCTGGTAGAAGAGGTTTAATTTCTTCTCCTACCAGCATCTTCGTTCTGTGTGAGGAAGACCATCATCACCTTCTGCTTGGGGATGCTCAACTTTCCCAACCCTTTCCCCCACCAGAGGCTTACACAGGAGAGCTCATGCAAGCATCCCTAAATAAATTCGGTGAGACACACACACACACAAATGAAGGTAGGAGGGGGACTATTTGGGAAGAAGACGGATTTCAATGGGCATGGAGTGATAAGAGAGTAAAATTGGGGTGAATATGATCAAAATACATTATACACATGTATGAAATTTTTAAAAATAAATAAAATATTATAAAAGAGGCCAGGTTATAACCTCACAATGCATGACCCATATTGCCCAACGAGGAGGGTCCCTGCTGAGGGGAGAGGACAAGGAGAAGGCTAACGATGGTACCAGCATTACTGTATACACTGTGCACATGACTAATAATAATATAAAAAGGAGGCAAGGTGGGGGGCATGAGTCATGCTGACTCAGCAAGCAACTCCATAGGCGGAAGATGGCCCCGGCAATGCACAGCACAGGTCATCAGAAGCCATGGCGGAGATGGGACCAACTCTGGGTCAACTTCAGAGACAGGAGCCTTGTCCCTCTCTGTGCAGAGGACACAGTGTGTCCTCACTGTGAGCCAGGTAGACACTGGCCCTCAGAGCACTCCAGTCGTATCACGGGGCTGGGGGAGCCACAGAGAGGCCAACAACAGTTCCAGTGGCCTTAGAGGTGTGTGTCCCTTACCCAGGGCTACCTTACAAACCCACACAAGCTGTGTGAAAACATTCATGGCCTCCAAGCTCTGGTGGATAGAAGTTCTAAATCCAGAGCTGGTCCCCTCTTGGGACTGTGAGGAAGCATTTTCCTGGTGTCCCAGGCTCCATTCCAGTTCCTGCCTCCTCCTTCATGCCTCTCCTGTGGATAATTGTGTTCAGGGGTCCTTGGCTTAATAACAGCCACAAAGGCCTTTTATCCAAGCAAGGCCACACTCACAGGCCTGTGGTTAGGTCACTGACATGACTTTTCTCTGGGGACACCATGTAATCCAGCACAGGAGTGAGACCTGCCTGGAGCCCTGGGCTTGGAGAGGTTCCTGGGCAGACAGCACTGAGACCCCTGTGTGACCTGAGAGACGGCAGAGGTCACATGAGGGCAGGCAGCTGTTCTCTTTCTTCTAGCCTGGGGTTGCTGTCAGGATGGGTCACGAAGAGGAAGCGGGAGCACTCGTGGACATCCTTGACAGTTCTGTCTCCAGAGCTGAGTCGCCCCTTAGCTGTGCTTCACCAGCCCAGGAGACCCTGATGGCTGTGGAAATCAATGGTGACGTTCACAGAACCTTTGGGAAGGGAACTTCAAGAGCACAGCTGAGCACTTTGAGAAGTAGAATCCCAGGACGGTGATGAGTCCACTGGGAGGCACAACCACGGAGAAAGGCCAGGACCCTCTGCCCAGACAAGACCTACAAAGATGGTCTGGTGGATTTGGGGCAGAAAGGTTTCCAGGAGCCACCACTCCATGCCAGGTCAGAAACGTGGTCAGAGGAGGGCTGGGAACTTGCACATTACCTGAAGACTGGGAATAACTTATACTGACGGGCCTTGTAGTAGCCAAGAACTTCCTGGCTGGGTGTGTGGGCTCTGAGTCCATTCCAAAGCCCTTCTTGTAGATTTTAGACTTTTTTTTTTAATTTTTAATGGGAAGAAATGGCTGCATCTGTATTAGTCAACTTCTCTTTGCTGGGACAAAATACCTAACAAAGGCTGGGCATGGTGTCACACACCTTTAATCCCAGCTCTGGGGAGGCAGAGGTAGGAGGATCACCATGAGTTTGAGGCCAGCCTGAGGCTACATAGTGAATTCCAGGTCAGCCTGGACTAGAGTGTGACCCTACCTTGAAAAAAAAAAAAAACTGGCAAAAATGAGTTGAAGGAAGGAAGGATTCATTTAAGTGACAGTTCCAGGTCACAGTCCATCATGGCAGGGAAGGCACGGTGACAGGAGCTTGAGGCAGCTGCTCACATCAAGTCCACAGTGAGGAAATAGAGAGTGGTGGATGCTTGTGCTCAGACAGCTCCCTTCCTCCTATTCAGCCCAGGATTTGACCATGGACTGGTGACCCACTGGTGGGTCCTCCCACCTTAAGTAATGTAACCAGATGTCTTCATGGACATGCGCAGAGGCTGAACCTAATCTATATAGAGAGTCACAGGTGAGTCTAGGTCCTGTCGAGCTGATAGCCAACATAAATCATCACCACATCCCTCTGTAAAGTTCAAAGCTGGGGTACACAACATGTCCAGTGAGTAGCCTGGCTGCCGGGCCCACCCTGGTGTCCGCATGTGCCAAGGCCATGAAGCAGCAAAGAAAGCCAATGGGTGTGGAAAAGGCCACCAGGATTGTGAGAAACCACGGCTGCACGGCAGGGAGCGGGGCCAGATTGGGAGCCAGTCTCGCCGTCGGTGTGTTCATACTTGACAGATGAGAAGACAGTGCTGTGAGAAACGAAGCCGGGCAAGCTTGTCCCATAGCTGCATGAGGCCGGTAAAGAGCCTGGCCGCCTGAGCCATGTGCAGCGTCAGGCACAGGTGTCCCCGCCTTAGCCCCATGCTGGACCAGGAGCAACAGGTAGAATTCACCCGCTTGTGGGTAAGCAAAGGGCCCTGACTGCTGGGCAGCAGGGTCTGCGAGTGAAACCAGCCTGAATAATACATGCCTGGTGAACACCGGGCTCTGTTTTCTGAGATTCTCATCACTTTGGATTGAGAACACACACAGAGGCCATTATATATGACCCATCTCTTAGATAGGGAACTATGATAGTTTGACTGGAAACTGTCCCCCACGGCCTCATGTGTTTGTGATTAAGCCTCATACCCGATCTCCAGCTGGTGGAAGAGTGTGTCGCTGGAGGCTGTAGGTTACTAGGTGCCAGCCTTGGGATTTAACAGCATATCCCTGCTTGCCAGTGTAAGCTGGCCCACCATCTCTCTGTTTCCTCCCTGCTGGTGTGAAATGTGACACCCAGCTGTCTCCTCTTGCCATGTTTTCCCCACCTGATGAAACTCCCTCCCAAAACTATAAGCCAACATACACCCTCTGCTTCTATAAGCTGCTTCTGGTCCAGTGTTTTGTCCCAGCGATGAGAAGTTAACTGCTACAGGACCTCCCACAACGATGCTAAGAACCATATCAAATTTGTTCATCTGCCAGCCCCTTCCCTGAGCTTTCTAGGTAATTAAGACAAGAGTGGCTGGCATGAATGGTCCAGGTATCTTGGCACACTTGCAGGACCATGGCGAGAAGAAATTGCTCTAATCCACTTTGCAGATGAAGATTGTGAGGTTATGAAGGGACGCTCCCTCGTGCAAGGCCGCCTGTAAGTAGAAGCCCAGAAGTAAGGGAAACAGTTTCCCCATCCTGCTGAGGTAGGGCGGGAAGCACGGGCGGCCTCTCTCACCCGCTGCTCTGAGAGCCACACAGACGAGTCATCTGCCTGTGAGTTCTGGGAGTCTGTGGTATGCTCCGTGTCACAAAAACACAGGGCTGGGGACTGTCACCACCATCAGTGTTAATTACAGTAAAGAGAAAACAGCATTTCATTGCACCTCATTGATGCCATAATTACTGAGGGCTTTCAGAAAACACTTCCAAATTCGCCTCCCTGCCATCCCGCTTTGTTTGCTGTGTTCAGAAACAGAGCCAGCTGAGGACACAGGCCTGACCTGGGCTGGGGTGGGTCAGCACCCCTGCAGTGCTCGCTCTGGGCCCCAGAACTCTGAGCCTTAGCAAGCTGGCTCTTCTGGCTTGAGCTTCTTCACTGAATCTCTCAAATCTATCATCTCACTATCAATTATCAATCACTTCCAGATTACATATGCTATGATTTCTTCTCTTTTTTATCTTCTGCTACAGGAACATATGATCCCAGGCTGGCATCCAGCTCACTATATAGCTAAAGATGACCTTGAACTCATGATCCTTCCCGCCTCCACTTCCTGTGCTGGATTATAGGCATGCTCCATCACACCTAGTTAGTGAAATTACATTTACACGTCATTCTTGAAGTAATTTGGGGGCTCTAAAGGTGGAATGGCAGTTAAGGTGTTTGCCTGGGAGGCCAAAGACTCAGGTTCAATTTCCCAGAACCCACGTAAGGCAGATGTACAAGGTAACACATGTGTCTAGAGTTCACTGTGCCATTCATTGTGGCTGGAGGCTCTGGCACGCCCATCCCCCCCCTCTCTCTCTCTCTTTCTCTCTCTCTCTCTCTCTCTCTCTCCCTCTCTCTCTCTCTATTTCTCTTTCTCTCCTTGCTCTCCCTCAAATAAGTAAATAAAAATAAAAATAAGAAATAGCAACATTTTAGATCTAGAACTAATGTAGTGCTTGTGAGCAATCCAGGGGGATGGAGGAGGAGGAAGGGAGGAAATAAGGTGGTATGGTTGTAAAAAGACAGAAGGAGAACTCACTGGGTGACCATATTACTAACTTTTTCTTGTCTGTGACAAAACACATGACAAAATCAACTTAAGTGAAAAAGAGTTTATTTTTGGCTCCCATTTTGAAGCAATGCAGAGAAGGTACGGCAACAGGAGAGAGGCAGTGGATCACAGTGCCTCACTTAGCAGGAAGCAGAGAGATGCTGCCGCCCAGCCAGCTCCCTCCCGTCATGCAGTCCAGGACCCCAGCTCGTGGAGCCGTGCTGTCCAGCGTAGGGGGCTGTGCTGGTAAGCATAGGAAATACCCCATAGTCTTACGTGGTTTGTATGTGTGGTCCCTAGCTGGGTGGCAGTTTGGGGTGGAGCCTTGCTGCAAGTAGGTGTGTCACTAGGAGTGGACCTTGAGGTTTAGTAGCCAGCGTGGCAGTGCTAGCTAACTCACTCAGACTCCTCCCCACCCCGTAGACATGTGACCGCTCATGCCCTCGCTGCTTCCTGCCAGGCTCTCCCTGCCACGGTGAAGCTCCTCTCAAGACTGTGACCTGAAGTAAACCCTTTCCTCCCATTGGTTGCCTCTGGTCAGGTGTTTTGCCCCAGCCACAAGAAGATAACTATAACATGGGTCTTCATGCCTCAACCTACTGTAGAAACCCCCTCACTGACATGCCCAGAGTTTGACTCCTAGATCCTGACGGGGTGACCATCATAGCCTGACTACGGTGCCATCATGTTGCAAGATGTTTCCTTTGGGGGATTCTGAGTAAAGTGCACATAAAATCTCGGTATGGTAGACTGTAACTGCATGTGAAAATGACTCTATCATTTCCAGGCACACAGGGTGAGCCTTGAGCCTGCTTATCTCCAAGCCTCATGTGTGGTAATTTCATTTCTGAGCATCAGTCCTGGGATTGGGGGATCCCTCCTTCTTCTTGGAATGCTCTGCACTAATGGCTCAAGCTCGTGTTGTGTCTCTCGGCCACGCTGAAGGATGCATGGGGCAGCCGGTATCTGTGAATCCCAGCCCTCTGCTCACCTGGCAGCTCAGAGCTGCTCCCTGGCTGTGTCCAGGTGAGACCTGCAGACCAAGGTCAGGATCACGATTATTCTAAGGCACTAAGCATGAGGATGTTTGTTCTACAGCTCTTAACTGCCAATACAGGAAAAGTAGTCACCTGTCAGATTGCTAGAAACAAAGTGTAGACGCAGCCTTGGATGACAAGGCACTGAAATTCCTTCCCCTCTGAGGTCTGGGGAGCTACCTTGTGGCTGTATATCAAGGTTGGGTCATAATAATGCATGGGTGCTTTGGCGGCCTGCAGGGAGATGTTATTGTCAGAGATCTTTGCTTCCCTGGCAATCCCATCTGTTTACAAGTGTCCCTTCACATTTATAGCCTTAGCAGATGCCTGTCCTCTGAACTTCTCATCTTCCTGGAGCCCTGCCTCTCCCTAGGAAGAGTCCACATAGCCCTCTTCAAGACAGTCCATCCACATCCTGAGCGAACCAATCCCAGGCTGACTGACAAGCCAGGACCTTGAGTTTGCAGCCTGACAGGCTATGCAGTCCACGCTCCATGCTCACCAAGGTGAACACTCCTGTGTGCGCCATTCAGCTACGAGCTATCGTCAGAGACCTTCTACAACAAAGTCACCACAGCTGGCTTTGTTTAGCATGCCATTGATCTCAAATGACTTTCATCCAGGGAGAAGTTTGGAATTTACAGCATTGCTCTGATATAGTTCTTAGATAAGGAAACTGCAAAATATATATATGCTCATGTCTAAAATGTAAACTTTTCATGGATTGACTCCATTCTCCCCTGTGCCTGCAGGGTCAGGACCTGTCTCCATTCTCCCCTGTGTCTGCAGGGTCAGGACCTGGTTCCATTCACCCCTGTGTCTGCAGGGTCAGTACCTGACTCCATTCTCCCCTGTGTCTGCAGGGTCAGGACCTGACTCCATGCTCCCCTGTATCTGCAGGGTCAGGACCTCTCTCCATTCTCCCCTGTGCCTGCAGGGTCATGACCTGACTCCATTCTCCCTGTGCCTCCAGGGTCAGGACCTGACTCCATTCTCCCCTGTGCCTGCAGGGTCAGGACCTGACTCCATTCTCCCTGTGTCTGCAGGGTCAGGACCTGACTCCATTCTCCCCTGTATCTGCAGGGTCAGGACCTGACTCCATTCTCCCCTGTGCCTGCAGGGTCAGGACCTGTCTCCATTCTCCCCTGTGCCTGCAGGGTCAGGACCTGATTCCATTCTCCCTGTGTCTTCAGGGTCAGGACGTGACTCCATTCTCCCCTGTGTCTGCAGGGTCAGGACCTGTCTCCATTCTCCCTGTGTCTGCTGGGTCAGGACCTGACTCCATTCTCCCCTGTGCCTGCAGGGTCAGGACCTGTCTCCATTCTCCCTGTGTCTGCAGGGTCAGGACCTGACTCCATTCTCCCCTGTATCTGCAGGGGCAGGACCTGACTCCATTCTCCCTGTGTCTGCAGGGGCAGGACCTGACTACATTCTCCCCTGTGAATGCAGGGTCAGGACCTGACTCCATTCTCCCCTGTGTCTGCAGGGGCAGGACCTGACTCCATTCTCCCTGTGTCTGCAGGGTCAGGACCTGACTCCATTCTCCCTGTGTCTGCAGGGTCAGGACCTGACTCCATTCTCCCCTGTATCTGCAGGGTCAGGACCTGTCTCCATTCTCCCCTGTGCCTGCAGGGTCAGGACCTGACTCCATTCTCCCTGTGCCTCCAGGGTCAGGACCTGACTCCATTCTCCCCTGTATCTGCAGGGTCAGGACCTGACTCCATTCTGCCCTGTGCCTGCAGGGTCAGGACCTGACTCCATTCTCCCTGTGTCTGGAGGGTCAGGACCTGACTCCATTCTCCCCTGTATCTGCAGGGTCAGGACCTGACTCCATTCTCCCCTGTGCCTGCAGGGTCAGGACCTGACTCCATTCTCCCTGTGTCTGCAGGGTCAGGACCTGACTCCATTCTCCCCTGTATCTGCAGGGTCAGGACCTGTCTCCATTCTCCCCTGTGTCTGGAGGGTCAGGACCTGACTCCATTCTCTCCTGTGCCTGCAGGGTCAGGACCTGACTCCATTCTCCCTGTGCCTCCAGGGTCAGGACCTGACTCCATTCTCCCTGTGTCTGCAGGGTCAGGACCTGACTCCATTCTCCCCTGTATCTGTAGGGTCAGGACCTGTCTCCATTCTCCCCTGTGCCTGCAGGGTCAGGACCTGACTCCATTCTCCCTGTGCCTCCAGGGTCAGGACCTGACTCCATTCTCCCCTGTGTCTGCAGGGTCAGGACCTGACTCCATTCTCCCCTGTGCCTGCAGGGTCAGGACCTGACTCCATTCTCCCTGTGTCTGGAGGGTCAGGACCTGACTCCATTCTCCCCTGTGCCTGCAGGGTCAGGACCTGTCTCCATTCTCCCCTGTGTCTGGAGGGTCAGGACCTGACTCCATTCTCTCCTGTGCCTGCAGGGTCAGGACCTGACTCCATTCTCCCTGTGCCTGCAGGGTCAGGACCTGACTCCATTCTCCCTGTGTCTGCAGGGTCAGGACCTGACTCCATTCTCCCCTGTGTCTTCAGGGTCAGGACCTGACTCCATTCTCCCTGTGCCTCCAGGGTCAGGACCTGACTCCATTCTCCCCTGTGTCTGCAGGGTCAGGACCTGACTCCATTCTCCCTGTGTCTGCAGGGTCAGGACCTGACTCCATTCTCCCCTGTGCCTGCAGGGTCAGGACCTGACTCCATTCTCCCCTGTGCCTGCAGAGTCAGGACCTGACTCCATTCTCCCTGTGTCTGCTGGGTCAGGACCTGACTCCATTCTCCCCTGTGTCTGCAGGGGCAGGACCTGACTCCATTCTCCCTGTGTCTGCTGGGTCAGGACCTGACTCCATTCTCCCTGTGTCTGCAGGGGCAGGACCTGACTCCATTCTCCCTGTGTCTGCAGGGGCAGGACCTGACTCCATTCTCCCTGTGTCTGCAGGGTCAGGACCTGACTCCATTCTCCCCTGTATCTGCAGGGTCAGGACCTGTCTCCATTCTCCCCTGTGCCTGCAGGGTCAGGACCTGACTCCATTCTCCCTGTGCCTCCAGGGTCAGGACCTGACTCCATTCTCCCCTGTGTCTGCAGGGTCAGGACCTGACTCCATTCTCCCTGTGTCTGCAGGGTCAGGACCTGACTCCATTCTCCCCTGTGCCTGCAGGGTCAGGACCTGACTCCATTCTCCCTGTGTCTGCAGGGTCAGGACCTGACTCCATTCTCCCCTGTGTCTGCAGGGTCAGGACCTGACTCCATTCTCCCTGTGTCTGCAGGGTCAGGACCTGACTCCATTCTCCCCTGTATCTGCAGGGTCAGGACCTGTCTCCATTCTCCCCTGTGCCTGCAGCGTCAGGACCTGACTCCATTCTCCCCTGTGTCTGCAGGGTCAGGACCTGACTCCATTCTCCCCTGTGCCTGCAGGGTCAGTACCTGACTCCATTCTCCCTGTGTCTGCAGGGTCAGGACCTGACTCCATTCTCCCTGTGTCTGCAGGGTCAGGACCTGACTCCATTCTCCCCTGTGTCTGCAGGGTCAGGACCTGACTCCATTCTCCCTGTGTCTGCAGGGTCAGGACCTGACTCCATTCTCCCCTGTGTCTGCAGGGTCAGGACCTGACTCCATTCTCCCTGTGCCTGCAGGGTCAGGACCTGTCTCCTTTCTTCCTGTGTCTCCAGGGTCAGGACCTGTCTCCATTCTCCCTGTGTCTGCAGGGTCAGGACCTGACTCCATTCTCCCCTGTGTCTGCAGGGTCAGGACCTGACTACATTCTCCCCTGTGCCTGCAGGGTCAGGACCTGTCTCCATTCTCCCCTGTGCCTGCAGCATCAGGACCTGACTCCATTCTCCCCTGTGCCTGCAGGGTTAGGACCTGCCTCCATTCTCCCTGTGCCTGCAGGGTCAGGACCTGACTCCATTCTGCCCTGTGTCTGCAGGGTCAGGACCTGACTCCATTCTCCCTGTGCCTCCTGGGTCAGGACCTGACTCCATTCTCCCCTGTGTCTGCAGGGTCAGGACCTGACTCCATTCTCCCCTGTGCCTGCAGGGTCAGGACCTGCTCCATTCTCCCATGCTTGCCCATCATGGATGTTCACTACAAGTTTTCTAAGCATGACTGTGGGAAAGCCAGACAGACTCTTCAGCACAATGATCAGAATCCCCAGTAGGGTCTTACAGCTACCCAAGCTAGTACAGCTCATAGAGGCACCTACCGATGGTCTTCAAGCAGAGCTGGGTCAATGTTGATGAGCAACAATATAACTTCCTCCTTGACCTCAAACTGTTTTTGTTTGCATATGGATGCAAGGGCTGTGCATGCACATATGTATGCCTGTACACACGTTTGAGGGTGCACTTGCATGTGGAGGCTGGTAAGCAGACTCCAGTGTGATCCTCAGGTGTGCTGTCCACTTCTTTGTGAGAGCCTTTCATAGGCATGAGTCAGTGAATTGGCTAAAACCAGTTCCCCTTTGTTCCGATCTCCCAGAATAATAAGGGATGCTGCTACTCTAGAGGAGTTCTCACCTTGTCGTTGTCCAAGACAGCAAGCTAACCCTGAACACACATATGTGTTGTTGTGCACATCAGCTTGTGGGGTGGGAAAGTCTATTTCTAGCTGGTTTCCTGCTGCCAGTCCTTGGGGCACGTGTGGCATGAGTAGGACCTGGGCCGTGATCCTGAGCTTGCGGCTCACTGCTGTGTGGCCTGTGGCTCAGAGCTCGTCCTGCCATGCCTGCAGGATGAAGCGAGTGCATGTCCACAGGCTGTGGGTGCAGGTGAAGGGCCTAGGTGAACCCACGCAAGCGTCCGAGAGTAACATGGCACTAATAGGTCACGGGAGCTCCACACCGGTACATCAAGCCACCAGCTGTGAAGAAACAAAGGGAATATGGTTTAGCAGATAAAAGTGCTTCCCTTGCACGTGTAAGTGCCTGAGTTAGGGTGTCCAGAAACCATGTAAAAACGTGGATACTGCCAGTTGTGGTGGCATACACCTTTAATCCCAGCACTTGGGAGGCAGAGGTAGGAAGATCACTGTGACCTCAAAGTCACCCTGAGACTACGGAGTGAATTCCAGGTCAGCCTGGGCTACAGGGAGACCCTACCTCACACAAAAAAGGAAAAGAAAAGAAAAAGAAAAAGAAAGGAAGGAAGGAAGGAAGGAAGGAAGGAAGGAAGGAAGGAAGGAAGAAAGAAAGAAAGAAAGAAAGAAAGAAAGAAAAGGAAGAGAAAAGAGAAGAAAAGAAAAGAGCTGGATACTGTAGTGTTCCTATCTGTAATCGCAGCCTGCCCAGGGAGAGAAACGAAACAGAGATAGTAAAACTGCCTAGTAGCTCCCAGGTCAGCTCGCCTGGGAACACAGAAGTGAAGACTAAAGCAAGCCTCCTCAAACAGATTAGAAGGCGGGCACCAACACCAGAAGTTGTTATCTGACCTCCACATGCATGTTCACACTCTGAACACACACACCACACAAAGAGACACTGGAAGCCAGGTGTGGTGGCACACGCCTTTAATCCCGGCACTTGGGAGGCAGAGGTAGGAGGATCACCATGAGTTTAAGGCCACCCTGAGACTACACAATGAATTCTAGCCTGGACTAGAGTGAAACCCTACCTAAAAAAACAAAAACAAAGAGAGAGAGAGAGAGAGAGGAAGTAGAAGTGTACATTACTAGTGAGGAAGCCAGCCTGAAAGGGCTGGAGGCTATGTGATTACAACTAGATGACACTTGGGGACAGGCAAAACTGATGAGACAGCAAAGGACTAGAGCTGCCAGGGGTCAGGAGGAGGGAGGGATGGAGGGACTGGAACATTCATAGGTAGGTTATACATCATAATTGCAGCATGAAATTCCAGGTAAGTATAAGTCTGCTTGCACATTTGCAAGGCTTTCATATTTTATGTGAAGTGGCATGTTGCCAACACTAAATACACTTCTGCCATTATGGGAATATATGAAAACAGAAAATCAATGTTGACAGAGAAGAGGCGAATAATGCCATCAGTCCCCTTTACCAAATTGATCCTTATAGGTGTCCATACTCACAGCGAATTCAAAGTCCATATTCTACCCAAGTACGGCCGTGGAGTAATCACCAAGATGAACCATATGGTAGGTCATAAAACATATATCAATGAAATAAAGACACTGTACAAATATAGAATATGTTAGGTGAACAGAATAAAAACAGTGTGATATCCCCAAACCTCACATATTTAGAACTTGAATAGCATACCCTAAATAACAATGGACCAAAAAAATAAAAACCACCAGAGAAAATTATATTGCCCACAGTGGCAATAAAGACACACTACATTTTATAGAACAGTAATTAAAATTTCTCCAGAGGTGGTGGAAGCAGAGCTCTCAGGGAAACTGAGGCATTAAGTGCTCTTATCTAAAATAGTAGCAGTATAAATTTACATTTCTTTAGAGAAATAGAAAGTAGATAAACCCTTAATAAGTAAGATAAAAAATACAAAAGGTAAGAATTGGAATTAACAATAAAGGGAAAAGAAAATCAACAGCAAAGCTAGTGAACTTTTTTGTGGCACATGGTCTTGAACCCAGGGCCTCCTGCATGCTATGCAAGTGGCTCTATTACCATTATATCCCAAGCCATTGTTTGTATTAAGTAGAAGCTTTGTATGGGCACGTATGTTGGTACCATCATTTCCGTCCTCCCTGCCCCCACTCCACCGAGGGCCTGCTCAGTGGGATTGCTCATAGTCGCCGTGGAATTGTGAGTTGTGAGAGAAGCAGTCTGTCATTGTGCAGAAGACTATGTCTCTGGAGATTCCCTCCCACCCTGTGGCTCTTACATTCTTCCCGACCTTCTTCAGCAAACTTCCCTGAGCCCTGGTGGCTGTGCTTTAAGTCTACTTTAGTGCTGAGGTCTCAGCAGCCGCTAGATTTCTGCCTTGGTGCATTTTGAGTGTTGTCGGTAGGTCTGCACCGCCCGGGCGCAGGTTGTCTGGCTCACCGTGGAAGCAGCGCTCTTGCTCATCTCGCCAGTTCCTCTCTGGTCTTACCTGGGCCCTGGCTGCTGTGTGAGAGGAGTCAACTGTCTGCTCTTGTCTTCTTGGTAGATTATGGCTGTCCTCAGCCACTTTTATTATTTCATTTTGCAACAGAATCTTGTTAATTTACCCAGGCTGGCCTTGAACTCACTCTGTAGCCCAGGAAGGCTTGAACTTATAATCTCCTGCCTCATCCTGCTAAAATTTAAACTTTACAAAATCTTTATGTGTGTATGGAGGGATGGATGGATGGATGCACACCATGGTATGTTATAGAGATCAGATTATAATCTGTCAGTCCTTTCCTTTATTTCATTGGTGAAGGGGTCTCTGATTGTTTTACCACTGTGAACTACAGTCCAGCAGGCTCAGGAATGCCACCTCCCACTGTCATAAGCATGTTTGGGATTACACTCTCACTCCTTGCCTCTTTGCACCTGGCGTTGCAGGGCTGCTGGGGACTGAACTCAGGTTGGCAGATATGCAAGCAAGCAACTTTAACCACTGAAGCATCTCTCCAGTCTCTGAAATTTAGGCTTTTGAAGACCAAAACAAAATCAATAAATTTGCAGTATGGTTCATGAAAAAAAGGTAATTCAAATGACATATTACATGAGTAAAAGGGAGGGCATTGTTACAGACTTTATGGACAGCAGAAGGAAATAAGGGAATGTTTTGACGGCCCTTATGCCAATATAATTGGTAAACTAGGCAAATTTACTGAAACAAGATCCTCATTCTGAAGACAGTATAGGAAATCTGAAGAGCTCAAAGTCAACTAGAAGGGAAGGAGGTGCCCTTGCTGTGGATTGAAGATTCCATCCATTTGCCAAGGAACCACCACTCCCTAGGTGGATCTTCAGATTATGAGATCCTTGAAACAAGCCCACAAGGAATTTTTGTAGACTTTGACAACTTGTCTTGAAACTTTATTAAAAAATGGAAACATCTAGAATATTAAAATTAATCTTTGAACAAACAAGCTTAGAAAGCTACTAAGCATCCAAACTTAGGATCACACTAAAATTCTTGAGAGTATAGAGTATAATTCTGATATAACAAAATGAAGATGGATTATTGTACTTGGATACACAGTCCTAAAAATAGGTTTAAAATTTTTAAAGAATAATTTTATTGTGTATATACACACCACATTTTCTTTATCCATTCCTCTGTTGTTGGACACCTAGGTTGGTGCCATAGCTTAACTATTGTGAATAGTGTGCAATAAACATTAATGTACAAGCATCTCTGTGATATGCTGACTTGGAGCATTTCAGTAAATACGCAGGCTGGTATTGCTGAGTTGTGTGGTAGATGTAGGTGTGTGTGTAGTATGTCTGTGTGCATGTGACTTGCAGACTGACTCCCATAGTGTCTGCACTAGTTCACGTTCCACCAACAGTGTGTAAGTCTTCCTTTTTGTCCACATTCTCACTTTTATTTCTTTCTTTAAGCAATTCATTTTTTAAAATATATTTTTATTTACTTATTTGAGAGAGAAAGAAAGAGGTAGAGAGAGAGTGAGAGAGAGAATGGGTGTGCCAGAGCCTCCAGCAACTACAAACGGACTCCAGACACATGTGCCCTCTTGTGCATCTGGCTTACATGGGTCCTGGGGAATAGGACCTGGATCCTTTAGCTTTGCAGGCAAACACCTTAACTGCTAAGCCATCTTCTCTAGCCCCACTTTTATTTCTTAATGAGTGCCATTATGACTGGGATGAAATGGAATCTCAATGTAGTTTTGACTTACATTTCTCAGAGGCCATATTATGTAATTTGCAAGAAAATAAATGCAACTGGAGATAATCATACTAAGCAACTTAAGCCAATTTCAGAAAGACAAATATCCTATATTTCCTCTCATTCGTGGTCCCTAGACTTTACATAGATGGTTAAAATCACACACGTACATATGACGTGAAGTGAAACTGTCTTGGGAACAAGGAGGACTCATGGGAGGAGAGAGTACATGAGCAACATACAATGAGCACTTGTATGGAGCTCAAAAATAAATTTACTGTAAAAAGACATGGAAAGAATAGCACCAAAGTAATACAACCTAGAAGGAAATGTCATTTAAATAAATGCCGCTGGAGTACAAGATGTCTGTGGGAAAACTCGACCTTCCCTTCTACCTCATGCTATACTCATGAATTCATAGCTACAAGGAACCTTGAGGAAATCACAGAAGAATGTCCTCGTGACTCAGGAAAAGGCTTCTCCTTGGTCTCCCAAACTCAGCCACCATGAAAGAATAAGATGATTTCATCTCATTAAATTGCAATCTTGCCATCAAAAGAAGATATCAATAAAATGGATGAAGCAAACCAAAAATTTCAAAACATTTCCAAAGTATGTTTTTAATAAGGACTTTTTAAACATTTTGCTTGATGGTTTTCATGCATAGTGTATTTTGATCACATTACTTATTCTCGTTCCCCCTTCTCACTCTCTTCTACTGAACCTCCTTTCTTTTTACCCAACTAGTCCCTCTTCTGTTTTGTTGTCTTTTTTGTCCTCCATTTTCCATGTAACAAGGACATTTTAATCCAATTTCCTTGGTGAATATACAAACAACCAAACTCAAAACAAGCAGTGTATTTTAAAGCAGAAGTGTGGGTAGTCAGTATGCATGCTAACACCTGTTTGACATCACTAGGCATCAGGGAAAGCAAATGCAAGATTCAAGACACCACTGGTGGTCTAACGCCACTGTCAGTGCCCCACAGTGCAGAGGACAGGAGTTAGTCAGGACTCACATACACTTCCGGTGACATTTTAGAGGGCTACCAACACTTTGGAAAATATCGGACAGTTTCTTCTAGAGCAAACATACATCCATGAGATAAAGTCACAGATCTACAAAAAATCATTTTTCAAGAGAGTGCCCAGCACATTCTCCAAGGCAGCCCCAAACTGGACATGCGTCCCCCAGTAGTTGGATGAGTAAACACAGGGAACCCACCAGTCAATAGCACATCATGAAACCAGCTGCAGAGACAGATGTGAAGTTACATTCTGAGTGCAAGAAGTCTTCACAGAGCCTTCTGTACCATGGGCCCCTGCTGACTTGAGGTCCTTGAACAAACTAGCACCATGGACAGTGAATTGTACCAGGGGTGCCTCGAGGGGTGAACAGGAATGGAGAGGAGAAATGGAGAATGGAATAGTCTATGAATTTCAGGCTTTGCCCAAAACTCTTCAATCCTACCCTAAAAATAGGGCCATGATGGGGCTGGGAGATGACTCATCTGGTAAGAGAGCTTGAGGGCCTGAGTTTGATCCTCAAAACCTACATAAAAAGCCAGGCATGGTAGTTCATGCCTGTAACCTCAGTGCTGGAGGGATAGAGATAGCAAGATGGCTGTGGCTTGCTGGTCTGGTTAGCCAGTGGCAGTTTGAATGTATATGACCCTATAACCTCGAGCATTTTTTATAAAGTTTCCTACTTAACCTCCAGCAGGTTAAGCTCTACTGGAGGAGGTCTGTCACTAGGGGCAGATCTGGAATCCAACCTTAAGCTGGGCTCTGAGCCAGCTCAAGCATGGGCTGTTTGTTCTCTCTCTCTGCTGTGGATGGATGGTGAAGTGAGCCAGCTTTCTCCACCATGATGAAGCTTGCCCTGGGATCTATAAGCCTGAAATAAACCCTTTTCTCCCATGAGCTGCTTTTGGTCATGTGTTTGTCCCAGCAATGAGAAGGTAACTACCACATCCACTGTAACTAAAATCAGTAAGCAACAGTTCAATGAGAGATACTGCTTCCAGGAAATGAGGCAGAGTGATAAGCGAGGACACCCAGTATCTTCCTCTGGCCCCCACAAGCATGCATACACATATATGTTTATGTGTGTGTGTGTGTGTGTGTGTGTGTGTGTGTGTGTGTGGTGGTTTGATTCAGGTGTCCCCCATAAACTTAGATGTTCTGAATGCTAAGTTCCCAGCTGATGGAGATTTGGGAATTAAAGCCTCCTGGAGGCGGTGTATTGTTGGGGGCAGACTTATAGGTGTTATAGCCAGCTCCCCCTTGCTAGCATTTGGCACACTGTCCTATTCCTGTTGCCCACCTGATGTTGCCCAGGAGGTGATATGATGTCCACCCTCTGCTCATGCCATCATTTCCCCCCCCCCTACCATCACGAGGCTTCCCCTTGAGTCTATAAGCCAAAATAAACCTTTTTTTTTTTTCTCCATAAGCTGCTCTTGGTCAGGTGATTTCTGCCAGCAATACAAACCTGACTGCAATACATCACATACTTACACATATACTATTCACACAAAAAGAAAAAGATATGCCATGAACAAAATGCATATTCTGGATGAAAATATTATAAACACATGTAAAAGTGTGTTAGTAACAAACTTGCTTAAATATTCAATAGTGGAACATACTGATACCTACAACTTACAGTCACAGATAGCTAAAGCAGTATTGAAGGAAGAAGAGAAAAGCTACAAGCATGTGGACAAGCAAGAGTAATAAGTAGTTAAGTTCTACCAGAATGACCAGGCTGGGAGCTGTTCCCCGAAGGATTCTTTCAGCTTTTATGTGTTTTGAAATATAGGTTAAGAAAGCAACTGTCTCCTCAAAAGTTTCTGCCCAGCACTTGACATATTCCAAAATGACTTATACACTTTCTAAGTAAAATATCATCACCTTTTAGTGTCTTTTATTGTATAACATGATCAGTTTCTTGATTATTTTAGAACAGATAAATATTATAGCAATTGCAGTTTGCCCAAGACTTTAAAACCCCAGTTGTATTTTGGGACTGAATATGTAGACTTATTTGATTAAAGGGTTTAGAACAAAATGTAGCTGAAAAGCAGAGATCTCCTTAATGCAAAGCTTAATGGCGCTGAGGGGCTCGGGGCTCGGCCTGCAAGCTGTCCCGTGGGTGAGCCTGGGCAGCAGTGAGAGGACTGGCATCTTCTGCAGCTCCAAAGTCAGTGCTGCTGCAAAATGCCATAGCTAATGTGGATATGTGACTTGTGATTGTTAAAAAACTTGTAAATCGTCGATTTCTATTGTATCAAAATTTGAATGTGCCTCTAGATATTATAAGTACATGACAACTAATCCTAAGCTACAAAGTGTCTCAATTTAGTAAAATAAATGATTTGTCATAACTGTAGGCACTATGAAATTTTCACTTAAAATTTACCTACAAATACAAATAATTATCTCTCCGATGTTTAAATTCAGCAAAATTTATATAATCTGTTTCCAGTCATGCCTAAAGAATCATTGACAAAATAAATTTCCCCAAGCTTTAATTTTACTAATTAAATAGGTCTTTGCTTCAAAGAATAAGTTGGATCAGCTCACTTTTTTTATTTTATTTTTTATTTATTTATTTTTATTTATTTATTTATTTATTTATTTTGGTTCTTCGAGGTAGGGTTTCACTCTGGCTCAGGCTGACCTGAAATTTACTATGTAGTCTCACGGTGGCCTCGAACTCACAGTGATCCTCCTACCTCTGCCTCCCTAGTGCTGGGATTAAAGGCGTGCGCCACCACGCCTGGCTTGGCTCACTATTCTTAGGACCTGATGATATTGATTATAAAACTTGCATTATTGAATTATTTGCAAATTTCCTTTGTGATCATTTACTTGTGAATAGCTGTTGATGCTCATTTCTTAAGTGCACAAGAATTTCTGCAATAAGAAAATGCACAAAAATTAAATAAAAAAATAGCCAACCATTCCCAGTGATTCTCTGGGCTCTGAGAGTGGAGCGCAAGGCAGCGTCTCCCATTCTGTTAACAGTAACACATGTTAACTGTGGATACGAATGGGTTCTGTGTAGCACAGTGCAGCATGCACGGCGCACCAGCCTGTGAGGACACACTTCCCAGTGCAGGCCGCTCTGGAGGTGGTGCACACCTCTTGGGAACACTGGTGTCTTCAGGTTCCCCTGGTAACAAACCCTACACTGGCCATGCCCGTTCGCTAGGAAATGGCTTCAGAAGTAGGAGCAAAAGCCTTCATTTTCACTTAGCATATCTTGTTTCTTAATGTCTGGATGCGAAAAGACTTTGCCAGATAAATATCTTCAAACTACACAACCTAAGATGGGTTTATCACCTGCTCCCAAAGGTGACCTATAACAGGTGTTCGCTCTGCTCTTCATACCTGTGGCTGATAGACTCCATCCCTGCACACCTCCATGCATTCCACACTCCACTTTTCTGAAGTCCCCAGAGCACTGTTTCTTCATATTTAATCCTGGCCTGAGCTCCTGTTTCAGAGAAGAGCACAGCAGGAGCCGTGGGTGCCTGGTGGAGGGCCACCAGAGCTGCCTGCGTCCTTTAAAGTCCCTGTTAATAGTTACACTTCCGGCATAAGAGTCGACCAGGCCAGGCATGTGGGGCACCTACGTGATCCAGACTCAATGAGCTGGAACAGGCTTGCCAACAAGGGCGTTCCAGATGTTCTTCCTGAATGCAGACAGATGTGGGGTCTTCAGTCCTGCCGCAGCTGTGCCCTCTGCAGCCGAGGTGAGCAAAGTGCGTTCTGGACAGGCTGCTCCTGTCTAGCACCCAAGGGGAGCAGCGGATGCATGGCTGCAAGTGAGCAACGTGCTTGCCAGTGTACGTAGTTAACTATCTCTCCTGCGTCATGAAGACGTTATGCCCCATTTCCTTCAAAGCAACCTCAGTGGACTTCACAGAGGAAGAAGTTACAGTTTAAAGTGTGTGATTATTGGAAGTTTAGATTATGCTCACCTGCAGATAATCCCCTGGGCCCCTCAGGACAGAACGGCGGTACGTGGGGATGTGTGAATGGTAGGTGTGCACAGTCATCACTATTTCCCCAAAGGACCTCGGGGAAAGGTCTGCGTGGATTTGGGACAAAAATACAATAACACTAACATGAACAAACCATCTCTCCTTGTTCTTCTCAGTACTCATTTTCATACCATAATATGGAGCCTGAAACTGAATTTGCGACATCATGGGCTGTAAGAAGCACCATCAATTTAAAAGCAGATTTTCTGGTTAAAATGGGAATGTGGCATTTCCTGTAGATGTTGTTTGTGAAAAATCATAATTGTAAGAAGATTAAAATGTGAGTCGACGTTGCGTCTTAGAATGCAGAGCATGCGCGGCTGAGTGTCCTTGAGCATGTCTTCTCCATCAGAGCAGCCTGGAAACACCTGAGCAGATGCTGCTGCGTAGACATGAAGCTGTCCTTCTTGTATGCCAGCCAGACAGACCAACATTCCAGCAGTGTCTCACCAGTAACAGTAACAATGCCTTCTGGTTGGGGGTCAGTACACTTTACATCAATGCTGCCAGGTCTTCTCGAACCCAAATAAGTCAGACTCCGTGGCTCTTATGGGAATCCTTGGGGCTGGCTGGCTAGCTAGTCCAGCTCTATTAATAGTGAGCTCCAGATTCAGTGAGAGACTGTGTCAGAGAGTGATTGAGGAAGACACTCTATGGTCCCACACATGTGCATATGCACCTCCATACACATGCACACACACAGAGGAATAGGATGCACTTATGGTGAGGTTCCTCCTGCAGGACCCTCCTTTGGGGTTTGAGAAATATGTCCCTGCACTTCCCTTCCAGTCCTGTGTGCCTGGCTCCTCTGTCCCCACACCCTAGGCAACCTCCAGCCAGGCCCATTGAAAGCAAACTTCTCTTACGGGAAACCAAAGACTCTCTGAGTGTGGCAGGGGAAAGAAGCATGGCTGAAAAGTCCTGTCCAAACTGGCTGCACTAGCCGTATTTCTCAACCAGCTCTCATTCTGTGCCCAGTCCTTTTGTTACTGTGACAGATACCTGGGGGCAGGGGACATGAAATCAGGGGTGATATATTTTGGCCCATGGTCTCAGAGGTGTCAGTCCATCCGAGCCACAAGGATATGAGAGAGCAGGACAGTACGCCTCACGGAAGTCAGAAAGAAGAGATGGCAGGCTACAGAAAGGGGCCAGGGCAAGACACAATCCCAGGGACACACCCACAGTGATCAACTTCCTCCAACGAGGCCTCTCCTACCTGCCTCCAATAGTGCCATCACTGTATCAACCCGTAAAGGGATTAGCTCATTGGTTAGGTGAGAGCCTTCATATGTGATTGTGTCCTCAAATGCCACATAGACACACTGAGAGATACTTTACTGCTCTCTCTCTCTCTCTCTCTCCATTTGTGTGGTATGCATGCATGTGTACATTCCTATTCCTTTGTGTGTGTGCATGTGTATGCAGGTGCATATGCACATGTGTGGGGCCATAGAGTGTCTTCCTCAATCACTCTCTGACACAGTCTCTCACTGAATCTGGAGCTCACTATTAATAGAGCTGGACTAGCTAGCCAGCCAGCCCCAAGAATTCCTGTCTCTGCCTCCACAGAGCTGGGAATACCTGGAATCACAGATGTTACAGATATTCACCACCTGCATGTCTTTCATGGAACCCAAATCCTCATGCTTGTGTGGCAAGCACTTTCCTAACTGAGCCATCTCCTCACCTGTGCCGACCCGTTTCTGATTTCAGTCAAGTCGGTGAGCCCCTTCCATGTGCAATAATGTGTGGCCGTGGGTCTTCCACAGCATGCTTTGGGGGCCAGCATGGCGTTCTCTGCACGCTGTCATCACTGACGGGCACCGAGCAGCTTCATTATTTCACTGTTGCATCCATCTCTTCAACTGTATGTAAATGACTCATAAAATGAGGTGTGGAATTGCTGGGTCATCTGACATGCTCATTTTCACACTTACTGGGGAATGACAAATGTTCTCCAAAGTCGTTGTATCAATTTATACTTCAGCCGACGATGGATAATGTCCTCATTGCTCAATGGCCTTGCCAGGTTTGGCCTGGTCAGAGTCTGATGTCCATCACCCTGGATGCTGGCGAAGGACTTCCAGTGTGATGAGAGTGTGTAGTTCCCTGGTAACTAACTGATTAACATTTACAACTTGTCATGGTATCCTTGTCCATTTCTTCCAGTTTTCATTGGCTCATCTGTTTGTTTTATTGTTTTATTTTTATTTAATTTTATTTTCCCTTTTTGTTGGTAGCTTCCATGCTTACAGAAAATAAACCATGATTATTCCCTCCTCTCCCCCAATTTCTCCTTCACAGGTTTACACTCCATCATGTCCCCTCCCTCTCTCCATTAGCCTCTCTTTTATTTTGATGTCATCATATTTTCCTCCTATTATGAGGGTCTTGTGAAGATAATGCAAGGCACTGCAAGGTCGTGGATGTCAAGGCCAATTTCTATCTGGTCAATGGCATTGTAAGAGTCCTAGCCTTCCTTCAGCTCTTACATTCTTCCCGTCCCCTCTTCCGCAATGGACCCTCTGTTTGTTTGTTTTAATTTTGTGTGTGTACGTCTCTGGGGTGTGCATGCGTGTGTGTGTGAACATTCATTTGCACATGGAAGTTAGAGGTCAAGATCAGGTGTCTTTTTCAACCCCTAACCTTTTTTTTTTTTTTTTTGGACAGGGTCTCTCGCTGAACCCAGGCTCATCAGTTCAGTTACACTATCTAGCATGCAAGCTCCTGGGTTCTCCTGCCTCTGCCTCCCAGTGCTCTGAGCGCAAGTGTGCACCACCACGCCAGGCTTTTATGTGGGTGATATCAGAACTCGGGTCCGCGTGCTTGTGCAGCAAGTACTTTGGAGCTCACAGAGCCATGTCTCCAGACTGTTTCTCCTTCTTGTTTTGGGGTGTATTTCTTTGCATATTTTTTCTGACCCTTTCTAATGAGTTTTCTCTGACAGGTCTGGAGACATTTTTCACATTCTTTGGACAATAATCATCCTGTGCTGGAACCTTGTCATTTTCAGGCATTCAAAATGCCATCTTTCAGTCTGTAGCTTGAATTTTCACTTTCTTATTGAGGTCTTGGATATAGAAAATGTTCTAAATTTTAGTGCATTTGAAATATTCAACTTTTTATTTTATGTTTGAGACCGATTTCTTACCTAAGTAGTATCTCAAATCTTATAGTCCTATGCCCATAGATGCTGTCTCTGAAGTTGTGAAATTCATTTTGTCTTTTATAATATTCCACTCCACCATGTTGGGGACAGATGGCTGTGTGACACCATGTGAGGGTCTATGGATTTCTTTTCAAGGTGGGAGCCAGCTACTCCAGCAGCTGTCGGCCCCCTCATTCTTCACCCTGAGCATGTAGAATGCCACACCCGTCACCGTGTTCCCACCACTGCGTTCATGGTAGCCCATTCCAGGCACTGCCGTCCAGCCACGGGGAAATGTGTCTGTTCCAGCACATTCTAATCACCTACTGACTAACATGTCAAGTCTTAGCATTTTAAGACAATAATCCGCTCAGAAATTACAAGTCTGAAGGCCTTCGGGGACGATTTATCTCCACGTGGCATGGGTTTTCAGCCGCGAGGGCAGAGGGACGATGGCCCAGCACCATGACAGCACACTCGTGTGGGGGACACTGGGCGCTGGCCGCAGGCTGGGGCAGTCTGAGCTGCTGTCCGGGACGGGGCTGTGTGCAGCTGCCTCAGGTCCTCGTACACCAATGCAGAAATGTCGTCTGTGTGGATTCTGGTAGCACTGGGTGCAATCCTAGCTGCATTTTTCTAAGTAACACACCTACTCTGTGGTTGCTTTCTTTTAAGATTTTTCAATTAATTAATTAGTTAATTTTATTTTATTATTTATTTGATATGGAGATATAGAGAGAGAGTCAGATAGAGAGAAAAAGAGAGAATGGGGAGTTCCAGGGCCTCCAGCCAATGCAAATGAATTCCAAATGCATGTGCCACCTTGTATATCTGGCATACATGGGTCCTGGGGAATTGAACCTGGTCTTTTGGCTTTGCAGGCAAGTGCATTAACCACTAAGCCATCTCTTCAGCACAGTTTCCTTATTTTTAAAGGTAGCTAGATCCTAACTACATTTTTTTGCAACTTCCAAGTTCTTTTTTCACATTAACCTTGATTAATTAATTAATTTGCTTATTTATTTAATGGAGGGCACACATGGAGGTCAGAGGATAAGTTTAAGATGCCTGTGCTCCACCTACTGTGAAACAGGGTCTCCTACTGCTGCAAAGGAACAGCAGGCAAACTAGCTGAACTAACTGTGAGTTTAGGATTCTCCTGGCTCCGCCTCCCATGATCACAGGTGCTCTGGGATCACAGATGCATGCACCACTTTACATGGGATTTGGATGAAGAAATTAAAGACTGGAATTAAGAACTTGATATATGGGTTCTGGGAAGTTGAAATCAGGCTAGTAGGCTTTGCAAGCACTCACCTGTCACCATTGAGCCACCTCCCCAGCACTGCTCCATGGTTTCTATAGTGTCTATTTAAGAATTCTGCTCCCTGTGAGCAATTAAGTGGCCCTCTGTGTTTCCTATGTTTATGTTTTTTATCCTTTCCTGCTGGATTCCTGCGCTAGTTGAGAGTGCTCCCAGCCCAGCAAGGAACCCAGCGATGACAGAGAGCCCATGTCTCTTGTTCTGACTTCAGAGACAGAGCTCCCAGAAATCCGCCATGCTGGAAATGGCTTCTCTCCCAGTAGGTGGCGTTTATCTGGTTACAACCACATTTTCATTCTCAGCTTGCAGAGATTCCCCGTGATTGAGAAACGGTGACAACTTCACTAAGTGGTTTAATTTCGCTGTTTCTATTTTCACGACCTTTCCCTTCGCCAGCTTCAATCTGTGGGTGTGCTGAGCTGGTTTAGCATTTCAGCTCAGTCAAACCTGTGTGGTAGAGCCCGTTCCCGGTTTGTGACAAGGAGGACCTGCGTTCTATGTGCCGGGGTTGGCGGTCCTGTTATTTTGTCTGTTTACATTTTTTTCCGTCGTGAACGTAGCCAGTGATTCAATTTATTGTTTCTCTGTTTTGGAACTTGGAACCATCTTATAATAATCTCATGAAGATTCTTTTCACACAATCTGGAAGAGGCTGAAGAAAAATGAATTTCTCTCTCCAAATGGTTGAAATGGTTCTAAAAATGAGTGGACCTTGAGGTATCATTGTAGAGAGATTTTAAATGACTCTTCCAAATTCTATAGTGATTTCTTCTTGAGGTAATTGGTAATTCATACTTTTCTAAAAGGTGTCCACACTACCTAATTTGTCATTTGTAATATAAAACCATCCATTAAATCCCTCCCTGGCCTTCTCCTCCTCACAGGCAGGCCTTCCTACATCTTTCACCCTTCTCAGTGTCTGAGCCTAGCCCGGATAGTCTTTACTGAGACATAATCCAGTTCACTGATTTTTTACTTGAGAAGAATTAGCATTAAATTCACATATCAAGTTCTTAATTTCAGTTGTTAATTTCTTCATCCAATAATTTCCATTCTTGTTAGCTTCCTGTTGCTTCTGTAATAAATTACAGTGGACTCAGCGGCTCATAAACTACAGTTTCTAAACAACACGGTTTATATATCATTGCACTTCCCCTGTGCCACAGCATAGCGAAGGACTTCAAGGGTTGCAACATGGACATTTTGGGAAGGAGAGTTCTGCTCTGGATACCCATCTTCTTCCCTCCAAAAGTTCACATCGGTCTCACATGCAAAATAGTCTCACCATGTTCCAAAGTCTCAAAAGTCTCACCCAATTATAGGCTCAATTCAGCACCCTGAATCTCCCAAGAAAAGCGATTCTAAGCCTCTTCATGGAAAGAACCCTAAGTTTAGGGTAAAGATCTGGATATTAACCATCCTCAGGCAAAATTAATTTTAATTTGTGAAAGTCACAGAGCACCTGTGTCCAACTATGGCAGAAGGACAAGCATGGGTGACAGAGACTACCCCACTCAGAGGGGGAAATGGAGGGGAAATGACTCCCTGGTGCCAAGCAATTCTGAAACACAGCAACGTTGCTAGTGTGTCAGTGGGCCTGGGTGTGATATTCCAGGGCTCACTGTGTGGCCTCAGGACCAGCAGCTCCACTCTCGAGCCACTCTTATTTTCACTGGGAGAAAGCTCTCGTTTCTGGCTATGTGTGCAGAGGAGCTTGGGTTTTGTCTGTAGAGTCTTGAGAGCTCTCTTTATCCTCAGCTTCTGTCCCCTGAAACAGGTTGACAGGCAGGTTTTCTACGAGTGTAACATTCACAAGTCCTTTGTGAGCTTCCCATGGGTGTCATGTAGACTAACACCACTGGGAAACGGGTTCCGTATTCTTCCATGGGATACCCGCCTCTGTTTCTGACTTGGGCAATGACGGCTGCAGGGAATCCTGAGTCACCCTCTGTGTGGACAGACACTCTGACCTTATGACCCTCAGGAGACACTAAGAAAGGGGCTGTTTGGTCATAGCCTGCCTTTCTCTCCAGAAATTCTTTCCTAACCATGTGTCTCCTGATATAAGCGTCCTCTGTATCTCAACAGCCTCACAATTCCCAGTTCTTGGGAGGTGCTAGTGTGCAGAGGGTGATGGGACTTCATGCATGACACAACTCTTCTGAGGAAGTCACCATGACCAAGTGGCACTTTTCAGTGACGCGGCAATTTTGGAGTTGCCCACACTCCTGTAGGTAACCCCTCATCCATGCCCAATCTACTCATTAGCTCCCCAAACTGGACTTGGGTGGATTGTTTCTTTGGTGTAGCCTTGTTACCCTGTCTAAGGTAAAGGGACATTTGTTCATGTCTCTTCAGGGGGTCATGCAACACTGGGATTTAGTTTCTAACATGAACTCTTAGGACCCCGCAGAAGTGTAGAGGTCTGTCTCTGGACAAACCTGTGGATCATGACTACAAATTCTCATGATGCTGTCTCTTCAAAGCATAATCTGTGTCTGCCCAGTTCAGCAAGGTCACCGTTGCCTAGGAATTGCTCTGAGCATGGACTGGAAAGTATCTCTAGATACAAAGTCAAAACAACATGGGATGTCCCGCTTTTTCCCTCTCCCAGGTCACAGTGTCACAAAGCCAGCTCCCCACACCCCCAACATGTCACATGTCTAATGTGGGGTCCATTTCTCCAGATGTTCATGACAGGCCAGAACCAGCTACCACATGAGGCTTGAACCACCTTCCACCCTTTCCTTTTTTTCTTTTTTGAGACTTCTTATTCTATTTATATTTTGTGGACATCCCACAGGCTTTGAATTGAATCTGAACCTCACAGAATTTAAAGAAGTCCATCAGTATTGTTCTCTACTTCTTAAGGACTTGGGTTGCAATGATCTTTCCTTCTACTCTGCACACAAAAGTGGTTTTGAGGGCTGGAGAGATGGCTCAGTGGTTAAGCGCTTGCCTGTGAAGCCTAAGGACACTGGTTCGAGGCTCGATTCCCTGGGACCCACGTTAGCCAGATGCATAAGGTGGCCCACACATCTGGAGTTTGTTTGCAGTGGCTGGAGACCCTGGCACACCCATACTCTCTCTTTCTCTGTGCCTCTTTCTCTCTCTGTCTGTCACTCTCAAATAAATAAATAAAAATAAACAATTTTTTTTTAAAAAGTGGTTTTGAAATTCTGAAACTTTTAGTTGTTTACCGTTGGTGTTTTGACCCCCGGGGTTACAGTTACTGGTTGTTGAGGTGAGCACAAGTGTGTCCAGTTTACTCAACTCTCAGGCCTCTGCCCCTCCTCCCTCCCCTCTTCCCTCTCTGACTCACCCTGAATACAGGCATCCCACATGAGCTGGGGCCCAAGCCTGAATAAACAGGCACATTCATCTCACTCTGCTTCCTGAATGCAGATGGCGTGTGACCAGCCCCTCACCTTCCAGCCACCATGCCTTCCCAGCTACAGTAAACCCTTCCTTCCTTAAGTTGTTTTAGTCAAGTATCTCACCACTGCAACAAGGGAATTAAGTACTACAATAGCTATGGTTTTAGGATTTGTCCTAATCTGCTGGCTGAATGTAGCCTGAATGTACTACCCCCCAAACATAGGGACTTTTCCTTCTCTCACATACATTGTATCCCTTGGGACCAGGCTCAGGATCAGGCAGCTCTCTGGGAAACACATCTTGCATACACCTCCTGCTTGCAGTTCCAGATAACGCATCTCACTCCTCCTGACTTGGAATTTCATTAAGACACTATCAGACTTGTGCTGAATGGTTTTGCTAATTAAAAATGCACATTGTCATTTTCTTAAGATAAAGATGATGGATATTGCTGCTAATTTCATTCTGACTCACCGTTTCTGCTGACCCAGTCCTGGACTCTGCAGTTTAGAAGGTGCTATGCCGAGTACCTCATTTCCTATGCTTTGTTCTTCTGACTTTTTTACCCCAGTTTCAGGAGTCAGAAACAACTAGTGGAATAATGAATCTATACTAGGTAGATTATGTCCACCCCAGCCCTCCGCCTTCGAAAGGAACTTTAGTACTCATGGGAAGCAGCCTGAAGGTCATTTTAAAAGCACAGTGGTAAAACAGCAGATTTCCCCAGGGAGAGGCTCAGTCACACCCAGGGCGCTGCTCACTCTGTCCTCCCCTACCTTTCTCCTTCGACTTGATCCCATGCTGGGGACATCCTCCCAGTGGCTGACCGGCTGAGAAGAAGGCTTCTTTCCGGGGGGGGGGGGGGGAGAGGAAGCCAGCAGGAGAGCAGCCTCTGCTAGACAGGAAGATGAATAAGCAGTGGGCACCACCACCGCGTGAGCATCTCTGAGAAGAGGCACCGGGCCCTGGGAGTGGGATGCCCGGGGCCCCCAGCAGACACTGCTGCCCCAGGCTTCGCAGCCTCCCCAGGCGCGGGGCCACACCACAAAGTGCACAGTGTTCTGAGAGAGAGATGTATGTACTTAGCTTTTCCACACCCCACCCTCTGATCCCCTGCCACCGAACTTGACAACAAAAGAAGTTCTCAAAATACAAAGGCCTTGAAAGAATTGGCAGGCTTTCTGGCCATGGTGACACACACTTTTAACTCCAGCACCCAGGAGGCTGAGGCAGGAGGATTAGGAGTTCTAAGCCAACCTGACATACATAGTGATAGCCCATCTCAGAATGAAAAAGAACAAAAAAGAAAGTACTTTCCCTCGAAGGTCAAAATACTTGGGAAGGGCTAGAGAAATGGCTTAGTGGTTAAGGCACTTGCCTGCAAAGTTTAAAGACTCAGGTTCCTCTCCCCAGTATCCTTATAAGCCGGTGGTGCATGCATCTGGAGTTTATTCACAGTGACTGGAGGCCCTGGGGCACCTATTCTCTCTCTCTCTCTCTCTCTCTCTCTCTCTCTCTCTCTCTCTTGCTCTGCAGCTCTGTCCCCCTCTAATAAACAAATAAAAATTAAATTTCAAAAATGCTTTGGAAGACATACTGGTCAGTTGTAAGTTGAGTCAAAAAAACAAAGCCAAGCCGAGTGGACAGGAAGGCTGTGGGAAAGTTAGTCATTATCTGAAACAATTTACAACACAATTCATGTTTGAGGTGCTCATATGCTGATGGGGCATGAATAATTCTGGCAACAAAATTGCAACAAAATCTACATAGAAAAGTGGTTTTAAAAAAAAAAAGAAAAAGAAAAAGGGCTGAAGGGATGGCTTAGTGGTTAAGGCATTCGCCTGCAAAGCCAAAGATCCTAGGTTCGATTCCCCAGGACCCATGTTAGCCAGATGCACAAGGTGGCGCACGTGTCTGGAGTTCTTTTGCAGTGGCTGGAGGCCCTGGTGCGCCCATTCTCACCTTCCCTCTCAATCTTTGTCTTTCTCTCTGTCAAATACATAAATAGAAATAAAAATATTTTAATAAAGAAAAAGAAAAATGGTTTGAAGGTGATGGGCTTTGCTAAGTTCCAGTATTTGGCAATAAAATCTGGACATTTGGAAACTGAATTCCAGAAAGATGAAGGGTGTCTGCTTCTCAGGACAGGGAGGCTTGGCTGTGCCTCACCAGTGTGAGTGGGTAAGTGTGTGGTGTGTGTGTGTGTGTACACATATGTGTGCATGACAGGTTAAAGGTAAGCAACTGAGCCAGCATTGCAGATTCCCACGGGACCATCCTTCCCAAGGGAAAGGACTACAAAGATAAGGTGGAGACAACAGAGAAACAAAAACAGGAGAGCGGAAGGGAGATCAGAGCCAGCACACTGCTTTGACAGGGTTTAATGGGATTAAGTTCTTCTATGGAGACCTCTGAATGGGAGGAAAACTCACAGTCAATCTATCCTCTCTCTGCAGGAGAGGCGGCTAACATGGAGAGGTCTGGAAAGATTAGAAGTGAAGGGATGGACAGTTACATGCCAGACAAAATGCAGCAAGAGCACTAGGGGCCATTCAAGCTTGGGATAAAGCATACATCAAAGTGGAAAAAATGAGACGGGACAAAGTGAGCAATGACGTATTGATGAAATGTTCATGTGGATCCAAGGAGGTGGCAGCTGAGAAACTCCATGAGCCAATCCACACTCCAACAGACAGAAGCCTGGGTCAGACACAGAGGGAAAGCGTCAGGCACCCAAAAGTCTAGAACACTTACTCTTCATTCTAACACTGATTGAGCAGGCAAAAAAACAAAACAAAACAAAACAGACAAAAAAAACTTACTGATGTCACTGTTATAACTACTGAAGTACAGCTAATAATTACTACAAACACTACACAGTATTCCTGTAGGGTAGCATCTATCACAGGAGCCAGGGGAAGTGAAAGTGGATCATAGTGAAAATCACAACAAACCCTGACTCAGAGAAAGCAGAAATTGTGTATGGTACATGTTTGATGGTCATGAATATTATGGAAAACAGCAACATCCATACACTTGACATTTATTAAAACTAATTTCATAGACTGCCTTCTATATTTGGAATGCTAGGAATAAAACAATAACCAACATAGGTAAGAACCTTGTCCAAATGTCTGCATGTTAGTAGAGCAAAATGTTAGTAGATGCAAAATAACAAAAATAAATAAATAAGTCAATCTTCTGAGGCAGTAAGAGCCATGGGAAGGCGCAGGCAGGGGAAGCAGAGTAGGAAGAACAGTAGACAGGGCCTTGTCCATTCAAAGCACACAGCTCTGCCTCAAAAGAGTAAGAGTTTATGCTGGAGTCAAACACGAGTGACCACGGCCTGGGAACGCAGGTGGGTCATTCCAAATTCTATGTTCCAACGTGATCGTTTCAAGAAGACTTCAGAGTAACGAAATACAGAAAAGCCATAAATCAAAGCCCTTTTTGAATTTGTCAGGGGAGCCATCCCATAGGCAGGTGACAGCAAAGGCGGAAATGCGGCTGGATGGCATTCTCAGCTTTGGGGCTGGGGGAAGCTGACAGGCCTCTTAGCTCATTCCCAAAAGGAATTTTCACAGGATGTTAGCTTACACAGAGAGGTGGGCAATAAATGTCTATTTAAGGAAATCAGATGGCCCGAGAGAGTCTGCCTGTGGAGCTGCAGCATTCCAAGTCTCCCAGGTTCCAGTGAGCCTGCAATGCCTGACACGGTGCGGCTTCTTTCTGGGAACTTGAATTCAGAGGTTACGCTTTGCAAATGGGTGAGGAAATTGGCATGAAGGAGGTGAAGGAGCACATAGGCTGTCTGGGGCACAGCTTCCCTTGCACAAACAGCAGTCCAATGCAATACCTTCCTGGGGGGGGGGGCGCAGAGGACTGGGCGGGGCAGTGTGGCCGCAAGGTGAGTGAGGTTGGCATGCTGTCAGTACATGGAGAGTAAGCAGCGGAGACAAACCAGGCAGTGTGAGCCTCGCTGCCATGGCAAACGCCCGCCCTGTGCTGCCAAGTGAGATAGGAGAGGCAGGAGGACAAGACAGAGAGGGAGGTCAGGAGGGCCTTAGGCAAAGACTGTAAGATAAGCTTACCAAAAAACACCTGCGGGTAGAAAGGAAGGCTGGAACCTCTTCAGCGCCACCCGCGTTCTAACACGTAACAGACAGAGCATGCGTGACAAGGCCCACGCGAGTGACCACAGAAGTCTGTTGCAGCTGCCTCCTCACTGCTAGGACAAAGCACCCGTCAGAAGTAGATTCCTTCAGGTTGCAACTTCCATGGGAAGCTTCATCCTGGTGGAGGAACCTAGTTCACTTCATCATTCATCTACAGGAGACAGAGAGAGAGAGAGAGAGAGAACACCCAGCATGAGCTGGCTCTGAACACACAGTAGGCTTAACGCCACAACCCCAAAGCCCCCCCCCCCAGCCCAGCAGCACACCTCCCACAGCAAGGCTCCACCTCCCACAGCAAGGCTCCACCTCCCACAGACTCCACCAGCAGAGGACTAAAGAGGAAGCTTAATCAAAAACACCTCAGGCTATGGGGAACTTTATATTCAAACCACCACAAAGTTCTAATCCTGGACTGGAGAAATGACTCATCTGGGAAAGTGCTTGCTGTGTAAACATGAGGACCCTTGACCATGTTGTGTTTCTAAAGAAATTGACTGCTTCCGCTACTATCCATGTGCCTCAGTCCAATTCCTTGTTCTAGGACACAAGAACCTCAAAAACCAGGTGGGTTCCACTGGACCCCACTACTTGCCAATACAACGAGGACTTGGGGCAGAGGAGCCATGCAGACTAACTGAATAGTTTCAAGCATCCTGTTGGAGACTGTGCAGAGAACAGAATGGACCAGGGGCCAATGGAAGTAGGGAGTCATGCAGAAGGCAAGTGCGGTGGTCCAGAAAGGCGTGGTCCAGGTTCAGCATGATCACAGTATCAAGAAAGAGACTTTGATTTGTGGTCCCTTCCACTCACAATTCCACATCTAGAGAAACTAATATAGGGGTAGAGAAATGCGTCAGAGGTTAAGGCGCTTGTGCCTGCAAAGCCTAACGATCCAAGTTTGAGTCCCCAGTAGCCATGTAACGCACACGCATCTGGAGTTTGCAGTGGCTTGGTGGTGCACGCCTTTAATCCCAGCACTCCCAGGAAGGCAGAGGTAGGAAGACCACTGTGAGTTTTAGGCCAGTCTGAGACTACGTAGTGAATTCCAGGTCAGCCTGGACTAGAGAGAGACCTATCTGAAAAAAAAGGAGAGAAATTAATACTTTATTAAGTATAAGAAATTAATATTTATACTGCAATACATTTATTTATACTGCAAAATAAAGAAGAGCTTTGGCTAGAAACAAGCCCAAAGTTGTCCAACACAGGACAAATAGAATCCATATAACATCCATAGAGTGAAATATTATCTAGTGATGAAAATAAATACATTTTATGTCAAAAAAAAAAAAAGAGCCTTTGGGCTGGTGAGATGGCTTAGCAGTTAAGGTGCTTGCCTGCAAAGCCAAAGGACCTTGGTTCAATTTCCCAGGACCCATGTACACCAGATGCACAAGGTGCCACATGCATCTGGAGCTCATTTCAGTGGCTAAAAGCCCTGGTGTGCCCATTCTCTCATTCTCTCTCTCTCTCTCTCTCTCTCTCTCTCTCTCTCTCTCTCTCCCTCTTTCTCTCTCTCAAATAACTGAAAAATATATAAAATAAACAAAGAAACAGCCATGATGTGAAGAGAGTGCCTTCCACCCCCACATAGACCTGATTCCTATTGAGCCCCAAGCATCCCCCAGGGAGACTCCCACTCCCACCCTCCTTCTCCACACAGATATCTCCCACCACATCTCTCCATCACTAGACTGCTGTCTTTTATTCTGACCTCTGTCTCCAGCTTCCTCTCTGGGTATACTCCCTCCCTTCTGCCTTGAGAGGACTCAGCTCACACTTGAAATCTGAACCTTGGATTGGAGCCAGCATCTTCTGAAATTCTCCCTATCATCTTCCATGACAAGTCTTCCAGCGGCCCACCCTCTGATAATCCTAGGGTCACCCTCTCCCCACCCTGGGACAGCCACCTTCGGCTCACCTCATGTTCACCATAACCCCACCCAGTGGCTGTTACCTTCTGCTTACCTGAAAGTGGTCTTCTTCTGAGATCCAGCTGGCCCTGGTGATGAAGAAGGACTCAAGCTTGCCTGCCTGCTTGGTCTCCATAGCTGCTTTACTTACCACCCTGCAAATGCTGCTCTTATTCTACTTATTCTGCTCTTACGGCAGTATACTTCTTGGTACTCTCGGCCCCATACCACACCTCTGTCATTGTCATTGTGGTGGTTCGAATCAGATGTCCCCCATAAACTCGTGTTTTGAATGCTTGGTTCTCAGCTGATAACAATTTGGGACGTGGAGCCTTGAAGGAGGAGGTGTGTTGTTGGGGTGGGCTTAGGAGTGTTGTAGCCAGCTCCCCTTTGCTAGAACCTGGCTCACTCTCCTGTTGCTGTTTCCACCTGCTGTGGCAGAGGTGATGTCCAGCCACTGCTCATGCCATGCTGTCCCCTGCTATCATGGAGATCCCACCGAGACTGTAAGCCAAGATTAACCCTTTCCTCCCATCAGCTGCTTCTTCCCTTCATGCTCCAGATCTCTCAGTCACTGCTTGTGTTGGCTTCCTCCCTTTCTACCTCATCCAAGATCTATGCACCATCTCCCCTCTGCTCTCCTCTCTGTTCAGAGACAGAATAGTGTGTGTGCATGCATGCACATGTGCACACACACACACAAACACAAACACACACACACACACACACACACACACACACACACACGCATGCACAATGTCCTCTGCTTTCTAAAGACGCCCTGGCATGTGCACCATCTTTAAAAAGTTCAGAATAAATTAAATCCCCCTTGTCGTCACCCTTCCCTCTAATTACTGCCTTGTCTTACCTCTCCTCTTGAACTCTCCTGAACCCCCGCCTCTGCCTTCTGCTGGCTGTTCTTCCAACGCTTGTACTTCCTGAGATCATCGACAACTTCCCTGCTGACGTGTGTGCATGTGTGTCTGTGAGTAGATTTCAGTGCAGTTAATGGCCCTCATTTTGAGCCAGCTCCCTGGCTTCTGGGACACCCCATGCTCCTCTGTTCTCTCTTCTTTTGCAGGTCCTACTTGGCTGGTCAGGTGCTCAATCCTGCTGTGCCTCAGGTCTCAGGCCTGGGCAGTCCCTGGTGCAGAGGACCTTCCAGCGCTGCCCACCTACAACTGGTCCTCATAGTCCTCCCCTCACCCCTGCACTCCAGAGCAAGCAAATTTAGCTGCCACTAACAGTGAGTGACAAATGCCATCCTAGACTTAGTATGTCCACAACCAAACTCTAGGCTTCCCTCCTGCAGAGCTTTGGGGCCCCTGTGAACCTTCCTTACCTCAGAGACAGAATGGTGTCAGATCACCCATGGTCTTTCCTCCCACACCTTCTCCATATGCCCATTTCCTTTTCCTACACACTTGTCTCAGGCCTGTCCCTTCTCCCAACCAGCTCCATCTGGGTGGACACCTGTCCTTTCTACCTGGACAGGACTGATGCTTCCCCAGCAGGGCCTCGGCTCCCACTCTTGGAGGGCCCACAGGTGAAGATGGAGGGTCTGCTGCATCTGGCCAATGGCATCACACAGAAGCTGTGAGGTCACCATGTATCCTAACCATGGCCAGTGAGGGCAAGAAGAAGCCCACTGCCCAGCCATGCTGTCTGGAGACTAGACGGACTCGCAGCCCATCCAGCCTATCAGGATTGGCCTGAAGTCAAATTGGATCATGAGCAGAAAGTATGAAAAGCTTCTCTGGAATTAAATGCTGCTTGAATTGTGTTTCTGGTGCCAGAAAAGAGCTGGCTTCAAGATGGAGCAGAAAGCAGTTTTTACCAAATAAACCATGGGAATGTCATCCCCAGAGATGTTTAAGAATTTCTTTGGCATCTGGTTTTAATGATGCTGTCTGCTGTCTGTTCAGTATCCTCCAGACAGCACTTCCCAGAATTCCAGGATATCATTCTTTTTCCCTATTCAAAAGGAATTTGCTAAATACTGACACTGTAAGGCGAGCAGGAGCAGCAACTTGGGAGGGTAAAGGGGTGCTGGCTTTGTGCTGGAATCAGTACATTCAGGAAAGGACCTTACTCGTGAGGATGCTTGGCTCGTGGAGCTTCAGACTGAAGGCGTCCAGAGTGTCCTGCCTGGCCCACGACCCTCCCCGGCACGCAAGCCAGCCTGAGCCTTCTACGCAGCGGCCGCAGCCCTCCCTCCCTGATCAGCCACTGGTCTCTGCCACATACACATCAGGCTGGGTTCTGACAGGATGACATGTCTGAAAATCAGAGGAAAACTGGGTAGCAGTGACCTCTGACCTAGAGCTGGGTAACAGAGCCTCAGCCTCTCTAGTGGGGAAACCTTAGCAAATAGACCCTCTGCCTCAGTCTCCCTGGAACCAAGCCAGGTGTTTTCCAATAAGGATTCCACATGGGGCAACATTTCCATAATAGGACCTGACGGAGAGGGAGAAGGTGTGTTGCAGGGAGGGAGGGAGGAGAAGGCTCTGCATTTGGGTAATTTGATCACAGTGTCTGCACCAAAGAGGCCCTGGACACGGCCATCAGAATGAAGCTGCCAAGAAGCTCAGCCAGTAGGGAAATTCTACATCCTGTACGGCCTGGCTCTGAGAAGCATAAGGCTCAGGAGGAAGCCCCTGTCTGTTTGGCTCCTGTCACCCAAGAGAACGCACCCAGCATCCAGCCAAAATGACACGGTTCTCTTTCCTCTTGTCAAAACAGACAGGAGATAAGTCTGCATGGGGACCAGAGTCAGACATGACTGATTCTAGAATTCCAAGACAAGGCTTTTGAAGTGAGTTTTATTAGGCACAGAAATGCCTAAAAAGATGGACAAACAAAACCAGAAGCACACAGGGCACTGAGAGGGAGGACTCAAGAAGCAAAAGAAAATACCAGAAAAAAACAAAAAACAACTAGCACCAGAAGGAACAAAAAAGGGGGGAGGAGATGGTGTCAAGAGTGGATGTCTAAGGCCTGCACACAATAGCTTCTAAGGCAGGGCAGGGGTCGGAGATTCCAGCCAAGTGACAGGGACAAGAAGGGATCTGAGAACCCCTGTAGCTGCTAAAACACAGTGCCACCGTCCAGGTGGGAGAGGCAGCAAGCCCACCATCACTGGCTGGTGCGCTGTCAGGTGAGGGCCTGCTGTCAGTCCACAGAAATCACCTGACCAAGAGTAGTTTTGGGGGAAAAAGGAGGGTTATTTTGGCTTGTAGACTCAAGGGGAAGCTCCATGGTGGCAGGGGAAAATGATGGCAGGAGCAGAGGGTGGATATCATGCTCACACCCTGTTCAACATCAGGTGGACAATAGCAACAGGAGAGTGTACCAAACACGGGCAAGGGGAAACTGGCTGTAACACCCATAAGCCCGCCCCCAACAATACACTGCCTCCAGGAGGCTTTAATTTCCAATTGCCATCAGCTGGGGAGACTAGCATTCAGAATACTTAAATTTATGGGGGACGCCTGTATCAAACTACAACAGGCCTGTTTAATGAAAGCATTAATTTCATTAATGAGCACCGCACCCTCACAACCTCATCATCTCTTCCTGAATGAATGAATAATTAACCACCTTGGGAACCAGGTTCCCACGTATGAGGTTTTTCTTTTCTTTTCTGGTTTTTTTTTTTTTTTTTTTTTTTTTTTTTTTTTTTTTTTGAGGTAAGCTCAACAGACTGAGCTTTTTCTTTTATGTGAGAGGGGGAGGTAGAGAGAATTGGCATGCCAGGGCGTCCAGCCCCTGTAATTGAATTCCAGACACGTGCACCACCTTATGCACATGTGCAACCTTGTATGCTTGTATCACCTTGTATGTCTGAATTACGTGGGATCTGGACAGTTGAATATGGGTCCTTAGGCTTTGCAGGCAAGCGTCTTAACCACCAAGCCATGTCTCTAGCCGACCACAAATGTTCAGACCATGCATAGCAAGATGTAACCTGTGTGTGCAACTTAATGCCAGAAAGCAAGAGCAGAATGGGAAAATCCCTGATTTAAAGGACTGAGAACTTTGCAGAGTTAATGGAGACTCTGAGCCACCAGTCTGGGAGCAAGGCTGCCATGTTCCAGGCCAGCACAGTCTAAGGTATATCAAAGCCATAGGGCATACTATACCCAAAGCATCTGGCCTTAAAGACACTACGTATATCAGAGCCCCAGGTTCCATACCAAGGAATGATGTGACAAGGGCGTGATTCAGGACAAAGGTTCCCATGTCTCTGGGTTGTTTTGTTTGATTGTTTTGTTGTTATTGTTTAGTTTTCCTTAACTTTTTTTTGACAAGCTCCATACATATACATATACATATACATATACATATACATATACATATACACAATGTGCTCTGATCATAATTCCCTCCTACCACCTTCCCATGCCCCCTCCCCAACCTTACCTTCACTGAACCCTTTCATCTTTCCAACTAGCCCCTCTTCTATTTTGACATCATCATTTCTTGTTTGCTTTCATATCGTGCAGGCCTTGAGTAGATGACATTGGCCACTGTGAGGTCACGAATGCCACAGTCTTGCTCTGAACTAGAACCCGTGGTGCTCCCTTAGAAACAGTCCCTTTATTGGCTCATACCAGGAAAGAGCGCTACTCTCTCCTCTATCCTAAAGACCCTGTAGAGGGGCATAATGGGTATGCTAGGAAGGAGGTAAAATGTAATCTTAGAGGATGTTCAGTTGAAGCCAGACAAGGAAAACCTAAACAAACAGGGTGAGAGCAAAGTGGAAACAGGAGCTCTGACCTCTCTCCCATGTGTACCCCACCTCTCTTCTCTTTTCCTCTCTCTCCTCTTTCATGCATCTTCTTTCCCCTTTCTTTCTCACTCTTTCTCTCTTCTTCTTCCTCTCGTCAACCCCGACATCATAACCGAGTCTTGGAAAAAAAAGAAAACTAGAAGAAACACGAACAAGTACAATTAAAACATAAATATGGTAGCTATTAATATAATTATGTAAAGCATCACTTTAAATGAATGGCATAAATGCACCAACCTAAACATAGAGATTACCAAAGTGGATAAACAGGGCCCAAGTGCATGTTTTCTGCAAAGACCTAATTTAGGTATCAAGACTCCGATGGGTTAGAGTAAAGGGGAGGACCGCTAATTAGTCTAAGGCTGGGGCAGCCACACAGTTCAGACGAAGGCGATTCCTGGACAGGGACAATTGCCAGGTGTGGGAAGCCAGCACGTGATAAAGGAGCCAATTCTGCAGGAAGACATAGCAGTTTTAAAAGTCTATGTCCCCCACCAGGCATCAAAATACTTTGGGCAACAAGTCACAGGGCGGGTTCGGCACATCAGCAAAGGAGAGTGGAAGCAGGCAGGCTCACTCACGGGACAGCCGCGCCATCACCGGTCACCCACACCTCTCTGGCTCGTGCAGAAGACTTGACCCAGCAATAGCAGAGCTCACGGTCTTCTCGGGTTCAAGTGGAAAGTCACCTCAGCAGCTGCATCCCATGGCCACCTGCACATGCAACAAAGACAAGAAACCGAAGTCTTCTCCGAGAACCATGGAGCTGGCCTAGACGGAACCCTCAGAAAGACAGCTGGGGCTCCTTGAAACACTTGGACATTACACACTACTGGGATGGAGAAAGAAACTGTGAGAGAAACGGAAAGGAATTTTGAACTAAATGAACATAATCAGATGTCAAAAGGTGTGGAATGTAGTAAAATTCATGATTGAAAAGGAATTTGTAGGCCTATGTTCAGAGCACAGAAATTAAAAGAAATCTCAAATAGAAATCTAAGCTCTAAAGTTAACAAGGCAGTAATAGGAGTGCAATAAGGAAAGAAATCAGAGCACACAGAGTAGAAATGAATAAAACAATGAGAAAATCAACAAAATTAAAGTTGGTTTTTATGAAAAGTTTAATAATACTGGTGAACTTCTACTTTAAAAATCAGGAAAGGAGACAAATTACCAATGTCATAAATTAAATAGCGATGGTCACTAGTGAACTCAGGGATGTTAAGATAAAATTAAACATAACTTAAAGATGACTCTGTACACATACATTTGGCATTTTATTTTTGTTTTTGCTTGCTTGTGCACATGAGTATGTAGTGCATGTTATATGTATGTCTATGTGCCCTTGTCTTACACTGTACGGTGGTCCCCAGCCTGGATCATGCATTCGAGTCTAATAAACCCACTCTAATAGATTCACCATGTTGGGGGTATTCCCCTGTGCTGGCCTGCTCCATCGCTTTTCTGTCTGTTCTTATTTCAGCCACAGTCTCTTACTGACACTGCACTTTGCTGTTTTGCACAAGCCAGGTGATTCACTGGTATCTTTGTTCCCCTTTGCAGGACTGGGTTTACAGGCACATGTGGCCATGTGGGATCTGGAGACTTGAACTCTGGCAGCTTCAGCCCCATCAGGCCTTCATGCTTGTGCAGGAATCACACTTAACTGCTGAGCCCACTCTCAAGACCACACTTGAAATGGGCTTACTTTCAGACGACAAACCACTACACCAGCACCATGAGAAACAGAGCATTCGACTCTGAATAGGCACGTTAAGTGAATTACATAAAATTTACTTGATGAATTAAACCACTAAACTACCAATAAGCAGAACAAATCCAAGATGGATTGCAGTGACACGGACATTCTGTGTTAACTCCATCAGATCAGGAATCAAGTAAGAAACACGCCTCTGAGTGGGTCCCCAGGATGTTTCCTAGAAGAACTGCTGGAGAGAGGAAGTCCCTCCCTAGAATGGGCAGCCTTCTGCTAATGGACGATACAGAGAGAAACTCTAGAAACAAGGCCTTTGCCTGGATGTTGGTGCTGCTTGCTGGTCAGCGTGTCTAGCCTGCTGCAGCCAACCTCCATAGGCCTTGGAACATAGTTTCATTAACCTTCCAACACAGACTGAAGACCAGCACTCTCAAGGAATCCTCTAGAGTCAAGATTGAGACAGCTGAGGCATCCAGCCTCGTGCACTGAACAGCTATCAGACACTCAGACTCTGAAGCCTTCAGACAGCCATCATTGGACTGCCCAGCCCATATCATCTATTCAAATCTAATAACCCCCCTTCTTAATACATATTCATGAGATTGGCTCTGCTCCCCTAGAGCATATGGCTAATACCATTGCACTGGTCACTTCTACCAAACACCTAAGAAAAAAACAAGATGGGTGTGGTGGCGCACGCCTTTAATCCCAGCACTCAGGAGGCAGAGGTAGGAGGATTGCCATGAGTCGAGGCCACCCTGAGACTACATAGAGAATTCCAGGTCAGCCTGAACTAGAGTGAAACCCTACCTCGAAAAACCAAAAGCAAAAACAAAAACAACAACAACAACAAAAAAATACTGCTATCAAATACCTAGAGAAGAAGGAGAAAACAGCTTCTATCTCATTTTCTGAAGCCAGTTTTACTGTATTACTCAAGAATAAGATGACATACTCATTGTTTCTCTCTTCCTCTCTCTCTCTCTCTCTCTCTGCTTGCAAATAAATAATATATAATATATATTTTTAAAAATCTGAAACAAAATCATAGCAAGTCAAACCCAGCCATGTATGTAATAACTATACAAGATACAAGATAAGCTGAGTGGAATTTGTTCCAATATGTAAGATTGATCCAACATCCAAAAATCAATGGATGCAATCCCAGAACATCAGCTGTCAAAAGGAGAAAACTCACATGAGGTTCATCAATGCTACAAACAGTTTTCAAAACTGCACACCCTTTCATGATGAAGACTCAGAAGCCAGAACACCTCTAAAAGCTGTATCTTGTGCCACACTTAATGGTGAGAAGCAGAACACTTTCCCTGTGGAATTGGGAAAAAGACAGGAATGCCTTCCTTTTCTCTTACAACCTTTCAACATACAAACCCCTCATAATTGCAACATAAGGAGGAAAGAAATAAATATAAGTATAGATGACGAAAATGAAAAATAAAGACTATATTTATTCATGGATGACATGACATCATGCACATAGAGAAGCCCCAAAGAATCACAAAATAACACTTGTAATTGTGATGTAAAATCTTAAATCAGTGCTATTTACAACAGCACCAACACACAAAGCACTTAAGCATGACTCTAGCCATGTATGAAGAATGCCTCTATGAGGAGAGCTAGAATCCATCAGGACAAGTGCAGAGGTTTATTGTGCTCAAGGACTGCGGGACTCCATGTTGTTAAGTTGCTGAGTTTTCTCAGATTTGACCTACAGCGTTGGTTCAATCAAACCAAGGTCCCACCGTGCTATTCTGCAGATACTGACTAGCCGACAGTGAGGTTTGTATGGAAAGGTGAGAAGTAACCAGCCCTCACAGCACTGAAGAGGAAGACAGAGCCCGACACCTGCATTAGCAGATTTCAAGACTTAATTTTAAAGTCACAAAAACCAAGACAGTGTTTTGTTGACAAAAGAATTGACACAGAGATGAGTGGACCAGAATACAAAGCCCACAGAAGCACAATACACCTGTGGCTAAAGGGCAGAGGCAATTTGGTACCGAAAGCTCTTCCCAACAAAGGGTGCTGTAACAGATGGATATACAGACCTTTAAATCATAAACCTAGACACAGGCCTTAATCTTTTCCCAAAATAACAGGAATGATCATCTATAAGAAAAATGTAAAAACTAAGCCAGGAATGGTGGCTCATACCTTTAATCCCAACACTTGAAATGTTGAAGTTCCAGGCCAGCCTGGGTGACAGTAGCTTCCAGGTCAGCCTGGGCTAGAGTGAGAACTGGCCTCAAAAAAAAAAAAAAAAAAAAAAAAAACAGAAGGAAAATCTAGACAGCAAATAATAAAGGAAAAGATACAAGAATACAGAAGAATGTAGAGGAAGAGAAGAAAGATCTTTCAAAAATTATATGTGGGATTAGGTTTGGTCATTGTGAAAGTTAATCTCTGGTTGTCAATTTGAGAGGATTTAGAATCACCATGGAAACAAACCTCTGGTCATGGATATGAGGGACTTTCTAGGTTAGGTTAGCTGACGTGGAAGGACCCACTGTAACTATGCGCAGCACCATCCCACAGCTGGGCTCCTGGACTGTGTGACGAGGAGAGAGCTGGCTGCCTTCCAACACTGGCGGCTCCTGCTTTCTTCCTGCCGATATGGACAAGATATGAGCCAGGATCCTGCTCTGCCTTGTTTTCCCCACCACGATAAAATAAACCCTTTCCTTCCATAAGTATTTTATCCCGGCAATGAGAAACTGGTACAGGCACACAGTTTTAGATATAGATAACAACAAAATTGTTATCTAGGAAAGAATGTGATAGTCATTTCTCATCACTGTAATAAAATACCTGAGAAATTTAAGGGAGGAAATATTTATTTTGGCTCACAGTTTTAGAGAGTTTATTCCATCATGGTGGGATGGGCAAGGTGGAGAAGAACAGCTCATAGCATGGTTCCCAGAGGAGAAAGGCAGAGGAGGGAGAGAATAAATGAATGAATGAATGTGATCATACTAGCTGAGAGTCCAGCTGATGGGGATGCTGTCCATCACCCATGGTCTGAACCACTGTTCTTTCCTCAGATAGCAATATTTGGAAATACCTGGAGGTGTGCTTAACTAATCCCCCAGGGGCTTCTCACTCCAGTCCATTTACAATCAAGGCTAACCATCACAAAGAAGAAATTGGCAAGTTTATCTTAAAATTAAAAGCCATCTAGTCCACAAAAGGCAGTGTTAAGTCCAACAATAGGCTAGAGAAACATACTTGCAAAACACAAACCTGACAGGACACATACCCAATAGTCAAAAGGACTAACTCTTAAGACTCAACAATAAAAACAAGAAACACTATTAAAAAGTGTGTAAAGGGCTGGAGAGATGGCTTAGCGGTAAGGCCCTTGCCTGCAAAGCCAAAGGACCCAAGTTCAATTCCCCGAGACCCATATAAGACAGGTGCACAAGGTGGCATGCATCTGGAGTTCGTTTGCAGCAGCTGGAGGCCCTGGCACACCCGTTCTCTCTCTGTCTCTCTGTCTCTCTCTCTTCCACCTCTCTGTCTCTCTTATAAATAATAAATAAATAATTTTTTAAACTGTGTGACCCTCTGAACAGAGATGTCATGAAAGAGAATGCACGGGGCAAGTAACCACAGGAGCACACTCTCTGTGCTGTCCAGTGCCCCTGGACAATGCTCTGTATGCGATACAGAGTGTGCTGGGAAATACACTGTGCTGTACAGGGTACACTGGGAAATGTTCTCTACACTGTATGAACTGAACAGTCTTATTATAACATCATCCAGTAAACATACTCCTGGCATTACCCAACTGATTTGAAAATTCATGTCTACAAGTGAACAGAAAAGTAAACAAAAAACTTTCATGCAAAATTTGACAGTAGCTTATCCATATACATCAAAAAAGGGAAAGCAGCGAGAAGCCCTCAGCAGGTGACCTGAACAAAATGAGGATCATCGGTTTAACATATTGTTCAGCAAGGCAAATGGATCATCATCACAGAGACCTGGGGAGTCCCAGATGCCCATCGCTAAGTGAAAGAAGTGAGTTTGGGGTTCCATCACTGTCAGGTTCTACCTGTACGCCAGTCTGGAGGAGAGAGAGGAAGCACACTGGCAGTGTGTACCTCCACGGTCTGTGCACAGGCTCAGGACGACAGGGGAAGGGCTGGGTGGAGGAAGGATAGGTAGTTCTCTTAGAATCAAAACCTACAGGACTTTGTAGTGTGGAGATGCTCCTAACTGAGCACAACAGTGTTTAAGTGTGCCTGTGCAGCCTCATTGCCAGGGATGGGGGAAGAAGCTGACCTAGGCAGCCGCGGAACAGAGGGGAGGGGAGACCACAGCCAAGCAAGGTTAGTTATTTCCCATGGGAATGTGAGTTAGCAGTTCTGAAAGCACTCTAGATGGATGGTAGAAATGGAACAATTAAGTCAAAGGACTCCCACTATCGGGTAGGTTAAGACCAGCAGAGGATGTAGGCTAGAGTGGTCCACATGGAGACAGGTTAGCTTTGGAACAGTCGGTTAAAAATGTGCTGGCTGGTTTGAAGGTGCATATATACAGATGACCACAGATGGGTGTACTTTTACACATGTGCACATACGTGGTGAATAAACATACAGGCATCTCTGCTCTATCAGAGGCATGACCCCTAGGGCAGCAGGACGCCTGGCATCTAGGCCTTGGTTTCTGATTCGTTTTTCATTAGAAGAGTAAGAACTTCTTGGAGAAAATGACTGATTCTGGAAGAAGAGCAGGACACATGCAAGATGTGCCTGGAGATCTTGGAGTGCCACAAAGTAAGCAAGTGTTACACACACACTCACCATCACACACAGCCTCACACATTCACATGGTCACTCACATACTCACGTTCTCACGCACTCACACACAGTCATACACACTTGACACCACATACACACAGCCTCATGTACTAACACACAGCCTGACATATTCACACACAACCACACACACATGCTCTCACACTCACTCATATACCCATGCTCACACTTACACACACAATGGGACATGCCACATCAGACAGACACAGGAACAATTGAAAGTTTGAAAAATTGAAAGCAGTGGCCAAAGCAGGATCATTTTTACCAGTAAAGTTAAAAGAAAAAGTTAAAGAAATGTTAGATTCTAACTCAATATACAGAACAAATATACATGTATTCATTCTGATACAAGAAAACATGAGGGAAGGACAAACCTATGCAAAGGAATCTCAAGTGGTGCATGTAGATACGCCATGATTTCTATGAATACCAATAACTCCATTCTCCATAGGTCTGGGATGGACACAGTGACTTCCGACCACAGACTACAGCATGAAGATTAGGATGGGAAGAAAACTTCACTTGGCAGAAACCTGACATCTCCGCACCCAGGAAAGCTCTGACAACATCACTGGTGACAAGACATACTGCTCAGATCCAGGCTTGACTCAGTGTGGAGAAAATGGACTTCAGAGTTTTGGTCTTTATCTAAAAATCTATCACCCCAGTCATGAATGAACATCAGACTCATCCCGAGGAGGGTTGTTCCATGCACAACCAGTGCACCTCCCCTGCTTCCCTCAGGAGAGGAGAGGTCTGAGAATCCAGCCCAGCCCAGAGGGGTCTCAGGAGGCATGATGGCTGGAGGTCAAATCAGAGCCAGATGGTGTCCTGGGGTAGAAAGGGACTCTAGGGAAGGCTAGGATTTGGACAGCATGGATCTTAGCCAGTCCGTCAATATGCAGTGGTTTCAATGGGCTGGCCATGCCAGTGTGTGATATGATGTGGGAGATGGTATGGACTTTGTGAGGACTCTGGGAACTATCTGCCCATTATTCTTGTAGATCTAAAATTGTCCTGAACAAAGAGTCTATTTTTAAGTCCAGAAAAAAAAAAACAGAAAAAAGAAATAAAAGACAGGCTGTACTCTGAAGAAAGAAAATCATTCAAACTTAACAAAGTTGGTAATGAGAGCATACTTTTAGGATATGCATTTTTCAGTCATCAGAAAATGGAAAGTTGAAAACTTTTTGACATCATTTTACAAGTCAGGGCTCAGTGTGGCTGACTTAGACTTTAACAATGCTCTGGTAGGATTATTCTTACCTTAAATTTGTTTTCAAATGATATTTTTATCAGTCTGCTGTAAATACCATATTGATCTGAGGGTGAGAAGGATTATAGAACAGCCAGGACTTGTTAAAGCATTTGTAGCAAACTAAAATAAATCTATGTTCCTATATGGATTAAAACATTGCTTCCCTACTCAGATAATTACACAGATATTCGGAAACCCTGTTCTGAATCACTTAGCCCCAATATAAACAAATTATATTAGTCTACTTCATTCTTATACTACAAAATCTATTATATTGTAGTATGTTATTATGGTAGAATGACTAGGGATATTTGTAAAATTGTAATCTTTAGCACTAGCTGTGTAATTGGTAAAATATTCCTCCCAAAAATTGTGAGAGCTCTTTGTAACTTGCACAGCCCAAAATTATGAGACTGGGTAATTGGAGATTTGAAGCCTGACCTGGGGGCTGTGAGGTCGGCAGCAAGCACACATCATTAAAGCAGAGAAGCAAATTTATGGGAGTCGATAAAAAATCCTGAGAAAAAAGGATTCCCAAGATTAAACAGGTGCGCTAGCTATGCTTGGGTCAGCAGTCTACAAGCAGCAGGGCAGCTCGGGGGGACAGGGCTTCTGCCCTTGGGTATGCATGGATGGTGGTGAGCCAGATGTCAGCCATGCTAAGGAGCAAGGAACAGGAAGTGAGAGGAAGTGAGCAGAGAGCCAAGACCAGCTGGTCAGGGTCTTTGCTAGTTGAAGATTGGCTTCAATATTGCATCACACATGCACAGATGAGAGCTTAAGTCATTGCCCATAGTAGGGGGTGGGGAGCGGTGGGGACTCCAGAGCACCCCATGCTCTTTCTCTAGTTGCAGTCCTGCTCCCCGCTGGGCTCCCTCTGACTCCCATAAAGAAGAGGACCAGGGCTCGATGGATGGCTTTGCAATTAAGGCATTTGCCTGCAAAGCCAAAGGACCCAGGTTTGATTCCCCAGGACCCACATTAGCCAGATGCACAAGGGGGTGCACACATCTAGAGTTCGTCTGCAGTGGCTGGAAGGCCTGTCACGTCCATTCTCTCTCTCACCCTCTTTCCCTGTCAAATAAATAAAAATAAAATGTAGAAAAAAATTTTAAAAGAAGAGGACAGTACCCCACAAGCTCCCCGGGCACAGAGGGCATGCGCCACCACAGCCACGCAGGAAGTGAACTCTGGGGAGCTGAGACCCGGGCACCAGATGGTAATTGCACATGAGGAGACTGAGGTCGAGACTGAAAATGTTGCCTCAAAGCATCTTCTTGGTTTCTTTTCACCTGCTAAAGACCTTGCCCTTGCCACTGAAGCAGGGCAGCATGGGCATCACAGGGGCAGCATAGCTAATGAGCCTTCACATTACTAGGAGCGAGGAGTGTTTTCCCCTTAGATCTCTGCACACAGCCAGCTGTCCCGAGGAGGCTGAATGACCAGGTCAGTGTTACAAAGACACCTGCCCCCGTGAGAAGCAATATGCCCGAGGGTCCCACCTCTACAGGACTGGTTCAGGTTCTCAGTGACATCTTGATTTTTCCATTTCCTGTCTCATGCTTATAGAAAGGAGAGAGGTATGTTCCTCTCAGGTCATAGCCCCAGGCTAAAAGACCCCATCTCTCACCTTGCCTTGGCGTGATTTCCAATAAGATAATGATAAAATCTTAAACTGACACCTGATGTCAACCAGGTCACATAACCCACTCTTGCGAGGGCTGAATTTGAAGGAAGTGCCAGTTTTCGGCAGCCTGAGGAGCTGACATTCTTCCCTCCCACCTTTTCTAGGTCATAATAAACCAAGAAAAACTACAGAAGGCCTGCTGTCCACAAGGCAACACTTGAGAAACGCAATGTGCTGGAACACAGGGAGGACAGGGGTCACAGGGGGGGATGACCTGCAGACAGGAGCTTGTGAAGGGCAAGGCTGGGGAACTAGAGGGAAGGTGGGGGCTAGAGGAAGGGGGAAGGTGGGGGGCTAGAGGGGGAAGGTGGGGATGAGAGGGGGAAGGTGGGGGCGAGAGGGGGAAGGTGGGGGGCTAGAGGGGGAAGGTGGGGATGAGAGGGGGAAGGTGGGGATGAGAGGGGGAAGGTGGGGATGAGAGGGGGAAGGTGGGGGACGGGAGGGGGAAGGTGGGGGACGGGAGGGGGAAGGTGGGGGACGAGAGGGGGGAAGGTGGGGACTAGAGGGGGAAGGTGGAGATGAGAGGGGGAAGGTGGGGGACTAGAGGGGGGAGGTGGGGGATTAGAGTGGGGAAGGTAGGGGACTAGAAGGGGATGGGAGATATGGGAGGGGAGGGTGGGGAAAGGTCTGCATTTGCTCTGTGCTCCTCTCTGCCTTGCTCAGCTGAGCCAGGCCTTGGCTTGGAGCACTATGTCTGGTCTTACCTCTGTCTTCCTGACAGGATCCCCTCTGAATGCTTTTCCCACAATACAGAGAGTGAGATGTTGGAAAACCACAGGAGTTTTCCAAAGTCACAAAATGAAGCAACAGCCAAGTCTGTATGACCCCAAGGTCATACTCAGACTTAGGAATTTCCCAGGAAACCTCCTGCCTATGTCCACAGCAGGAACGCAGCGTGGTCATGGGCCTGTGTTTTTGCAGGTAGCAACATGGGTTCAAATTGTAGCCCCACCATGACCAGATTCTGGTCTCTCATTCCTGGGTCTGCTCTCCAGCCTGATAACTTGTGCTGCCAGTAAGTACTTACTGAAGCAGTGCCCATTGGAAGGAGAGCGGAACTTAGTGATAGACCCTCCAGGCCCCCGTTCTCATTGAGTGCTACTGTTCCCCCTACTGCTGTGACAATAAAGTTCACAAAAGCACTAAGGGTAGGTGGGGAAGAAAGTAGATCCCCTGACCAGCCATGAATACGGTGGGTAGTGCCAAGGGCCTGCAGGACAGAAGAGAGGAGGCAGTCCCCCTGAAGACCTGTGACTTCCCTGCACTGGGACATTCCTGGCGCCAGGACTTCTCTGGGAACGTGATTTTGATGGTTGATCTCTGGTTGTCAGTTTGACAGGATTTATAATCACCGTAGAAACAAATCTCTTGGCATGCTTCCTAGGGATTTTTAGATAAAATTAATTGAAGTAGAAAACCCCCTTTGTGGTGGTTTGAATGAAATGTTTCCCATAGACCCATGTGTTTTGAATACTTGTCCCTCAACTGGTAGCTATTTGAGAAAATTGTGGGGCCTTCAGGACTTTCTGGAAGAGGGGTGGCACTGAGGGTGGCCCTCAGCCCACTTGCCAGTGCCAGCTCACTCACTCTAGCTGCTTCCTCCCAACTGGTGACAGCATGTGACATCCAGCTATAATTTGTGCCATCTTGAAACTTCTCCTCAAAACTGTAAGTCAAAGTAAACATTTCCCTGCCATAAGCAACCTCTGGTCATATGTTTTGTGCCAGCAATGAGAAGGTAACCGTTTCACCCCTAAGTGGGTGGATGCATCCCATGGGCTGGGGTCCTACACTCTAGAAAATCACAGTTGGCTGGGCCTTAGTGTTCATTACTCATCAGCTTCCTCACTGAAGGTGACCAGCTCTTGACGTCATGCCTTCCCCACTGTGATGTGTTGTAACCTGGCACTGTAAGCTGAAATAAGGCCCTCCCCCTTCAACTGATTTTTGTCAGGTATTTTGTCCCAGCATTGAGAAACTAACTGGCATCGGATGGTTTCTGTGGGCTGCTACTCTGCTGCCCATCCCCACTCCAAGTCCCCTGTGTCCTAACCCTCCAAAGACAATCATCACCACACTGTGCCCCAGTGCAGCTATGCCCAGGCCCCCATCATGACTTCTTGAAAGTCTTGCACCTACTCCTGCAAATTATACCCCAGCTCCTTCTCTGGATGCTGGGACTCAGGCCAGTGGGGCTTCAGAGATCACCGAGTTGACATTCCCATACATACCCCTTACCAAAGAGGAGGACTAGAGAGGGGCAGGGGTGGGTGGGCCCCAGTCATACCCCTGCACAGCCCTGTCACCTCCTTCCAACTCAACATGACTCAAGTCTTCCTTGGGACAGACCATTAGGCTGGAGGCTGGGAAGGGGGACACTTGGATACCAGTCTGTCCTTTGGTCAGCAGCTGTCCACTCTACAGTGTGGCAGAGACTGAGTTTGGAAAAGACATGGCCTTGACCAATGGGGGTGGCTGGCCAGAGTCAGGGCTGTGTGCATAGCCCATCAGATTCACAAATGCTTGCCCAAGGATTAGATGGCATCCAAGGGGGAGGGTGGCCTTTAGGGATAGCCCAAGACTACCTGCCAGAGAAGTCCTGCCACATGGTGTCATGTTCATTGGTCCCAAGTCAAGTCGCTACAGAAAAACAGAGGTTGGAAAGGAGAGGGGTGTGGTCAGTTCCCATGTGCCCAGCTGACCAGAGCCCCACCCCAAGGATTGGAGGGCATGAGTTGTCACCACTGGAGTCAGCAAGAGAGGCCATGGGGAGGCCCCGAGGTGCGTGGAGAAAGAACACGCTGCCCAGAGCTGTGACAGGAGGAGGTCTGAGGACAGTCAGGGCAAGGTGGGCCTGAACATGCAGGTCCTGGTCTCTCAACTAGACCTTGAACCTGTCCCAGAGCACATACGGAAGCCACAACTGGAAGTCGAAAAATCAGCCCTTCTTCCTGGCCACTGAGCACCTGCTGCCAGCTGTCTCCATCTGAGGGACAGGCCAGCAATTCCTGCTCTCACCACACAGGGTTGTTCTGAAAACCATACAAGATGAAAAGTTATTTAAAAGTGTGTTTAAAGCCATAAAATATTAAAGTAATGTGAGGTATTATTAGGTCTGGCATTTAATCCACCATCATTAAAGCTGTTACAGTTTATTTTTAATTTTATAAGCTAAGCTAATGCCTGTCTAATTTTGAAATGTTTCCCAAACCACTGTAATGAGTACATAAAAACCGAAATGATGGGCTGTGTGAAAGCCGGGGCTCCTGTGGGGGGGGAGGGGTGAGGCTGCATAAATCCCAGGACACACTTCCCTTCCCCCCACCATCCTCAGACCCCTGTTTCTTCTGTGAGCAGACGCACAGAATGTCTCAGGCGAGAGTTTCCTAAGGGAACTGGACACCTGGGGTCTGATCCCACAGACACCTGGTGGGAGCAACAGTATGGCACTTAATGTCCTTCCCAAGATGGCAGAGCCCTCTCTCTGGGCATGACTAAGCTTCCCCATGTGGCAGTTAGGGGCTGTGCTCTGTTCTTGCATGCTTTACAAAGGCAACGAGGTGTGCTGTGTGAAGTGCAAGAGGGGCCACCGAGAGCAGGGAGACAAGGCCCTGATAGCCTCATGCACTGCAGGGGGACGGCGGGTCCCCTGCATACTGGTGCACAACTGGGAACTTGCCATGAGCACAGTCGGTCCATGTGCCGAGGCAAATGCCGATCCAGCCTCATGCACTGGGCCATAGGCATTCCTCAGACCTTTCACGGGACCTTCTTCCAGGCCTGAGACCTTCTTTCCAGCGTCTTTGCCCCATCCGTAGGCCCTAGGGACCTTATGAATTTGGTGCACTGTGTTTGATTTTCCTCCCTAAGGGACATTACATTCTTCATAGAGTATGGCAGGGGTTAACTGCCTAAGGTTTAGAGGGTCTTGTGTCTCAGGCCAGTGTGGAAGGTGCCCCTTCAAGCTTGACAGGATTGCCCGTCCTGTCCTCCAGTGACACGCAGACTGAGAATTCACGAGCCATGCCACTGTGGAGGATGAACACATGCTCCCCGCGGGCCTTCCGGGGTCCAACAGAGAGCTGGTGGCCCGAGGCCTCCCCAAGACAGAGAGCCCGGATCTTATGGCCATTCTCAAGGACAGCCCTGCATCTCCCTGGGCAGGGAGAGCAAGCGCATCCTTCACTATGCCTTGCCGGGGCATGCAATGGGGCTGAGCGCTGTCCTGGGTGGGGTGCTCTCATCACAGAAGCAATCCATCCTTATCGCAGATGGGAAGTATGTCATCTCCTTCCTGTTTGTCCGTCTCTCCTTCCCTCCTTCCATCATTTCCTTCCTCCTTCACTGAGCAGTGGGCAGGTGCTGTGCTGTCAACCAGGGACACTTGAGGAAGAGCGAGTGAACCAGTGTTCCGTCCTTAGAGCAGGTGCCTCCAGAAAGGGCCAGAGGTCTGGGGCTGACCACAACACTCCTACCTGCTAGTCATGGCCGGGCTCCAGCTTCTCTGAGTATACCATGTTTCTTGTATCTTTACTATACAAAAAAAAAAAAAAGAAAGAAAGAAAAGAAAAGAAAGAAAAGGAAACAAGACTTCCTCAAGATTTGCTGAAAATGAAATGAACTAGTTCATGTCAGCCTCTGAGCCCAGGGCCCTTCCAGAAAGCTAAATAAATATTAACTATTATTAATGTGGCTTTTGTAGATTTTTGGATGAGACAAGTGTTAAACAAATGAATGTTAAATGAAAGAAACTCTTAGCCTTCCCTGGGAAAGGAGTGATGTGTAATGGAGCCCAAAGCTGTCCTGCCCAACATCCACTACAATTCTCTCCACTACGGCCTCATCTGAGCCCCAGTCACATCATATGTATGTGTATTTCCTTTTCCAGTCTTCCCCTCAGGCGTGTCCACCAGTGCATCCCAAAGCCTTTCCCGGACCAGTGTGTAGCCAAGGCTCCGGGAGGTCTTACACATGGACCATGAAGACCAAGTGGCTTCCCCCAGGACAGAGGGGCTCTGGCTGGGCAGACTTCATGGCACTAGAGATTAACCTGTGAGAGAACACACCACCAAATGGACTGTGCTTGGGCCTGGGGAAGTCGACCTCACACACAGAGACAAAGGGTAGCACACTGCACAGCTTCCGGGTGATTCAGGAGCAGCAGGCTTTTTTACTTTTATTTGTTTATTTATTGTAAAGAGGCAGCACCGGCTGACACTGTGGGATCCCAGATGACAGTGCACCCTTAGGTCTGCAGGGGTGGCCCCTGGTCAGGAGTAGTGCAGGACCCAACCTGACTCAGCCGGCAGTAGCTTCTGGGCTGGGCACTGGGCAGAGCCCTTAGGCATGAAAGTGGCTGGCCAGCTTTCCCCCAGGACAGGGAGCGGGGAGCATCCAACCAGGAGCAGTTAGAATGGCAAGAGACACGAGGCCACCCATAAGGTGGTTTGGTTTGCACAGTGTCTTGAAATCACTAGGGGGCAACTTCCTCTGGCAGGCTGGCACTCAGCCAGGGCACTTATCCCTGCTTTTTACAACTTTTTAGTCTTTTTTGATGCATCATTGATATTCAATACATTGTGCATGTTTATTGAATACATCTGGATGAGTTTGGGCATAGATATACATTCACAGTGCTGTCCGTGTGTACTCAGTGTGTCCATCCCCTCCCAACCCCCTCCTGCTGCTATGTGTGCATGTGTGGTATGTGTGCGGGCAGCGACGGTAGCTCCACCCTCCACAGTGCTCCCCGGGGTGCTCTGGCACTGCCAACTGCAACCCTGAGTCCTGCAGCTAATCACTTCCTATGGGTCCATGCCAAGCTCTGCAGGAAGAGCCAGAGGACACTGGTGTGTGGTGTGTGCAGCGTCCGGAGGAAGATGCACCCCAGGAGGAGCTCACAGTGATCCTGAGGCATCAGCGAGCCTGTGCCTGTGTTTTAAGAGGTGATTTCCACTTCCGCCAAGATGCTGGGTGGTGGATCCTAGACCCCAGCAAAGGGAGCCTGATGAGATGCCACCATGGGGAGACAGAGAGATGGGTTCAGAAATGATAGCAAAGCTTCCACAGGCCTGCCTGCTCCTGGGGTAGCACTCCTCCCCCCCAAGTAAGGCTAGCCTCTGTCCACACCAGCCTCACCTGCCCTCGTCTCTGCTGGCACTTAACTTATGCAGTGTGGGGCTCTTTCACTGGACACGGACTTCCTCATCACAGCTTGCCTGTACTTCACGCTGGCTTCCCGAGTGTCTGTTTCAAGCTCCCCAAGGCTTTTCCTCTTTCATGTCATGGAGTGTTTCCTCTGTGTCTCCTAGAGACATGGCAGGGAGAGCTCATCTCTGTTCCACCCAGTGATGTCTAAGGCAAGTTCCTATGAGCAAGTGTCTAGAGCTCCATGTGTCCTGACAGGCTTCTAATCAGCCCTTACTGTGTGTCAGGCCCAGAATGCAGAGGCGCTCACCCAAGGAAGCCAACCTGTAGGATGAGAGAGAGGTTCATGGTGGGCTGATGTAGGAGTAGACAGAGGTCACCCTAAATACCAGTGCCTCGAAGGCTTCAGACCACAGAAGTGCATTTGCTCATGGCTCTGGTACAGTAGGGCTGGTCCTTGATGTGCTTTGGCCTGTGTACACATCACCCCAGTCTCTGCCTCCACTTTCACACAGACTTCTCTTCCTATGCCCTTCCCCTCTATCTCTCTCTCTGCTCTCCATCCCTTCAGAGGATCTACTTGCTGGACACACGGCTGGTCTCATTTAGATGTTCATATCCCAAGACTCTTCCTGGATCATGCCTGCCAAGACCTGTTGATACCAATTAGGAGCAAGGTAGCTCTTTTCTGATAGGTAGCATGCTAAAGACTGGCCCACAGAAACACACATGTCACCTTGCCCGTCTTGGCAGCACTTAACTCAAGTCTGATCCAGTCTCATCCAAGATGCTGAAAAGAACAACTTCCTAATCCTTCCTCAGCAATAGCAACAGCTTCCGGTTCTTCCTCAGCTTAGCCCCTGTGGGCAGCCCTTCCTGAATCAGTGCTCCTGCTGGAGCCATCAACCTATCGGGTCACTGCCTACACACCACCTGAGCCTGAAGACGAGGCTTATTCTAACTAAATGTCTGGTTAATATAAATGGGCCTGAGACGCACGCAAGCCCCGTTCACCTTCTCCCCTTCTTCCCTTCTCTTAACTGTCTTCTTCTCCCCTTCTCTTTTCCTTCTTAACTCTCCGCAGAATAAATCTCATAATTTACCCTTCTATGAGTCCATGTTTTCAATTCTTTGATAATTTGGACAAGGACCCAAAGTTGGGGGTTCATGGATCTGGGAAGTCTCCTGCATCTTTATGAAGATCTAATGACTCCCAGGACTCAAGCCCGCATCACAGTGTTTCATGTAAGCTTGTGTTCTGAATTCCAGGTAGCCAAACCTTTTGGGTCCGCAATTCAATTCTGTACAGCCATGACTACACAGGGCATTTTCCAGGTACAGAGAAAGGAAGACAAACATTGTACCTGTGTATGAAGACAAAGAAGACGTGCAGGGAGGTTCCGTGCCAGGCTGACACAGACGTTGCTACCCTCAGTCTTCATAGTCAGCACCAGGACCTGGCTGAAGCTTGTTCTGTCTCTTGCTCTGTAAGGGGCATTAGACCTAGGCCCCTCATAGCTGCTTCCTTGTCCCACCTCTATGTGCAGGTCCCAGTTTCTTTTCTTTTCTTTCTTTCTTTCTTTCTTTCTCTCTCTTTTTTTTTTTTTTTTTTTTTTTTTTGAGGCAAGCCCAACAGACTGGCCTTTTTTAATGCAAGAGAGATAAAGAATTGGCATGTCAGGGCCTCCACCCACTGTACTCAAACTCCAAATGTGTGTGCCACCTTGTGCGCATGTGCGACCTTGTGTGCTTGTGTCACCTCGTGCATCTGACTTACATGGGACCTGGAGAGTCAAACATGGGTCCTCAGGCTTTGCAGGCAAGTGCCTTAACCACTAAGCCATCTCTTCAGCCCTAGGTCCTAGTTTCTTAAAGAGCTTGTCCACCAGCCTGGGACTATCTAGGGAAGTCAGATAAATCAGGCTGAGAGGAGAACTGTGCCACAGTTCCTGATGCCCAGCCACAGGAGAACATAAAGAAGGGATGCGATGGTTCCTCTCTGGTTGTCAACCTGACAGGATTTAGAATCACCGTGGAAACAGATCTCTTGACAGGTCTGTTAAGGGATTTTCTAGAGTAAGATCCACCTTAACTGTGGGTGCTGCCATTCCACGGGCTGGGATCTTGGACGGAATCAAAAGGAGAGAGCTGGCTGAGCGGCAGCACTCATCACTCTGCTTCCTGACTGTGGGCCTGCTTCAAGCTCCGGCCACCAAGTCTTGCCTGCCATGATGGACTGCAACCTGGAGCTATAAGATGAAATGAATCCTTCCTTCTCTTTTTTTTTGGTTTTTCAAGGTAGGGTCTCACACTGGTCCAGGCTGACCTGGAATTAACTATGTAGTCTCAGGGTGGCCTTGAACTCTCAGCGAGCCTCCTACCTCTGCCTCCCGAGTGCTGGGATTAAAGGCGTGTGCCACCATGCCCGGTTCCTTCTCTTTTTTTGTCAGGAATTTTGTCCCATCAGTGTGAAGGTAATTGATACACGACACTTTGAACAAGTGGCTTCCTATGTAAACACCATAGAACTGTCCCTAAGCCAGATAGATCTGTCTAGAAAGGCTAGGGGTTCGACCCATTTTTTTAAGGCCTTTGAAATGAGCTGTAACAAATGACTGAGGGCTGGACTGCCACAGCTCTGCACTGGCCAGGCCCACCTCAGGGCCCCAGAGTCACATATAGAGAAATGCTCCTTACAGAAAACCATAATGAAAGCACTGAGGAAGGGACATCAGTGCATGCTCATCAGAATGGCTACACTCACAATCCAAGTCCCACAGCTGGTGGTGTGGGTCCTGCTGCCTCCTCTGGCCAGCAGGGAAGCCCTGGCTTTGGTCACTGTCCTGGGACCAAAGGCTGCTGCTCTAGGGAAAGAGGTGGACGGCAAGTCCAGCAGGCAGACTCAGTATCATTCAGCATGAGCTCTGCTCATTGCTTCCATGGCTTCAGCAGTGAAGGTACCACGTGGTCATGTGCTCTGACTATCCACTGTGGCCCATGACATAGGCCTTTATTCCTCTTCTTTCTTTCTGCCCTTCCGTGCCTGCTGAATCCTCTTCTGTGCTTGGTCTCAAAGTGGCCATTCCACGCCTCCCCTGCACACCAAGCTGTCCTCTCTGGTTTTATTTCATCTCCTTTATGTTCTTTTCAAACCTTTGGTGTTTCTAACAGGACCTGGAGCAGAGGAGATCTTAGCTAGTATTGCTGAGTGAATGAATGGGTTCTGCCCATGATGACTGAATGACAGATGAATGGGTTCTGTAGATGAATGAAGAAGTGAATGAATGGGCTCTGCAGGTGAAGGAGAGAATGAGTGAATGGGTTCTGGAGGTGAATGAAAGAATGAATGATGTGCTAGTATCTGTGTCATCCCATGTGAGTAGGCACAAGGTGGGAGTGGGCAAGTCAGTAAGGGAAGGAGAGAGGCAAACAGGGAGAGAGAGGTGCTTGAGTCATTCTTTCATAAGCAACTCATTCCTAAGATAAGGGCCTTAATCCATTCACCAGGTGAGGACCCCCATGATCTAGTCACTTCTTAAACCTTCAGCTGGGTTTGGTGGCTCACATCTTAAATCCTAGCACTAGAGAGGCTGAGGTAGGAAGATGGATGTCATAGATTTCAAGACCAGCCTGGGCTACCTAAAGAGTGAGTTCCAGGTCAGCCGTGGTTAAAGTGGCCTTGCCTCAAAAAAAGAAAAAAAAAAATTCTACCACCAGTACCTCTGTCTCGGGACTCAGATTTGCACCTCAAGACCTGTGGGATCCGCCTGCAAACCTTAGTGCTCTCTCCCACAGTCTTGTGTTTATCTGGTTTGTTCCTTAGAGGCAACTGTCACCATCCCCTGTGCACGAGGAGACCAGCATGTAGAGAGCAAGGGAGATTGCTGAGCGATGCACTGCCTGCTGCGAAATAGCCATTCAACCCAACTTTGCCCAGGTCCAGGGCTGGCTCTGGCCCTCTGGGCTCTGTCTTCCAGCTCTGCTCTTCGTGCCTGTGATTCTGTGGGCAGGTTGCTGTGTTGCTCATTCTGGCCAGTGGGACTGGCCGCAGACTAGGAGGTGTGAGGGTGGCACTGGCTTCCAGCATGCTCGCAGGCAGGGCTGCTCCCCAGCTGCCAAAGCCCACACAGACCCAGCCACCAGCAACTGGATGGCCTTGGCCACAGGTTTGAATCTGTCTGGGCTCCTTTTCTACATTGCAGAAAACTTGTCACCTCTCTTACACGTTGTCACTGAAGCCTCATTACTCTGAAATGTCACTCCACTTAGGAGAATCGTTATGCATGAACATATGCTGCAAATGACAGCAACTGTACAAAATGTGAAAAGATGTGATTTCTTTTCTTTCTTTCTTTCTTTCTTTTTTTTTTTTGGATCTACATTTTAGCAGGGACGCAGTCAACATTTTGACATCCAGGAGAGACTTGGAAGTAGACGGAGTGTTGGTGATCTCATTGCAGGATTCAAGCAAGACTGAGTTGCAGGCCCAGCAAGCTGCTCTTCTCCAGAGCAATGAGTGACGGACCCTTGTGATGGAGAAAAGAGGAGAAGCACCCAGGGTGGGAGCCCAGGCCCTCGGGAGAGCAGAAGTCACTGGAAGGGCGCTTCTGCGAGCTGAGCCTCCTGAGCAGAGACCAGGCTGCGGTTTTCTCCATCACGTGGGCTACTTTGAAACAATCATGTGTTTGTTTGCTTTTTAATTTTCTAAGTCACTATTAAACCACAGCTAAATTACAAACTTGCACTCCTTAACAAAATGCCTCTTTTCATATGTAGAATTTATATAATCAATTAACAGTTACTTCATTCGTGATCTCAGTCATGCAAAAGATGATGAAATGTCGGTCGGAGTCCGCTCATCTGCAGCCGCCAAGTGCACCCTCCTCGTCACAAGCGCCACGCTGGAGCCTGACGCCGGCCTGCCGGAATGCCACCCTGCTCTGTGGAGGGGAAGATAAGTCAGGACTCTCATTTGAATGTCTGATAGTTGCCATCAAGTACTTTCTGGTGGGAGTTTCTGCATTTCTGGTTTGGCTACTTGATACTCTCTATTTTTTTTTTTTAATTAAGGTTGTTTACTGAACTCTCAAGATTTTTTAGTGTTTTCTTTTTTCTCCTTTCCTGGAGCTGATCTGGTTTAGTAGAGAGGGATGGGAGCAAGATGACAGGAAATTCACCTACCCAGTGTCCCAGGACAATTTTTGTTTGGACTTGAGAACTGGTCATGTCTCACATCTTCTATTTACAAGCTAGAGGCCCAGGGCACTGTGCTCGGGGTAGCCTGGGCTCTCAGCCATGTGATCACTCACTGCAGTGACGGGACAAGAGCTGATGGTGTTCTGCACAGGTGTTTAAAATGTGTGAGATATGTGCTAGTCCCCTAGAGCAACTTCCCATCTTGCCCTCATCCTCACACAGTAAGGCAATCATCATCTTCATCCTCACCTGGCAAACAAGAACACAGATGTGCAGGATAGTGGACCTCCCCACACAGCTCAGAGTGGGAAGCAGATCACAGAAGTGCCGGGTGCTTGACCGCCCCATACATCTCAGAGTGGGAAGTGGATCCCAGATCAGTACCAGGTGCCTGTGATGGTTCCTCATGTGTCCCTATGAGTGGACTATGAGGCCCCACTATTCTGGGAGCATCTGGATGCTTCTGGATGAGATGGACACTTGAGTTGGTGGACTGAGTAGCACAGATGGCCCTGTCTAGCAAGGTGGGTGAGACTGGCCAGGACAGGGGCAGAGAAAGGGAATCTACCCTCTGCCATGCGAGCTTCTTGCTCGAGCTCCATCTCCTCTTGCTCTTGAACTTACCCCATCAGCAATCCTGGTTCTCAGATCCTCGGGACTGGGTCTCCAGCTCACAGAGAGAGGTGGTGGGACCGCTCAGCCTCCACAACCATGGGAGCCTCCTGTGTCCAAATTCAACCAATCTATGAATCACATCTCCAGACTCTGTCATCATAGAGTAAGGGTACCAAGGGATTCTTTGGTGCTCTGTGTGTATTTTTCAACTGATGATGTGTCACTCAGTATAACATGGACCATCCCTGCTCTAGATAACACTGAATTGACCTGAGTGTCTAGGCATCCCATGTACATGGCTGTACTCTGCCTGTGGGTGGCGCTGTGGTTTGGATCTGGAATGTCTCCCAGGGCTCTTGTGTGGAAGCTTGGTACCCAAAGCAGCAATGTTCAGAGGTAGGGCTTTAGGAAGTGATTGGATCATGAGGACTCTGTCCTCATCAGTGAATTAGTCAATTGATGGGTTCATAATTGGATGGGGTATGAGTTGTAGAAATGTAGGAGATGGGTCATTCAGGGCCTGTCATTTGGGGCTACATCTGGTCCCCAGCCCCTTCCCTTCTATCCCTGTCTCTACTTTCTGGACACAATGAGGTAAGCAGCTAGGCTCCACCACACACTCCCTACTAGAACATTCTATATCACCATGGCCCAGAATCAGTGGAGCCAAAAGACCCAGACCTGAAACCTCTGAACCAAGAGAAAACCTCCTTCCTTTGAGTTTATCTTCCCAGGTGTCCGTCACAGTAACAGGAAGCTGACCTACACCTGACAATTCATCCTTGATACCTTGACACTGACTGTATCTTCCTCTGCCGTCCATGACATATGGCTACACACAGTGCCAAGGGGAACTGTATAGAAGTGAGGGACCTGGAAGAGAAGAGTCCTGTGGCATGATATTCAGAGTCAGGACCACTGGCTGTGGCAGGAGTGATAAACCACTCCCAGTAGCAGGTCATCAGGCATCCCCACACCATCAGCTCAGGTCACCAGGCACACTGGCCTGCCTTCCCACTTGCTCAAGGGGACCGTTTTCATCAGGACTTATGGCATCAGCAGAAGCCTCCTGTTTTCTGTCTTGTATCTTCTTACCATGGTCCCCAGCTCAGGACAAGGCACTATCAGAGCAGTACCCTGCCCTGACCCTGGAGGCATTTGATTGTCCTTTACCAAGGCACACACACTTTGGGACAAGACCCCTGGGCATGGCAAGGCACCACAATGCCTATCTCTTAGAAACTCAGTCCTGATATAGGTCACCTGCAACTCCAGTGTTTAGCTAGAAAAACCCAGAAAATAGCCAAATTCCAACAAAGGCCACCTGACTACATCTGCAGTTGTTTCCAGAGGAGACTCTTGTTCCCTGCAAATGAATCTGTGAGAAGGGTATTTATGGGAACAGATGTTTCTAAGTCATCTGTCAGAAGCTGCCAGCAGCCCCCGTATCTCTCTTCACAAACACAAGCACTTCTCGAACATGAAAGCCCAGGCCAGTGGCTGCTGGTTTGGCTGTACTTTGCAAATGTTCCTGGCTAACATGAGCAAAATCCTCAGTACTTCAGTTATCTGGTGGACAAACTCTGAGTCTCAAATGCAGCTGTGGTTCTGCACTCCAATTGTGACAATAATTACAGTTGCCAAGCCTGGCAGAGGGCCAAGACTGGTGCCAAAGGCCTTGTTTAGATTGGTATCAGTACACCCAGAGAAAGCCAGCTCATACCAAGATGCTGTATAGCCAAGTGAAAAGAGCATGGGTTCTAATCCCAGGCCCCCTTTAAAAGCCTAGGATCTCCAATGAATGACTCAGCCTTAGTAGCATCTGATTCCTTCACTTTTTTATTATTATTTTAGAGAGAGACAGAGGGAGAGAGAGAGAATCGGCATGGCAGGGCCTCAGCCACTGCAATATAACTCCAGACACTTGCGCCACCTAGTGGGGATATGCAACCTTGTGCTTGTCTCACCTTTATGCATCTGGCTTACGTGGGATCTGGAGAGTTGAACATAGGTCCTTAGGCTTTGCAGGCAAGTGCCCTAACTACTAAGCCATCTCTCCAGCCCTGATTCCTTCACTTCTGATGAGGTTAAGAAGCATATAGAGCAAATAGTTTCTCCCTTTCTCATGTGATGTGAGAAAAGACTTTGGTAGCTTAACTTGTGACTCAAATTGAAATTATGTCTGGTTTGTGAAAGTATTCATATACCATAAACTATCACATAGCCACCAGCCATTGCTACTTATATGATTTGAATGAGAAATATCCCTCATAGGCTCAGGCACTTGCACACTTTGTCCACAGCTGGTGGCACTGTTTGGGGAGGTGGTGAAACCTTTAGGAGATGGAGCCTTGCTGGAGGAGAGGGGTCACTGCGGGCGGGCCTTGAGGTTTTAGAGCCCAGCTGCATATCCATTCCAGGCTCTGGCGTTCCTGACTGTGGATCTCACGTGCACAGCTGCTTTGTGTTCCTGCTGCCACACCTTTCCTGCCATGAAGGAACGTCTCCCCTCAAATTGTAAGCTGATATGAACTCTATCCTTTAAGCTGCTTCCTGCCAGGTATTTACTCACAGTGACCAATAAAGTAACTAATGCAGCCACACTGTCCTTCATTCTAACAACAATAACAACAACAACAAAAAGAATCCATGCTAGACAATGAGCCAGGGTCCTAAGATAAGTCACTAGCTTGTAATGGTGGAATACAGTGTGAAATTGGCCTAAGAGGCATTTGTACTCAGTCTACGAGGAGTGAGTACATAAATAAAGGAATCCAGATGCGTCTTTTGGAAATAAAATGGTTTTTCCTTGAAAATTTACATGGGCTACTTTACCCTTCTAGCTGTATAGGAAAGACTTGTCCATGAGGTGAGATGCAGTCACCCCACTCTCAACCGAAAACATGCTGCCCCAGAAGGCATTGCTTCCCACTCACAAGTGGACAGGTAAACCAGGCAAGGGAAATCTCACTGGTCTGGGCTGGCCTTGGCTGGTGTAGGTTGGGCTTAGGGAAGTCTGGCTGGTCTTGTCTGGCCTTGCCCTTTCTAGGTGGGGCTGAGGGAAGTTCAGCTAGTCTGGGCTGGCCTTGACTGGTATAGGTTGGGCTGAGGGAAGTCTGACTACTTTGGGCTGCTGCCCTTGACCACACACTTGGGTGTACCTGAGCATTGCATTTTAAGCAGCAGCTGAAAGGCATAAGGAACTGAGCAGAGCTTTGGAACTTTGATGTCGCCAGGAAACACGAATGTTTTCTCATGTGTTGTAAGGAGCAAAAGCCCTAGAAAGCGATCCAGACTCTCATTTGGAATCCCTGAAAGTCAATGAAAGTAAGTGAAAGCCAAGATAAGGGTGGGTTTACAAACACTGAAGCCCAGCTTTGAAGTCAATGGATTTGCAGCTTGGAGCAAAACTGGTATGAAAGCTTGCCAGATGAAGTGGTAAACAGTCTTGGAAGTGAGATGGTACCACCAAATTATCTATACAATTTTCGTATACAGTGTCTCACATGCCAGAAAAAAAAAAAAAAATCAATCAGGCATACCAATCAGGCACACAAAACTTACATATAAACCAAAGAAACCCAGGCCAAGAGAAAAAAACACCATCACAAACAGAACCATAGAATACCAAGAGAGAGGAGTGACTCTGTACGCTTTAGGATTCTGAATCTGTCTAGGAACATAGGTGAGTGAAGCAATGTAGGGATAACAGGGCTCCAAAAGTAAAAATGAGGAATGTAATATCCTTGAGCTGGTCCTTGCAGTAAGGGGTTTTCTCCCTAGCTCTGTTTGTCCTTGAACTCACCTGAGTCCCTCCCTAGAAAGAAGGCTCTCCTTATAGGAGACAATTGCCCCCTTCAGAGAAGGCTACATGCTTCCTGAAGATCAAGATGATTCAAGCCAGAAACCTATCGGGCTGATCAATTCAACCCCATCCAGAACTCAGAATAGGCTACCTAGGCAGGTTTCCCCACTTCCAGGAACCCCGTCATGCCTCTTGGGCAGGAGCTCTATCTTTCTTCTTCCACTTACTTCCACCAACGACCTAGTAAAGCCTCACCCTCTGCTCTGCGGATTTCAGTTCATCTGGAAGCCACTGACTCAGCAAGAGCGTTGTGTGGCTGTTGAGTTATCTGGGACCCAGCTCCAGAGTCCATTGCCCATCCAGAGCCAAGAAAGTTCCCATTGTTCTCAAAAGACACCCCAAATCCCAGTGTCATGATGGGCTAAAGCGCTGTTTAACTTAAATCTTTGACAATCAAATACTTGAAAATAAGATAGTCAGACTTCCGAGGACAGGGCTTTAAGGAAAATGTAGCTTGAGGATCAGTGGAATGAGGTCACATGAACAACAACAAAAAGACGGCCAGAATGTCAGCTTCCATCACTGTCAGAAATTGACAAGACCTCTGGACACTAAGACTAGAAGACAATTTGGAACTATTTTTTCAACAAAGGTGGGTGAAGGGCCTGGAGAGATGGCTTAGTGGTTAAGCGCTTGCCTGTGAAGCCTAAGGACCCCGGTTCAAGGCTCGATTCCCCAGGACCCACGTAAGCCAGATGCACCAGGGGGCACACGCATCTGGAGTTCGTTTGCAGTGGCTGGAGGCCCTGGCGTGCCCATTCTCTCTCTCTATCTGTCTCTTTCTCTCTCTGTTGCTCTCAACTAAATAAATAAATAAATAAACAATTAAAAAAAAAAAGGTGGGTGAAGAATAGTAACCCTTGCTTGTGGCGTAGAGTGCTCTCATGTGATCCTCTCTCTTCAGCTCAGAGGTAGCCTGAACAAAATCCAGCATGATCTCCCAATGTCTGAGGGGTTCACAAAGGTGGGGCTTGTTTCAACCCCTCCTCCTCAAAGCATCAGTACCCAATGGCGCCTGTGAGTCAGCTACTTCCACGGCTTGCTTGAAGCTCCTTTATCTCCAAAAGATCATTTGATGGAAACAGTTAGAGACAAGAGCTTTAACACCACAGTGCCCAAGACCACAGTTTTCAGTTACAAAGAATTGGTCAGAGCAAAGACTAAAAAGAAAAATAATGAGAGAAATGAGACACACATTGGGTCTCTGAGAAACTTTGATATATTCTGACCTTCAAGTCCTAAAGAGGCGGAAGGGGAAGTTTGCAATGTGCCTAGTTGGCGGGGGAAGGCAGCACAAAGCCTCTGAGTGAGGTCACGGTTGTCAGGGAAGGGAGCATAGCCACTGGGAAGTGATGAGAGGAAGCAGTACAGTGGGACTCAGCTGGACACGGGATGGCTGACAATGACGGAAATGCAACACACACACATACAAAAATGTCAAGAAATACAAGTATCAGTAATAAAGAAGATAGCTGAAAAGAACCACATGATCCAAAAGATAGCAGGGGCATTATCCTCATTGGAATAAAAGAGAATAGAATTCTGTGTGCTGCAGAAATACTCTCCAGCATGAAATTGAAAAGGGGATATAGTAGATGGGCACTGCACATGCCAGTCACCTGGATAACTTTCTCAAAAATCCTTCAGAGAGTTCTCGTGGAGGCATAGAAATACAGGACAGACATAAAGCCATGACTAGAATTGCGACTCTGTGTGCATATGCAATGGTGATATTAGAGGGAAATAACAATACATAAAAGGAGGAGAGAGATTAAAGTCATGAACAGTTTGGGAGGGGGCCTGGAGAGATGGCTCAGTGGTTAAAGGCACTTGTCGGTAAAGCTTGACAGCCTGAGTTCAATTCCCTAGCACCCATGTAAAGCCAAATGGACAAAGTGGCACATACATCTGCAGTTTGTTTGTAGTGGCAGGATGTCCTGATGTGTCTATTCTCAATCTTTCTCTGTCTCAAATAAATGTAATAATAAAGTCATGTACGGTTTCTTTTTTTTAATATTCAGTAGCTGATAGACATGAACCAGGCATGGTGGCACACACCTGTCATCCCAACACTCAGGAATCTAAGGCCACGGGATTCTGTGTTCAAGGCCAACCTGAGCTACATAGCAAAACTCTGTCTAGAAAAAATAAAATAAATAATCAAAACATACCCTAGAAGTTCGGAGATCAAGAATATACATAATAACATCAAGATTAACCATTAGTTATATAGTACAAGGATGCACATATAATAAGTTAGGAGAAGTGGCAAAGAATGATAAAAACACTGGAATAGCCCAAAATAAGTCAAGAAAAGAGGGAAATAGAATCAAATATCAGGTGTAGTAGCAGAAATTTCAAGGAAGAAAATCCAAATTTAAAGGTAACAATATTTGCATTGCCTATAAATGAACTAAATATGCTTGATGAGACATAATCTAATCTAACAAAAAACAAAATCTAATCTAAACAAAAAAAATTTAAATGTTCATTCTAAAGAAAAAATATAGCTATATATTTATTTATTTATTTATTATTTATTTATTTATTTGAGAGTGATAGAGAGAAAGAGGCAGAGAGAGAGGAGAGTGGGCGCGCCAGGGCCTCCAGCCACTGCAAACGAACTCCAGATGCGTGCGCCCCCTTGTGCACCTGGCTAACGTGGGTCCTGGGGAATCGAGCCTCGAACTGGGGTCCTTAGGCTTCACAGGCAAGCGCTTAACCACTAAGCCATCTCTCCAGCCCTATTTCTTACAAGATATGTCTTTAAGTTATAGAATGACAGATGCTAAGATGAAAAGGAGATATGCTTTATAAATAATATTAAGAATAACATTGATCTTAATGATAAAATGTAAACATTACACATGAGGCAAAGGATACCTTAAGTCAAAAGATTTCTGATGAAAAAGGAAACATCACAGTAATCAAAGGGTATCTCCTATGGGGACCATCTCAAAAGAAACATCTGATAAATTTCAACACTTCATCATCATTAAAAACACTAATAAATAAATAAATAAATAAACACCAATAAAATGATAAAAAGAACTTTATGGATATAATTTTAAAAACCTGTATGATAACCACAGAAACTGGTGCAGTTAATAATAGAGTGCAGTGATATTTCACTGAAGCTGGAGCCAGACGAACCAGCTTCACTTCCCTCACAAGTGTTCAGGGAGTTCTAGCTAATGCAATAAGACATGAAAAACAAATTGTGGCTGTAAAGTTGAGTATAAATACTAAAATGGTCACCTTTGATGCCATTGTTGAGCATTTAGAAAGCTCTAGGCTGTCCACACACAAACCAGTATAACTAGTAAGCAAATGTAACAAAGACTCTGAACACACAAACATACAAAGCCCAACTTTATTTCTATACACTATAAACAGTTTTAAAACATTAATCGCAACTTTAAAAAAACACTAAATTCTTAAGAATAACATAATATGAGGAAATGTCCCTCCAGAGAAAATTACAAAATATTGTTTGGACAAAATTAAAAAGCAAAAACAATGGACTGAATTACATAACAGTCAAATACCAGCTCTTTCCAAACTGATCTATAGATTGAATACAACCCTAAGAAAAATGTAATATATTATGTTTTAAAACTTATAAATTGATCCTAAAATTTATTTGATAGTACGAAGAGCTGAGACTAGATTACAGGGGAATGTAATCCAAGGAGTCACATTACCAGAAATCAAGATTTATGGCAAAGCCATAACCATTAAGATAGTGCTGTGATACAAGGACACACAAGGGCGCAGTGGGAGAACAGTGACCAGAAACAGATCCACACTCTCCAACCGATGATTTATGATCATGGTGCCTGGGGCAGTGGGGAAATTATGTCTTTTCAGTAAATGATGCTGAGTCAATTGGATATGCTTATAGAAAAATAAATCTTGTCATCTTTACATCACACGCAAAATTCATTCCCCCAGGTATTATAAATCTCAATGTGGAAAAGGAAGAGCGATTGTGGCTAACGTCTTAGTGATCTTCAGTCTAAACCAGACACAGACACAACGTGCACTGACCACACAGAAGGACGCTGCTGTCTGTATTGATCTTCAGAACTTGAGTTCATCGTGACAAATGGACGTGGCCACACATGCCTGGAGCTCCAGTTCAGTGGGAAGAGAAGTGGAGAAGGAGAATTGCTGGAGTTCACTGCTCATTCCCTCTGAGGGAAAACAGCTCGGCTTCTGTGGAAGACTCCATGAATGAACATGCTTGATCGTCCCCTCTTGCTCACATGTGCTGCAAGGGGCAAGCACATCTGCATACATATGTGCATATATCACACACAAGCACTGTACCACACACACTACGTACACATATGCAAAAATAAATCAGTAAGTAGACAAACTAAAATAAAAGACACCACAAAGAGGAAATTGCCAAAGAATTGACTGGAGGAATATATTTATCACACACGCACACACACACACACACACACACACACACACACGTACACAAAGAATCCAAAACAACAAGCAAATAGGAACATTGATAAGAGATCTAAACAATCATTTGCCTAAGAGATTGGAGGATGTCTTAACCACAAAAAAATATCCCCTCATTGGTATAACTTGCAAATTGACGCCACAGCCAGAAGCCACTGCATCACACATCCCTTCTCAGAACAAAGTTAACGAAGCTGTAACAATACCAAGTGTTGCAGGGATTGGAACAGGCAAATTCCCCTGGCAAGAAAGTGACTTTTGACAGCTAGTTTGGAAAATTGTTGGCTAGCACTCACTAACGATACATTGATGTACACAGAAGGCAGAACCCAGCCACTTCACTCTTAGACATAAACCCAACAAAGCTGCAAGCATAGATTCACCGAGACATGTGTGTGTGGAATAATCCCACATGAGGAGGCCCAAAGTGGAGACAGCCCAGTGACCACCATGAGTAGAATGCTTCAGCTAACTGGTGATGGAGAATGCTACATGATAAACAAACAAACAAAACAAAAAAAAAACCAGACAGCTTACCAATAAACAGAGCCACATAACTGAATGCCCCAAACATTTTGTTGGTTGTACCCTACATGATTCAGCCTATAAAATTTCAGGCTAGAAACCAGCACAGGAGCATCAGAAGTGGCAGTGTTTGTGGGGGAAGGTGCCAAGCCTGGGAGGAGTGCAGTGGGACCAAGTGTCTCCCTCCTTGACTCTCCCTGCCCCTGTGTCTTCATTGACACCTTCACTATGCTCACTGAGGCCAGCTGAAATGGTGTGTGTATTAACACTCTACCTGCCCGGTCTTGTTCACTCCTCAGTTCCTATAGCATGGACAGCAACGGGGCCTGAAGCCAGCTGTCCATACACAGGTGAGTCCAGTAACTACCAAGGTTAGCAAAGGTTCCCGAGAATACCGCCCACTTACCGGCTCTGGTCAGTAGACCCACGTCAATGTCGAAGTGTGCAGCGGATGTAAAAGGAGACAGTGGTATCTGAGTGTGTCCAAGTACTTCCCTGGAGCTGACCAATGGTGTATCTTTGTGTACACCAGCCTCATAGAGGCTCTGTGTGTATTCATATCCACAGATCAGGATCTGCCTAACAAACTTAGAAATGAAAGAGAAAGTGCTCACCACTCCTTGCGTAGCCAGTTGTGACTGTTTTTTTTTTTTTTTTTTTTTTTGAAGAAATAGCTATGAATTAGTCTCTCTCTGCATCTTTCTTCCCATCAGTCATTTTCTGAAATGAAATCAGGAAGACAATGAGAGAGCTGGGAGCTGATCACAACTGTCTGACATCTGCCTACAACACGTTGTGGGTAATCCCTGGTGAGCAGGTGCTGGGTGACACGCCAGCCTTGCACAGACAGAGGCAGCTCTGGCTCCCACGGAAGGCAGCGCTGCCTTTGCGTGCACCAGGCTGACAGGCAGCTCCTGGGGAGCAGCTCTACAGAAGGAGAGGGGATGGTGAAGATTCCCCAAGAAAACCAGAAGGCGCTCCAGAGAAAGCATTGACTCCCACAATGTTGCACAACCTGAGACCAGAAGACCAAGTCTTCCAAGCGGTGACCTACCCTAACCTTCTTACTTATCTACACAGACAGCAACTAGGCTCTAGTGGTGAGGCCATTTAGGGCTACTGAGCTCTGAAAGTAAATAGCAGGAATATTTTTGGGCCTGCCCTTGCAATCTCCACTTTGCTAGAGATCAGAGAACAATTGGGCTCCTCCTTATCTCTTGCCTAATCTGTTTGTCCATAAACAACCCGAGTACCACTCTGGGAAGAAGTTCCCCTTTCCTCAGATTAAGGTTTAAATCTGATCCTGTAATTCTGATTGATTAAACTCAGCCCTAAACTTGGTGTCAAGGCTGGCCTGTTCTTGAGCCAGCCCCTACCCCAGACCAATCAGCTCTCTCTCAGGCTCACCTGAGCTTGAAGGTAAAGCCCAGCACAAAAAGGTTATCTATAGATGCTTACCAGGTGGACAAGGTATCTTGTGGTCTTTTCATCCCTCCTAACCTTCAGGTCCCTGCTCTGGTGGGCACGCCTCATCTTTTCTCTGCTGGGCTGAGATGAGGGGACCCCTATTCCCATGTTGGCTCCCTACCCCCTCTTGCCTTCCACATGGCAGGAGCTCTGTACTGTTTTCTCTTCCCCTTGCTAGAGTCTTTCTAAAATCCCTTTTTAGTTCTCCCAGGCCTGTGCTCAATTTCCACGTGGGTTTTCAGACCATGTGGCTGTATCCATGCCCCTTCCCTTGATTTGATTCTTCCCTCAATAAACTTAATGGTTTACAAACTTTTTCTCAGTTTGTTTCTTCCAATTCTTTGTTAAAAACAGATACAAACTCGAGGTTTGGAGTTTAAGGACTTTTCCTGGCCCCGCAAAACCTATTAGAGTGGGGCTGGGATGTTGTACTCTCACTAGAGAATAACCCTCATTCACCTACGGGGAGCTGGTCCTCACAGCCAGACCAGAGAGACTCTGGGCAAAGTCACGCACAGGTCCAGGTGGGCCTCTGGGTCACTCCTCCCAGGTAGGTCACTTCTGGATAGCATGTGTCACCTGTGCTGAAGGCTGGCACAGTGATGGGTAGCAAAGGAGCATCTTTCAGGCAGGTGGTGCTTGGGCAAGGATGCCCGCACTGGAGGGGATATGTGGAGAGCATGGGACCCTTCTCTGGGTCTGAGGAGCTGCTCTGTGGAGGGAGGGACATGCAAGCTTCCTAAGGAAAGCAGCAACAGAGTGCGTTAAGGATTCTGTCCGGCCCTGTGCAGGAGAGGAGGCCCCGACAAGCCAAGCCCAAACTCAATTATGCTATGTGGTGAGGCTTCCTGGGCACGGGGAGAACCCACAGGGAGAAAGAGGAGTGAACTGGACTGGAGGATTAGAGGGGTGTGCAATGTTAAAGAGAGGAGTGTTGCATAAAGAGTTCCTCCAAATTGAAACAGTCCCTACTAGAAGGAGGAGAGAGGCTCCTTTAAGATTTAGTAAGCAAAAACCATTAGTTTCAGTACATCCAAACTTAAGATTCACAAGGCCTCCTCCCCAAGGTTAAATGTGTGGGGGAGAGGTGGGCTTTTCCCACCAGGAGGGCTGCGGCAAGTGTGGCAGCGAGCTCCAGGGACACAGCTGTCCCAAGTGGTTTGAGCTACGCACACTCCTGGAGTACCTCTCTCCCAAAATATTGTAAGTAATCCCTGCCCCACACTCCTGTAAGCAAATCCTGCCCTCACTCCTGTAGAAACCCCTAACTTATGCTCTGTAGGTAGCCCCAAAAGACTCATTGCTTCATCACGTTGGACTTTGGTAGAATCCTTACTTAGGTCTATGGTTGGTGAAGAGATTTACTCCTGTCTCCCCAGGAAAAGTCACACAACAGAGTGGGAATGCACTTAGAAGTTTATGTCTCTTTCAATTTTTTAAATTTATTATATATATATATATATATATATATATATATATATATATATATATATAGTTGCACACATAGACCCCCTCTCCCCTGCCCCACTCTGCTGAGGGTCTTCAGTGGGGTTCTTGGTATTCATTGTGGGGACCAAAAGACTCAGTCTCTGCAGGGGTGGGGAAACATGGCGTCTCAGGCTGTTCCCACCCACCCTGATGCTCTCACAATCTTTCTGTCCCTGCTTCTGTCATGATCTCTGAGCCTTGGTGGGCAAGATAGGGATCTGATTTAGTGTCACTTTTTCTATAGGCTCTGGATCTCTGTTTTGAGAGGTTTGAGTGACCACAGTGTCTGTTGCCATTTCCCTGGTACTGGTTTTCAGATTAGCCATGAGAACAGTACTCGTGTCATTGCTTCTTCTGTCATAACTTCTGGGCCTGGCCAGATGAGGTGGAGGTGACCCATTTCATGGTAGACAGTCAGCTCTCTCTTCTTTTTGTTTTAATATATTTTATTTACTTTCTTATTTGAGAGAGAGAAAGAAGGAGAGAGAGAGAGAAAATGGGTGCACCAGGGCCTTCAGCCACTGCAAAAGAACTCCAGACACATGCGCCCCTTTGCGCATCTGGCTTACGAGGGTCCTGGAGAATTGAACCGGGAACCTTTGGCTTTGCAGGCAAATGCCTTAACCCCTAAGCCATCTCTCCAGCCCAGCTCTCTCCTCTTGATGTATCCTTGTTCTCCACCATATTCTCCTCTGACTGTAAGATAGGACAGATTCTTCAATCAAAAGTGAGAACAGATTGAATAAAGGGGCAAGCCTAGTTATTAGAGAGATATACTCCAAGTTTGCATGTTGGAACCCTCCTCACAAGATGATGTGGTGGGAAAAAGGCTTTGGGAGGGATTAGGTCAGGGGGATGGAACTTCAATGAGAGAGAGAGATTGGATTCCTTATAAGAGGCCCTGGAGAGGTGCCTGACCGACCCTTCCACCATGTGAGGGCATAACAAGGAGGGACTGTCTTTGAATAGGAAGTAAGCCACTTGTGTCTGTCAGCACCCTTGAAATTGGACCACCACTTCTAGAATGGTGAGAAAGAAACTTCTGTGGCTTATAAGCCGCTAGGTTTACTACATTTTGATAACACAGCCCGAGTTGATGGAGATCGGGGAAGTCGTGAATGACTGAAGAGGGCTCAGCAGCGTGGGTGGCACAAGGACCGTGCTGACGTTCAGAGTGTCCTGTTTCTTTGAACAAACACTCAGCACAGGACAGGGCTGGGGTCATCTTCCGGGACATGCCTGGAGCAGACAGAAGTGTGGCAGGACCTCTTAGCACCATTGTTGAGATGTCCTTTGTGCTGGGTGGGACTCCCAGGGTCACAGAAGTTTGGTGCATACCCTCAGTCTTTCTGGCACTGGCTTTGGCCCAAGTGGTGAGGACCTGGCCCTGCACAGGCTGAGGAGAGAGAGGTTGGAGCTTAGAGGACAGACCGATGGACTTGGAAACTGACCTATGGGAAGGAAAGGGACAGATCTGGGTCCACATGCACTAGATCTTCCCAAGCACGGCCCAGGAGAGGCCAAGCCCGGGAAGCTCCAGATTCAGACCCATGGCAGGATTTCGGAGACCGTGCCACCAACGCATAGCTCTGTTGATGACTGCAGCTGTCAAGTCCAGAAAATGTGGCAGATCACTTGCTGGGCCTCTGCTCAGGGCTGGGGACTGCTCTGGTCTCCCTCTCAATGAATGTCAAAAGGTTACGTAAAGTACTGCCACCATCTATCTGTAGGCAGCACCAACCAAAGGTGCTGTCTCCAAGCGTGGCATGCTGTGTAACGGGCACCATCCAATAGCATGTGTGCATATGACCATGATACTGTGTCCCTGGGCTCTGCTGCCACTGAGGCTGGGACCAAAGAGTGGTGAGCACAAGATGAGACCCAAAGGGGTACAGCCACAGCTTGTTACTGAGACATGTGCTTAAGCCAGAGAAGAGATGGAAGTCCGACCTAGGGCAAGTCTGGTGGCGGCTTCCCAAACAGAGGGAAAGGGGTGGCTCACTCAGGCAGACTTTGAACCCACCCAGCTTCTCCAGGGATTCCAGTTCACAGTGTGTTGTGTCCTGACTGGCCGGTGTCTGAGCTCACCGGACAACTCTGACAAGCAGGGTGAGCCAGACTTGGGGAACACGCCCCTTGCTGCATCCGTGTTTCAGGATGCTGTGTTTTAGTTCACACACACACACACACACACACACACACACACACACACACATATACACATACATACCTGCCCTGGGTCCCTATTTATGTCCTTGCTTGGCTTTTCAATGAAAACACAACACAGATGTGATCCCAGCAAGGCCCCTTTTGAGGGTCCACGTCTGTCTCTCACAGCGAACCCCTGGGAACTGATGAGTGATGACACCACCCTTCCTTTGTGTTCTGGGGATCAGTTTACCACAGAGAGCCCTTTCCCATCCAGCCTGGATGACACAAACTCTGGTTGCCCTTCCTATTCCTAGGACAAGGCCAGAGTTTTCCTCCAATTCTCTCTGTGCCTTGTAAATGATTGTTTCCTTGTTCAAGTGGGATAATTGGCCAGTAGTATACAACGGTAGGATGTTCCTCTCCTGCAGATCCTGGAACCTTGTCCACCCTCGGCCTGCCAGGCACGGAGCCCTCCTGAGAGTGGAACATCCTTGTGGAAAGCATCTCCACACACGATCTCATCAAGCTCCTCTTCATCCCCCCTGTCCAGTCTCCTCTCTCCTGGCCTTTCCTAGCTGTGTTGGTCTCTAGAAGGGAAGAGCCCTTTGGCCCAGCATTAAAACGTTCTCACACCTGGCTGTCAGAGCCCCTCCCCTCTGGCAGTATCCCTCCTTCCAGGGCTGGGCCAGACCTTTCCTGTAAGGTGTCTCCTTCCTCACCTTAGAGGAGGACAAAGTCACCCTCCTTCACTGTTTCATGGCTCCCTGGTGGGATGAATGAATCCCCTTAACAAAGACAGACTGACAGGAGACAAAGGGACCAGCATTAACACGGTACCTCACATAGACAAGAGTCCCATGGAGAAGTGGGTGTGTCTACAAGCTGGCTCAGAGGTCAGGCCCTAAAACCACCACCACTAAAATGTGGAGAGGAAGGGCGTCATAGACAAGGATGGGGAGGTGACCAGGAGGAGCCAGTGCATAAGGTGAGTGTTGCAGGCAGGTTCACATTGCTGGTAGAAATCACCCAACCAAGATTAGCTTGGGGGGGAGAAAAAGAGGTTTATTTTGACTTACAGGCTCAAGGGGAAGCTCCATGATGGCAGAGGAAAATGATGGCATGAACAGAGGGTGGACATCACCTCCTGGCCAATATCAGGTGGACAATAGCAACAGGAGAGTATTCCAAACACTGGCAAGAGGACACTGGCTAGAATACCCAGAAGCCCGCCCCCAACAATACACTGTCTCCAGAGGCATTAATTTCCAATTGCCATCAGCTGGGGAGACTAGCATTCAGAACACCTAAGTTTATGGGGGACACCTGAATGAAACCACCACAGTGAGGTTTATTCTGAAGTTCAGGCGGGTACTTTCCTTCTGATGAGAATGCAATGATTCCAAATTGCACTTCAGGGGGCTGGGAAGATGGCTCAGCTATTAAAGGCATTTGCTTGCAAAGCTTGGCAGCCCAGGTTCAATTCCCCAGTGTCCACATAAAGACAAATGCATAAGGTGGTTTGTGCGCCTGGAGTTTATTTGTGGCGGCAAGAGGCCTTAGTTTGCCCATATTCTTTCTTTCCTTGCAAATAAATAAACAAATCAAAGCATGCTTTAGTTCTTGCAACATAGAAAGGGACATTCTGATATTGACGCAAAACATACAGTTCTCACCTGAAAGGAGGTATAGTTTATTCTGGAGCCAAATGTGAGTGACTATGGCTGGGGAACATAGATTCAGGTTATCCCAAATTCCATGTTCCAACCTGTTAATAATTTCATAGCCTGTTTATGGTTTCAAAACAATGAAGGTCATAAACAAAAGTACTTTTCAAATGCATTGGTGGACCCAGGTAGGTCTGTTACAGCAAAGCCAAGAAATCTATACCATGGGCCTCAGATGGTATATAGTGACATTCTTAGCCTTTGGGTTGGTGGAAGCTAGTGGTCTGTCATTATATTCCAAAAAGGTTTCATCTGATCACCAGGTAGTCACAGGATGTTAGGTCAGGCACAAAGGTGGGAAATAGATGGCTATTAAGGGGCTATAAATAAACCAAGGTAGGGGCTGGAGAGATGGCTCGGTAGTTAAGGAACTTACCTAAAGTCTAAGGACCCAAGTTCAGCTCCCTAGTAGCCACATAAAACCAGATGCACAGAGTGGCACGAGCATATGGAGTTCATTTGCAGTGGCTAGAGGCCTTGACATGCCCATTCTCTCTCTGTCTTCCTCTTTCTCTCTCTTTTAAATAAATAAATAAATAAAATATTTTGAAAAAGAGATAGTCCAAGGTAATTTGGCTCCAAATCTGCAACATTCCATCCCTGTACAATCACAGAAGTTCCATTAGTCAGTCAGCCCTGAAAGATTTTTGAGGTGGGTGCAATTGCCTCTTGGGAACTTGAATTCACACCAGAGGCTTCCTGTGTAGGTGAGAATTCCTCTTACAAAAGGATGACATCAAACTGTGAGAACAGCTTAAGCCAGTGAAGTGCTTGCCTTGCAAGTATGGAGATCTGAGATCACTCCCCAGAATTCATGGAAAACGTTGAAAATGGTGGTGTGCACTTGTAACCCCAGCTCTGGGAGGTGGAGACAGGGGGATTCCAGGGACTTGTTGGCCAGCCAGTTTAGTTTAGTTTAACTGGTGAACTCCAGGCCAGTGAGAGACCCTGACTCAAGACAAGACGGGCAGTGTTCCTGAAGACGGGCACCTGAGGGTGCGCTTGGGCCTCCACATGCATATAAACACACGTGCCTGAGCACCTGTACACACAGAGACGTGCATGCATGCGCCCACTCACTTCAGAGGCCTGTCAGTCTCCACTTTGAGAAGCTGGTTTTGTGTCCTGGCTAGTTCTTGGTAGAGTTGATAGGCCATTGAGAATCAGCCCATCTAGTAACCGGGGTTAGGGTAGGAAAGCTGGCTGTTTCCTGGTTAATGAATATTTGTAACTGATTCCAATCGGCTGGGTTTGTGGGCTTGTGCCTGCTTCCACACCTCTGGACTTCTCTGGTGGGTGTTTGCTCTTCAAGGGGTGGTTGGAATCAGGGAATACATGCCTGGTACTGAACACCTAATCAAAAGCCTATGGCAGGGGAGGTCATGGGCCTTAGGGGTATAAAGCCTGCTCTTGTCTGACTAAATGCATATATTATGCTTACTAAACTGCCCTGTAAGTACTACACTTAATGTTCATGTTCATATATTAACCCTTCTCTCACTTTGGGTTAGAGAATCTTCTCTTTTCACATGCTGGAGACCACTGGGATGACCCAAAAGGCAACATAGTGCTGAGAAGAAGTAACGGAGGAGTGTCCAACACTGAAACATCTCTATCACACCCTCCAAGGCTCAGGGCCCATTGTGGAAGAGGTGGTGAGAAGAATATAAGAGCCAAAGGAAGGGTACGACTCCTTACAATGCAACTGTCTGGACAGAAATTGACCTCAATATCCACGACCTTACAGACAATAAACCATGATAATTTCCTTCCCTTCCCTACTTTCCCCTTCACAACTCCACTCTTTATCATATCCCCTCCCTCTAATGGAGATTAGTCTCTCTTTTATTTTGATTTCATCATCTTTTCCTCCTATTATGAGGGTCTTGTGAAGGTATTGCTAGGCACCACGCACATGCCCAGGAGCGGGTAGATTTCTCCTATAAACTCAGGTTGATTGGGATACCTGGTGTGGGTGTGTCCAGGGGTAATGGCACAAATGCTAAAATACATGCCCCCCCAGACCCATAGAGAGGGTGGGACATTTTTCTCTTTCTTTCCAAAACTGGCAGTAATGTTTTGGGGGTCTTCAGACAGGTAAGATCACTTTTTATTTTTTATTACTGTCTTAACTTTTAATCTTTTTGAAAGGGCACATTTTTAAAACGCATTTCATTTTTTTTTCCCCCTGAAGATCCTTGTTCATTTATGTGGGCTTGTGGGCTACATGTAGCCTACAGTGGCTTTTGGGCTCCATGTGGTGTATCTTTCTTCTCCCCATTTTATCTTCCCTCCCAGTTTTCTCCCTTCCCTACATCTTCATGAGATCTGAATAAAATGTGGCATTTTAAAGTCGTTCTCTTGAATCTGGAATTGCCAATTCTTTGGTTAGTTTGTAGATGTGAACTCAGGGCTTGAAGTTCCAGGAGGAACCCCATAACTCCAACTTGTTCCCATTACAGATTCTCCCTGATAGTTCATCAAATGCAATAGCTCAGAATCATCCTCCTGCCAAAGACTCATTTCAATCCTCTCCTGCGTCATGTATTCTGGTCATGTCTATTAAGTCTGGAATTTTCATTTGACCCCCTAGTCATGTCACTATGGAACAATTAAAACGACTAGCAAAACTGGAATTTCAACTTTATTTTGTTATAATTAATTTAAACTCAAGTGGTCATAGGGCTAGCAGCTTTTGAATGGGAGAGCACAAGTTTAGTGGAGAAAATGGAAGTTTAGTGAAGAGAAGTTCCCTGACCCAGGCTCCCCAGTAGGCTGGTGATGAGGCGAGGGGCTCCCAGGCCTGCTGCTGAAGCTGGTCTGGCTGCTTCGCTTGGCTCAGTTACTGAGCACTGTAAATCGACAGGAAATCGGGGTCCACAGACCCTTTCTGGTCCCACTGCACTCCCACTCAGGCCCATGGCCCCAGGGGACTCATGATGGACAGGAGCAGCAGTGAGCTCAGGTGCAGATTCCTTGGCTGTCTCTGCTCCCCACTGTGTCTAAACTGACCTCTGATCTCCTCTTCTTTGTCCCACAAAGAAATGCAGATTCCTTTTTAATCTCCTGCAGAATGGCTTTGAGATAAGGACAATTTATGTCTCAAGTATGTTAGCAGAATAATGACTGCTAATTCAATGAGTCCTTTCATTGAGCTCAGACTACCCATTGTCCAGTCTGCAGGAAAGGAGGGGGGCTTGTGGGGAGCCATTCTAGGCAGCCAGCAGGGACTGCACACCAGATGGGATTTGTGTCTTAAGCTCAGGGTCACTGTGGAGGACTAGCTGCCCCCAGCTAGGCTTCTCTGGAGGGAAAGAAGCCTTATCCTGGCCCCTCAGGACCCCACTCCCGACTGGCTCTGCTGACCTGGAGAGCATCTAGTCTAAGTTCTTTAACTTCTTCCTCTCAGATTTCTTATGTAATCACAACAAATTCAGTAGAGAAACAGGGGAAAGAAACTGTGATACTTTGAAAATAAGGCAAGAACCATGAGCCTAGGTGCTGCTTCCAGAGGTGGAGCCTGGCAGGCCTCTGCCTCCTTCAAGCCATTTGCTGCAGGTGCAGGTGAAATTCTCAGTCTTCCTGTTTTTTTTTTTTTTTTTTTTTTCTTTTTTTTGCGGTAGGATCTCACTCTGGCCTAGGCTGACCTGGAATTTACTGTGTAGTCTCAGGTGGCTCAAGCTCACCGCAATCCTCCTACCTCGGCCTCCCAAGTGCTGGGATTAAAGGCATCCGCCACCAAACCTGGCTCTCAGTCTTCTTTTTTATTTGATTCTTTGACTAAAATTAGAAATGAACCCAGGGTTTGGGGTTCAAGGACGTTCCTGGTCCCCTAGCATCCTGTTGCATTTCCTTCTGGAAGTCTGGATCAGAACCATGTCCTCCACATCACTTGTAACCCGGGCTTGGCAGAGGTCTGCCCAGTGGCCCAGGGCAATGGATGAGTTCTTTAGAGAAGAGAAAACAGAGGGTAGTTTATCATTCAATAATATGAACCCAGGCACTCACAACCTGAGACAATTACTCTGCAGTATTTTTGTTGTTATCGTAAGAGTTCTCACATACCTTTCAAGTGGAGATGACCAGCCCCGTGTGAGTTGCGTTGTGCTCAGCGCCTGTAGAAGTGCCCATTACTTGTGTGTTTCCTACTAATAGATGGATAATTCGATGAAGGAAGGAGGTGGGCAGAGAGAAAGGAAGGAAGGAAGGAAGGGAGGAAGGATAAAAGCAAGGAAGAGGGACACATATGTTCATGCCTACCCCAGGGCTTTGGGAAGGCCTTTGAAACCTTCTTTCATCTCATTAGTTCTCACAACAGTGCTGTGGGTAGGTCCAGAGAGGTTAAAGTTTAAAGAAATGATGGAGAGAGGTTTATCTGATACACAGAGCAGGGCTCAAAAACTGTCCAGGTACCTGTCAAGAGGCATTAACTGAAGCAGGGCTCTGCTTGCTGTAGGATGCTATGCCTGTTGAGGTAGCCAGGATTAGCAGATAAAAATGTGCTTGAGGCTGGAGAGGTGGCACAGTGGGGAAAATGCTTGCTGCACAAGCATGATGACCTGAGTTGCACGAGTCCGATCCCCAGTGCCCACAGGAAAGCCAGGCATGATGCTGTGCACCTGCAAGCCCCACCCTGGGAGGCAGAGACAGGAGGATCCTTGGGGCTTGAAAGCTCATCTACCTGATTCAGTGACCTCTACCTTCAGTGTGAAGAGCCCATCTAAAAACAAAGTGAAGAGGGGCTGGGGGAGATGGCTCAGTGGTTAAAGGTGTTTGCTTGCAAAACCCACTGCTCTCGGGTTGGATTCCCTGGTACCCACGAAGTCAGATGTACAAAGTGGCCCAATTATCTGGAGATCAGTTGCAGTGGCTGGAGGACCTTGTGTATCCTCTCAATCTCTCTCTCTCTCTCTCTCTCTCTCTCTCTCTGTGTGTGTGTGTGTGTATGTGTCTGTCTCTGTTTTCTCTCTCTGCTTGCAAATTAAACAAAAATAACATTGTAACAGAAATACAGAGGCTACAGTGAACTCAACATGAAAACAACCTGCTAACACACTCGCTGTTGTGGAAGAAGTTTGTAAGAGCCACACAGTAGGTGGAAATACTCTGAGGCATAGCCCTCCTCCCCCAGAAACTAACAGAGGCCCTAATTACCCCACAGTGAGCACTGAGGACCCTACTGAGGAGGACTCTCAGGGTAATGGAGTCCAGGGATAAGAGTATAACCTATGTAAATAAAAATTTATATTTATAATTAAAATTAAAAAAAAAACTAAAAATAATAAAATGGAGAAAATTGAGGAAGACAGTCTATGTCGACCTCTGGCCTGCACACACGTACACATTCACAAACACATATACACTTATATCACACACAATACACATACAAAAAAAAAACCTAGAGCTTCCTTGTACCAAAAATGCATTTGTTGCTTATTCACACGCATGGGGTCCCATGCATGTTATATGACACCCCTGCTTTATCAGACACACAGGTGACATTCAGTCCTGAATCCCCAACCCACAGCGTTCCGCTCTGCTGTTCACTCATTTCAGTGACTGCCTGCCATGAAGACTTCAAACCTAGAGGCTGAGTGTGGAAATGTGCTCCTTCCCTGAACTCCTGTGCCCAGCAGGGCCTTCTGATGTCTTCATGCAGCCCCTCTCGGGAGGAGGTATGGTGGGCCAAGAGGAGGTCAGCGTCTTCAGGCTCACCCTAGCTTGACCTTGGCTGTGGAGGTGGGCTGACTCCTGTTGTTATAGGGTCTGGTGTCACACAAGTAAGACCATCGACTCATGGAATGTGAAGCATAGTTTTATTGGCTGAAAAAGGAAGAAAAAGAAGAAATCTGGTGTGCCAGGTCTGCATCACAGAGTTCGGGATCTTAGGATGCAGCCTCGACTGCTGGGAGTGTCGGCTTTTGTTGGAGAAGACCACAAGGTGTTCATTGTAAAAACAGGATGGAAGTTAAAATAAAAAGCCAGGCCAAACTGAGGCAAGAAACATTCTATGCTATGTAATCATAAAGGTATTTAGAAACAGAGAGGTACAGGAAGGTTATGGTACATGGCACAGAGAGGGCCATGCCATTCTTAGATAACAGAAAACACCTGCGTTTTGCACTAAGGCCTGCGTTAAGGATTCCTGGAACTCCTCCTTTACCTGTCAGGAAGATCAGCTTGGGTGGTGGCCTCCATCACGTGTGCCTAAAGGCCAGGGCCGCACCGGAGGATGTTTCACCCGGTCTAGTGTGTCCCTTCACATTCCATTTTCCACTGACTTCGTCTTGGTGCCTGCTGCTGAGAGCCTGGCTCCGAGGAAGGAGCATGGAAAAACCCAGTGTGATCTCACAGCCAGCCGTCTTGATGAGCCCATGGAGAGGGTAGCTGAGCAAGATCCTTTTCCAATGAGCCCGGCTAATTGAAGCATCCAGGTTTCTTTCAGGACAGCCCCCGCCCAGCAAGCCTTTGTTAGTTAACGAGCTGCGGGTCTTTGGCCAACACCTCTGAGAAATAGGTGACAAATTAGCTATTGCTCATTGTCAGGGTATATTGGATATTTGAAAGAGGAAATGGTCAGCTCTTAGGAAATTCAGTTCCATTAACGGTAGCAAATATCCGTCTTAGGCCTGTAACTGCCTACTACTTTGATGTGCAGCTGCCCCTCGGGGGTATGGTTCAAACTAGAAGATTCATTAGTCAAGAAACAGGATTTCCAGTGGAAACTTTGGTGAAAGCCAGTGGACATGAGTTGAACTCCAGTCTCTATGTGTCCTCCTCCATCACTCCATCAGGGACAGTAGAGAGGGTCTAACATGACACAGGGCTGCCACCCCATGAGTGATGGTCCCATGATAGAGATGACCAGAAAATGGGACTCAGAGAATCCCCTGAGAGGGTGGGACAGGGAGGCCCAGGCAGACGAAGAAGAAGGCAAGAGACTGTGTTCCGTGGAGTGGACTGGCTCCCAGCTGGGACTCGGGCTGGGCAGCGAGGACTGAGCAGCACGCTGGTGTCTGGTCCAGGGAGCAGGCTGGATACTTTCCCATGGGATCTGCTGGTGGTGGTGGGGGGCGGGCGTGGCCCACAGGAACAGAGCAGGCTGGGGCCGGGGGTGGGTGGGGGGAGCTGTGACTTGGCGGCAGCAGTACATCTGCCAGACCAGGGAGAAGGGAGTTTGGAGACCAAAGGTGATAAAAACTGGAGAAACAGATCAGTGAATCCAGTAAAACTGCGTGTGCACATGCGTGCACGTGGGTGCTTGTGTGTGCACACAGACTTGGCTGAGGCTGCGGAAGCAAACACAGCAGCTTGGGTGGCTTGAATCCAAGGAATGTGCTGAGGAATGCATTGTCTCATAGTTCCTGAGGTCACGGGTGTGAGATCATAGTGCCAGGAAGGCTGGTTCCCTCCACGCTTTGGGGGTGGGGGTGATCGCTTTCATGCCTTTTCCGAGTTTCAGGTGGGTGCTGGAGATCTGTAGCATTCTCTGACTTATGCACACATCATGCTGACCTGCTTCCACTGCCCCATAGCATCTCGTGTGTGTGTGTACATGACTGTGTGTCTATACACATGCGTGTGGTGTGTGTGTGTTTGTGTAGCAAGACTCAAGGAGACTCCAGTGAGGACATCAGGTGTAGAGGCCCAAGGCCCCGCCCACTCCTGTATGACCTCAGCCTAACTAATCACATCTGCGGTGACCTTATTCCCAAACAATGGGTGCTCTTAGAAGCAGCTAGTTAGGACTGCAGCATATAAATTTTGGGATGGACACAGGCACCCCATAACTGTGTGTGTGTGTGTGTGTGTGTGTGTGTGTGTGTGTGTGTTGGTTTCTGTCCTCTCCTGCAGAGGCAGGAATTGTCATGGGGAGGCAGGATAAGTATGCAGGGGAGAGCAGTGGTCAGATCCAGCTCTAGCTGGAGTTTATGAGGAGGTTGGCCTGCTGTCAGTGTTTTATAGACACCAATCTACTCACTCCCCAGTACATCCTTGCACAACAGATGACAGTGCTGTCACTTTACAGCTGAGAGATCTGGGGTGCAGGCAACGTGACTTATGAAGTATCACAGGCAGTCAGTAATTCACAGGGTCTCCCCCGTCACCATGGAGGTGATGGAAGGCCAGCCCAGCAGGTGGACAAAGGGCAAGGCCACCTTGCACACAAGACACGCAGTGGACACCCAGCCCAGGCAGGTGCAGGGCAGAGCCATGCCCGGGTGGGTGGGGCACAATGAGATATGTCAGAGTCTCCTAGGACTTGTCTTTGCCAAGTACTCAGGTCCAGGGCCTTACAGCTGTGCGCCCTAGAGACGAAGTTGCTCAGTGACTTGTCAGTACAGGGTCACTGTAGACAGAACTCCACTTCGAACAGCAGGACATGGATGGACAAGCAGGGAGTTACGGCCAAGGCAGGGGGTAGGGGCTACAGGGGATGGAAAGATATTAATAGGGAAAGTAATTTTTATTAATCAACCTAATGGCAGGGCATGGTGCCCAGGCATCACATGGGGCTGCTGGAGGATGGGGCATTGGCTCAGCTGTTGAGGAAAGTCAGATATTAGGGGAGCTATGACAGAGTTTACAAGGTTCTACACATATAGGCTTAGGAGAGGGACCAGAAGCTGGGCCAAAGTTGGGCAAAGCAAAGAGTCCTTGTTAACTCCAGCAGAGTCAGCACAGGGAAGAACAGGGTGAGGACCTTGGCCCAAAGCTGGCATTGGACGTGGAGAGGCTTCTGAGCCCATGAGTAGGTAGTGCCCTCAGCACCTGCCCTCCTCAGGGAAGGAACAGAGACCAACAGCGGAAGAGGAGCGTCAAGGGAAGTGACGTGTAAGAGCTTTGAAGCTTGAATTCTGCCTTAAAGTCAGTGAAGCCAAGTTAACCAAACGGCACCCAACTCAACCCAGAGAGAAAGCTCCCCGCTGGACCTTCTTTTTCTGTTAGTGCAAATGGGCCAAGGACATGCTCTGCTCTTCAGGATCAGTGACCAGATGAGCTCGTGTGGACTTTGGCGTATCTGGCTGCACATTTGGACCCACTATACCTGTCTGTGGGCTTGTATAGCTGCTGGAGCCAGGTGCAGACAGGCCGTCTCTAGAGAAGAGTAGATCTGTACTTATCAGGACCTGAACCCAAGTGGCAAAGACTGCCACCATCTTCAGTGGGTCATACCACCAGATTAGCTCCTCCTGTGACCATTGAAACTGCCTTGAATCATTTCTGGAAGGTGTGGATGCTAAAATACCATGGTGTGGAGGGAACCTGGCGGTGCCTCCCATCACACTGGAAGACTTTCTTTCCAGAGGGTCTTCAGTGTGCAATTAGATTCAAGTCTTCCATGCTGAGCCTAGACAGTGCTTCTCCAGGCAGGAAGCCCAGCATGGGCCAATGCAGGATACATCACAGAGAGGTCATGGGCGATGAACCAGAAAGCACACGGAGTGGAGTGACAAGTCAGACAGCACCGGTCTTCCGTGCAGAGATGCACTTGCTCTGTCCTGCATGAAAGAGAGAGCTATCTGTGCGCTCAGTAAACATGCATCCCGAGCCTCAACCCTGAGCAGATGAGTGTGGGATGCTAAGAGCTGTGATCTGAGTACACATTGACCCCTGGGAGATTCGGTTAGAATTTACTCCTTACTCCTTGTTGTGAGATAGGATAGTATGAAAATCTCATCCAGCCGGGGCCTCTGGGACATTGCTGTGCTTACCTGAGGTCGTCAGGCTGGAGCCCCATGATTGCTTCATAGGACAGAGAGAGCCCAGCACACGCAGACACACAGGTGTGCTTTTGTCACTTACCAAGGACTACCCTGGACTTCCTCAGGACTCTTCCAGTAAGAAGGCTGTCATCTTACCTTGACCCTCCAGAACCATGAGCCTCTTCTTCAGAGCATACCATCTGCAGTAGTGTGTTCTTTGTAATAGGAGATGAACTAAGACACAGGGGGTCATTGAGAGACTTTAAGCAGAAGAGGAGGAGGGGGCTGGCTTTGTGGAGACATTCTGTCACCTGATGGGGAAGGCCGGGGAGGCGACATTGAGGGAAGGGTCCATTGGGACTCTGAAGTCTCTAGCTCGGAGCTGTGGCTGTGGGTGAATGGGGATCATGAGGGAGGGGATGTGATCAGACCAACACTCTCCTATGGTGTGCTGTGACACACAAACTTCTCTGTAGTGTCAGCTGAGTTCTCCATAGCTGACATCACCTCAGACAGGCGAGCAGCTCTGAAGACCGCAGCCCACAGCCTTTCACCACGGGAAATGGGAAGTGCGTCTGTCATGTGCACTGGCATGGAAATACGCGAGAGCCCCAGTTGGGGAAGGTGGAGTATTGCTTTTGTCTTCGGAATGGTTTGGTGAATAATCTCCTTTGGGTCACGACGAGTGCTCCACACTCTCCATTAGGGAGGACGTGACTGTGTCCCCATCCATTAATCCAGAACTCCCAAATCTGAGTCATCACTCAGACCTTGGGGTCAGAGTTGACATCATTGATCCAACTGTCTGGAAAATTACATGATGACAGCGCTTTCTCTAATCATCCATCAGGAAGAAAATCATTCGGTCCATCGTACAGTTCTTGCTCTCTCAAGGTTTGCCATCTCCCCTAACCCCGCCATGGATCAATATCAAGCTAGCTTCTTAAGTGCATTTTTAATGACTTCTTGACACCGTGGAGAACAACTGGACAGAGCGCACACAGGCTGCTCTCCCTCGCGAGGCCTGCGGCTTCCAGCTCGGGCACGGGGAGGTTCTCCTCCTTGTGCTATCAGGCAGTTGTTGCAGCTTGTGGAAAGGGATTCAACTTGTGGTGGACATAAATACAAAGTTTACAACACATGTCACCGAAGCTGTCTAGGAACCTCTTGGCCGGCTGGCATTTCTCCTCTCTATCAACCTGGGCTGAGATCACTCTGCTCATCAGACAGGTGACAGTAGGAATCCCTAGGGACCAAAGATGAGGGACAGAGTGCAGGAAACAAGGCCGGAGACCAGGTGGTCCATGGTGGATGCAAACACGATGGAGAGAGGGTGATGGGACCCACCTAGGCTGTGTACCACACCACTGTGACTTTGGGTTCTGAGCTCCTACTGCTGAGCCCAGTGTCTGCATTACTCCTTGAGTTGGCTTTGGTTGTTCCAAGCAGGCAGGAACTGTAGAAGGGCACGTGAAGGCGTGCCAGCGCTGCTCCTTGTGGAGGAAGGAGGGTCACCACACGCAAGTTTGCTGCTCAAGAACACTTTCCACTTCCTCAGAGCAGCCTGCCTGTCTGGGATCAGGACTCCTGGGTCAATACGAGGACACTGCCACCACTCTGTGCTGATACCAGGCAAGGCACATCACCAGCACAGAAGTTCCTGTTACTGCAAAACAGGACTGAGACCTAGCAATGTCATTTCCAGCAAGGAGTGATGTCTGCTCCAGGCTGAGCTCACATATCACACAGCGGGACAGTCTCTACTTCTGTACCCACAGTGGACAAGCTTGTTTTCTTCCAGGTTACTTTCCATGATAACTCAGGCCTAGTGTCTTGTCTTGGTATATCTCAAAAGGCAACAATAAGAATTAAGTAATAAAAGCTGAGAAATGAGGACAGGTGACTGAGTCCAATCCGGTGTGCTGTGTGTCAGATGGGCTTGGGTGGGGGTAGCTCTGTCCTTCAGACAAGCTGGACATCCTGTGCAGTGTCAGTGGGAGGGGTGAAGGCCAAGAGTAATCAATCAGAAAGCACAAACCAAGAGTCTTGAGCAAAAAGGCCACAGCATCCCACGGCACCTGTCTCAGCACATCATCCCCTCAACATATTTCTAAAGCATTCTTCTTCACTTTTCCATCCTTTATTAAGACAGCATCTCACATGCCCCAGGCTGACCTTGAACTCCAGGTAGCTGAGAATAACCTTGAAATTCTAATCCTCCTGTTCCCGTCTCTCCGCTGCTGAGATTACAGATGTGCACTGCCACACCTCATTTGAGGCACGGGGAATCAAGCCGAGGGCTTTGTGTGTGACAGACAGCCGCTCTACCAGCTGCGCTCATGTCCCCAGCTCCACTTTTGTGTCTTTATGGGCTTGGGTTTGGGGAACTGACAGAGACATGCGCAGATATTATTCCATTATAGAGAACTTCAGGACTTTTTTTTTTTTTTTTTTTTGAAGTAGGGTTTCACTCTAGCCCAAAATGACCTGGAACTCATTCTGTTCTCCCAGGCTGTCCTTGAACTTATAGTGATCCTCCTACCTCTGCCTTCCAAGTGCTGGGATTACATGTGTCATCACACCCCGCAGGATATTTTTATAAGTACTTGACTTTCTACTAAATTCAAAATTCTAGTGCAGCACTTGGGCTAGCTTCCCTGAGTTCATAACTGTCTGGTCACATTATAGGTATATTTCTGCAAGATCAACCCTCCTGGAAAGTTTCGGCCGCTATAAATTACCAGGGCCATTTTTAAAAACTAAACAAGACAGTCATGGAGGCACAGGATACTGTTATAGTAGCCTGGTGATGCTCTCAATGTGGAGATGGCATCTCAGCACCACATGGCTCCTCTCCTGCCTGACTCCAAGTACCAGGGCAACCATTATCCTGACCTCAGGCATGCTGCATCCAACTGGCGCCATCTTCTTACTTCAGACGCTCTCTGTCATGTCTCGATTACTTTCCTCAGCTCTGTGCTCCTGAGATTCCCCACTGCAGCTCCAAGTTCTGCATTCACTCCTTCTTCTGAATTGTATTCCATTGTAGAGACACACATTAAGGGGTGTACTCACCCCTGTGCTGGTGGACTTATGGGCTGTTGGCAGTACGAGGCTGCGGTGAGCAACGCTGCTCTAAATGGCCTGCACATTCACAGATCTCGTTTGGAGCTTCTTCCTAGGGAAGTGGTTACTGGCGCACCAGGTATCTATATTTTGCGTATTAGTGACACCTTAAGGACTCACCCAGTTTGAACCCAGGCCCTTCACTAGACTGCATGTTTGTCCGAGCTGCTTCCCACTCTCCATCACTTAGTGACCTCTCTCATTTTCATTTCAGCCATCAGAATAGGGCCAAACATTTTCTCATTGTCAATAGTATTCTCTTTTCTCTCAGAAAATATAATTTGCATAGCCAGGCAAGGTGACACAGACTGGTAACCTCAGGTACTCAGGAAGCTAAGGCAGGAGGATCACTCAAATGTTTAAGGCACCTGGATCACAGAACAAGTTCAAGGTCAGCATGGGCAACTTACTGAAACCTTGTCTTAAAACTTTAAAAAATGCCTTAAGAAGCTTGCCTGTAAAGCTTAAGGACCAGACTTAAACCTTCAGTACCCAGATGCACAATGTGGCACATCTGGAGTTCATTTGCACTGGCTAGAAGCCCTGACACGCCATTCTCTCTATCTGCTTCTTTCTCTCTCAAATAAACAAATAAAACATAAAATATGAAAATAAGGTTAGGGCATAATTTAGTGGTACAGTGTTTGCCCAGCATGTGCAAGGCCCTGGGTTCAATTCCAGTACTATAAATAGTAGCTCTAGTAGTAATAATAATAATGGTAATGAGCTGGACATGGTGGCGCACGCCTTTAATCCCAGCATTTGGGAGGCAGAGGTAGGAGGATCGCAATTAGTTCAAGGCTACCCTGAGACTACATAGTGATTTCCAGGGCAGCCTAAATTAGAGCAAGACCCTACCTTGAAAAAAAAAGTGATGAATTGAGGAAAGATGTGAGAAAAAAAAAATATATATATATATATTGGTTTTCCAAGGTAGGGTCTTACTCTAGTTCAGGCTGACCTGGAATTCACTATGTAGTCTCAGGGTGGCCTCTAACTCTAAGCGATCCTCCTCCCTCTCCTGAGTACTGGGATTAAAGGCATGTGCCTCTACACCCGATGAGAATATTAAAAATATTTAGTGATCTTGACTCACCTTCGGGAAAAAAAACCAAACCCATGTGTTTAGTATATTTCCCCCAACATGATCAAGCTGATGGACACATGATACTGACTGATGAACAAGAACTCTGTGGTCTGTGTGTCGTTAGGCTGCCAGCTTTTCCACACTCTCAGTCACGGCAAGTGCATTCCCAGCACATGTACAGGATTTGAGACTAAAACTTCCTGAGAAGCATAGTATTTATTGGTAGGCACTGCAGTTTTCTTATCTATTTCTCAATAAAGCTTAAAATCAAACATAAAAAAAAAGTTAAACTGACACCAGGGAGCTTACCTTCCTCCCAAAATGGAGCACAGTATTTAAGCACCCAACAGCCAAAACCAGTGTCCATAATCCAGTGGAAATCACATCAAGTCGGGGAGCAGAAAAAAACATCCAGACAGGGAAACAGATAAGCTGATGGATCCCAGAATCAGTAATCTTTGTTATTAATGCCTGCTCTAAGCGGGCAATGTACTAACAGGAAACATGGACAGAACTAGACAGAATGGCTACAGTAACTAATAATCACACTGAGCAAGTTGGCAGGATGTAAGGTTAATGCAAATCTTAAATAGAGGTTAAATCTCTGATTTTTTACATGCTTGACATGAAAAATTGAACACTGAACTTCTGCAAATGCCATCTCGCATAGTATGAAAAGAACATGAACTATTTAAGGGTAAATCTAACAAGACGCATGCCAGGTATGTGTGCTGGAAGCCACATTATTGGTGAAAGAAGTTTGAACACACCTTAATAAGTGAAGAAACCTCGTATTCATACACTGAATTATTCAGTATTCTAAAGGTTATATTATCTTTTAGCCCATACTTTCTACATTCTTTTTAAAAAGTATTTTATTCATTTTTTTTTTTGAGAGAGAGAGAGGGGGAGAAAGAGAGAGAGAAAGGACACACCATGGCCTCCAGCCACTGCAAATGAACTCCAGACACATGTGCCACCTTGTGTATCTGACTTACCTGTGTCCTGGAGAAACAAACCTGGGTCCTTTTACTTTGCAGTCAAGTGTCTTATCTACTAAGCCATCTCTACCTCCCACTTTCTATATTCTTGATGTCCTGGATGGTGAGGTCCAACTTACTGGGGAGGGACTGCACCTCATTGGGCTAACCAATTGTGTGTGTGTGTGTGTGTGTGTGTGTGTGTTAGGTATTTGCATGTGTTTTGTATGGATGTGCATGCATGTGTATATATGGAGACCAGAGATATTCATAGGGGTCTTCCGCAGTCACTCTCCACCTTACCTTTTGCTGAACCTGGAACTCACAGATTTCCCTAAACTAGCTAGACAGTGAACCCCATGCATCTCTGACTCCCGACTCCTTGGTACTGAAATTACATGCTTGCATCACTACACCTAAATAGATGCCAGGTATTTGAACTCAGGTCCTCATGCTTGCTTGGCAAGCCCTTAACTCACTGAGCCATCACCCAACACATGGACTCTGAAAGAACAAACTACTAACCCCAAGTGCCCTTGTACGCAAGTGTGATGCCTGGAGTCCGTGCTGAGAGCTGCCTCCTCCACCGGCCTCTTTGGCCCCCAGGAAGCTGGATCACTCTATTTCTCTATCTTACTCACCCCAGGGCTGGGGACCAGACACCTGGAGCTAGCTCCCACACCCAGAGTCTACGGCCATTACTTGGAGCAGCAGCCGAAGCCTGCCGCGTCCACCTTGCCCTGTCTTGGCAGTGGAGGTCACAGAAAGGGCTCCAGCTCAAGATCCCCCTTCTGTCTTGCCACCGCTGTAGGTGTAGCAAGTGTTTTCCTTTTGGGAACTGTGAAGAAAGAACTGTTCACTCTATGGTAGTCATGTTCTGATCAGTGGTCCTCATTGTATGTGAATAATAATGTGGTGATTTGAATGTCCATGTCCCCCATAGCCTCGGGTGTTCTTGATTAAGCTTCCTACTTAGTCTCCGGCTAGTCTCCAAGAGTCTCTGGGAGGTGGATCCTTGTTTTAGGAGGTGCGTGACTGAGGGTGGATCCTGAGTCCAGCTCTGAGGAGTGTTGTGAGCCAGCTTGAACTCTGACTGTGGATCTATGAGGTGAGCCCTGACGAAGCTTCCCCTGGAAACTACAAGCCTGAGACAAACCCTTTCCTCTCATCAGCTGCTTCTGGTTTGGTGTTTTGTCCTGGCAACAAGAAGGTAACTACAACAAACCGTGAAACATATCTTTGTAAAAAGGATGGGAGTTATCCCTGGTTGATGTATAAGTTCAGTACAGAAGTCATCAAAATCAGGATGTCTTTCTTTCAGACAGCAGACAGAGAGCTGAGCTCATGGCTCTGGGCCAGAGCACCTGCTTCACGTGTACCAGGCCCTGCGCTCAATGCCCAGCCCCGCAAAAGTGGAAATGAAAGCAACAAAGTGACTCAAATTTATAGAGATTCAAATGACAGAGAGGAGCCAAGACAACTGTTGAAAATGACAAATTAAAACTCTGTGAAGAAAATGTGTAAAAAAAAACACACAGAGGACATTTTTGTGCATTTAGATAAAATGATTTTTTCCCCCAACAAGACAGAAAAGCAGAAAGTATGAAAGCAATTTCTGAGCACTTGGGCTTCGTAACAATAGAAAAGCCCTTGCCCCTCAGAGGCCTTGTTGAGAGAATAAATGGACAGGCCACGGAAGGAGCGCATGAATTCATGAGAAATATGTGACTGGGGACCTGTATTTAGAATATATAAAGAAACATTACAACTCAAAACTAAGCACTGATAAAGTAACCAAGAAACGTGCAAAAGACAGACATTTGGTCAGAACAGGAGCAGGAGTGATTAGCATAACCTTCTCTGTGCTGTGACCTGGCAAAACTCAGTTTAAAGGGGAAGGGTTTACTTCAGTTTGTGGCCCAGATTATGTGGAAGGCGTGGTGGCAGGAGCTGGTCACAGTCAGTCTACAAGGAGGAAGCAGGACGCGATGAGCGTTGCTGCTCAGCCAGCTCTCTCCAGTTACCCCGTCCGGGACCCCAGCCCTCGGGGTGGTGCCGCCCACAGTAACGTGGGTCTTCCCATGTCAACCTACTCAAGATGGTCTATCACAGGTGAGTCCAGCTCCTGTAAAACCGACAATCAACATAACATGATCACACTGAGTGTTTTCAAAAACGGTTATTAACGAGAACACATAGTAAACTCACAAGAGCATAAAACCAAAAGTCCAACTAGAATAGTTAAAGTTGCTGAAACAGACCAAATGCTGCCAAGAATCTGAAGAAACCCAAAGTTTCCTGTCTTGCTGGTGAAAATGCAAGTACTCCTACCACTCTGGCCAAGGGGGCCGTCGTCCATCCTGGGGGCTTATTCAGGAGAAAGAAAACACAGGACCTAACAGACACTGGAGAGTGTACGCCTAATGTCTATAGCAGCTTCCTCCTCATAGCTGTAGCTGGAGAAAACGCAGGCGCTGAGCTCGTGCTACTTAGTAAAGGACTGTACACACACACATGCGCACACACACAAGTTCGACTCAACAAAGCAGAAGAAAGCTAAAATATAAAAATCTGAGTAAAATATCATAATATAAAATATGAAATAATACTAAAACAAGCACAGGTATGTGGGTTACTACACTACATGTACTAAACTTTTTAGGCAGGAGGATCGCCGTGAGTTCAAGGCCAGCATGGGGTGCAGCATGAGTTCCACGTCAGCCTGAGCTACAGTGAGATCCTGCATCAAAACAAACAAACAAAGCAGCAAAAAAACCTACACATTGACCAGTTAGACTTTATGTCACTCTCAGATTGTACACTAGCTGTCCAACACTAAAAGTAAATTAAAATTCAGACAACATAATTAATATGACTTTTTTATAACAGGAAAATGTGCTGATGTGATACACCAAGCTAATTAATTCCTAGAATAACAGCACATTGTTCTGTTAGAAATACATGGAAATGATTTGAGAAAATTTATCTCTAATTTCTGCCATAAACTCATACCAAAAATTTTAATTATAAGTAATATGGTCATGTACTAGGAAGCCAGAACAAGCATTGACACTATAGAAATTGTTAAGGGAATTCAGAAAGTTGAAGATAAACTTACTGACATGAATAGTATCTTCCTGTCATGAATGATTGCCCAATGATAGAAAAAAAAAAAAAAAAAACAATGTTGTTCAAGGTTGCCAATTATCATCACAAATAACAATGAGTTTATGAGAAATAATTTAAAATCTACTAAGTGACACAAAATAAGAACTCAATACTTAGGCAAAAATGGCACCTTTAATCAAGGATGAGGTAATTAACCATTATAAACGTAAATTTTTCCTACCTTCCACTTAACTTTCATTGCAACCTTAGTCACAGCTATAATCGTTTCACGCAGCAAACATGTTGCTCAGAAAGCCTGTGTGGTGAATGATTCTGCAGACAGCTGAGCACAATTTGAAGAAGAAACGGAGGGAGTCATCACTACTCAGCATAGAGGGTCAGTGTCCAAATGCCATCCACATGGAGACGGTGCAGGGCCACGGGCAGCAACAAAGAACCACGGAACTCAAGAACCACGGGTCAGTGCCTGTAGACACCAGGTGCACTTGAAAGCAAAGGTAGGAGGGTCACTGTGAGTTTGAGGCCAGCCTGGGGCTATAGAGTGAGTCACAGGTCAGCCTGAGCTAGAGTGAGACCCTATGTCCAAAAAAAAAAATAATTTTGCCATTCTGTGTTTGACATAGACAGCATTCTTCATAAGCATATGCATGTATCCATGTTTGCAAAGCCATGGGGAATGATGGGTCGCTGGCTGAACTGACTTTTAAAGGAGTACATTTTAAACTCTATCACATTCACAAGTGCATTTCAAGCAGATATTTTTTAATCTACTAAAAATAATATATAACGTGCAGTATGAATACATCTGTAATCATCTGGGGGTGGAAAGATTTCCAACCTGGTCTTGGAAAGCTCATGTCAGGGTAAAATGGACAGATTGAGAGTTTATAAAATCAATTTTCTTTTAAAAAAGACACTTGACTGTGAAGAATGCAGAGCTATGGAGAGATTATGCAGAATGCTGAAAACTGACAGTGGGAAGGCAGCCTGCATATGCATGCTACCTCTGGTCTCCCCTCAAGACAGTGAGTGGGAATACTGGCAGGGACAACAGACTGACTGCATGGATAAGAGACTGGTGGAAAGACACCCAAGTAACTTCATCATATGACCTCATCCTGGCCACCCACAGAAAGGAACATAATCAAAGCCAATGGCTGGACTGGATACTACTGGGGAATTGATGTGTGTAAGTTCCTACTGACCCAGGACACTCAGTCCTCAAAGTGTGTCCCCAGAAGCCCTCCATGCATCAGCTCTGATGATGGCTGCCATGTGATTCCGCAGAATGAACAAGTAGAATCGAGCGGGGCTGTCCCACCCTGCGCTCTGCAGAAGTTAGACAGTGAGCTGGATATCTGCGAAGCAGCGGGCAGCCCTGCTCCCCACACTGTATGTGTTCGGGTTCAATGAACTCCGGCCTTCAAGGTTGGCCAGCATACCTCTCTTCCACAGATGACGAAAGTGAGGCTCTGGCAAGGTAAGTAAGTGCCCACATCAGAGAACAAGGATGAGGTGGGGCGCATGCCAGGGTCCTCACCATATGCTCTTTTGCTTTTAATTTTATGATAGGTAAGTTCAAACATGTGCCAAGTCAGAGAATAATGGACTCCTTGCAGTTTCCCTCGGCTTCTGCAGTGCTCGACTCATAGCCAACTTGTTTCTACCACGCCTAGAGCCACCCGCCCCATCCTCTTTCATTACTTTCCGAGCAAATCCTAAAGAGAATGTCATTTTGTCTTTAGCTACCTAACTCAGAGCACAAATTCTTCCCTCTCCGAACATAATCCAGATATTTACACTCCAGTCTGTGACTTTCAATCCCCAGTTTTTCCAATCATCGAGTACACGGTGGGAACTTACATCTTCTCTGGTGTTTGCAAGGACATTCTTGCAAGTCACGCATTTGTGCATGCATGTTTGCTTTGGTGCAGACATACATAGTCAGCCACGCCTTAGGATCAGTTGCCTTCTATTTAGCCTATCTTTTTAGCAGCCTCTCCCCTCCTCTTCTTTCTTCCTGTCTGTAGATATTTGTCTCTTACAGTCATGCAGTGTCGTGTAGCTAGTCACATGTCCCCTGGAGTGCCTGGACATCGGGAGGTTGAGAAGTGCAATGCATGCAGTTGCTGTGGATGGACATGTTTCCTGGGTGGCTTTTTGTATCATTGTTCGAGGTCAATTGTGTCCGGATGGCCTTTCGTGGATGCCAACAACTGGGGAGCGTTACCGCCTGCATTCACTGACCACTGGAGTTTAACCAATGTGGCACTGGGATTTCAAAGTCCTCATATATTCATCAGCTGGACTGTTGTCTTGTGATTTTTGCTTGTGTGTGTGTGTGTGTGTGTGTGGTGTATGTTTGTATGTGTGTGAGCATGTATGTGTGGATGCACATACTTGTGCTTGTGTGTGAGGCCAGAGTTCCACCTCAGGCGTCTTAATCTATAGCCTCCCATTATTCTTTGAGGTAGGGTCTCTTGCAGAACATATGACTCACCTATTTGGCTAGACTAGCTGGCCAGTGAGCCCCAGGGACTCTCTTCACCTCCCCAGTACTGGGAGTTCAGGATGGAACTCAGGGCTTCACCCTCTGAGCCATCTCCCGAGCCCTAGACTAGTTTTATAAAGAGAAACTTCTGCCCATGGATAATTTGTTTCCTTGAAGTAAATTCAGGCAAAAGTGACCTTCCAGATACTAGTCCATTGTCTAGTTAAAGACGTCCCTTGTCTGCCATCTTCCAAAGTTGGTCAATGTCATTTCCTTCAGTGTGATTGGGAGCTCTCTGATTTAAATTGGATTGTTATTTCCTGATGCTTGTTACTTCATATCATCATGATCTCCAAGCTATTTTCTGAGAGTGTTTCACAGGACCTGAGTGCTTTTGTCTACTCTTCTGCTGTCTGGTATGAAGACAAATTCCAGGCTCTGGGACAGCTCTCCTGCCTTGGATTTACAGTGACCCAAGTCTTCAGGGGGCCGGTTCTGTTGTCTCTGTGGAGAGGGTTTTCAACTCTTTTTTTTTTTTTTCTTTTTGGTTTTTCAAGGTAGGGTTTCACTCTAGTCCAAGCTGACCTCCTGGAATTCGCTGTGTAGTCTCAGGCTGGCCTTGAACTCATGGCGATCCTCCTACCTCTGCCTCCCAAGTGCTCGGATTAAAGGTGTGCACCACCACACCTGGCTTGAGGGTTTTCAACTCTTAACCCTGACACTACACCTTCTCTCTGTCCTGGACGATAGCCCTGAGAAAGAAACCATGGCACCATACTGATGCACAATGAAAAAGCACACAAGAAAGAGTGCTGTGTGCATCCCCCACGCAGTAGGTTATCATAGCAACTGTTAACTCAGTGTTGCGGAGGAGGTGTTAGCAAGGAAAGAAGGAAAAGAGGGAGGGAGGAATAAGGAAGGAAGAAAGAAAAGGAGGGAGGGGAGGAGGGAAAAGGAGGAAGGAATGCAGAAAAGAAATAGAAATAGAGAGAAGGAAGGAAGGAAAGAAAGAAGGAAGGAACAAAAGAAGGAAGGAACAAAAGAAGGAAGGAAGGAAAGAAAACAGAAGAGAGGGGAGGAACTAGTTGAAATTGAATTTTTTTCATCTACTGACCAATAAGTTAATAAACACCATTTTTAAAGGAAAGAAATCCAGGCAAATCATAAAGAAAGTAGGTCAGGGGTTTGTGGCTGGCAGGATAGGAAGAGCCTGCTAATGTAATGAGTGGAGGGTTTTTTTCATGGACTGATGAGAATCTTGTGGAACCAGATGATGGTGATGTGAATGCATTTGGGAAAACACTAAAACCACTGAGTTGTGTACTTCATAAGGATGAATTTTATGGCATGTAAATTATATCTCAGCTTAACAAAAGGAAATGAGCACTAGGTTCTATTGCCTCTCAGATATAGGCTCTAGAGAATTCACAAATAAATTTAGATGCATGATACTCCTGGGGATCTGGGGCAGCAGGAGTGTCTGTCACTGGGACCTGGCTAAGTGACACAGGGAGATGTCATATGACATTCTATGCCAGAAGCAGTGATTGTGAGCTACAGAGCAACAAAGAAAATTTAATACACAGGGTGCTGTGTACCATTTAAGAAAACAAGTAAGATGGATAGCACTATTCTAATACATTTGAGTAGATCTGTACTCACGTGCACGCACGCGCGCACACACACTACTTATCAATGGGTAACATCTGTCTAGCTGCATATATCAAACACATCTGTGCATATATTGGAGGATAGGTTTCCTTATGGAAGACAGTTGCGGAGCGAGGGGTGGTGTGAAGTCTCACCAAGCTGGAGACGGTAATGAGCTGGCTGTGACTGAGCTGGAGGAGCCCTCTGCACACCTGAGGGCCAAAAGCAAAAAAGAAGAAAATGACAGCAGCCTCAACGCAAGCCATCATTCTCCCCCAGAGCAGCAGAGACAGGATGTGGAAGTATATTCTTAACTCACTGCAAATGCCTTCAAATGGTCTCTTCACTGCTGCTATCCTCAATATCCTTTTCACAAGGGGCTGTTACCTGAACAACCCTTTCTCCCTGGTTCTCATCTCGCATCTCCTAAATGGCGCAGTTCTCTGGGCTCTTGTCTTTCTTCTCTTGGGAAGCAAGTTCTGCCTCTTTGGCAAATCACCACTCTTACTTATTTTGTTCTGATCTCCTCTATAAAGTGCAAACAAGTTCTGTGCACAGAAAGCCAGGATCCAGGCTAGCAGATACTGTCTTCTGCTCTGGAAGGTGATGGAAGAGGCTGGTGTTTCTGAGGAGTGGGAATTCTATTCTCTGAGGGTTTCTACTGCCTCCTTTCAGGTCTTCCAGTGTTCCTGGGACTGGGAAAGCCACCTTTTCCTTGTTTCCCTCAGCTGCCTATTCTAGGCATTAATTTGTGTCCTTCGAGTATTATTCGTGGATCTGGGGAGCTGGCTCAGCATGAAAGCGCTTGCCAGGCAAGCATGAGAACCTGTGTCTCGATCCCCAGAACCCACATAAATGCCAGGTGTGATGTACATACCTGTCATCCCAGTGCTTGGGAGGAGAGAGGAGAAACCCTAGCGTTTCTGGCTAACCAAACCAGCTGAATCAGTGAGCTGTGAACTCAGTGAGAGACTCTGCCTGAAAAAAGTAAAGTGGAGAGCAGTAGAGAAAGACGTGGCATCAGCTTCTGACCTCCACGTGCACGTACACACGTGCACCTGCACACACGTGGGCCCACACACATACAAACAATATGAACACCCATACACTCATGAATGCTCACCACACACAGGTACAAATTTAAAACAGAAACTACTTAACACCTGCTGGTATTTCCTTTTTGTTCTCTCAGCCCTGCACTGACCAGCTGGCCAAGTTTCTATGTTAAATTCATCTGTTGAAAGCCTACATCGTTGTGTGTGTGTGCGCGTGCACACACACGCGCACGTGCACAATTGAACCTCACTATTTCAGCATTTAGCAGTGGCAGTCCTTATAGCCTAGGTAACTGACTATCAAAATAGGGTTGTGAATTTTGCTTGTCAGCTTCTCCCTCTTAAATGTGACCCTGAGCTCAGGTGTTGAACAGAAGCAAAACACAGTCATCTGGGGAAGATCATGACACCTCCCTCCAGAATCACCTGCTGCTGACAGCACTGCAGACCTGCAGGTTCCGCCCACAGATGACTGTCAGGTGGCCACCTCGCTTGAGCAGCATGGTGTGTTTACCACATGACTGCAAGTTTTGTGGGACAACAGCTGTCTTTCTCAACACTGGAGAGCTTATAGACAAAGATGAGAAATCATGGTCAAGGTGCAAGAAAGTTTCAGATGAAATCCCCATTTTATTTATTTATTTTGTCTTTCAATTACAGTGAAAACAACTTGTGTCTAAGCAACTCAGCAGCAAACAACCTGATGTGACGCTCACACAAGTGCAATAGTGGCACAGAGCCATGGTAGGTAACCAGCTGCTCTTGATTTGGCTAACTGATCTGGTCAGTGGAACAGAACCCAGAGCTGGAACAGGGAAATAAGTCAGAACCATATCCAAAAATGAGCCCACTCTCAATTATCAAGTTCCCACCAATAGTGGGGTACAAGAGGGCCTGCACCTATTAAATTCTCTCTGACATAATAATGGCTATCCCACTTATCTGGTGCTGACTTCACTCTTCATTAGAGAATTTGCTTCTCTGTTTCAGATGAACTCAGAACCTGAGAAGAGAATCAGCCCATTGCACCTCAACAGGGCCCCAGGTGAAACCAAAGATCTGAAAAACAGGATCACAGTGCACTTGCCCACGTGATAAAATTATGTGTAGTACATGTTGAATTCTCATGGCCACTAACTGTTGTCATGAAAGTCAGAGAACTGGTTGGGCAACTTCAGAGATTCACACCGGAGAATACTAAGATAAAGTTGGGAACACTAAACCTCCAGTTTTGTCTGTGGGACCCTTGCCAGAAGCAGCTCTGTCCCTCAGACATTTAGCCACCTCAACTGATGCAAGATGCTCACTTGAGACAGTGGCTTGCACAGGGGTGTTAATCTCACCATATTCAGCTTCCCCACTCCCAATGCTTACATGACAGCGTGAGCATCCATCCCTCAGTGGGGAAGTCTCAAGTCTGGCTTTGGAGGAGAAAGCACAGGGTATGAAAAAAAAAATCATGAGATTTTGCTAATTTTCACCAGAAGAAATGTGAAGAATATATGTGGAAATGAGTCTGAAGGTGTTAGACCAGAGGGAAGATGAGTAGAGATAGCCCATTTCTGGGCAGCAGCGCCCTCCACAGAGATCTTAGACCCATGTTTTCACTCAAGAAACCCAATGTCTCCAGCAGTTCAATCGACTGATCAACTGACTGAAACTTGAACCCACTGGTGACTTATAACCATCTGAGATGCCAAACGTCCTCTGCCATGATGCAGGGAAAGAACACTAGGGTGGGAGGCCTGGGCAGGACAGAAAGTGTTCAAGATGTCAACATTGCATGTCACCTTCCCAAGGCTCAGCCTAGGGAGATTAGAAGTCACTGACTTGGAAATGCATGTGCCAGAGAGCAGGTGTGCTCTTGGAAGGGTCTTTGGTGGGCCTGAGATGGGGTTAGGGAACCTCCAGATGGGGGAGATAATGAAATTGAGAGAGAAAGAGAGTTAGCACCTAAGAGATGGGGTATTACCACAGCAGGCAGAGGGACAAAGTGCAGGACACTTTCTTCTAAGGGCCTCATGACTGTGAATATACATGATGGCTCCATGGGCAGCTGGCTGTAGGTTACCTTAAGGGTAAAGCCCAGGAAGGAATGCTGCGTTGTGTAAGGTGGAGCTCCTTTTAGGGACGTGAGTCAAATGGTCTACCTAGCTTCCACATCAGACCTATTCACAGATGCAGAGCCCCTTAATGGGAGGGGAGCTCCCAGGCTCTGTAGAGTCTCTGAGTATGTATTAATGAGCTCTTTCCTTCCTCAAAGATCCCTGCAGCTGTAAACTTGAGGAGGAGATGCCTGTGCAAATAAACAACCTAAGTCTCCTCTATATATGCATCCCTGCCTCTGTGTATGCACCTCTGCTTTTGATGCATGTGCCCCTCCCTGCCTGTGATGCAGCATGCATTTCTGATTCTGATGCATGAGTCTGTGCCTGTGATACTTGTGTCCCTGCTTTTGTGCATGTATCACTGCCCATCATGCATACATTCCTACCTCTACGCATGTGTCCGTGCCTGTGTGCATGCCTCCCTGTGTGTGCATTCAGCCTCTGATGCATGCCTCTGTGACTCAGTGCATGTGGCTCTGCCAACATCTAGAATGCAGGTACCACTGCAGTTCCCCTCATAATGGCGTTTAAGGAACAAGGGAGCCCAGGTGGTCTAGGCAGTGGCCCACCTCCAACTTCTTCACCTGCAGTTTTTTTTTCAGGTCTAATAAAGTAGACACTCCCAACAACCATCAGAAACCCTGACACAGGCCCTTCAGTTGCAAGTTTTCACCACACCCAGGTGACTTGATACACACTGGAACTTGAGATCACTGGATCCCTGGGCCTCAGCAGCTAGGAGCAGTGGCTGAGCTCACAGATATAATGAGCCATGATGGCAAGGCTCCACACCATCACACCACACAAAGCAGCAATAACGAAGCCAGGCACTCTCCTTTACAAAGGCAGTGAGTGCTTGTGTGATATGTGTTTGCTGTGTCTGCATGTGTGTGATGTGTGTATCTCTGTTGATATGTATGTTATGTATTTTTGTGTATGAGTGCATGAGCACGTGAGTGTGGAGGCCGGAGATGAACATTGGTGTATTCCTCAATCACCTGCCATCATAGTTTTTGAGACAAGGTCTCTCACTGAATCTGGAGTTCACTGATTGGGCTAGACTAGCTGGCTTTTACGTGGAGCTGGAGGTCTGAACTCAGGTCTTCACACATGCAGGACAAGCACTTTGCTGACTGAATCACCTCCCAAGCCCTAGAACACTTTCAAAAAGCTTGGAAAACAGCTCATGGAAGTCACACAGCCACAGCTTGTGAAGGAAGGCAGACGAGCTTCCCATAAACAGCACTCCTCCTTCCTGGCTCTCCACTGCGATGTGATTTATAAAAATTCAATTTACACAGAACTTCCAAGAGAGACATTTGTTGTGGAAAGTAGGGTATTTGACATTTGGTCCTAAGATCGATAAGTCTGGGGACTGTTTTGAATTAGGGACGAATGCCTGTGTCCTAGCTCACTGTGGGCATAGGTGGGCCCCACGCTCAACCAGCCCAATTTCCTATTACACATGATCGGGTCAGTGGTGAGTAATAAATCCGCACAGGGCCAGCACCCAGCCAGGCTGTTTCAGGAAGTCTATAAAGTGTGTATTTACAGAATTGTGCCAAATCGTTATGGGGATTTAAAAAAAAAATCAATCCTCTGATCTATCTACCCTTGTAGAGAGTCTGTCACATAGGAAATGATCAATGAATGTTGTCTAAAATGACAATGATGATGACGGTGATGATGGTAACCTATACCACTGTCTTCCCAGCAGTGATATGCAAACAGGCTGGGTCTGGATAGGTAATAAAATGTCATGCTTCATCCACATTTGGAAGTGGCACCTCCAATTCCTAGGCTTTAAGCATATAATTTCAGATGCATCTCTGTGTTCCCAGACCAGACAGTGTATAGATTTTTTAAAGTTCTGGGAACTCTTGAAGATACATTTTTGACCCTTTTATCTTCTGCCCAATTGCAGAGCAAATGTTAGCCAGATAATATTTGAGTATATGAAAATCTATGCAAACTGAATGAGTGAAAATCGAGTAATTATTATTTGCAAGATTTTGTAAGGACTGACCATCAAACCATCCCCTCGATGGCACAGTAGTGTGGAGAAAAGCTTGTGCCGCGGAATCCAGGCCTGGCTGGGAATAAGGGAGGGATGGAGGAGCCTGGGGCTGCAGAAGAACCCTCCTGCTGGGATCCCTGTGACAAAGGCAATGGTCGGACAAGGTTCAGACTAGGAGACTGAGGTGGCTGTAGTGAGGGCTGGGGAGGTGGCTCAGTCACTAAAATGCTTGGCAAACGCGCGTGAGAACCTGACTGAGATAAAACCCTCAGTGCCCATGGGAAAGCTGGGCACGTGGGTGTATGTCTGTGCAAGAGGTGGGACCATGGTTTTAATAGGAGGGACTCAAGAAAGGATAAGTAGCAGGGTACTGCTGCTTTATGGACAGTGTTCACCAAAGAGCCACAGGAGAAGGAACACAGAGAGGCCCGAGCAAGCCCAGGGCTGTCGGAGAACACAGCACATGTCCTCAGGCGGCAGCTCATCAAACAGTCCCATAGTGGCCAACAGGTGCAAACTTGCAAGGTGCCCATCTTCAAGGAAACCCAAAGTGTGCCAACCTGCATGGGATCCCGGTGAGGTGCATTGATACGTCAGAGCCCAGCGAGGTGCCCACCTACATAAAAGATCAACGAGGTCGGAGAGCTGCACAGAAACCCCACAAGATCCCATCACCTGAGCAGAGGAAAGCTTCTCCTGTTGAGAGCTGGGGAGGCCCTGAGTTGCTGTACAGATAACAGGGGTTAACAGCCACCAGTGCAGCTCGAGCTCCTACAACAAGCAACCCTCTGTTCAGATGCTCAGGGAAGTATGGGGCATCTAAGAACAGGCCCAAATACCAAACTGGCGGGAGGCAACCATGGGGTGAAGGGGAGGACCTGCCTGGCATAAAAACTTACAGGTCTTCTTCCTCCACCATGATGCTCTTGGCAGTTATGAGGAACTTCAGAGCCCCAAGAGAGAGATGGGTTATGTAATGTGGCAGAGGTGAGGCCAGGGCCGTAGTGGGAAATGACTCTAGTGAGGGACACTGCCCTATTCTGGTTATAGGGAAAGGTTTGAATGAGAAGCACTCTTGAAAGACTTAAATTGAACTCTGAGAGGCTCCAGGAACATCCCAATCTGCACATCACAAGTGCCCGTTAGATGCCAGCAAGCTTGATGCAGGAGGAGCAGAAGCTGGGTGGGGGACATGGTGGAGCCATGACCTCTACAGACGGACAGAGGCAGCATTCTCCCAACCCGGACGGAAAGTCATACCAGCCTCCAAGCTGGAGATTGTGATGTGCAGAGTCAGATGTTTTCGAGCAGGAGAGTTCTATTTATGTCTCTCATGAGTGAGCAGCGCTCATTTCCCACTCAAACCATCCATCTGCTTTCCCATCTGCAGCCAGATGGGGGCAGTGCCCCTCGCATGGTTACCTCCCCACTCGGGCTCTGGCATCCCCTCTGAAGCCCGATCAATATCCCTGCTGTGGTTTGAATGTGAAATGTCCCCCATGCTTGAACGCTTGGTCCCCAGATCGTGGCACTGTTTGGGAAGGTTATGAAACCATTAGAAAATGGAGCCTTGCTGAAGGAAGCCGATCACTGGGGTGGGCCTGACAGTTGCGTGGCCTGGCTCCACTTCCTTCCTGTTCTCTATTTCTGGATCTGGTAAGGTGCGACCAGCTCTGTTTCAGCTCCTGCTTCTGTGCCCATCAGAAACCTCCCCCTGAAACTGTAAGCCAAGTTAAAACCCTCTGTCCTTCCACACACCACTTCCGGATGGGTGTTTGTTCTGAACAATGAGGAAGTGTGTAAGAGCCAAAGGACAGGGAGGAGCGCTGTGGAGTACTGCCTTCTGGACAGGAAGCGGCCATTGCATTCCGTACCTCACAGTGGTGGTCACTACCTGCCCAGCATTGGGCCCATCCCCATGGAGGAGAAAAACAAAGACATCAAAGTACAAGAGGTACTAGTGGGGAAACGGAAAAGCTCAGTGGAGGAGAAACGGGGGAACAAAAGAAAATAATGGGAGGGGATTGTGATCGAAATGCATTATGTGCATTCTGAAAATTGCCAATGAAGTAGCAGATACAGTTCCCCATCCAGTTTGGAGGGAGCTGCTTGATCCAAACGTTCTGGATCCAGCCAGCCCACTGTCCATTCACCAAGGCTTCAAGAGAGACAGGAATAAAAAAAAAAAAAAAAAAGAAAAGAAAAAAAACTGCCACCAACAGAATGAAGCAAAGCAATGTGCTCTCTTACCAGGAGGTGGTTTCCGCATAGCAGAATGGGCTACGAAAGCTGAAGACAGAATTATGTCCCGGCAACAGCCACAGTCAAACGACAGAGATAAAACAGGTGCTAGAGTCTTGGTAAAGAGTCAGAGTGAGTCAAAAATAATAAGCTCACTATAGATGAAGGTGAGACGCATGCTGACAGCACTGGGCCTGGGACTCACCGAAGACAATGCAAAAGAGGGTAAGGCTGCCAAGGGGAGTCATGTCCCGGCCTTGCTGCTCAGACCCGGGCACACTGCAGCATGCAGCAATGGGGGGCTGGCTCCTGCACCCTGTTCAGTAAGTTCTGGGGCCTGTGTGGTCCTGGGCTTTAGTAGCTGAACTTGAAAATACCTTCCTCTGCCCTAGGCTGGATGGCCACCTACAAGGTCAGAGTCCCAGAAGTGGGTGTACCAGGGACCAGTGAGCCTGTCCAACACTGTTCATGAGAGACACAAAGCCAGAGTCTGTAGAGGACACACGTGGGAGCTGCGTCAGGTGGTGGGAGCATTGTGTAGACCCATGGGCTATTCTGCTTCTGGTCTCAAATCCAGCCGTACTGCCTGGAAGAATCAGCATGAAGTCCCTGAAAGAGCTGCCTTTTCCTGGCTAGCTGGGACCAAGCCAGGAAGAGCAGATACAAAGTAAGCAGGATGGGCTGGGGAGATAGCGCATGAGTTAAGGAGCTGGCTTAAGAAGTCTGCTGGCCCAGGTATGATTCCCCAGTACCCATGTGAAACCAAACACACAAAGTGGTGCAGGCATCTGGTGTTCATTTGCAGTGGGAAGAAGTCTTGACATACCCATACTCTCTCTCTCTCTCTCTCTCTCTTCCCTCTCAAATAAATAAATAAAAATGTTTGTTTGTTTTTAGATTTTTTTAATGCAAGAGAGCAAGAGTGAAAGGGAAAAACCAGAGAAAGAGAATTGGTGCACCAGGGCCTTCAGCCACTAAAGTTGAATTCTAGAACCATGTGCCCTCTTGTGGGCATGTGTAACCTTGTGCCCTTGCATCACTTTGTGCATCTGGCTTACTTGGGATCTGGAGAGTCAAACATGAGTCCTTAGGCTTCGCAGGCAAGTACCTTAACCGCTAAGCCATCTCTCCAGCCCTTGTCTATTTTTTTCTTTAATACTCAAGACACTGCATTAGCAGAGTGACATGGCATCAAGAGACCACAGGGCACTAGCCTTGCATCTGGGTGCTCCCAGGGTGTCATCTTTGTGGCCTTGAGCTCCACCCTTTGGTTGGTCCTTCAAAGAGAAGAAAAGTGGTTAAAACTGGCCTCCAGTGTAATATGCTGCAGCTGTGACCATGGCTTCCTCTTTCCGTTTCAGGAATTGTTGGGGGCAACATCCTGGCTCTCCCCTCTGGGAGAAGCCCTCTCTACAGACCACAGCGCAGCAAGAGAGGCTGCCAATGCCAGTCCGTGCTGTGACTACTGACCAAGGACGGTATAGGGGGCCAGGCCACCTGCCCCAGTCTTGCCCTCTCCCTAGAGCTCTGGATGTGCATGGTCTTTTACCTGTGTTGAGCCACAGTTTCTCCCTCTTATTTTAATTTGTAGAATAGAAAGGAACAGAGTTGATTGGTTCCTCTAACTTTCAATAATGAGTGAGAAAAGATAAATATGAAAGGCTTCAAATTAATTCTTAGGAGCTTAATTATTTTTTTTTTCCTAGGAAGCATTCTTTCTGAAATGAGTTTCCCTATCTTCCTTGTGTTACAGCAGCCCCCCACCCACCCTGCCATGGAAAAAGTTTATTTTGGGCTTGGGGAATGAATTTGCAATTAAAAAACTTGCTGTCATAATCATATGCATTTGCATAATAGGGGCTCTTCATTAGAGTACAGAGAATAAAATCAGTCTGATAATCAAATCAATTCATCCGCTATTTATTTAAAGTTGTTGAGACCCTCAGAGGCCAGGCTGGTGGGCAGAAGGCACAGGTGGGGAGGCCAGGGACCTGTCCTCTGGGCTTGCAGCCAGTTGGAGCACTCACAGGAGGAATCTTGCATTGCTGACTGCTGAGAGGAGAGTTCTGACGGGCTCTCCCCCAGGCCCACGAGCTGAGGACTAGCTCTGACATCTTTAGCATCTTCACAGAGGAGAATTAATTCTGGAATATAAAACAGCTCTCTTAAGTCAGAATTTTCCAACACAGACTTTCTTAGCAACTTGCAATAGGACTGTTGGGAGAGACACCATATAAAAGTACAATAATCACCACCTCGTTACACACTCACACACATCCGCAATGAGTGTGCACACACACACGTGTATTGCACACTGTGCCGCAGTGCAGCATGCATAGATGTACGGTATCACCCCCTGCAGCAGCTTCCTTCTCATTGCTGGCACTGGAATGCCAAGCGGAAGCAGCCATGGGAAGGACAGGAGTTATTTCAGCCTATGGTTTTGATGGAGGAGTCGTCATGGTGGGGAAAGCATGGCAGAGCAGACAGCTGAGCATCACGTTTTGTCGCATCAGCTAGGAGCAAGCAGCAAGAATGAGCCAGCCACGCCCAGTGGGCTGGACTACTCAACCTCAAGGTTCACCCACCCCAGGGACAGGCCTCCTCCAGCAAGGCTCCACCTCCCAAAGGCTCCTCCAGCTGGGGGCTGAGTATGAGGCTTAATCACAGACACGTGAGGCCGTGGGGACATTTACATTCAAATGACCATACTTCCCCACACACATGTACACATGCACAGTAAGTACATGCACATATACACACACACACACCACACAGATTCACACATGCCTACATACCACACCACAGTACAACATATATAAGCATGCAGTATCACCTCAGTACACATCCACACACATGCACAGTAAGTGTGCACACACAGACATGCATATCCATGTATGTCATACCATATAAACATGCATGTGTGTACACATGTGCACATACCTGCAGATATGTGCATCTGACAATAAAGAGAATGCCTTCCTTTCATTTGGGTGTGCATACACATGCACACATATGCTCTTGCTGCTCAGCTGTTTCTTGTTCCTGAGAGCTCCAACCACTCTTCCTCCTCTCCCCCTGGGGTGGTTCATTTTCACTGCCAAATTGACTGATTTGGAATCACTTGTAGACTCACCTGTGAGCATGTCTGTGAAGGTGTTTCCAGAGAGGGGAGACCCACCCTGAATATGGATGTCACCATTCCATGGGCTGGGGTTTCCAGAATGAATGAAAAGAGGAGAGGGAGAAAACATAAGCCAGAGTTCATCCCCCTGCCCCCTGACTGTGATGCAGTGTGAGACACTGCCTTGAACTCCTGCTGCCATGCCTTCCCTGCCTTGTGAACTGTGTCCTCAAACCACAAGTCAAGCTAAACCCTTCCTCCCTTAACCTGCTTCTGGCCAGCATCCGGTCGTAGCGGTAAGGAAACAAATCCCCTACCTCTCAGAGTCAAGTTACATCCGTCTGGGCTGTGTCTCCTCCTCTGGTGATTTTTAGCCTCACTCTCAGTCTCTACTCTGAAGCAGTTGTATTTTGATATCATTTCATGTGGTTTTTTTTGTCTTTTTTCTAAATATTGAGGTTCTGTGAGCTTATTGGATCAGTGGGTTTGTGCTTTATTTAATGAAATTTATTCTTTTCAATAGTTATTTCTTCAAATATTTTCTCTGTGCATCCTCTGGCTTCTCTCTGGTGGGGACTCGAGTCACACACGTACTCACATATTGAAGGTGTCTCTGCCACATTCTGCCTTGCTGGGTTGTTTATGGGGATGACCTCACTTTTACATTGGCTATGTCCTCCATGTGGGTGCCTTCTCTGGCTGGTAGGAGTGGGAAGCAAGCTTAGCCTTGTGTGAGCTTCGGGACGGATCTCTGATGGCTTCTGTCCTGGGCTCCAGAAGTTCCTCCCAAGCAGTTCAGTTGCAATCCAGGGATGTTGGCGGGTCTCCTGGACACATTTCCTCTGCATGGCCTCCTCTTTCTGCCCCTGCCCTGCAAACTGAAGCTGTCTTCCCTGGGGCAATCAGCCCTGTGTCCTCCACTCAAGAGTTGGATGAGAGCTTCTTGCGTTGCAGCTTCTGTCAGCCTCAGGCTCTGGTAGCTCACTGGCTTGAAAACCATGGTTTCACAAACTTGCTCTTGATTTTGTTTTTGTTCTGACACAGGGTCTGTTGTGGTTCAGCCTGGCCCCAAAGTCCCTATGTAACTGAGAATGACCTTGAACTTTTGACCATCCTGCCTTCTCCTCCTGAGTGCTGGGATTGCAGGAATGCACCACCACACTCGATTTACGCGGCGCTGGGGACCAAGCCCTGGGCTTTGCGTGTGCTACACAAGCACTCTACCCTCTGCCACACCCCAGCCCTTCCTCTAGTGTTCATTGATTTTTGGTCACTTGCGTGGGCAGATCGATCTGCTTTCTGACATCCTTGTGGCCATACCTGGAAGTTACCATGGTTATGTTTACATGGGGGCCTCAGGCCTTTCCCTGGCAACCCTAAACCAAGAAGTCTAGAGGCAGGGGGCATCCTGACTCCTGTTGGCTTGGTGATTAAACCTGCTTTGCCCAGAATCATGTGATAAAAACCACGGTGGGCGCGAAGGGCAGAATCGCAGGGACTATCATTCTTATCTCCGCTTTTATGTATTTAATCACTAACTCTACCACGTAGTCCAGGATCTGGGGACAGACTGGGGACTTGGCTTTTGCTTGATCTAGCTTTAAATGCTCTGCTAAATGTCAGTGACCATCAGGATGTCTGGGGACTGCAGGGAACTTCAGGCTGGAGTTTCCCAGTATAATTCCTGTGTCATGAGGCTGGGAACTGTGGGCTCCCCATATGCATCCCTTGATGACTCCGCGGCTCCCGAGAGTCTGCTGCCTTGTGCAGTTTGACCCAGGCCCTCTTTCCTACAGCTAAGGTAGCACCATGCCGGTCACACTCTGCTAAAATGCCTGGTGGCTGCCATTCCCCCAAATTCAATTCTGATCTTAGTCTGTACCTTTAATGTCCTTCTCCACTTAACACTTCCACTCCATCCTGCAAATAGACTCCTGCGTTCTTGGCCTCGGAGGAATTAGCGGCAATTATAACTCCCAGCTGGGCTGGTCTCCCCCTCCCTCCAGGCCCCACAGGACAGACGCGGTGCTGACGGCAGCTGGCTCCTCAGCTCTGTGCTCACTTGAGGACCGATGACAGGCACTGACCTGGAGAAAGGAGCCCAGGTCACTTTTAGGCCAGGCGTATAGACAGCTTCATGGAAGGAGCCCTTGGGCGAGGCAGCTTTCCAGGGAGAGGAAGCGTCAGGCCTCTGCAAGGAGACCCAGGCCAAGCCTGGCTCGCCCCTGAGGTCCTGAGGAAGACAGCGCACAGTGTCTGCGGGACTAGGTTGATGGTGTTAGGCCACCAGGACAGGGGAGACTGAATGAGCACTGGGGACATTTAGCTAGAACACACGCTCTGGCTTCTGACGCTAAAGGCCAGTCCTGGAAGAAGGCCCAGTCAGGAGGGAATTGGACCTGGAACTTCGGCTGCCGAGTTTGTCAGCACCAACTAGAGGCCAGTCTGGCCACATGCTGCCGGAGCCCTTAACGGTCATGATTCTTCTGACGACAGGCATGGCGATGTCATTGGACGCGCCGCTTTACCACTTGTGGACCACTTTGCTGGACATCCTGCTACTTCACTCTTTCCTCCCTGCCTTTCTTGTTTTAAGTTTGATTTTCCACGTATGTACTCAGATGTGTTGTTTGCAAAAGTGCGGACAACACAGCACTCGCTTTGTTTCTAAATGTGTGCTTCTATATCTTTCTGTGTCAGCCTCCTTTCCTCTCCTCCACAGCCTCTCAACATCCGCCATCTCCAGCACGAGGGATTTTGTCATAATCCTTCTCCCTGAAATGGAGTTATGCTTACATGATTTTATATGAATATACATCTCCACACACACACAGACATGCACACATGTCATTTGTTTTATTTATAGTCACTCAAATGAAAAATAAATGTTAATAAACACACCTTTCAGCATCCAGAGCTCAGTGATACCTTGTGAAAATCCCTCCCGGTCAGTGAGCAGAGTCAGAGACATCTCTCCTGTGACTGCACGAAGCTCCACGGGGTGTACTCCCACACGGCTGCTTCCTCCCCTGGCTCTGTTTCAGCTCCTCAGTGGTTGTTCAATGTGAACACGTTTCTCTTAAGGAAAGGCTCACTTTGGTTTTATTTTTGCTTTATAAAGGTAAGGCTTCAAAGAGCCTTGGTGTAAAATATATATATATACAAAATTCATAAGCTTCCGGGTGAGCTCAAGACTCTAGCAAAGTTTTCAGAGCAGAGCAGGAGGGTGGGGAAGAGTGTCCACATCCTTTTGAAATGCAAGGGGCGGGCTTCAGGCCCCCACGAGGGAGGGTCTAAGACATTCCTGCTGTGCTGCTGCCCCTGTCTCGCTAAGCTCACGTTAAGAAGCTGTACACTCCATTTCTCCTCCTGTGAGATCACTGCAGTCCCCTCTTAGCCTTTCCACCTGCAGCACTGGCTGCGACTTGCAGCTTACTGGCTGGCACTTGTCGGTGTGGGTGGGCCCCACATCACCACTCCAGAGTCACATTGGTTGTACTAGGGAGGGCGTCAGCTGTGGTGCAGGGTTAGTACCTTCCCTGAACTTGAGTTTGTAGGCACTTGAGGCTCAGTACAGAAGTTGCCATGGGCCTGAGGACAGGGTGAGAGAAAGGAGGTGGCCAGAGGGATCAAAGGACACTTACTGACAAGTGGGCACTCTGGAAGCCATGGTCCCCTAGGAGAACAGAGAGAAGGACTGCCCTCCTGAGGAACAAGGTGCGGATGGGTAGTGCCCGGGCTGGAGACAGCACCAGCTTGCATCCGCAGGCCCTGTGGTCAGAGAGGCAGGAATTGGGCAGGGAAACATAAGCAGGTTGGGACTCAGCCCTGTTCCTAGGGATATTTTCTCCAAGTGCTGAGAATGAGGTCCAGGATGACCCCAAATGTGGCCCAACAGGCACCAAGCCCACGTCTGCCTCCGCAGCCACACCCCCATCAGTCCTCTCGGCTCCGCTGCAGCCGCCACCACTGCTTCTTACCGTGTGTCCCTCGCCCCTGCGCTCTGCGTTCACATGCTGGGAACACAGGGCATCACCCCTCCCCAGCCACCCACTGCATGTACAACGTTGGCCATGTATCCACAGGAGCACGATGCAGAATTGGCCGTTTGACTTCAAGCCGCATGGTGACGGACACCCAGGGCCTGCGGTGACGGTGCTGGCACCTGGGGATGTGAAGCGAGGCCTCTCCCTGCCTGTGCCCCATCCAGCGGAAGAGGCTGGAAACTCGAGTCCTGGTGACTCCGGTGTGAGCAGGTGCAGTTGGATTTAAAGCCCATTTCCAAAAAGTAGACACATGAGCCCTCCCTTATCCTGGAATTTTGGGAGTTCAGGCCAAGGTCAGGGGCCCACAGTGCTCCTCATCGTTCTGAAAGGACCTACATGTCTCCACATGGAAGCCTGATGCTGAGTCAAGGAGGTCTTCACTCTGCAAGTCACTGCTCTGGGGTTTCCCAGCACCAGGGTGGAGCCTCTTGCACTACCAGTGGTTGCTGCACAAATGTCTAGTTTCATATTTGACAAAACGCCCCTGTCCTCCCTGCTATTCTCTCCCCTCCCCTTAACCAGATGTCCCTTATAAACCTGCCAGATGATCTCCAAACAACAAGCACACGAGATTGACTCTTCTAACAACCTGGGTCTGAAGCTCCCTGGAAGCCAACGGGAGAAAGAAACTGAGGGTTTGAAATATCAGGACCCCCACCATGACTATGACCAATAGTCATGATAAAGAGGTTCCTCCAACAGTGGCTCTCCACAGAGGCCAAAATGATATTGAAAGATTCGGGGAATAAAAGGGGAATAAAAGATTAAGAGTTTTTGCTTTTGCTAAACCTGCTCTATTCAGCTTCTGTAACATTGCTTGCTTGCTTCCGCTAAATAAAAAGAACTGCCATTTTATGATATCCATCAAAGTTAGTTAACCTGGAGAAAATGAGCTGCCTAGGATGTGCTTTGTTCTTTTGCCAAGTTACTGGTCACCTAAGAGTTGCCTGGCCCAACTGCCCCTTCCATGAACTCTGCCCCTGTGTCCTGAAACCCCCACCCCACCTGTGGTTACTCAATTAAGAGACACCAGGTGGATCTGACCAATCAGGACCCACTCTATATGGAAAATTCCTAAGGCAGGTCCCCTTCCCTATGGCAACCCACAAGGTCCCCGCGCGCGCCCTCTCGGAACCAATCATTTTAAAGGGTGCGATATGATGTAACCTCTTTGTCCTTTTCCTGCCTCACTCCCTTTTCCCGCCTCACTCCCTTTATAAGCCCTTCCCTTCAGGGGGCCAGGGCTCTTCACCCCTCCTGCGTGAGGACTCCGTGTCGAGCCCCGGTGCACCGGTACCCACAATAAACCTCTTGCTGTTATTGCATCGAGAAGTGTCTGTGCTGGTTCTTGGGTCTTGCCTGGTCCTTGAGACTTGGGGTACCTCCCTTTGAGGAGGGGTCCCAACAATATCACATGGCTGAGCACAAAGGGCACATCAGTCCAGGTTTAGACCCAGCATTGGGCAGGAGGAGGATCATCTGAAGGTGGGGCTTGAGGTCACATCCCTTCAGAGGCAGCGTAGTCTGTGATCTCCATCTCTTCAGGAAGTGACTCCAGCCCACCAGACCCCAGCATGTCCTGTGATGGACAAATGCTATACCCTCTTCCCCAGCAGACCCAGCAATCCTGTGATGGACAAATGCTATACCCTCTTCCCCAGCAGACCCAGCACGTCCTGTGATGGACAAAAACTATACTCTCTTCCCAGCAGACCCAGCACATCCTGTGATGGACAAACACTATACCCTCTTCCCAGCAGACCCAGCACGTCCTGTGATGGACAAACGCTATACCCTCTTCCCCAGCAGACCCAGCACATCCTGTGATGGACAAAAACTATACTCTCTTCCCCAGCAGACCCAGCAATCCTGTGATGGACAAAAACTATACCCTCTTCCCCAGCAGACCCAGCACATCCTGTGATGGACAAACACTATACTCTCTTCCCCAGCAGACCCAGCATGTCCTGTGATGGACAAACACTATACCCTCTTCCCCAGCAGACCCAGCTCGTCCTGTGATGGACAAAAACTATACCCTCTTCCCCAGCAGACCCAGCAGTCCTGTGATGGACAAACACTATACCCTCTTCCCCAGCAGACCCAGCACGTCCTGTGATGGACAAAAACTATACCCTCTTCCCCAGCAGACCCAGCAATCCTGTGATGGACAAAAACTATACCCTCTTCCCCAGCAGACCCAGCACATCCTGTGATGGATAAACGCTATACTCTCTTCCCCAGCAGACCCAGCACGTCCTGTGATGGACAAACACTATACCCTCTTCCCCAGCAGACCCAGCTCGTCCTGTGATGGACAAAAACTATACCCTCTTCCCCAGCAGACCCAGCACGTCCTGTGATGGACAAACACTATACCCTCTTCCCCAGCAGACCCAGCACGTCCTGTGATGGACAAAAACTATACTCTCTTCCCCAGCAGACCCAGCACGTCCTGTGATGGACAAACGCTATACCCTCTTCCCCAGCAGACCCAGCACATCCTGTGATGGACAGATGTTGTGTTCTTCTCCCTAGCAGTCGCTATGAGTGGAATAGAGAGGTCACACCCATGCCCAGGGCACTGCTCTCAAACTCCTGACCATTCTCTCCTCTGCAATGGCCTGCTAATTCCCTCCTCTGTCTCCTATGGTGTTCTGCCTTCCTGTTTGTTCTTGTCCTCTGATTAGACTAACACAGGGGCTACATGAGGACCTGGCCATGTGTTCATGAAGCAAGTGCAACAACTGAGCCTCTGGCCTGGACGGCTCTGAGTTCTGCGACAATGAGGGAGATGTGCACCTCCTTTGTGCCCTCATGTCCTCACTCAGGAAATAAGGGTGACAAGAATGTTTCCCACTGAGAGCTGAACTGGGGCCCTCCTGATTCAATGCATCCAGTGCTGAGCAGTGCATGGCTCCCATAAGCCCCCAAGGGGTCCACCCTTCTGTCTGTATGTGTTACCCACCCTCTGCCTGCAGGTACCATGTGTGGATCAGCTGCGGAGACCTAGGGGGCTCTAAGGAGAGAGAGCCCCTTCAGAGTTCAGGAGCTACAAGCCAGCTCTCCTTGCTCCTGCTGCACCCAGCCACGTGCTCTTCCCGGAAGGATCAATCCCAGCCATCCAGGACTCACGCTGACCTCATGTGTGATCTCATCTCACTACAGCTTCCACCCAGCCCAGAAAATGTCCTCTGAGGTCTGAGAGTGCAGGTGCTGGGGGAGGGACCGGTGCCCAGGGGAACGTGATCCTGGCTCCCTCCAAGGAACTCAGTTGACCTGCAGCAAGATGCAATGGGGACACTTACGTGGTCACAGGAAAAAATAAGGAGTTGTCAGTTAAGAAGGAGGATTGGAGAGATGGCTCAGTGGGTAATAACACCACTGAGCATGAGCACCTGAGCTCATTCCCTAGCACCCATGTAAAAATCTGGGTATGGGTGCACATACCTGTAAACCCAGCATTGAGAGGGATAGAAACAGGAGGATTGTTGGGGTTCTCTGTTCAATCAACCTAGCCAAAACTGGGGAGCTCCAGGTTCGGTAAAGACTGTCTCAAAGAAATAAAGCAGAAGATAGACAGAGGAGGACACCTGAGGATCGATTCTGGCCGCCACACACCTGTGCCCAGGGTGCACACATCTACACACACATGAAGAAGGAGGAGGAGGAGAATGGAGGGAGGGGGAGAAGGGAGGGAAGAGGGAGGAGAGGGTGAAGAGGAGTAGGAGAGAGAAAGAAAAGAGGAAGAAGAGGAGGACGAGACATCCCTCACTGGACATGACCTATGGAGGTCACCAGAGAAGACGAGCCTACAACACCAAGGAGGACACATGGAGGCTGATTTTGCTGCAGGCAGGAGGACATGTCCAGGCAAGAAACAGCATGCATGCCTCGAGAGACAAAGCAGTCTGGTGTCCTAGAAAATCCACCAAGCACCAACCAGGGCAGGCATTCCTTTCCACACAGGTGCAGGCCAGTGCTGTGATCCTAGCACTTGGGGGGACTAAGGCTGGAGGATCACTGTGAGTGTAAGGCCAGCCTTTGCTACATAGCAAGTTCAAGACAGCATGAGCCATGGGCTACATGGATGAGCCTGTTTCCAAACACAAACCAAAACCATACAGGTGTGAGGATTGAGGACCCACTTGTTCAGGTCTCAAAATAGCAAAGTGGATTACCTGGCAAGTGCAGACATTTGCCCTTATTTTTCAAAACAAGCTCATTCATACTCTGCCCCAGATTGCCATAAAGGGCCGTCTCTTTATGCTACTCTGACCTGAAGTCCCCCCACTCTGACTTCCAGACCTTGTCCTGCTTTTTCATAGTATAATAGTCCCCCTAGTAAACTTCTTCCATTCAAAGAAATCAGTCTATGTGTCTCAATCAAATCCACTTTGAGAACTTTTCTTTTATAATCTTACAATTTTCAAGAGCTTAAAGTTGCAAATGTGAATTGTCTTAGTAACTAAGGAAAGTTAGCTGTCACTCACTAAGTGTTTGCGGTGTGCCCCCAAAATGTGTGTGTGTTTCCCTGAAAATCATGTGATCATCCAGTAGCGGCTCCTCTGAGGTGGTCTAGATAGTGCAACCCTCCTTCAGGACATCGCTGAGTGTACTAGTTACTCTCTCCATTGGTGTGACCACGCACCTGACAAGAAGCAACTTAAAGAAGGGTCTCTTCAGCTCACAGTTCCAGGCCACGGTCCCTCATGGTGGAGAAGGCGTGGAGGCAGGAGCTCGAGGCAGCTGCTCACATTCAGTCCACAGTGAGGAAGCAGAGAGACGAATGCCACTGCTCAGCCAGCTCTCTCCCTTTTGTGCAGTCCAGGACCCTACCCAGTGGAGTAAAGTCACCCACGTTAAGGTGGGTCTTCCCAATTCAGTGAACCTCATCAAGACCATCCCCTCACAGGGATGTACAGGCATGCACAGAGGCTAACCTCATCTACATAACCCCTCACAGGTGGTTCTAGGTCCTGTCAAATTGACAGTCAGTATAAGCCATCACACCCTGTGTAACCACCTTTCTGAGTCTGCACTACACTTGTAAACTTGCTTCTCAAAATAAAACATGGTCCAAGTGACAGATGCCTCTTCTGCGATGAGGTCACAAACAGTGACCTTCGTCTGTCTTTCTGTCACCCATCAGACACAAAGGTGGTCTATGAATAAGCCCGTGGGGCTGGGACTGAGGGGAGGCCTCTGGTTGGGCACCAGTGAGGAGCAAAGGCCTTGGCCACTATCCTGGAAGAAGTGGATGCTCCACAGCCATGCTGCTGAAGTCGGGGTGCAAGCTCCACAGATGAGCCTTCAGGTGAGATTCCAACCACGCCACCTCTTGGAAGTGAAGGGATTTGAGGCCGGGGCTGCTAGATAAGCCAGTCCAGATTTCTGAGCCACAGACACCTGGAGATGATGAATGCTAAGTTTGGGAAGCCCATGGGTGTTGACACAGTTTGTGACATGGTGGCAATGATTAATATATGACTCTTCTTAGGGGGAATATGCTGAGAATTTGCAAAGGGCTTGTGTCCAAAGTCTGTTCCCATCTGATACCACCCATGATGGGAAGGCACTGAAGAGAAAATGCTTCTTTATATTTTGGTCAAGAGTTTTTCTGACAAAACTCCAGGTTGATGACCCATGACCAGTGATCCTGGTGGTCACAGAGACCCCAGTCTGCAGGCCAGGGCATAGTTCTTGCTGGAGAGGAGTGGCCCTGGGTTATAAGACCGAAGTCCCAGACACAGCTTCATTCAGCTCTGGCTCACTTCCTGCACATCTTTCCTCAGCCCAGTGCTTTTTCTGAAGGGTCACTTTTCCTAGCGTCATCACCTTGATCTCTGAGCCTTCCAGGGTCACAGTGAGAAGCTCATGAATGAGGGACCTCAACGTGTCCCTCCCGTAAAGGAGGATGCTAATGAGAAGTATCGCTTCCTTGCCCAGCCTACGCTGGGTACCAGGATCTCTCAGGCTGGTTTTCAAGATGCCCCAGGACAGATAGCAGGATGCCTCAAGCCAAGAGCCAGGGTACCTCTGGGAAACACATGGCTATGTTGACCAGAGATACTAGATTTCTTCCTATCCAAATTGGCCTTGATTTTTCTCCCAGCCAGAAGTTGGATTCCATCATGGTAGAAAGGTGAATCAATTGTGATCTATTATCTGCATGTCCAACAACTGATGTTGCCATAGGAGATGATGTCTCTATACTGTCAAGTCACAAACCCACATGATGGAACCTGAAGAAAGGACCCTGAGTGGTGGATGATGGTCCTGATCCAGTCTGTATATCACAGCCTCAGCATCTGCCTGGGGATTCAATTCCTTTCTCCTTTTGGGTGAGCCAATGCCATCAGTCACTGTACAGATAGCCTCCTGTTGTTGGGATGAACCTCCAGACCACACACAGTTATTGAGAGGAAGAAGCTATTTATTTGAAGCTTCCAGATCTAGGGCAAGTTCCATAATGGCAAAAGAAGGTGGCCTGATTTCACAGGTTCAAGCAGAGAGATAAAAAAGCCCAAACCAACCAGCATGAAGCAAGCACAATTCAGGAACTCCAGACAAAAGTAAGGCACTTTTAAAATCTTTAGACTGTAATTCCAAATCTACCCCACACCTTAGGCCTGGACCCTAGGGGTCTGCCCAGTGACACCAAGTTACAAGCTTGAATGAAATTCCTGAATTGATTCGGGGACATCCATTCAAACTACCATAGTCACTGTTTTCCCCTTATAGGGATTTATGTGTCCATACATTATGTCAATCAAACAATGTCATGTGAAGCCACCAGAGGTCAGGAACATCTCTATCCTCTGTGAACTTTACTTATTTTTAAATTTTTTTCCTTTCAATTTTTTTATTAACAACTTCCATGATTGTAAACAAAATCCCATGGTAATGCCCCCACTTTCCCTTTTGAAACTCTGTTCCCCATCATATCCCCTCACCCTCTCAATCAGTCTCTCTTTTATTTTGATGTCATGATCTTTTCCTCCTATTATGATGGTCTTGTGTAGGTAGTGTTAGGCACTGTGAGTTCATGGATATCCAGGCCATTTTGTGTCTGGAGGAGCATATTGTAAGGAATCCTACCCTTCCTTTGGCTCTTACATTCTTTCCACCACCTCTTCTGCAATGGACCCTGAGCCTTGGAAGGTGTGATAAAGATATTGCAATGCTGAGCACGCCTCTCTCACTTCTTCTCAGCACTGTGATGCCTTCTGAGTCATCTCAAGGTCACTGTCATTTGAAAAGAGAAGATTCTCTACCAAAAGTGAGAGTAGCATTAATATAAGGGTATGAGTATTAAGAGAAGTGCTTACTGGACAGTTTGGTGAGCATAGAATATACATTTAGCCAGACAGCAGCAGATGTTACACCCCTAGGGCCTCATGACTACACCTGTTTTAAGTTTTCAGTATCAGGGATGTATTCCCCCCCTCCATGGAGCGGGCCTCCAGTCCAATTACAGGGCAGTTGGTTTCCACCATGACAGATGTGCCACTATTGCACTCATTGGCTCATTTGCCCTGGCTGGCCAAATATAAGACTTGTAGTGTCCATTGTTGAGTATCATCACTGGTGATTTCTCTCTCTCCCATTGAACTGCATGCAGAATGGCTTTTTCCAGCCTTCTGTCAGCTGGTCTACATGGAGGAGGTTATCAGCTCAGTTCCAGCAGGATTTCTTAGTGGCCTTGCAGTCCCAGTATGTGGAGTCTTCAGCAATAGGGTCTTACCATCTATTCCTGGTGGGAAACCAAGGGCATCTGCAATGGCCTATAATGTTTTGGGGGCATCAGGGCCTCCCTGGCCAACAACTCACTGGGAGGTATACCATCCCTGGCACTGAAAATTTTCTAGCAACAATCTATGGCTCCTGAGTTTTCCATTGTCCAAAAATGTAGGTTTGCATATGATTTATTTATATCCTCTTAGATTTTGATTAGCTCTCCCTCCATCTTTCATTTACTCAATCTCTTCCCCTGACCTCACTTGGGCCTTTTCAACCCCATTAATCTATTCTTCTACTTACATATATACAATACCACTCTATTAAGTAACCCCTCCCTTCCTTCCTCTTCCATTTATATCTCTTTTATAGCATACTGGCCTTTGCTAGTATTTATTTATTTATTTATTTATTTCACAGAGAAAGAGGAAGAGAGAAAGAATGGGTGCCCCAGGACCTCCAGCCACTGCAAATGAACTCCAGACAAGTGTGCCACCTTGTGCATCTGGCTAACGTGGGTTCTGGGGAATTGAACCCAGATCCTTTGGCTTTGCAGGCAAGTGCCTTAATTGCTAAGCCATATCTCCATCCTGAACTTTTCTTGTTTCTGTAACAAAATGTCTGACAAAGCAGATTAAAGAAAGGAGAGTGTAGATGAGGGCACAGTCCACCACAAGAGCAGGAGCTTGAGGCAGCCAGTCTCATTGTGTTGCCAAAGAGAAAACAGATGATGATGATGTTGTGGATGATGATGATGATGTGGATGATGATGATGAGGTGGAAGATGATGATGATGTGGCTTCTGATGCTCAGATTGCTTTTTCTTTTTCATTCAGTCCAGGACCCCACCATGCAGTGATTCCAACTATATTTAGTGTGGTAATCCCACTTTAAGTAACCTAATCTGGAAATTTCTCACAGCCGTATCCATGGTTTTGTTTCCATGGTGATTATAAATCCTATCTCATTGAGAAGGTTGATCATCACAGCTACCACAGCTACCAATGCCTGTCCAAGTGATGGTCAGTGGGGCTGTGATACCGGAGCTTCCAGGCTTGGCCCTGCTCAGAATCTAAGCCTGGGGTCTCCAGCAAAGACAGTAGTGAAGTGGGGAGGGGAGGGGAGTAGAGTGATAGAGACAGGACTGAGAATTGCAGGTCACCTTGAGAAAATGACAGCATAGATTCAATAGTGATGCTAATGAAGATGGCAGCACTATGATGACGAGGCTCAGGTGTAGGAATCTGAGTTGGACTTGGGCTTCAGGATACTGAGCCAGATGTGGACACAGTGTCCAACTTCGTAAGTGTTGACATAGGCACTTTGTGGAGTGGGGTGGAGATCACTGCACCCATATGAAGCCACCATGGATGACATCACTGGGTCACTGATGACAAACCCACACTTATCCCACCATGCTAACTGTCTGAAGATGGGAATCACGTGACAGGCCTAGTGCTGCCAGTGGGGTACAGGAAGTGATGGAAAATTACAATCCACCCAGGCTGGGTGAACATACAGGAGGGAAGTAGAGAACCAGGGCATACGCTGTGGTGAGGAGGCATTGAATAATGCTACGTTGGGTGAAGCTGAGTCTGAACTCCCATTTGAGAGCTCAGAGCCCTTGAGCTGGGTGTTCAGGAAGGACAGCCCTAATCCAGTGACAGGACAGAGTGGACTCCCAACCTCAGCAACATCACCTGCAGGTATGTCTTGTGTCAGGTGAAGCAAGCATGATGAAGGCAGAATTCTTGGGCAGGGCTGGGCAATGCGAGTGCCATTCTGAGAGCAAGTGTTGGCATCAGCAAGAGACGCTGGCTCAGAAATGAATGGGTGGAAGAGCAACAGAGATGGACTGATGGTGTTCTGCTTCAGCCACCACAAATGAGCAATGCCACCCTCACTCCTGCAGCTGAGTGCATGAGGCATTGCAGGGGCACATATACCACATTCACATACCACATTAAACACGTATGCAAGAGTGAAAAATATAAGCTCTAAAAAAAATGAGGCTGGGGGGGTCAGAGGCACTTGCTTGTAAAGCCTGCCTGCTGGCCTGTATTTCATTCCTGAGTACCCACAGAAAATAAAGCCAGATGCTAAAAGGGCATATGCATCTGGAGTTTGTTTATAGCTTCAAGAGACTCTGGTGCACTTATATTCTCTCTTCTCTCTCTGCTTGCAAATGAATAGTCTTTTTCTTTTAAAGAAGGTTAGCACTATAAAATAGCTATATTTTAAAAAATGGGAAAAGCACAGGCTGAAAGTCATGGGAGGTGTCAAGGCATGGCAGTGGGCTTTCCAGGCTGCTAGCCTGGCCATCCTCACTGTCCACAGTCTCGGGAGTGCTGGGTTGCCCTGGGCACATGCCATAAAGTAGATTCTTATGCCACACCCTTAACCACTGCAAGAACGCTCACTCCACATTCTCTTGAAAAGCAACTTCTATCCATCCACCTCCTCCAGGCTGGTTTCTTCTTTGTGTGTGAAAGCCTCGCTGCCTGCAATGCTGGGTGATGTGAGGCAGCTTCCTCAGCGTGCCGAGCTCCGCAGCCCCACCGCAGCACCCAGAGCCTCCTGTTGCAAGATCGAGTGCAGAAAGCCCACTGCACATGCACACCCACCTCCCCTTCAGGCAGACCAGACAGGTTCTCCTGGCACACAGATCAGACCCCTTCCCAAATCAGTATTCCCGGGGGGGAGCAACAGCCAGCCTCTGGTGCAGCCAGGAGCCTAATCTAGAATTACCGGGTGGCGGAGACCCAGGCGAGCTTTGTGCTGGGGTACTCAAGCCGAAATTTGGCTCAGCCCATTGTGATCCCATTAGGGAGTGGAGAAGTTAATGAATGGTGTGTTCTTTCTTGCTTTCCCTTTCTGCCTTCGCAGGTTGTGTTTATCTACTTACGTATGGAAATCCGGGCCTTCTTAGCAGACAGAGCAGAGAAACAGCGTCTTGTCTCACTGGGAAACTGTGCACAAATCATCCCATTCAGGCGCGAGCCTCCATCGTGCTCCTTCAGTCTAAATGAGACGTCCTTCACCCTTCCTCCACCCGGACCCTGTGCATAGAGATGGGCTTTCTTAGTAACAAAGCACGGCTCCAAGAACAAAGCTCTTCTCAGAGAGGACATAAATGCCGAGCAAGCTACAGAGGATGGCTGTGGAAGGCATGGCTGCAGAGCCAGGTTGCAGAAGGGGCCAGGAAGGGCATCCAAGGTCACGAGAAGTTCAGCTGACATATCTCACTGTGTCCTCCAAAGGTGCTCAGGATGGCCACTCCTGTAGGGTCTTCACGTGTGTAAACTGGCTCCTGTTAGCCCACAGCAGGACTCTGGCTCAGTGGATCACAGAGCGGGTGGATGGTGCCTGCCCCTTGCCATTTGTGGTATGCGTTGAGCCTAGAGGGGAGTAAGGTCTTCAGTGGCCTGGGCCAACTGTCAGAAATCGGAGCACTGACTGTGTCCAATCACCATCTGTGTTCTGTGGTTAGGGGATGCTGCACAACAAGTCCCACATTCAGGGCTGTATGACAAAGTGTCCCAGCGCTCAGTGCTGAGTGACAAGTGTCCCAGCACTCATGGGTGTGTCACAGCCATCATGAAAGCCTCTGTGTTTCAGACTTGGGGAGCTGTTCTGACAGCTCTGGATGTCTCATTTAAGATGAAGCCCCAAAAGGATGACAGGGCAGCCACTCTCAGGGTTCAACCACACGGGCTCCTCTGGCACTGTTCCTCTCCATGGGTACCTCTCACTGGGCTGTTTGACTGAACTTCCTGTAGAGTTACCAACCCAGGCAATCCAGATGGAACTGGAAATGACCTTCATGATGTGGTTATATTCTCCGAATTCTGTGGGCCAAACAGCCAGTCCACTGAGACCTGCACAAGGCACTTGCTGGTGCTCTGGGAAGAATTCTTGCAATCATTACCCTTGTCAAAGCCTCCAAGAGCCTTATTTTAATAACAAGCATATGGAAGACATGATTGGGATGCGAAGGAAGGAAGGGGCTACACCTGTGATAATGGAAGAAATGCTCTGAAGGTGGGAACGCAGAAGTTGCTTCAGGGCAAAGAAGAAGGCAAGAGGAGGGTGGAGGAGCCACACACCTTGGGCTGGGCAGACAGGCCAGGTAGGATGTACCAGAGAGGAGCAAAGACACAGATAATAGGATTCAAGATTACCCCTACTCAGTCCACAATAAAATGTCACCCAGAGGTGTGGCCCCTGGGTGTGTGCTGCTGCCGTGAGCCACGTCCCCTGCAGCAGTGTCACGTTCTGTGGGAGCTTATTGGATTCCGTGCGCTCATCATACTGTTCTCATGTCTGTGTGCCTTCCTGTGCAAGGCATTTTATTTCTCTATTTATAAAACTGTCTACATGAAATTAAAATGTATGAATCTTCCTGCAACTGGTTTATTTTCCCAGCATTGTGTTCCTGAGAATTATGTGTGTCACCACACTAAACCCCAGTTCATTCTTCTTCTCCATACGACATTTGGTTGCACGAAGATTCTGCAATTTGTTTATCCATTTTCCTCCTGATGGATCTCTGCTGTTTCCAGGCTTTCCTTGTGTCAGTGTAATTTTAACTGTGAAGGCCAATCCTGTGTGAATTCTGCATCACTTCTCTAAAGCTTGGCTACAGAAGCAGGAGGGGGATGGCTGGGCCATGGGGCACGTGGCCCTCCAGTTCACCAGGTATCAGTGTGTGGATCCACACTGCCACCAGGTGAACCTGTGCCCCACTGTGTCGCTTCCTTCCTGGCTCTGGAGCACACTCGTGTCCCTTTTACTTTTTCTGTGCAAAAGTGTGACATCTTGAGATGATGATATCTATTTCCCTGATCATGAGTTTGAGTACATTTTCATCATACGTTTATTAAATAGCCTGTCTTTTAAAATGAATTTGACTATTGTGATCATTGTATTCCTTTCACTGATTTGTGGTCTGGATTTGGATCCCATACTAGTTACACACCCTGTAAACATCTCCTTCCAGGAATACTTTGCACCATGGGTATAGCGGTGCACGCCTGTGGTTCCCACTGCTCAGGCAGGAGGATTGTTTGGGTCCATGAGTTTGAGAACAGCCTGGCCAACACAGCCAGATATGTATGGCAAAAATATAAAACTAAAAAATAACTATACAGGATGCCTTTTAAAAACAATTTTCTTTAGAACTTTAATGCATGAATATACTATAATTGGATTATATTCCCATCCCATTATTCTCTTTTGTCCCCAACCACCCCCCTTCCACTGAGGACCCTTAAAATGAAGGCTTTGATTTCTAGCATCCATGTTCTGTGTAGCACCCAGACCACCCAGCACAAACGTCCTGTGTTGGCTGTTTCCACTGAGATGGGGCGAGAGCATTCTGATATTGTCCTGTGTCTCCTCCGGATGTCAGAAGATATTCTCTAGACATCTCTGTGGCTGGCTCTACTCCTCTTGAACATTGTGCCTTTCTAGGGTACATACTTGTTCCTCCCTCCCATGGTCCATAAGTTACTGTCTGTTTCCCACATCTCCCAGTATGATGCAGGTTATCTGTATAGAAAAGCCTGGTGTCTGGCCCCTCGCCTGATATTCATAGCCCTTTGTTGCTCTGCACACGGTGAATATCATAATGACTGACACATGCTAAGAAGTCTGACCTGAGTGTGGGGTACTGTTGCTGACCTCATGCATTAGTTACCCCAAGGAAAGGGATGTCTATACCATCAAGCCTGGTTCCTCACACACATGGATATAACATGAAAAAGATTCCGCTTTATAGCAACATTTTCAATCAATATTTACACATCATATTCAAGATGTTTTAAACTCTCATTGAGTTTGTTCCTAAGTATCTTTGTGGTGGTTTCAGATGTACGCCATAAACTTAGGTGTTCTGGATGCTAGTTTCCCCAACTGATGACAATTGGAAATTAAAGCCTTCTGGAGGTGGTATATTTTGGGGAGCAGGCTTATGGGTATTATATCCAGTTTCCCTTTGCCAGTGTTTGGCACACTTTCCTATTGCTATTGTCTACCTTATGTTGTTTAGGGGGTGATGTCCAACCATTGCTCATGTTGTCATCTTCCTTGCCATCATGGAGCTTCCCCTTGAGTCTGTAAGCCAAAATAAACCTCTTTTTTTCCCACAAGCTGCTCTTGGTTGGGTGATTTCTACGAACAATGTGAACCTGACTGCAACAATCTTGTAGCTTTTTTTTGTCTCTATAATTGAAATTTTTGTTATTACTGTTTTCATGATATAAACATGCAGTAGTTTTTACCCCCTCATCTCTACACTATCATATCTTCTTAATAGTTTACCATCACCATGCTACTCTCAGTAACTCATGGCATTTTCTGTGAGTTCTGAGAGCTTTGATACTCTCCCTTGAACTCCTGTGACATTTAGTGCCTTTTGTTTTTCCTCTCTGTCCCAGCATTCCTCTGTGGATGGCCTTGTGGGCCTCACATGTGGAGTTCTGGGGCTCCTGCTCTGAACTCTGCATTCAAAGTCCCAGCAGCCCTCGCTTTACAAGACTGGTTCAGTCACCTCAGCTTGGCCAGGTTTGGGGATGCAGCTTGGGATGGTCTGAAGCTGCTTGAAGCAGAAGCCCATTCCAAAGGACTGGCCTTGGCACATCTGTTTCTCCTGCCTCGAAGTTTGCATCTCATGTTGCCTGCACCAGAGGTCACCAAATAGGTCTTCTACCATTGTGACACTTCCTTGTGCCTCATGGAGGATGACAGGTACCCCAGTGACTCCACCTAAGAGGGAGGGTAGAGAGGGGCAGAACTTTTAGAGTTGAAGGGGTCATCAGTGTGTTTGAGTTGAAGTCCACCATGATACTATTCAATTTATTTATTTTAAGCCTCCTGGTTTCTTTAATTTTAATTAGCTTATTTTAATTATACATAATAATATTTTCCATTGTGACATTTTCATACACATATATATTATATTTTGATCATATTCACCCTCTGTGGTATTTGAATGTTTGCCCAATAGATTCAATCATTTTTTGACTAAACTTCCTACTTGAACCCCTAGTGGGCAGATACCAGCTAGAAAGGGCATGTCACTGGGGATGGATCTGATTCCAGCCCTAAAGTGTAGAGAGCAGATTGAGTTCAGATGATTCATGCTTGCTTGTGGTACTGGCTATTTGGTGGTTTATCTCTGCTTGGATCCACCAATGATGGAACTTCCCTGGATTTGTAAGCCTGAAATAAACTTCCCATAAACTGTGTTTGGTTGGATATTCATCCCAGCAATATAGAGGTGACTGCAACAATATTGTTACCAGAGAAGTGGGTGTTGCTATGTGAAGAATCTGACCATGTGGATTTTGGTCTTTTGGAACTTATATGCTGGAGGAATGTGGATGCACTTGGGACTGCAGAAGCCTACAGAGTGATAAGCCAAATTTCATGGGCTATTCTTGTGAGAGTTTGAAAATTTTGAATTCAGAGAGAATTGTGTTGTCTTATGAACTTTCAAATGGGAAGGAGAGACTGCAAAGAACCTGTTGGAACTGGGATACTAGCATAAAGACTGGATGTGTTCTGCTGCCCATACCCAGAGAGTTTCATCAAGACTGAATTTAAAAGTAATGCCCTGGTCTGCTTGGCAGAAGGTATGGAACTGAAAGATGTACGATTTAAAGCTGGAAAAATTTAAGCAAGTTTAAGAAATTGGCACAGAGGCTGATTTTAGGTTGTGAAAGCTATGATTATTAAACAGATTACCACCACTATGGGTGGGCACTGCTTTGCATTGAAATAATGGAAAACCTGAAGGTGAAGTCCACCCAGGAAAGGCTAAATGGAAAAAATGCAAACTCTTTTGAAAGGATATGACTGAAGAAGAGAATTCCAAAGTTCTAAGGTCAAGATTCATTTCCCTCTGGATTAACAATAGCAGTGTCACTGTACACCTGGTATTGGTTTTGGAAGCATGAGAAAAATCCATGGAAGTGGGTCATGAAGTGCTCACAGTTCCAGAAGCTGCTGCTGAGATGTGGAATGGGAAGAAGGATTGAAATAAACCATGCATTGGAGACCAAAAAGGCCATTGTATTAGGATGGACCATGGTTTGCAGCGGAGACCCAAAGACAATTTGGACGTACCAGGGCAGTGCAGTGGTTATCATGAAGAGCTGGTGGATTGGAATGAAAGTTTTCCCCAGCTATTCAACCCAGATGGATAGGCAGAATTAGAAATCCAGAGACTGTTGTCACTGGTTATGGATGTCAGATTTGAATTGCAGATGCTTGATGTTTACCTGTTGGTTATTGATTTTGACTGGTCCAGTCTCTCCTTGTTATGCCTGATAACAATGGAACTGTTTATCCTGTGCCATTATATGTTGGAAGTAAGTGACTTGTTTTAATTTTACAGGACTCACAGTTAAGAGTGTTATGAATCATAGACGAGGCTTGGGAGTTTGGAACAATCCTAAAGTAGGTGAAGCCTATGGAGATCTTTGAATTTGGACTGAATACCAATACAATTTGCAGTGTGAAATGGTCATGAGTCCCTGGGGGTCAGGGGAAGAATGTGGTACTTTAAATGTGATGGTCTGAATGTTTGCCCCCATAGACCCAGACTTTTTATTCATTATTAAACTTCCTACTTGAGCCCTGAGCAGGCAGATTACTGCTGGAGGGGTCATGTCACTGGGGGGTGGATCTGATTTTAGTCCTTATGTGTGGAGAGAGCAGTTTGAGTTCTTAAAGTTTATGCTTGCTTGTGGTGCTGGCTGTTTAGTGGCTCCTCTCTGCTTGGATCTTTGTAAGGGTCCCACCTTCTCCCATCTTTGATGAAACTTCTCCTGGATATGTAATTCCAAAATAAATCCATTCTTCCAATAAACTATGTCTGGTTGGATGTTTATCTCAGCAACTTGTAACTGACTTCCAAACCCTCCATTCCCTTCTCTTGTCCCTCTCTGTATCCCGCTGATCTTTCTTTCCCTGAGCAGCCCCATTATATTTTCATGCATGTTTGTGTGACCTCTGAGTTTCATTGGGGTTTCTGGCAGGGGTATAGATGAGGGGTTAATTACTTGAGTATGGGCAACTTACAAGTGGTAACACTACCGAAGAAAATGCACCTCCCTCGCCCAGCAACCATTAACTGCCCATAGATACTTATGGAAGGGTGTGTCCCTCCTGAAAGCTGCCACCCATCCATGACCAAAGGCTGATGGCTTCAATCTTGGGCAGTTCTAGTGCAGGAAACCACAGCTACTTAGAGTTCAAGAGTACAGCAGCCATGTCCTGAGTGTGAGTTTCATTATCCCTGCTTTCCTTTTGATTGATGAGGTGGTTTCCTTTCACATCTTATCTCCTCAGTTGATGTTTTTGTCTGAGTCATTTCACTGGGAATTACAACATATACTCTTAACTTCTCATGGTGTTCCTTGAGTTAGGCTTTTAGCGCTCCTCACTGTGAAAACCTTACGTAGGCATGTCACTGTGCTCATGCTTAATTTATTTTATTTTCCCAGGCAGTGGAAGTCCCCTCATAGGTTCCTTCTATTGTTTTTGCTTGAGGTTACCGTCTTTGAAATATTTGTGTCAAGAGAACAAGACATAGTCTTTGAACCTACCATGCACTCATCAGTTCTGGCATCTTCTGGCCTTGCTAATCTCCATGTCCATCTGCTATGTGTACCATTAGCCTTGTAATTCTCTTGAGTGGACTGGTTTCTCTCAGCTCACACTTCTCTTATCATCTGATTCTTCATTTTACCACTTAAATAATTATAAATTGACAAGTTATAAATGTATATATTTATTCATCTGAACAGATGATGTTAGGATTTATGAACACAACACAGAGTAATTAAATCCAGATCATTAACATACCCATCACCTCAAACACTTCTTATATTTTTTGCAGAGAGCATTTTGAAATTTACTCAGAGTGGTTTTGGAGTACACTCATCATTATTCCTTGCTGTACTTCAAACTAGACTTTGACATGAAATTTCACTGGGTGCTGAATTTGACACTTACCGTGTTTTGACTTTGAAGGAGACCATGTGTCCCTCTGAGGCCTTCTTTGATTCTGATGAGAAGCCAGCTATTGGTCAACCTTGGTAATGTGCGTGTGATGTGGCTACTGCAATGACTATTTCTGTGGTTCTCTGTCTCTGTCTCTCTCTCTTTAGGTATCAGCAATTTCACTGCAATTATCAGGGCACCGAGTCACTGTTGTGACACACTGTTGTACCTGGGTCTGAGGACTGTCCCTCTTTATCAAGTGGACAGAAGTGCAGGGAACATGTTTTCTACTGTTTCACACCTTCTTTTTCTCTTCTTACATTCCAGTCTTATTCATGACACATTTCTTCATACTATGTTATGGGTGCTTTGTTCTAGGTTTTTGTATGTTAGTGGCATACATATGTATGTATACATGTTCATATGTGGTATGCATGTGGAGTTTTTGTGTATATGTATGTACATGTGTGTGGAGGCCAGAGGTTGATATCAGGTGTCCTCCTCTCAGTCCAGCCCTGCTTTATTTCTGAGGCAGGGTCTCTCACTGAACCCAAAGCTCTCCAATTCAGTTTGCCTAGCTAGCCAGCTTGCCTGGAGGATCCCCCTGCCTCTGCATCCTAATCACTGTGACTACATGTGGGCCACAATAACCACATAGCAAGTCTTAGGCCTCATGCTTATATGGCAGTGTTTACCCACTGAGCCAACCCTATGGATTGTTCCATTTTTTTGACCAAGATCTCTTTTCTCTGCTTCATATTACAAACTTTATCCTCATCTGTGTTAAACCTCGCTGATTTTCTGATACTGTCTTTATAAGTCTATCATTAGCTTTCAAGGTCACTTAGCTATTTTTTTTTGTTTTAATTTCATATGCCACATTTTTCACTGTAGAATTCCAATTTGTCCTTTTCTCAGAATTTCCACCTGTGTTCTAAATATTCCATCCCTCTCTTCTTTCATGGCCATGTTTCACTCTACACCATTGTATTAGTTGCTTTTCTCATCGTTGTGATCACACACCTTGAGAGAAGTAGTTGAAGGGAGGGTTTATTTTGGATTGAAATCCCATGGCAAGGAAGCGCAGCAGCTGGAGCAGGAGGCAGCTGGTCCGTGGTGTCCACAGCGGGAGCAGAGGGCAACAAATGCTGCCGCTCAGTTTTCCTTTTCTGTTTTATCCAGTCCAGGGCCCCAGCCCGTGGATGGTGCCTAGAGTGGGTCTTCCCATCTCAGTTAAATTAGTATAGAAATGCCCCAATAGGCAAGCCTATCTCCTAGGTGATTCTATAACTCATAAATTTGACAGTCAAAATCATCCATCACACCCATCACAAATGTTAAACATTTATAAAAGTCAGTTTAATACCCTTGCCTATTAATTATGAAAGATTAGACATCTTTCATTCTGCATCATTGTAAGTCTTCCTGTGATTGTTAGAAAGCACTACATTGATTTCCATCAGAACTTTATAGAAGTTCTGAAACCACTGCTCCTAAAGTTATTTCATAAAATTGGAGGTAAGGGAGGGAATGCTCCCTAACTCCTTCTATGATGCTAGCATGACACCCATAGTAAAACAGAGACACAACAGAAAAGAAAACTGTAGACCAATATCATTAATGAACACAGACACAAAAATTCTCAGTAAAATAGTGGTGAATTTAATTCTATAACAGATTAAAATATCATCCACCTGAATCAAGTGAGTTTTATCACAGGGGTACAAGGATGGTTCAAGATGCAGAAATCAATAAATGTAATACATCACATTAAAAGACTAAAGGATAGAAACAATATGACCATCTCAATAGGTGAAGAAAAATCCTGCAACAAAATACAGCACCCCTTCATTAGAAAAACATTGGAGACTAGGGATAGAGGGATCATATCTAAAAATAATAAAAGCTATATATATAAGAAACCTAAAGCCAATATCTTACTAAATGTGGAAATACTTGCAGCACCTCTGCTAAGATCTGGAACAAGTCAGGGTTATCCACTCTTCCCATGGCTGTTTAACATAGTACCTAAAGTCTTAGATGGAACAACGAGAAACTAGAAAGAAATAAAGGGGATAGAAGTTGAAAAAGAAGAAGTCGAACTACCTTTATTTGCAGATGATATGATTCTGTGCTTAAGGGACCCTAAATTGTACCAGAAAGAAAACCCTCCTAGAGGTGATAAGCAAAGTGGCAGGACATAAAATCAACACACAAAATCAATGCCCTTCCCATATAACAATGGCAAACATTCTTAAAAAGAAACAGGGAAACAGCCCCATTCATAATAGCAAAAATAAATAAATAAATAAATATCTCAGACTATCCTGAATCAAGAAAGTGAAAGACCTCTATAATGAAAACTTTAAACCAATGAAGAAAGAAATTAAATAAGACACCAGAAGAGGGAAAGATCGCCCATGCTCATTAATGAAAGAATCCATATCATGAAAATGGCCATCCAGCCTGGGGTTCATTCATCCAGGCTGTTTCTGACATTGCTCTGGGCATGGGGAAGGGGGTGTTCAGGACCTTTTATGCCTTCGCAGAGGAAGAAGTTCTCTCGAATTTTAGCTGCTGATTTGTTTGTCTTGTGGTTATTGGCAGATCCGGGGTTTCGGTTTCATTTCAGATCTGTGTGATGTACTCTGTATTTTGGAGGTGTTATCTTTGTTTTCATTTATAATTTATTGATGCAAAGTTGATTAAAACATTCTATTACTACTGCTATTTTCTTCTACTGGATCTCTACTTTAGTCTTCTTTGTAATATCATAGCTCAAAATTGCATTTCGTTTTTTAAACACTATGTATCTCCAGCGTCAGTTTCCTCCTGAGCACATCTTTAGCTGTGCTCAGCATCCCACATTTTCATAGCCAACATGTTTTCTAACTACTATTGTGACATTTTGACTAACAGATTATTTACAAAGGTACAATTTCTCAAGAGTTAGGATACTTTGGCCGGGTGTGGTGGAGCACACCTTTAATCCCAACACTCGGGCACAGAGGTGGGAGGATCGCCGTGAGTTTGAGGCCACCCTGAGACTACATAGTGAATTTCAGGTCAGCCTGAGCTAGAGTGAAACCCAACCTTGAAAAATCAAAAAAGAAAAAAAAAAGTTAAAAAAGAAGTTAGGATAGTTTTCCAGTTCATTGATTTCTGGATAAATTCTCTTGTGTTCAGATGATATAATGATTCCAAATTTGAGAAATTTGTGGTAAATTTTGTGATGGCCCAGCACACAGAAATGTGAGCTATGGTTCTGAGAAGTACGGCATGACTGTCTGCCTTCTGTTTGGTTTGACATATTGTTATTATTTTTTAATTTTTTCATCGTTCAACCTGCATATGTATTTAAATGTATTTCCTACAAATATTGTTTCACTAGACATTTTAATAAAACTTTGACCTCTTAGTCTTGTGTACTTAGTGCATTTGCATTTATTCTGATTATTGATATAATTGGTTGATTTTCCAATATTTTGTGCTTTACTTTTGTTCTGACACTGCTACCTTAACATTTTTGTTTGACACAGGTTTTTGAAATCTGTTCTATTCTCTACTGCTTACATGAAAAGAGGTTTTCACTGATACGCATGGTCAAATCTCAAATGTTTTACATTGCGGCCTTCATGTTTAGCAGTATGGAGCTTTTCTGACAGTTCCCTTCATCACTTCACACCACATATTCTGTTAATTTTCCTGTGTTTTATTCTCAAAAGTTAGTTTTGAAAATTATTGTTAACGTGGCCAAAGTTTGTTTTGATTTTCCCGCACAAACATCAGTGTATGTTATTTGTTCTTTGTGCCTGGGGATTTAAGACTGTTTCCTACTGTCTTCATCATGGGAAACCCAGCTACATTATATAAATCTTTCCATTTCAGTGTCTGCTACTTAAACGTCTCGCTATGGAGTTCCAAGCTTCCAGTTTACGCTCCATGTGCAGTTACTTCAGGCTTGTTTGGCTACCCCAAGCTCTACATGTGGCACCCCCTCCACACTTCCACTTAAATTGTATTCATTAGATTTATGACTTCTACTTTTTTCCTATGTGCTTGCTTGCTGCATCTCATCCTTTTGATACTTTCAGTGTTATTTTTTATTTTAATATAACAAGCACACACACGTATATCTACTATTCTAAGTTCCGTGGTAAAAACCCATCCTTTTGCCATTTATTTGGAGGTGATCATTCATAGTAGTGAGTGGCTTTTTAACTGCAATTTTTTTTATTGTTACTGTATGTTTGGTAAAACATCATCTTCAAGGAATCATTCAGGAGGCCTGTAGGGAAAGTGTGTCCACAGGGGTTAAGGTCGTTTCTACCTAGTTTCCTTTGGGGGCTTCTAGCCCAGGTTTACCTCAGAGCAGCTGCCTCCCTGGCAGTTTCCTGGACCAGGCAGTACATGGAACTTCAAGCCCAAATCCAGCAGAGTCCATGACACTGCACTCTGTGTTTTCTTCTCTTGCACGGAGCCCTACAGGTAGATTCTATTTTCTGATGTGCAATCTTTCAAGTTCCCAGCAGTTACTGTGGAGTCACTTTTACATGTCTCTTTTTCATGGACGCAAAGACATCATTTTGTTTCAAAAAAGAAAGCATTTCAGTTTATAAGTTGGAAAACATCCCTAAGGAGATACTGGTTTCCATGTTGGACCACTGTGATTGTTTTGGACTCTCCAGTTTTATCACCAAGGAGTCCCCTTCATTTTCCATAAACCCAGCTCAGATGTATGTATATAACCTGTTATGTTTTACATGCCCAAGGCTGTTATGTAAGAGAATAACCTCAGCTTCTCCAGCCTGTTCACATGAGGACTACTGAAACTGTCTAGTGGGTAAAGCAAAGTCATACTCTTTGGTTGGCAAACTTTATGTAGTTAAAAGTCTTGCCCCAATTTTTGTTGTAATTCAGAGAACATGTTTTCTCCTAATCACAAGCCAGTTTTTCTGTCTCTGCTAACACTATAAAGTTTGAAACAGATCTCAGTATCCTTACTGCCCACTGCCTGTCCTGACGATGGTATTTACCACATACATACAGAGTTTGGTTCATTCGGCCTCCATCCTTTGGACTTGCTCTCTGATGAGCCAGGAGTGCTTAGAGACTTGAGATTATGACCTAGCAACCTTTATGTGACCCATGCTGCCAGATACAAAGCTAGGTATATATGATTTGCTCAATAACTACTCACTATATTTGTCTAATTCCAAGGGCCTGTGGCATGGCCTTTAAACTCTAAATTGAAGCAAGACAAATAATTTTCATGATTCTAGAAAAATTCTTGCCATTTGTGAGAAAGGAGAGTCATATAATGTTCAGCTTTCCATAGTCATGTCAAGGAATGCAGATCCTGGGTGTGAAGGAGCCAGGACGGTAGAGGACACTGAACCAGGTACAGTGCCCACACCTGTGGTTGCAGCCACTCAGGAGGCTGAGGCAGGAGAATCATGAGATTGAGACCAGCCTCCTGGGATATATAGCAAGACTCTTGCTCTAAAACCCCACTAGTTTCTGTTCCGTGTATACAGAGTCTCCATTGTGCTGCCCAGCATCTGTACCTGTGGTGTCCTGGGAAGATGCCTGTAGGCAGATGCTCCGAGATGCATAGAAACCTCCTGTGACTCAAGTCCCAGGAACTGTGGAAGGAGAAGCCAGAACAGTAGACAGCCTCATGGGGTGGCAGTGTCAGGGCCCTGGACCCCAAAGTGGTGCTCACTAGATCCTGAGGAAGATGGTGGCTGGTCTCCTAGGGATTTGTTTCAGCCTGTGGGTATCTGCAAGTGATGCAGGGCTTCAGGCTGTAGGGCTCTGGCAGTGGGGACAGGGACACTTGAGGTACACAGCTGGCCACTTCCCACTTCCACTGTGTACTGTGAAGAGTTCAGAGCTGGGATCAGACTCTAGGTGTGTCTGCATGTGGTGCTCTCATGAGAAGGGAAAGTCAGGTTGGCAGCATGGGCACATACATACACTCAGGATGCCAGCATTTCTAGCAGAAATCACAGGAGGGATGAAACCAAGCACATCAGAGGGGCTGGGGACTGATGGAGCCAGTGCAATTTCACAGGGACCCAGAAAAGAGACCCAGGAGCTAAGGACAACAAGGTATCAGCAAGGGGCCACTGCAAAGTCTGCCTGAGGCTCCCGAGCCACCTGGAAACACTTAGAGATGCTAAAGATGGGAGTGGATGGGAATGGTCCCTGCAAGAGTGGAGCGCCTGCTCTGCTCTCTGGGAAGTTCCTGCTCACCTCACTCTGGTTGTGTTGGGCAGCGTCTGCTGGTTACAGAAGTAGTCTCTCCAAGGACAACAGCTCAAAGCTTTGACCTGACCAGTGGCGATTGACAGGCATAGTGCAGACCTGCCCATACCTCCTCAGGCTTGAGGGGCTGAGAGTCATGTCTTAAGAAATACTGATGGGAGCCTGGTGTGGTGGCACACTCTTTAATCCCAGCACTCTGGAGGTAGAAGTAGGTGGATCACCGTGAGTTCAAGGCTAGCCTGGGCCTACAGAGTGAGTTCTAGGTTAGCCTGAGCTAGAGTGAGACCCTACCTCAAAAATCCTAACTAACTAAAACTAAATAATAAATATTGATGGGCCAAGAACAGGCCTGAACATAGAGACGGGGTAGAGGAAAGGAAGGAGGTATGAGGCTCAATCTCCCTATCTTCATTGTTGTATATTTAACACACTGGTGCACTTCAAATCATAAAAGGACTCTGAAAGGGCATGGAACAAAGGCAGCCTATGTTTTTAGATGCAGCCTGACCCTCTTATTTTGTTTGTACATGTGTTTGTATCTGTGTGGGGACACTTGTGTATGAGGGTGCACATGCATGTCTATGTGTAGACTCCTGACATTGACATTGGGCATCTTCAACAACTCTTTGAGAAAGTGTTTGTCACTGAACCTGGAGCTCACAGATTTGGCTAGACTAGCTGGCCGGTGAGTGCGAGGGGTCTCCATTATCTTCCTCCTCAGCACTAGCTCATGCCACTATGCTTAGAAATTTACATGAGTGCTAGGGATTCCAACTCTGGTCCTCATGCTTGTAGCAAATATGTTACTCACCAAGCCATCTCCACAACTCCAAAGTATATTTTTTGAAGCATATATTCTACAATTTATCATGTTCCAGTTATTTGTACTCTCCTCTTTGACCAAATGCCATTGTTGCAGTCAGGTTCACATTGCTGGTAGAAATCACCTGTTCAAAACTAGCTTGTGGGAAAAAAGAAGTTTATTTTGGCTTAAAGGCTGGAGGAGGAAGCTCCATAATGGCAGAGGAAAACGATGGCATGAGCAGAGGGTGGACATCACTCCCTGGCTAACGTAAGGTGGACAATAGCAGCAGGAGAGTGTACCCAACACTGGCAAGGGGAGACTGGCTATAACACCCATAAGCCCACCCCCAACAATACACTCCCTCCAGGAAGCATTAATTCCCAAATCTCCATCTTCTGGGAACCTAGCATTCAGAACACCTAAGTTAATGGGGGACACCTGTATCAAACCACCACATTCTGCCCCTGGCCCCCATAAACTGATAACCATCCATGATATAAAATACAATGCAAAGCCAGGCGTGGTGGCGCACGCCTTTAATCCCAGCACTCAGGAGGCAGAGGTAGGAGGATCGCCGTGAGTTCAAGGCCACCCTGAGACTACAGAGTGAATTCCAGGTCAGCCTGGGCTAGAGTGAAACCCTACCTCAAAAAAATAAAAAATAAAAAAATACAATGCATTCAGTCCAACTTTAAACGTCCCCATAGTTTTTATTAATGCTAATGATGTTCAAACACTCCTATAGTCCAAGATCTTTTAACTGAGCCATTATACCAAAAAAAAATCCCCCCAAAACCCATAATGGCACAGAATAAATACACTGCAAAAGATGGAATTGGGAATAGCAAAGAAATATTCAACCAATACAAGATTTAAAACAACCAGGGCAAACATCAAACTCTGTAGCTTCAAGTCCAACAACTCTAGTCAGTAACAAGTCTCAAAGTTTAATAATCCTAACCAGCAACAAGTCTCTGGAGTTCAAGTTCCGCCCCTCCAGCTAGGCTACTCACAGACCTAGAACACTTCATCGGGGCCAGCAACTTTTATTAACAGCCATCTCATGATCCTGGCATCTCCACTGGGTCTGCACTGGAATCCACGGTTCATCCTCATGGCCCCATGGGGTCTCCATGCAGGCAATCCTGCTTCACACTGTCCATGGTCATTTCCAAAACACAAGGCCGTGTTACAAACTCAATGACCCTCTCTTTCCTGCATTTCTTATACTCCACAATACCAGGTAGGGTGCCAATTTATTAATCCAAGTGGGGGGGGGGGCAAAGCCGACTTTGAAGAACAGGACACTCCTTGAGCACTCAGGCCTCTTCAAAAGAGTTTACATTCTTCCCATTGCCCCAGTGCAGGTCAGCTGGCCCAATCTCAAAGGTTGTCATCTCTCAATTGCAACTGAATGGGCAGCAGTTCACCCCAATATTTTTCTTTCTGCGCCATATCCCTCTGCTCCCACCAGTTCATTTCTACACAAAGCAACCCTGCACATCTTATCAGGACGCAGGCATAACAGCAAGCTTTTCACCACAACCTGCCTCTAGCCCAGTCCAAGCAAAGCACTTTCTCACCTTCATAAGCCAAACCTCACAGTCCATAGTTCTTACTGCATTCAGGTCTTTCAACTCTGACCAGAACAGTCTATCAAGCTGCACGTACAGTACTGCATGGCATCTCTTAGGCAAAGGTTTCAAAACCTTCCACAATACTCTTGAAAATCAGCTCCAAAAGGTCAAAGTCAGGTGTCTAGCAGCAATCCCACTTCTCGGTACCCCTTTACTGTTGCAGTGAGGTTCGCATTGCTGGTAGAAATCACCCAACCAAGAGTAGCTTGTGAGGAAAAAAGAGGTTTACTTTGGCTTACAGGCTCGAGGGGAAGCTCCATGATGGCAGGGGAAAACAACATGAGCAGAGGATGGACATCACCCCCTGGCCAACATAAGGTGAACAATAGCAACAGGAGACTGTGCCAAACACTGGCAAGGGGAAACTGGCTATAACACCCATAAGCCTGCCCCCAACAATACACTCCCTCCAGGAGGCATTAATTACCAAATCTCCATCAGCTTGGAACCTAGCATTCAGAACATCTAAGTTTATGGGGGGCACCTGAATCAAAGCACTATAGCCATAAAATTATCCTAACACACTCTCCTCCTCAGTTTCCTCTGCTTCCATTCTTCTCTTCCTTCCTTCTTCCTCTCCCTTTCTCTTTCTCTCTCTTCTGTATTTATGTGTGCTTCCACATAATGGGAATATATACTCTTTAAAGGACTTGCTTTTCTCACTTAACAATATATCTCACTAAACTTTCAAGTTGTCTTGCTAATCCGATGGATCTCAAGTTTTGACTGCTCTGTAAGTCTCTGTTGACTGGCTGTGTCCTGAGTAATTGAATGACTTCTTTTGATGGTCATATAACACACTGTCATGTCTTGCTCTCACAGATAATATTATGGAGTTTTTTTTTTTTTGCACACACACACATCTCATATACATGAGTTGATCCTTTTACATAGATTTATTTATTTAAAATATTTAATTTTATTTTTTATTATTAACTTCCATGATTGTAAATAATACCCCATGGTAATTCTCTCCATCCCCCCCACATTCCCCTTTGAAACTCTGTTCTCCATCATATCCTCTCCCCCTCTCAATCAGTCTCTCTTTTATTTTGATATCAGCATCTTTCCCTCCTATTATGATGGTCTTCTGTAGGTAGTGTCAGGCACTGTGAGGTCATGAATATCCAGGTCATTTTGTGTCTGGAGGAGCACACTGTAAAGAGTCCTACCCTTCATTTGGCTCTTACATTCTTTCTGCCACCTCTTCCACAATGGATCCTGAGCCTTGGAAGGTGTGATAAAGATATTGCAGTGCTGAGCACTCCTCTGTCACTTCTTCTCAGCACCATTATGCCTTCTGAGTCATCCCAATGTCACTGCAATCTGAAAAGAGACAGTTCTCTAATGAAAAAGTGAGAGTAGCATTACATACATTTAGCCAGACAGCAGCACACATTACACCCCTAGGGCTCATGACTATCCCTGTTGTAGGTTTTCAGTATCAGGGATGTATTCCCTCCCACAGAGCGGGCCTCCAGTCAAATTAGAAGGCAGTTGGTTTCCCCCACAGCAGGCATGCCACTATTGCACCCGTTGGCTCATTTGGCCTGATTGGCCAAATACAAGGCTTGCAGTGTCTACTGTTGAGTATCTTCACTGGTTATTTCTCTCTTTCCCATTGAGCTGCATGCAGTGTGGTTTTTCCAGTTTTCTGTCAGCTGGTCTACATGGAGGAAGTTATCAGCTCAGTTCCAGTAGGATTTCTCAGTGACCTTGCAGCTCAAGTATGTAGAGTCTTCAGCAATAGGGTCTTACCATCTATTCCTGGTGGGAAACCAAGGGCCTCGTCAGTGGCCTGTAAGGTTTGGGGGAGATCAGGGACCTCCCTGGCCAACAACTCACTGGGAGGTATCCCATCCCTGGCACTGAAAATTTTCTAGCAACAATCTATGGCTCCTTAGTGTTCCATTGTCCAGAAAAGTAGGTTTCCGTATGATTTATTTATATCCTCTTAGATTTTGATTAGCCCTCCCTCCATATTTCCTTTACTCAATCTCTTCCCCTGACCTCACTTAGGCCTTTTCACCCCCAATAATCTGTTCTTTTACTTACATATATATAATACCACTCTATTAAGTACCCTCTCCCTTCCTTTCTATTCCCTTTATATCTCCTTTCTAGCTGACTGGCCTCTGCTACTGAGTTTTCTTCCTTCTCACACAGAAGTCCAAACATTTATAGCTAGGATCTGTATATGAGAGAGAACGTGCAGCTTTTGGCTTTCTGGGCCTGGGTTACCTCACTTAGTATAATCCTTTCCAGATCTATCCATTTTCCTGAAAATTTCATAACTTCTTTTTTCTTTACTTCTGAGTAGAACTCCATTGTTCAAATGTGCCATATCTTCATTATCCACTCATCAGTTGAGGGACATCTAGGCCTGTTCCATTTCCCAGCTATTGTGAATTGAGTGGCAATAAACATGGTTGGGCAAGTATCTCTAAGGTAATGAGATGAGTCCTTAGGATATATACCTAGGAGTGCTATAGCTGGGTCATATGGTAGATCTATTTTTAGCTGTCTCAGGAACCTCCACACTGATTTCCACAATGGTTGGATTAGATTGCATTCCTACCAACAGTGTAGAAGGGTTCCTCTTTTTCTGCATCCTCACCAGCATTTATGGTCATTTGTTTTCATGATGGTAGCCAATCTGACAGATGTGAGATGGAATCTCAATGTAGTTTTAATCTGCATTTGCCAGATGGCTAGGGATGTAGAGCACTTTTTAGATGGTTGTGAGCCATCTGTATTGCTTCTTTTGAGAACTCTCTATTTAGTTCCATAGCCCATTTTTAATTGGGTTGTTTGATTTCTTATTATTTAGTTTTTTTTTTGAGTTCTTTGTATATCCTGGATATTAATCCTCTGTCAGATGTATATCTGGCAAAGATTTTCTCCCATTCTGTAGGTTGCCTCTTTGCTCTATTCACAGTGTACCTTTGCTGTACAAAAGCTCTGTAATTTCATGAGGTCCCAGTGGTTAATTTGTGGGTTTATTGCCTGAGCAACTGGGGTTATATTCAGAAAGTCTTTGCCAAGGCCAATATGTTGAAGGGTTTCTCCTAATTTTTCCCCTAGCAGCTTCAGAGTTTCAAGCCTGATATTAAGGTCTTTGATCCATTTGGACTTAATTCTTGTGTATGGAGAGAGATAATGATCTATTTTCATCTTTCTACAGATACATATCCAGTTTTCCCAGAACCATTTGCTGAAGAGGCTGAAAAACAGAATAGAAGAATAGAAAGATCATTCACCCCAACCAAGTAGGCCTCATTTTTATTTACCTATTTGAGAGAAAGAGAAATAGGCAGAAGAGAAAGAGAGAGATAGAGAGAGAATGGATACACCAGGACCTCCAACAATTGCAAATGAGCTCCAGATGCATACGCCCCCTTGTGCATCTGGCTTACATGGGTCTTGGGGAATTGAGTATGGGTCCTTTGGCTTTGCAGGCAAGTGCCTTAACTGCTAAGCCATCTCTTCAGCCCCTTTTACATAGATTTCTAAGATGTAATCATGGGACCAAAGAGGTCAAACCTTTTCTGTTCTGATTGAGTGATAGAGAAACCACTGTTTTAAAATGCTCTATCAACACACACTTCTGTCAGCACACAAAGACAGTGGGTACATCCTCACTAGTACTTGGTATGAAAAATTCTTAGCACTGTTGTCTAATGTAAAATGGAAAAACTGTGTAGTGTGCACTTCATAATCTCCAGGTATGTTTTTCTTTTATTTTTAAAATGTTTTATTTATTTATTTGAGAGAGATATGGAAATAGTCATGGAGAGAGAGAGAACGGGCATGCCAGGGCCTCCAGCCACTGCAAATGAACTCCAGATGCATGCCTCCCCTTGTGCATGTGGCTTACATGGGTCCTGGGGTATCGAACCTGGATCCTTTGGCTTTGCAGGAAAGCACCTTAACCACTAAGCAATCTCTCCACCCCCTGTTTTTGTCTTATTTATGTCCAGTGAAGTTTCAATCCATGGTCTTGTTTCTGATGGACTGCCTTTCACTTTCTCACTTAAGTGAATGCTTTGCAAATTCTGCATATTAATGTTCCACCTGTTTTTATGGAAAAGATCTTTGTCCTGCTGCCAATTGCCAATTATCTTTGAGCATTTTGTCATTTGTCACAGGATCTTATCAAACCCTTTCCATGTGTTTGCTGATTCCATTACATTGCTATGCTTTCTGCTGCCACCAATCATATGGATTTTTTCAAGCTCTTCTCTATAGGGAAGCCACAGTTTGTTTACATATTATACATACATACGAAGCTATGATTTGTCTACTGTGTTTAGCAAGTAGCTAACCAAATATCCTTACATCATTGATTAGATATATTTTCAGTCCTTACTGATGATGTTCAATCTTATTGTCTATTAATTTAATATTATCATGTGCAAAACCCTCAATTAGTCCACTTGTTTCTGGACTGTCTGCCATGGTACAAGACATATTCATCCCACTCTGATATCACACCTTTACTGTTCTCCCTGTGTTAGCACTTAAGCCAGGGAAAAGCCCCATCCCTACTCATGCCACCAGGGATCTTTTCAAAATGCTGCTGGAGGTGCCCATATACTGACCGCCTAGACAGACCTGAACTAGGTGGACCATCTGGTCAGTTCCCTTAATATGATCTGTAAGGATTTGCAGGCTGAGACAAGGGCTCAGCCAGGAAAGGGCTTCCCTTGCAAGAATGAGGATCTCAGTGGGATCCCCAGAACCAATATGAAAAAGCCAAGCATTCTGGCACACACTTGTAATCCCCCACATAGCTGCAGATATGGAGACAAGAGGATCCCTGGTGCTTACTGGGTAGCCAGTCTAGCCAACTAGTGAATTCCAGACCAACGAGATACTGTCTCATAAAAGGCAAAAGGAACCTGAGAAATAATACCCAAGGTTGTCCTTTGCCTGCCACATGCACATGTATGTGCACCTATACACACACCATGTGTGTACATGCACACACATACAAGATCTATTAGAATTTGTTCAAGATATAGCCAGCTTCCATATCTACAGACTCTGAATCCACCATTAGGTTAACTGTGATCAAATGTCATCAGGCCTATGACAGCCATGTCTGTACTGGGCATGTGCATATTTTTGCAGTCATCACTTTCTCCCCAAACAGTACAGTATGACAGCAGCTATTCATACATCGTTATGCATTGTTTTGGGTATCCTTAGTTTTCTACAGGGGACCTAAGGTCTAGGAGACCATCCGCATAGATTCTGTGAATATACTACACCATGTTATACTTGGGCTTGAGCAACTGAGGCTCTGGTGTCTGTGGGGTCTCTGGTAACAACACCCGTGGACACCAAGGGCTGGCTGCAGATGGAACACATGGATTCCTGCAGAATGGCACCTCTATATGTGAGCCTGGCCTTAGGGAAGGAGTTTGGAGGACACTCTATCTTCCCCTTCCTCCTGGACACAGGATGATGATGGTTCTGGTCTCCGTAGTGCCCACATGACTAAATATTAAGTGGTTGGAATGATCAGAAGTGACATGAGTCTTTGCCCCTGCCTTTGACTCTCTGTCTCCCTTTCTTCACCCTGCCAGCAGGAACCCCAAGGAAACCCAGGACCACAGAGCTATAGAACCACAGAAGGAAGGAGCCAGGGACCTGTGTAGCCAAGTGAAATGTCACACCCCCAAACCCATATTTGATGTGTTTTTTTTTTCTCTACTGTTGTTTTATTTTGCACAAGAAAGAAGCCTTTATTTGTAAAGCTTCTGGGACTTTGTACTGTTGAGTGTCTGGCTGGTGCACTCAGGTGCAGGGCAAGCATCTCCATCTGGTCCGTCCAGCATCACTCTCTCAGCAGGCTAGCATTGTCTGCAGTCCTTTTAGATTGTGCGTTTGGCTGTGAATGGAATCCTTTTTTCATATTACTTCTTCTATTTACTTGTTGCTACTTATAGAGAAGGTACTGATTTTCATAGGTTGATATATTCAGCCCCTGGTTACTGAACTCTCCTGCCCAGTTCTGGTAATATATTAGTTCATGCTTTGCATTTTACCAGGAAAGGATATTTTCATATACACAATAACCTCCTGCACATGGTTTATGTTTTCTTTCATTTTTCCGCTGGCCAGAACATTTAGCACAGCAGACAGCAGTGGGACAGAACAGACACCCTTCTGAGCTGATTGCTGAACACGTCACTAATGGACCATTGTTAAGACCCTTGCTTCCATTTGCTGGTGAGTGCTTTTGATCAAGATAAGAGCGGTTCAGTAGCCTGTGTTTGTTGTTGTTTTTTTAAGTGGCTGGCTTTATTTTATCAAGAATGGACCTGACTTTTATCACGAGTTCAGCCATATCTGGTGCGATAAAGTTTACCCTCTATTCTCTTAATGTAAGGTCCCCACTGGCAGGCTTTTCTAGCCATCTCCATATTCTTGTCATTAACCCCATGAGGCTGCCATGTGCTATTCTTTCTGTACCTTGTTGATTTTGATAATCAAATTAAAGGGGACATGGAGGTAGCTATCATCCTTGCGTTTGCTTACCTAGCGGTGATGTCACCATACATGAGTGCCTATACTGATGTACATATATATCAGCTAAAGGGATGGCCATCTCTCTTCTGAGGTTCATCACACATGCCGGTCATCCACTGATCAGTGTGCAGGGCACTTAAGTAAATTTTCCTTTCAGCTGTTACTGTTAATGATTTAATTTATATCACATGTGAATGTAGTTATAGATTTCATTCTGTAAATATTTATTTTTATCACACTTGTACAATATATAACTCTAAAGCTATAAAATTCTAACCCAAGGTTTAAAAAGTAGCCCTTTTACCAACACCTTCTGTGCCTGTCCCCAGACACAGTGACCTAATGTGTTTCCTCTGAGATCTCTCCCCCGTGATGTACTGTGATGCACTTTTATTGTTGGTGGCCACCACTGCTGTCTAGAGAAGCTGAGGGTTCTGTTTCTTTAGGGTTATCGTAAGATATGTGCGTGTATATGCACACACACCAGTCACACAACACATAATTCTTGGATTGGTTTATATCCAATATTTGCATAATTTTTTACTGTATAAGCATGTATGAGCCATATACAATAGTTATTGATATTTTCCTGAAATTAATGATGCTATTCCTCATTCTTCATGATTAGCTAAAATAATTCATGCCAAATTCCTCAGTAGATACTTTTTGATATATTTCACTTATCTTAAGATTTCTCTATATATTACATATGTATGTGTACTTATTTGTGTGTGTGTATATATATATATATATATATTCATCATTTAACACAAAGCAAATCATTATGTCTTATATCCACATCCCAAGCCAAAAAATGTCCAAATAATCTCGGGTCTCACTCCTATCCCTCTTCCCAGAGCTGCCCATTATCTTGACTTCAGATCCTATAGATTGCTTTTGTATCTTTCTAAATCTCTCGCTCTCTCTCTCTCTCTCTCTCTTGCTCTTTCTCATTTGTGAATGTGATTCATTTTATATTGTGGAAGTGCAGTTTGCTATTTGGTAATCGCTGTAATATATCACTGTTTAAGTTCTCATAATACATTAATCCATTTGCTGTTGATGGGCATCTGAGACATTTTCAGCTGTTGATGAATAAGGCAGCTATGAACACATTGTGTGCGCTTACTGGGGATTGCATACATACAAGTGACTGTGGGGAAATGTGCCTCGGAGTGCAATCATGAAGTTAAGGTATTTAAACTCTCACTATTATGGAAATAGAGTTGCACTTTCATCATGTTCTTGCCAATATTTGGCAGTTTCTAGCTTTCTGAATCTTAGCTATTTTTCAAAGGCTGTGGTTCAGATGCTATTTGCTTCTCAAAGGTCTATGTATTGGAAGCTAGAGCTCCTGGGTGGCGGTCTTGGGATGTGGTATGGGCTTGGGCCCCAGAGTGGTGGCCTTGACAAGTAATGTGGCCACCTTTAGGAGGAAGGTCTTTAGATCAAGAGGCACATGCCATGGAAAGTGATGGAAGGACTCTGGTCTCTCTGGCTTCCTGCTTCAAGATGTGCTCTCTTCCTCACATGAGTACCTTTTCCCTATGACAGGACACAGCCACAAGAGCCCTGGCCAGAACCATGCTAAATCTAGTGCTGTGTCCTTAGACCATCAAAACTGTGACCTAAGTAAACCTTACTTCTTTATGAAGTAACCCTTGCTTGGGCATTTCATCATAGCAGGGCCATGTGGGAGAATATCACGAGATAAGTATTAGTATGCTTGTGGTCATGTTTTCTATTTTCCTCATAAGTGATGAGTTGAGCATCTTCCCTAATGATGGTTGGTTCTTTGGAAATTTTATTGTCTGATGTATCCTACAGGGTCACATTTTTTTTCTCTTATGAATGTGATTTTTACAAGTTTAAGTTATTAATTTTAGTTGAATCTAATTTTCTGTTTTATGATTTTTCAATTTTTTTAAAGTACTAGCATGAAAATTTTATTCTCTCTCTCTCTCTCTCTCTCTCTCTATCTATCTATCTGGGAGAGAATTGGCATGCCAGAATCTCTTACCAATGCAAACAAACTCCAGATGCATGTGCCACTTTGTGCATCTGGCTTTACATGAGTACTGGGGAATCAAACCCAGGCCAGCAGGATTTGCAAGGATGTCATTTTGTCAGCCCTGTTTTAAGGTATTTCTAAAATGATGTTTGTGTCTTATTAAAGAAATCCCTGTCTATTCTAAGGCCTGGATACCAAACAGGAAATCTTTTCTCCCACTTATTGGCTGGCCTTGTTAACTCTGGTCAGACAGAAGTTCTAGTATTTGTAGTCACTGAATATATGAGCCTGTGTCATTGCAGTTAGTGGCTTTTGTCTGAGTATTAAGTCTTCCTGATATCAAAATTCAACCAAAATTGTATCTGATGATGATTTTGATGAGTTTATCATTTACATTACATCTAAATTATATCTGATTTATGTATTTACATCATATGAAGTAAGAGACTACAGGCTTGCTCCCAGTGGGTAGTTAATGAACTTTAATTTTTCACATAAAAGGTCTTTTATCTACCCTCTACTTAACTGTAAGCTTTTACATAAATAAGGCCTCTAGAGCATGTGGTTAGTGATGCCCATGGAGATTTGTCACTCACAGCTGCGGCAATCCACATACTGCAGGCCCAGGAACAAGTGACAGCATATGAGACAGTCTATGAGAGTCCACCATCCTACGTTCATTCTCATTCCCACTTGAGAAAATCATTTTCCACTTGAACATCAGTTTGGGCCTTGTTTCTTGGTTATGTATTATTTTTTAAATTAAAAATTTTTATTTTATTTATTATGAAAGAGAGAGAGCGCGTGTGCAAATGGACACTTCAAGGCCTCCAGCCTACTGCAAATGAACTCCAGATGCATGTGCCACTATATATCTCTGCATCCCTGTATTATACTTCTTAGCATTAAAGTGAAAAGATTTGATAACTTCATGCTTCAAAACCAGAATTTCCTAGTTATTTTGTTGCTATTAATTTCTCGTTTAGTGGCATTGAAAACATGCCCATTGTCTTCTGACTTTCCTTTTAATCTTGAGATATCAGTTGTCAGTTTATTTTAACTCTTTTGAGGGGAAACTTTTAAGAGAATATTTGTAAATTTTAGTTTTCTTTTTATCTTTGGGCTTTCTAGAAAATTTTTTATTGACAATTTCCATAATTGTAGACAATAGCCCATGATAATTCCCTCCCCCCCCTCTTTCCCCTTTGAAACTCCACTCTCCATCATATGCCCCTCCCCCTATCAATCAGTCTCTCTTTTATTTTGATGTCAACATCTTTCCCTCCTATTATGATGGCCTTGTGTAGGTAATGTCAGGCACTGTGAGGTCATTGATATCCAGGCCATTTTGTGTCCGGAGGATCACGTTGTAAGGAGTCCAATCCTTCCTTTGGCCCTTACATTCTTCCCGCCACCTCTTCCTCAATGGATCCTGAGCCTTAAGTCTTTGGTGTCATAATTACCCATGCTTTTCTCTCTTTTTTGTGGCTTATTGAAGCAGGGTTCCACTCTAGTCCAGGCTGACTCAGAACCCACTCTGTAGCCTAGCCTGGCCTCAAATTCATGATAATCTTCTTACCCCAACCTCCAGACCACCATACCAGGCTATCATGAGTTTTTTTTTTTTTCATTCTTTTCATTGTTTTTTAACTTATAATGTGTAGGTTTCATATTTGGATAGTGATATCTATTACCACTTTTGAGGTGTTCTTACCATAATTGATTTAAATTATTGGCCCCCTATTCTCCATTCTGAGACATTAGTAACACATATATTAAAGTTTTCATCATGCCTCATATGCTATTTTTTAATATTTTATTTATTAATTTATTTGACAGAGAAAGAAGAACACACAGAGAGAGAGAGAGAGAAGAAAGAATGGGCCCTCCAGGGCTTCCAGCCACTGCAAATGAACTACAGATGTGTGCACCCCCTTGTGCATCTGGCTTACGTAGGTCCTGGGGAATCGAATCTGGGTCCTTTGGCTTTGTAGGCAAACACCTTAACCGCTAAGCCATCCTCCAGCCCTCATATGCTATTTTTAAAATTTGTTATTTCTGAGAGAGAGAGAGAGAGAGGAGGGGCACTCCAGGGCCTTCAGCCCTATAAATGAGTTCCAGACACATGTGTTACCTTGTGTTCACATGGGTCCTGGGGAATCGAACCTGAGTCCTTTGGCTTTGTAGGAAAATGCCTTAACAGCTAAGCCACCTCTCCAGCCCTCATATGCTACTTTTTATATAGTTCTAAAATATTTTTCCTACTAAGTTCATGTCTAAATATTTTCTTCTGTTTTATTTTTTCTCATTTTCTCTTCATCTGTGTATCATCTTAAATTAAACTCATGCATTAAAGATTTTTTTGCTTTATCATCCAAGATTTTTTCTTTACCACTTTTAAAATTAGTTTTCAGTTTTCAACATAAAATTTTAATCTTGCCTTTTAGTTTCTTGGGATGGCATGTGTACTTATTTGATAATTCATGGTCAGAGTACCTGGTCAGTATGCCCTTATCCGGTATTGTTCCTTTTGGCTTTGGGGCCATGTTGATGTCTCCTCATCTGCCTGATTACTCTTAGTAAATGCTGAGTATTGGATTTGCAAAGCTGTAGAGATTATTTAATAGTACAGATAACAAGCTTCCAGAGAGGAATAATGTTTGTTTCTGTGTGCTGCCTCTAACCACCAATCATAGCAGTACCCTTAGTCTAGCCACATTCAGCTTAAGATGAACGCTATTTCCCTACAGACCCTCCTTGTAGTTATTCTTCCTCCAAGGAGATGCTCTGTGTGGCACCACCTGATGCTTTGGGGTGTAGTTTCCACACCTCCCCTCAGGCAGAACCCTGGAGGCAGACTCAAACACAGACTTGTGTTCTGACATTTCACTGGGCTGTTTGGGGGAATAGTGATGAGAGGTCAGAAAAGGAGGGACAAGGCAAAGGGGAAACTGGCCAGTTATCAAGAGAAGTCCTGGCTGAGCCACTGCAGAACTCTGGAACTACAGTGACCCTTCTTGGTGGTGCTCAGTTTAAGCCAGTGGTAGAATTTCCTCTTACATCCACCAGGTCTGTGGGTTTGCACTGCCCAGGAAGAAAGTGTAGGAAAGTAGCTTCCCTCAGCCAAGAGCCATTCCCTTAGGTGCTGGATGTGGTGGTTTGAGGGTAAAATGTCCCCCAAAGCCTTAACTGTTTGAACACTTAAGCCCCAGTTGGTGGTGCTGTTTGGGACAGCTGTGGAGCTTCTAGGAAGTGGAGCCTTGCTGGGGGAAGCATGTCATTTGGGGATGAGCCTCAGGGTGTCATAGCCACTCTTGCTTCTTCCTCCCCACTGCTGTGGAGATGTGATGCCAGCTGTCTGCTCCTGCCATGCTTCCTCACCAAGCTGTAACCCAGAAATGAGCCCTCTCCATCCATAAACTGCTTCTGATTGGGTGTTTTGTCCCAGCAACAAGAAAGTAACCACTACAGTGGGGAAGCGAGCACCTTGTGAGTGCTGAATGCTGTCACCATAAAGAAATAATAAACATTTGGGGAGATAGATATGTTTAACCTATTTAAGCCCCATACAATGTGTATGTGTATCAAAACACCACATGGCACCCCATTAATTAATACATACAGTGTTTATGTTTTCATGTGCCAGTTAAGGTAATTAAATTTGAATTAACTAAAATTAAATAACATCAAAAATTCAGCTTCCCACCATGGTTGCCCTCGTCTAATGTTCAACTGCCATGTGTGGCCGGGGCTGCAGTAGTGGAGAGATAGGTGGGGCGTTTCCTTCACACAGAGCAGTGCTGGTGTAGGGAAAGGGTGAATTCATGCTGCAGGATCATCTGTGAGCACCCACTTTCCACCACATGCTGGACCCAAGATTCCTCCCTCCCTTGTAAGCCCATAATGTGGTGTTTCCTCCTGCCACCTGAGTATTCTAGAGGATGGTGGATCACATTATTTGGTCCATTATAACAAGAAATAAAGCACTGTGCTTGTTTTAAACATTCCTTTATTTTTCATGCAACCTCTGTGTTGCATTATTGCACATATTATAACCTCATCTCATATTCTATACGAGATCACCCTAATTTTTTAATTTCTGCCATGTGTTTCTGAAGTTAGATTGCATTCCTCAAAAGGGCAAATGATGGGTTTTCTTTTCTTTCTTTCTTTCTTTTTTTTTTTGTTTTTCGGTTTTTTGAGGTAGGGTCTCACTCTAGCCCAGGCTGACCTGGAATTCACTATGGAGTCTCAGGGTGGCCTCAAACTCACGGCGATCCTCCTACCTCTGCCTCCCGAGTGCTGGGATTAAAGGCATGCGCCACCACGCCCGGCTCTTTTCTTTTCTTTTGGTATGTGTGGTTGTGTGTGTGTATTTGATGTATGTGCAAATGTGTGAGTCCCATGTGCACATGTGCAGAGCCCATACACTGCTCTATCACTCTTCCTCATTTCCTTGAGATGGAGTCTCTTACTGAGTCAGGAGCTCACAAATTTTCAATTAGACTGACTGACTGGTGTGACTTGTGATCCTTCCATCACTGGATGGCCAGTGCAGTGTTCCAGGAATGTGTGGCTGTGCTTGGATTTTTGTATGGTTGCTGGGATCAAACTCAGGTCCTCCCAATGCTGGTGAACAAGTGTCCTTACCTACTGAGCCATCTGCTCAAGCACAGGTTCTGGTTTTCAGTTGCTGGTTTTGATTTCCTGTTGGTTCCATTGCTTGGGAGTAAGGTGTGTGTGTGTGTGTGTGTGTGTACTGTGTGGATATGTATGCCCGTGTGTGTTTGTGTGCAGGCATACTCTGGGCTCATACCACTCCCACCGACAGTTCAGGTCCAGTGTTTAAGCAGCAATGTTTGGTTTCTGTCCTGTGACTTTGGGAAGTCAGCTCACTTCTGAGCTGAGGCTCAGGACACCTCCTGAAAGTTTCACAGTCCTTTTCCTCACAAGTTAGAAAACAGGCTTATAGTTCAAGAATGTGGTACGTTCTCTATTTTCAATCAAACCTACATTTTTAGCTTGCAATATGCATGAGTCCAAACTCCCTCATTTGAAATAGAATTAGGAGATTTTTCACATCTGTGTGACTTCTTGTAGACTCTGGTTCTGATGTCATCTCTTTCAGACCTCAATAACCCATTTATGTAACAGGTTAGAATCACTATTTTTAGTAAAGAAGCAGGATAGCCATGAAAAGCAATACGATATGGAAGTGTGCATCTAATGCCGTGATCGTCCCCAGCACTTCTACAAGCCAGCACCAGCTCCCAGTGTCCATGACTGGGGACACCACGACACACAGGCATTACTCCAAGAGACAACAGTCCTTTAAGGAGCTAGCCAGTGGGGACACGTGTGAGTAGAAGCATTCTCAGAGCAGGAGCTTGGATCTGGCTCAGCACACAGATGAACTCAGTAAACATTTGGGCACGAGTGCTCAGGGTCCATTAAGAGCAGGCTGATGGTGAAGGGAAGACATGGGGAGTGACCCAGCTGGCTGACCTGCACCCTGTTTGCACTCCCAAGAGTTGTTTGGAGTGATGGGCTGCAGAAAGACGCCTTGGGCTCTGGAAAGACATGGAACCAGTGAGGAGCATTTGCTTCCAGAAAGCAGTGGGAGGAGGTGCATCTTCAACATGGTGTTGAAGGATGGCTCATGCACTGACCCTGACCCAGGCAGAAAAGAATGAAAGAACCCACACAGCAGAGCCCTTCCTCTCAGCTGAGACCTGGTGAACTCCTGTTGGAAAGCCACATTGGTTGAGTCTAGGCTCTATCTGCCACAGAGGTCACATTATTGGAAGACAGCTGGGGCTGAAAGGTGGTCTGAAGAGGGTCATGTGACAAGTTGGGACCAAGCAGGGCTTGTAGCCTGGAGAAGAGACTTCATTTCTGAAGGATTATGACAGGGCAGAGGGGATAATCTTCTGCAAGGAAAACAATTGCTTGGAAGCATTATATGTTTTTTCTCTCTGGGTGTGTTTGTGTGTGTGTGTGTGTATGTGAACATGTTTTTATTCATATGGGTGCACATGTGCGCACATGCATATGGAGGCCAGAGGTCAATGTTGGGTGTCTTTCTCAATCATGTTCCACCTTATTTAAAAAAAAATTGACAACTTCCCTAACTATAGACAATAAACCATGGTAATTCCCTCCCCCTGTAATTTCTCCTTTGCAACTCACCTTATCTTTTGAAGCAAAGTCTCTTACTGAACCTGAAACTCACTGATTTGGCTAGACTAGTTAGCCAGCAAGTCCCCAGCAATCTTTCACTCAGCCTCTTTAGTACTGGGCTTATAGGGCATCCTGCTTTTATATGAATACTTGGGATCTGAACTCAGGTCCTTATGTTTGCATGGCAAGTACTTAACCTAATGAGTCATCTCCCTAGAAACTTATTTTTTTAACTTTTATCCATTAATTATATATAGGGAGAGAATGGGCATACCAGGGCCTCTAGCCACTGCAAATGAACTCCAGACGCATGTGTCTCCTTGTGCCATCTGGCTTACATGGGCTCTGGGATATCGAAACTGGGTCCTTAGGCTTCATAAGCAAGCACCTTAACCACCAAGTCATCTCTCCAGCCCGTAGCTTATTTTTTTAAATACATTTCCGTCCACTTTTCCTTGTCTCCCAAAGGATCAACAGTGCCTACTGCCCTGTTGGTTGTGACTATTTTCCAGTCTTACCTGGGAGAAGGAATGGTGGCAGGTATTTCTAAGGGTCTTCAAGAAAGTATTGTGTGCAGACAGAATCTGGGATTGGTTTATTGGACTCTGTTGTTTCCTTCTTCTGCAAGATCAACACTTGGAGCTCATCAGGACACCTCCCCTCTGGCCAGCTGGTAGGGAGCCTGTAGGCTTGGCACTGAGCAACAGTGATTGCCTGTGGGAGCAGATAAGAATGACATGTAAATTACTCACTGCAACTGGAATAACAGGTGACACGAAAATGACTTCATTCCCTAGCAAGGCAGGAATAATTACCCAGCTTCACAAGCCTCTGAGTGGACGCCAAGCAGAATCAGCCTTGGCTGGGGAGCAGCCGCCGTGGCCGGTCCAGGAAGCTCCTGCATGAGAGGCAGTACTCTGCTAGAACAAGTCACAGCTGCCTCCAAACATGTGACTCCAGCGCTAGGGTCTGAATTTTCCTGCACCTTCCCCTCCACAGTTTAAAATCCCAACCTCCAAGGTGATGGTATTAGGAGGTGGGCACTTTGGGAAGTGATTAGATCCTAAGGGGTGTGAAGGGTAATTTCTATTTTCAATTGAATCCAATCAGGAATCAAGTAAGAGACATATCTCTTTGGCAGGCCTTTGAGGGTGGATCAAAGAAGAAGCAACTGAGGGAGGAAGACCCCCCTTCCAGGCTGGGAAGCCTAAAGAGGTCCTGGGACAAAATGGTGTCTTTTGCCTACCCAATTTTGCCCTTTTCTGGTGAATATGTCTGCCCTGTTGATACTGTTCTTCACCAACATCAGAACCCAGCTTCTTCCACCTTCCAACATAGACTGAGGACCAGTGACTCTCCAGAAATCCACTAAATGGCCTGTGTCTGCAAGCCAGATGTTTTCCTTTATCTTTCCAAATAAATAAATAATATTTAAAATGTAATTTAAGACACCATATGTGAGAAAGAAAGGGCACACCCAAATCTATAAGGTCATTGAGTCAAATCATAGTAACAGCAACCTTATTATGAGTTGTTGGACAGGGAGGCCACTGAGACCACACAGACTGTAATGGCTATTGGCCACTGCTATTGATTTCATATCAACAGTCACTCTTGCTGAAGTCACTACATATTGCATACATATACATCGCAGTTCATGGAGAAATATGGTTGTGACTGAGCTGGATGTTCCCCCCTACTGGCTGGCTTTTGTGGTGCCAGAAAGAACTATGCAGGATTCTGGGAGAATTGTCATTGATAGTTCTGATGGGTTATGGATCCTGCATGATGCGCTACCAACAAGTCCAACAAGGTGTGTCTGCTGGTGCAATAGTGGCATAACTGTTATGGTGCACCCAACAACTATGTAATTGGATTTAAAACCTATTCTACAGAAGGGAACTCATACTACGTACTGTAAGCCAGAGCAAAATCCTATGGCCAGGAAGGTCATAGTCACAATAGGGATGTACCTTTCAAATTGCTTTCTAAAAATTTATGTTTATGACCATGGATTTCTGCTGCTGTCAGCTACAGTCAGTCATGGAGGGAAACTTCTACTTTTCAGTTGGAGGTGTACTGCAAACCTCATAAGTCATCAAGCTCCTGAGAATATGTGACAGTTGGTATAGTGAACTAATACTCAAACATAGGTAGGAGAAAATAATTATGCACACTCAGACACCCACACACCCACACACTCCCCCCCCCCACGTACCTGCAGGATTCATAGGACATTGAGGAAGAAGGGAAGAAAGAAGGTAAGAGTCAAAAGAAGGGGTGGAATGTCATGTAGCTATTTTTTTCTGAATTGAACTATTCCCTCAAACAGGGAGGAGAGAGGCTCAGGAAGCAAAATCTTCAAGATCCAGAAAATAAATAAAACTAACAAGGCTCATGAAGCTCATAAAAGTTACAAGGTTCACAGACCCCCTCCTCTGGGTTATACAAGCAATAACTCTGATCCTCCAAGCTGCCTGCAAGTTGTAATAGGAGCTCTAGGGATGTAGCTTTTCTGTGTTATCACACGGGCTGGTGGACTTTTTGATGATGCCACTGCCATTCAGCCACCCATGTTCCTGCAAGCAACCACTCAACTGTGCTCTTCTCAGTAACCCTAATAAACTCACTCGTTCACCAAGCTAGATGTGGGTGCAGTCACTTATTTAGTCCGTCATCAGTGCCCTACCTGGAGTGAGCAGACATTGGTTCCATTGCCCCAAGAAGTCTCACAACAAAAAGTCACCCTTGTGAGAACTAACTGGGGTCACATGGGAGCTATAATTTTTTTCCAATGACCTAGTCTCCTGCCATTTAGCTCCTGATCTGAGGGGTCCCACAACTCAGCACAACCATACTGAGGACAAGCCTTCAGCATGTGGGCCCTTGGAGAGTCACTCATTCACAGATTGTCATAAATCTCTTTGCCTGAACTCCAACCTTGGAGAATTTTGTAAGGGAGCCATCTACCTGGCTAATGGTCAGAATGCCCTCTGCTTCCTCCAGTTGGTGCTGAGCCCACAAAGAGGCCCCATCATGTATATCATTCCCCAACCCCATTTAGTCTTCTCATCTGGATACTTCTGATCCTTCTTTGGAGAACCGGCCCAACTTCTCCCCTCTCTGCTGTGCCCCTGGGGACTCATGGAAGGTCCAGATGAGCTAGCAGTAAGACTTTCAAAACTAAGAGAAAGCCCGTTCACAGACATGATTTCCATCAGGGTTTAATAGGACTAGAACTGACCCTGCAGAAAATAAATGCAAGAGGGACAAGGAGGATCCTGAGGTCCTTTCTGAGCAGGGACTGAGGACAAGGTGAAGAAAGGCTTTGGGCAGCAAATGAGAACACAGAGGAGACAGGGTGGCCTTGGGCAGGAAGGTGAGGGTGTGAAGAGGCCACAGACTTCAGGCAGTAGCCACCAGAAAAATATCCAGGGAAGGAACCCTTCCTCACTCAAGCTGCTGGGAAGACCATGCCCTCAGACAAAATACACAGCATGTACCACCACAAAATGACCTTCATAAGAGTAGAATAAAATAAAAGAACAAAATAAAGGTACTGCAGAGTAAACTTGGCAAATTGATAAAAGAAAAAGTAAATTAACCCAGATCACAGCAAACCAAATACATTAGAAGATGGAAAAATGGCAGAACTGAAATAAGGTACGTATGGAGACCAAATTTAATCACTTCCAGCCCAACTCCAAGCAAGAGACATGAAAAGTCACATTAGGGGCTGCAGCCATAGTTGAAGGGAAAATAAAAGGGATTTAATATACATTACTGCTTTCCCAGAATCTGTGGGCCTCAACAGTTTAGCAGGAAAATATCAACTAACAACAAAAAAGGAGCCCAAGGCAGCAAAAGTCTGTCAGAGAAGACTTTCATTCCTCAGACAGGTCTCTGTTGGAATGTTCCAGACCAGGGTCAGCACCATGGCTTCTAGAGCTTCTCCCACTCCCACTGAGCATCTGGCCCTGCCTCTCCCACATGTGTCCACCTCCACCTCACTGGCTCTACTCTCCACTCAGAAGAGTCTGTGTCCTCCCACAAGGCCCCTGCAAGTACTCCCATGTCTTCCACCCTGTCCCACCTCTCCCACTCTCTGGTCAGCCCCATGGGCCTCTCCAATGCTACATCTCCCCAGCCCCACTCCTGCCTTAGGGCCCTTAAATGTGGCAAGCGTCTGACCTGGGGCACTATTCTCTCTCGCAGGCTCACGCCTGGTGCCCTCTTCACTCACATCTTTGGGGAAATACTGAGCAGCATCCATCCCTGGGCTTCTGCCACTTGTAGTCGATGTTTATCCACAATCTCATATACCACCAGAGCCATGCTTAATGTTCACCTATAAATCAATCTTTCTCTTCACTCTCATTCTCTCATTTTCTCTCTTTCGCCCCCTCCCCTCTCTCTGTCTCTCTCTCTCTGTCTCTTTGATATTTCTTCTCTCTACTTCCCTTCATCTCATCTTCTCTTTTTCTTTCTTTCTCTCCCTCTTCCTCTATCTTTCTGTGTTTCTCCTTCACTCTCTCCCCTCTCTCCTTTCTTTCTTTCATTCTTTCTGTCTCCCTTTCTTCTTTCTCCCTCTTTATCCCTTTTTCTTCCAGTGTCTTTCTTTTCCTCCTCCTCCTTCTCTCTCTCTCTCAGCTGGAGGATGCTCATACTGTCAGGATACAGACGCCAGGAGGAAGCCCCATCTGCCCTACAGACCCTCGTGATGTTTTGTCAGCATCAAAACATGTAGGCATCGTGGCCCTGGCTGTACGGAATTGCTGCACCCTCCTGTCTGGAGCAGCTGCTGGCCTCTCGCATGGGTCTCTGTCTTGATATTACCTTCTGGGCCTCCAGTCAGCTCAGTGCTCACATGCACTATGTTGGCCACACATGCCCCCTTACCATCAGCCATGGACTAATGCAGAGAACAGGGCACATTCGCCTCTTTTCTCCTCTTTCTTCCAGTGCATAACTACCCAGGCCCTGGAATTCGCCAGAGTGTCCTCCAGGGTCTGCGTCATGGGAACAAGTGAGAAATAGCAGGCAGGTGGGGTCCCAGGCAGCCACAGGGCTGGGAGACCAGGAGCAGACAGGAGTGGAAGCTGGCAGAAGGGAGACCGGTGTGTGCAGGTGGACGGGGATGGAGTGGGCAAGATGAGGCAGGAAGCAAAGTATTTCTGACAGCAAGACCTCTATGGGTGCAAGGGAACAGGGAAGAGAAGGTGCACAGGCCACAGCTCAGAGCTGGCTGGGGTGGGGGCAGAGGCAGGTGTGAGAGCTCCTGGGGGCATGGGCTGGGCATCATGCTGTTGATGCCACTCTCTCTGCTGTCAGTAAGTGCCTCTGAGGCTGGCCTTGCTACACGGGATTGTCTTCTTCTCTACAGCAACTCGTGTCATTGCTCATTACCTGGGTGACCCTGAATCACACTGCTGCAAGCCATAGAGGGATGCTGAAGGAGATGTCCAACCTTGGCTCCTCCATGAACCCCACATACCCTGCATCTGCCCTGGAATAACCCTGTACCCTTGGAGGCCTCGCCTAACTGCCCCAGGACTCGGTTTCCTCACATGACTGAACCCACAAAGCAATTCTATGACAGGATCAAATAACCAGAGAGCTGGCAGGAAGAAGAGCGTCACAGCCAGGCAAGCCTCCCGCATCTCAGGTCCCCCAAAGGGAAGTACTCTGGATGAAACCTGGGGAGAGTCACAGGTCGGGAGTGAATCCTGAAAAGCGAGGACCATGGAGGCCGCTCCTTGGCAGGTGCTCCCAGGGAAGGGCTCTTGACTGTCTCTACTGGGCTTGGCCACTAGGCCCACCTCCTATCCCTTCATTCCTCACTACAGAGGTGCAACCTTCTGCCTGGAGGTAGAGTGCTGGAAAAATTCCTTAGGTTGCTGTTTGGAAAGGCCATGTTGTCTGAGCAGATGGAGATGTGAGTTGGGGGCAGTGAGTGGGCCCCTCAGGACTTCGCTGACAGGAAGGGACAGTGAGAACAACAACCTCTCCATGGGGATTGTCCCACTAACACCTGCACTTCACCCTCTGTTCATACAACAGTCTCTGGATGGGGGTTTTCCTCCTGACAACTCCACTTCTCACTCTGTTCATACAGCAGTCTCTAGATGGGGATTGTCCCGCTGACACCCCACTTCTTGCTCTGTTCATACAATAGTCTCTAGATGGGGATTGTTCCTCTGACACCCCACTTTTCACTCTATTCTTTAGAGTTTTATTAATTCTCTCATTTGACATCTGTCTTGGATTCTATAGCCATCAGTACAGAGAATACAGGTTCTTAGAGAAGGGGCCAATTCCAGGGCTGGAGTCAAGTATGTCTTGTGGTCCAGAGAGCATAGATGTGCGAAGCACCCACAAGATAGGGCACCTAACGGACCTGGAGCCAGAACAAAGCAATGGAGCAACAAAAATATGTAGAATTTCATGGTTACCCAAATAATAATATGTTTCTACAGATCCACACTGATAGCTATCAATGGCTGAATAAATTGATAAATGGAGCAACTAGTGCTGGAGGTGTGACTCAGTGGTAGAGGTCCTGCCTGATATGTACCAGACCCTGGGCCCTGTCCCCAGCCTGGAAAATAAAACAGAAAAAAATAGAGAAAAGATGCATCTCCCTTATGTAAGGATCCCATGTTATTCATGTAGACACTTGGGGCAGGGCGGGGAGTAATGACACAGAAGGATGCCTGGCACACAGGTCTTAGCCAAGTGACCAAGTTCAGTGCTGGTAGTGGTGAGTCACGCTGCCAGCAGGCGCCCCTGATATGATGGGATTTGAAGGACACTTTCCCTCTGAGGTTCTCACCCAAACCCCACCCTAGATTAAGCACAAGGACAGATCCCACTTAAGGGGCATTCTTCAACGTGCCTGACCAGGTCTTCCTTCCCACCTCCTACAAATGTCCAGAATCCCAAACTCAGGCAATTCTAAAAAATCATCAGAGCCAGGAGTCTGGAGAGATGGGAGGAGGCAGAGCCCTGTGAAGGCCCAGAGCAGCAACAGTTAGAGTAAAACCCAGAGCCACCAAAACCACCATGGAATGTTACTGATATGAGCATATCTCATCTACCTTGGTTCACTGATCATGATAACATATGTAAGATGTCAGCAAAGGAGAACTTGACATATACATGGAAACTCTGAATACTTTTTTTTGTCATATGGGATTTTCATAGATGTCCTTTGCTTTTATAATTTTTTTATTGGCATACATTCATTGTCAGAGTGGTGGGTTTTATACCACAATATCTTTTTAAGCTTTGCTATAAATTTGCACCTGTTTTAAACAACTGTCTCCTTGCAGATAGAAGGGTTATTCCATCCAGAGCACACAGTCAGCTGCTGAGGCTGGTGTCATCCACAGTGACTACGGAGTGATCTGTCCCCTTCTCCCTGACACATGGCCACATAGCATCCCCTGCTGCCCAGTGAGAGAGATGGGTATCCACTCTCCAGTCCAGCCCTCATTCTTCCTTCCTTCAGTGCCCCAAGGGGCAGGTCTTCCCAGGAGGTGGAGGCCTGCAGGCTCACAGCAATGAAGACTGACCACTGCAGGTTCTCGGAGGTTCCCTTGGTCCTGGAGACAGAAGGAAAATCTCAAAGTGTAGCATCCCATAGGGTCACCTCTGCACCCTACAGACTTCCTTGCCCATAGACAAGTCTCCAACTTTTTGTTACTTTTTTGGTTTTTCAAGGTAGGGTTTCACTCTAGTCCAGGCTTACCTGGAATTCACTATATAATCCCAGGGTGGCTTTGAACTCATGGCAATCCTCCTACCTCTGCCTCCTGAGTGCTGGGATTAAAGGTGTGTGCCACCATGCCCGGCTAAGTCTCCAACCTTTTCAGCAGGAATGAAAGCCTAGACCCCACTGGGGATGGACAGCCATCTGCAAGCTGGCGAGGAGCTTGGGGAGAACTCAGGTCCTGAATCAGCACTGCTTGTCCAGAAACCACAATGCAATGGGCGCATCCAGAATCGCTGGACACAAATACAGGCTGAGAGGAGTGGGGGCCACAGGAAGCACGCAGATAAGGTCCTAGGGAAGGACAAGTTCATCTGAGCATGACGAACCTGGAGGCTCTCAGGGGCCTCAGGTGGCGGACGAACAAGCTTGCTGCTCCACGAGGGAACCCCGGGCCCTCCTTCAGGGAGCCACATGTGAGCACCCTGCTGCTGAGAATAGGGGTGAGAATACATGGGAACTGCAGCAGAGACAAGTATTCCTGAGCCCCTCCTAGGCACTTCAGTGAAACATTCCTCAAAAGAAGAGTCTAGAATGGATGCAAGCTCTTCCAGCAAGCTGAGAAAGAAAGGAGGATGCAGAGTGGAGATGGGGTGCTGGTATCCCACAACACCTCCTGCCGATGTACCACCCAAAGCAGGCAGGATGAAGAGACAGGGATGACTTCTTCCAGTCACATTTGAAGTCTTGATCATTATACTGGGCCTGGCATACTAATAACAGACTTCAATTCAGTATCTTTTATAACCTGAAAGTGACAAGGAGATTCATGGTGCCACCTGGGTTCCCATCCAGGACAGGAAAGAGAGACAGCCTGAAGAATCAGTTTTAAAGGTCAGTTGAAAGGCAAGTGATCCTGCTAAATCATCATACCTTGTTTCTGTCCCTGATGTATATGGAACATATACGCACATATGGCTTGTGGATGTGCAGATCCGGGGCTCACACACACAGATCATCCAAACAACCCTGAACCCAAAGCACAGGTCATGACTAATAACATTGAAATGTAGTGCAATATTTTGCCCATGAAAGAGTTGAAAACGCCTCCTAAGTCACTAACTGTTCTTCTGAAATGGAAACAACCCTCCAGGTCAGGACTCTGATCTGCAGATCTATGGTAAGGCTGTTAGACAAATTTCTACTATCTCCCCATTTTCACTATAATGAACAGCTTCTAAATTGGGTGTTCCTGCCCTCAGCAGTAGGGTGCTTTGGAGGCTTGTGATATCCCCACCTCAAGTCCAGGCTGCTCCTGAGTGCACCCTGGTTGTGACCCCCCCCACACGCACACTCATGCAGAGTGCATCCCCTAGAAGTTTGCCCTGCACAGACTGCAGCCTGCAGCTCCCTTCAGACTCACTGATAGCACCCATCAGACTTTCTGAATTTGGCCTGCATCTTCCCGAGGGAAATAAGGCAAGAAATGGTGCTGGCTCCTTACGGTCTTCTAATTGTGATTGTTCTATAACGAAACAGCAATGCCTCATTGTGAGTACAAAAGGAAGGCTCCTCGGAGAGCTTGAGAAGGGCTGGCTGCCCCTGGCGGGTCATCAGAAGAATGCTGGCCCAGCAGTGACTCCCCTGCATGCCAGGCAGTTACCCATGGTCCTGACCTCTGTCGTGTATGCACATGTCATGGGATGGTCCAGCACTGGAACCTGAGCCTCCTCACACCCCCACAGAACCCGTGACCTAATAAAACTTGCTGAGTCATACAAGCACCCCATCATTTCCACATACCCTTTACACTGGCACAGGACATAGAAAAATAAGCTAAAGAGACAGAGAGGGGCCCAGACCTCAGAAGACAGGTGACCCAGGTGCCAGGCAGATACAGACCTGTAAACCTCCAAAGAGCTGGGGAAGGTGATGGGTACAATGTGGAGGGAGGAGTGTAGGGTGAAGGGGCTGTGATGGGAAGGGGGTGTGGTGAGGAAGAGGGTGTGATTAGCAGTGTGTGGAGAGAAGGGAGTGTGGGGAGGAGGGTATAGTGATAAGGGGTTGTGGTGAAAAGGATGCATTGACGAGGGTGTGATTAGGAGGGTGTGGTGAGAAGGGAGAGTGTGGGGAGGATAAGTGATCTTTGAAGAGCAGAGCTAGTTCTGTGTAGGCCAGCATTCCATTTTGAGCAGGAGGTTGAGCCATGGGCTTCCCCATTCTGGCATGACCGTGACCTTCCCATGGCACGATACCCAGAGGCACAGTCTACATGAGGGAGCCTTAGGCAGGGTGAGAATCACAGCCAGGCACTGGCAAAACCCTCTACTAGAACACAGAGGGTATTGCTTTAAGAGGTCCTGCTGTCCAAGACTCAAGGCCCAGCAGGAAAACAAGACCAGCCCCCTGTGGCCAGAAACTCCAAGGTCACTTGAGTTATATGGTCTTGGGTCCTATCAAGTCCTTACTGATTCCCAGGCCTCTGTGGCTTCCAGCGCTTAGTCTGTGTTGTGTGGTGTTGAACTTTCTCACTCCCACTCCTGAGAATCTATAAAACTACAGAATTCCTTTTCACTTTTGGAAAATTGAAGCTCCTTGTTCTTTGCTTCAGCGACCCTGCCATGCTCTTCCACGATGTACTATCGCCTCCTCAGGATTTTCAACTCTCTCTCTCTCTCTCTCTCTCTCTCTCATTTCAGGACTCTGTCATGTTGCCTGTGGCATGATGCTAATGAACCTCCTAATAAAATTCCAATTCTAAAGTTAATTTGCCTCAGTGCCTTTCTTGGACCAGCATGTTCTTGTGATCGATCGATCTATCTATCTATCTATCTATCTATCTATCTATCTATCTATCTATCTATCTATCTCCACCTCCCTCTCTCCTCAATATCTATCACTCCCAAGAAGGATTTGTGGAATGGGTTATGGATAGAAAAGAATATGAGGAAAGGTGGAGAGAGTAGATATTGTAGGATGAAACACAACTGCTCACAGTGTCAAGGTCCTAAACCCTAGGCTCTGTAGGCATGATCTTATCTGAAACAAGGTCTTTGAAGAGGTGATATGGGGTGTTTCTTGACCCTTCATCCTGTATGACTGACACATTTATGAAGAGGTAGAACTTGGCCAGAGCTGGGCAGGCATATGGAGCAATGCAAACCCAGAGAGAAGATAACATTCAGCAAACCCAGAGGCCCTAAGGCCACCAGGGATAGCCAATGTCCTGGGAAGAACTTCCTCCATCCCTAGTGATACCTTGGTCTTGGACTTCAAGTCACTACAACCCTGAGCAATATATGTCTGCTGGACAATCTCCCAGGCTGTAGTACTTCACTGTGACAGCCCAAGCAGTCTGACAGGGACAAAGCCTGTTAGCCAAAGTCAATGGGTATAGCAGTGTCCAATAAATGTAACCATTCCCTCCTGGAAAGGGACCCTTAGGGCTCATCAGACTTAGACAGGAAATAAACATCACAAGTCTCAGGAAGCTCCTGAAATTCACAATATTCATAAGGCCCCAACCCTGGGTTATATGAGCCTAAACAACTGCTACGGCAGGGACTTCCCAGTAAGTCATGAGGTAAGCTCCAGGAAGGAAGCTTTCCTGAGTCATCAATGCTGGGGTGAGTTGTAAGTGATACAGCTGCCTTTGAGCCAAGTATGCCCTTGTAAGTACTCCTCCACACTCCAGTAATTATGCTTCCCCCATGTTCCTGTAAGTAACCCCTCACCCATGCTCCTGTAAGTAACCCCTCACCTGTGCTCCTGTAAGCAACCCCTCACCCATGCTCCTTTTTTTTTTTTTTTTTTTGGTTTTTCGAGGTAGGGTCTCTCACTCTAGCTCAGGCTGACCTGGAATTCACTCTGTAGTCTCAGGGTGGCCTCGAACTCTTGGCGATCCTCCTACCTCTGCCTCCCGAGTGCTGGGATTAAAGGCGTGCGCCACCACACCCGGCACCCATGCTCCTTTAAGTAACCCCTCACCTGTATTCCTGTAAGTAACACCTCACCTGTACTCCTGTAAGTAACCCTCACTCATGCTCATGTAAGTAACCCCTCACCTGTGCTCCTGTAAGTAACCCCTCACTCATGCTCCTGAAGGTTACCCCAGTAAATTCACTGGTTTACTAAGCTAGGCTTGGGAGGAATCACTTCTTTGTTCTTCCATCAGTAGCCTTTCTGGAGTGAATAGACACATTTTTATATCTCCCAGGAAAGCCAACTTTTGTTATTGAAGGAATGGTGGTGCATGCCTTTAATCTCAACACTCAGGAGGCAGAGGTAAGAGGATAGCTGTGAGTTTGCGTGCAGCCACCCTGAGACTACATAGTGAATTCCAAGTCACCCTGGGATAGAGTGAGACCCCACCCCAAAAAAACTAAAAATAAAAAAAATAAAAAAAAAGGAGGAGAAATAGAAGAAAGCTAGCTTCTTTCAGGCAGTTTCAAGAGTTTCATTTAGGAACTGAAGCCCAGAGAAAATCGATTCTACCCCACCTTGGCATTAATGGAGTGCTTGGAAGCAATGGAACTTGTGTCTAATTGAGACTGGTCTACAATAGCTACAGTGTCCCCTGCTTCCCACACGGTAGCATGGTACCTCGATAGGTGCCCTTCACTACCTAGGTGGGCTGGCGCTGCAGACTGTACCTTCAAATCTCCAAACCAGTCCAGTCTTCTGTTTTACATACCTGAATATGATGAAAGAATACATTTTCAATAGACTATAAAGTCTGTTTTTTATTCAACTTTTTTTTCTCTTTCTGCACCCCATCACTCTGCTCTGTGATCTCTGCTTAGATACACATGTGTCTGGCTTAGAGCTCAGTACTGTCTCTTGGTCTGAGTAATTTTTCTGCTTGCCTTTGCTTTATACTTAGGAGTACTTCTCACTTTTGTTACATGGATGATTCTCCTATGGTCTGTGTATCTACCACGGGCATATTTCCTTTACACTCTTGGTCTACCACATGGGTGCCTCCTCTAAACTCTGGGCACCCTACCCTTGTAATTTCTCTAAACTCAGCGTAACGATGATGTAACTCTCTTTAATACTCATTTCTCATCTGAACATTTGTTCTCTGCTTTGATGTTCCCCTCTCCTATTCTTCCTTAAGCCATTACCAGTTTCCCTCTTAACTCTCTTCCATGGGGAAGCTCAGGGTGGATGCTTGTTACTTCTACATCTCCAGACACAGCTCCTAGGGTCTATCTTCCATGTGTTTATGGTTCTGCCCCAGCCATTTCTCTTAAATGAATCTCATGAACTATGGAGTGTTTTCCACATGAGGGCATGTTTCCAACTTTCCACATGCTTATGGCTCTGCTCCGGCCTTCTTCCTGGATCCCAATTTCCCTTAAATAAACCACACAATTGTGATTCCTCCCTAAATAAACTTAATAATTCATAATGGATACTTCTTCAGTTCATTTCATTCTGTTCTTTGTTAAAAATAGGAGAGGCCCCAAAATTTTGGTTTATAAACTTGGAGACCCCTCCTGAACCCCAAATCCTGCATCATTATGTACTTTGCTCAGGTGACTGTAGCTTCAGTGGAAGACCCTGTCTTTAAAAATAAGGTGGAAAGCAACTGAAGATGACACCCAACACTGGCCTCTGGCCTCCACATGTGTGTTCATGTGAACATGCACCACATACACACATGCATCAACACACATTCACAAAGACAACCAATTCTTTCATATCTATCTATCTATCTATCTATCTATCTATCTATCAGTTATCATTTACTAAAATGAAAAAGACTACTATTTCCATATAATGAGATAAATGTATTTGGTCACTTTTACCAAAAACTAAATCTGGACTGAATTAAAAAATGTTTCCCCTCACATTACTTTTGTCCCCTATCCCCACCCCCTTTCCCCTGGACCCCTTCTTCTTTTCATCTAGTCACTCTTTTATTTTGATGTCATTTTTGCCCTCTTCTATCCTCCATGACAACATACTGATGAGCCCAACACTGTGCAAGTCTTGTGCAGGGGATGATAGTCCCTGTGAGCTTGTGAATGCACCAGTCACTTTGTGTCTGGAAGACAACGTTCCAAAGCCCTCCTCCTCGTCCTTTGGCTCTTACATTACTTCTGTCACCTCTTCTTCAATGGACCTTGAACCTTAGAAGGTGTGATAGAGATCTCTCATTTAGTGTTGAACACTCAGCTGTCACTTCTCAGCAAACTGATGAGTCTTGAGTCTCCTCAGTGGTCACCATCATCTGAACAGAAAAGCTTTTATAACCAAAACTGAGAGCAGCACTAATATATGGGCACAAACAGGAAACCTAGAAGGCAGTTTAGCTGAATATTTGATACTTCAGGATACAGAGAATCTCCAAAAGTTTTCAGAATTGGTCGATATTTTGATTTTATAATCCTTAATAGTGAGAACACTGCTTCACGTAAACACTGAGGACAAAGTGGTAGACATGTTTAAGGCCATTTAGGAAATCATTAGAAGTTCTGTCCAATTCCAAGACTAAATTCTTATAACAATTTTGGCGGTCTGTGTGCACTCTGAGCACATGTGAGTGCGTGCGCGCGCGCACACACACACACACACACACACACACACACACATACACCACAGCATGAGGAGCAAGGCAGAACTCATGGTGATATGGAAATGTGAGAAGATCAGCAGAGCTGCCTGCCTGCCATGGTGATCTCTCTCTGCCTCTCTCTCTCTCTGTTTGTGTGCGTGTGTGTGTGTGTGAGAGAGAGAGAGAGTGTGTGTGTTCTAAGCTCAGTGGAGCTGTTGATGGCTGTCAGCCAGAGGGTGGTATGGCTGCTGTGAGCTGTGTGGGAACTCAGGCTGTCTTCCTATAGAGGATAGATTGCTGGGATCAGAATAGCATCGAGGAGGGACAGTAAAGATGGTGTCAAGAGGAGTAAATGGGTAGAGAGATCATGAACAGAGGTGCCATGGAGAGACTGCAGGGGGGGGGGGGAGAAGCAGGAGTAACATGTGCAGTGGTGGAGACAAAACATTCCCAGAGCCGAAGTGGACATCTTGCCACTGACCTTCTAAAGATCTGTTGGCTAGCCCAGGATAGATTTATCAAAGAAAACCTAGCCAACAGACATGCTTTCATTAATTTTTGAAGTTAGCGTAGCAATGGGTGGGTTGTGTTGTGGCATTTTCATACCTATGCAGCATTTCACTTTGTTCTTATTCATTATTGTCCTTTACCACCCTCCTTCACCCCACCCCCTCCTTATAGGGGTCCTTTTTCCCGCAAATAGGGCCCCTCTCTATTTTCATGTCACAGTAGTTTCACTGCCCTCTCACACCCGCCCCACTAAGACATCCTCCTTCAGTCCCTTGTTACTTTCATGCCATTTGCTTCAGTGGTTATAGCCGCTGGGATGTTGCCAAAGAGACAATCTTAATGACATGCAGAGAAAATGAGAATGAAGGCCAAATAAAGACATTTTAGTCAATATAAAATGTCTGAATTTTAGCTCAGGAACAGTTTCTAACCCATAGACAGCAGTGATAATACTTCTGACAGACTGAAACAGCTTGCAGAAGGGACAATGAGAACACAATGAGCAAATGCAAAACAAAAGAGAATGGAGTGCCAGGCAAAGCACTTGTGTGTCTATCACTGTATGAATTTAACAATATAGTCACAACAAGGCTTTATAAAGTTCAGACATACATACGTACATATATTGTGGCAGTTACTTTCTCATTGCTGGAACAAAGCACTCCACCACAAACAGTTTATGGAAGGAAAGGGTTTATTTCCAGCTTACTGTTTTAAGAGGAAGTTTCATCATGGTAAGTAGAGTATGGCAGGAGCAGACAGCTGAGCATCACATTTTCACATCAGCAAGGAGGAAGTAGCAAGAGGGAACTGAGTGTGGCAAACAGGGCTGGGATGTAATCCCTGAAAGCTGCTCCCTATGACACACCTCTTCCAGCAAGGTTCTGCCTCCCAAATGCTCCACAGTCTTCCCAAACAGCACCCCAAACTGGGGATAAAGTAGTTGAACGCAGGAGGCAATGGGGGACTTTTACATTCAAATGACCACAAACATATTTTACATAGGTACTCGAAATGCATGTTAGCAATCATACCTAAGGCAGGCATGGTGCTCACAAATAGTCTTAGAAGTTGTAAGTACATTGAGTCAGTATAAGAGATAGTTTTATTGAGCTATAAAGATCCAAGACACATTTTATAATCTCTAAGGATGTCACCACAAGAATTGCTACAGAATGTGTCATTATCAAGATAAGAGAAGAACATTAACAGCCTTAAATGCATATGTCAGAAGAATAAATAGGACTGATGATCTAACCAGACACCTCAAGGGTCTTCCAAAAGAGAAGCAAGTCTGCGTCAGAGCAGACAGAAGCCAGCGAACACAGGAGGTAACACAAGGAAACAGAATAAAACTGAAGGGTCAGTGGCAAAGCAGAGAGGGTTTCCAGAAACATCACAATGTTAAACTGAGCAAGACTCTTCAAATGAGAATCACCACTGCCAGAATAATAAAAGGAAATTTATTACAGATCCAGCAACTATTAAAAGGAAAAGGATATCATGTGCCCTGGTGACAATAAATTAGACAATTCCAGTGAAACAGGAAAACTTCTTTAAAATACGCCTTCTAAACATGTTCAAGAACAGATTTTAGAAAACCTTAGTGTCAAATTTAGCAAAACAAATCTTACCTGTTACATAGCAACCCCATGTGTCCACCTCTATGAGCTAAACAGAAACCTTCATGTGCAAAGCAATTCACCAGAGAATTCTTCCAGATACCGAGGAGAAAAGGAGAACCCTTGTTGCACATCTTTGAAGGAAGACAGAGAGAAAAGCCCCCTGTCATATCTTCCCAGACATCTACTATTTTTGCACCGAGCCTGAAAAAGGTAGTAGAATAAAAAGGGAACCCTACATTTCAACAAAGATATAAAGACAATACACAAATTACAAATAGAAAGTTGGGAGTGAATAGCAAGGTTAGTGTGTTACAGGCATGTGGCATATGTTCCAGGAATGCAAAGCTAACAAATATGTTTAAATAAGCAATGTGCCAATACAATGAAAGGAGTAAGTGGGAAACTGTAAAACCATTTGAGATTGCACAACACATACACACTAGCTCACTTTGTCAGCAAACAAGGGCTGGTGTTACCACAGTATGTCCAAAAACCAGTCTATAAGATGTCTATAGTGTACCTCCTATTGAATGGTACTTACTGAAATTTTGGCTTCTATTCAGCTTGGAGCTGAAGGCGTTCATCAGTAAAGGAGGCAGGAAAAAGAAATTAAGGGGGTAACACTGAAAGCCCAAAAGTCCACAGAAAAAAAAGTAAAATGAATCCTCAGCCTGGATATGGTCATTTAACACATGGCATAAAAAGAAAATCATGTGCTAGGCAGATGGTTCAGCTTGCCTCACAAGCATGAGGACCTGAGTTCAGATGCCCAATTCCGCATAAAAGCCAAGATGAGAGGATACACACTTATGATCTCAGCACTGGAGAGGGAGAGACAGAGGATCCAGTCTGTACCAATCAGTGACAGAGACTGTCCACAAAAATAAGGTGGTCATCAGTAAAAGAAGATATTCAACATTAGTCTCTGACCTCCACAGGCACACACACCTGTATGCATGCGCCTGTACCCACACACGTGATGACAGACACAAACACACACACAAACACACACATACACACAAACCAAAACACCACGAGCAAGTAGTCCCTCTTCCAAAGATAGATTAACAGAAATGAACTTCTGGAAAGGTTCTATGCAACTGCACCACAAGCCAACTCCCCAGAAATGAATCCAGGCAAAGCTGAAAAAGGCCTTGGCATGAAATTTAGCCAGTGTTACTCAGAGAAAATAAAGACAACTTCTATAAATGGAAAGATATCCTCCCTCCAGCACTGGCTGACTCACTGGAAAATGTCATTTTCCCCCAGACTGATGTATACATTGAATGAAATCCCACAATGAGTCACTATAGATTTTTCTATGGAAATTGACAAGATTCTTCTAAAGGGTATGTGAAAATACAAAAGACCAAAAATAGCCACGGAATTCTCAAAGAGAGTGAGCAAAACTGAAAACCTTACCCGACAGATGTCAAGGCATATTACAAAGCCAGAGTGAGAAGACATCTGTGTGGATTCAGATGGGAACAAAGAAGCAGATAGAGATCCACAGCTATTGGGGGTAGGACAGGGCCACATGGAGCAGGGAGGAAGCTGGGTAAACCAGGGCCATAAAGACCACACTGAGGAGGGAGGATCCTGGGTAAACCAGAGTTCATAAGGACCACACTGAGCAGGGAGGGCGCTGGGTAAACCAGGGTCCATAAAGACCACACGGAGCAGGGAGGATTCTGGGTAAACCAGGGTTAGTAAAGACCACATGGAGCTTGGAGGCTGCTGGGTAAACCAGAGTTCATAAGGACCTCACGGAGAAGAGAGGATGCTGGGTAAACCAGCTCTGTAAGTCACCCTCACCCTACTCTGTATGTCACCCTCATCCTGACCTGTAAGTCACCCTCAACCTGCTCTGTAATTCACCCTCACGCTGACCTGTAAGTCACCCTCACCCTGACCTGTAAGTCACCCTCACCCTGACCTGTAAGTCACCCTCACCCTATCTGTACATCACCCTCACCCTGACCTGTACATCACCCTCACCCTGCTCTGTAAGTCACCCTCACCCTGACCTGTACATCACCCTCACCCTATCTGTACATCACCCTCACCCTGCTCTGTAAGTCACTCTCACCCTGCTCTGTAATTCTCCCTCACCCTGATCTGTAAGTCACCCTCACCCTGACCTGTACATCACCCTCACCCTGCTCTGTAAGTCACCCTCACCCTGACCTGTAAGTCACCCTCACCCTATCTGTACATCACCCTCACCCTGCTCTGTAAGTCACTCTCACCCTGCTTTGTAAGCTACCCTCTCTCTGCACTGTAGGTTCCCCTCACCTAGCTCTGTAAAATACTTCTTATACCACCCATGCCCCTATAAATAACCTCAATCAACTCATGGCTCACCCAGATACAGCTGGGTGGAATCCTTTCTTTAGTCTGTTGTTGGTGCGCTATCTGGAGTTGAGTAGATGTTTGTTCATGTCTCCCCAGGAGAAGCCAGACAACATCCAGCTAATATTTCCAGATGCATAACAGATATTTGAAGCTAAAAAAGGAAACAAGAATGGGGTGGGGGAGTCTAAAAGAAAATACAAAATGATGTTTGCCTGAATTTGGGGCAGGCAAACATTCCTTAAATATGATTTTAAAAATAGGCATACCATGCCTAGAGTGTGTCACTCCAATGCCCAGAGAACAATGGAAATGTCACTAGCCAAACAACACCAACAGTGATTAGCCCTGAGAGGGAATAGGGCAATGAGATCCTTCACAGTGGATAAGCCATGAGGAGGAACAGACACTAAGAGGCTTAGATGTTGTAATAGCAACCGAGCCTTCTGAAGAAACTAATGTGATCAACTGGACTCCCCAGCCCAAGGGCACCTTCTTGCCTTCGAAATCACCACCTGGATTGAGCACCCAGTTTGAGGGCCTCCTCTGCAGGAGGTCATAGTGACCAAGACAACCTACCTTTCTGCCCACCACAACTGTAAAAAGGCTGTAGCTTCAAGATGGAAAGCTGAGCAGAACCTGTGATCCTGGGAGAACAAACATGGTGACTGACATTGAAAGCTGTGGACCTGGCTTTCTGTCCTCAGGCCAGTTTCTGCTGATGTGACCTTGGGGTCTGCTCACCCTAAGCCCAGCCTGGCTGCAATGAGGAGGTAGAGGCTCAAAAACATGTGGGCAGCGGGTTCTCACTCCAAGACTGGGTACACTTTGAGGCATGAGAAGCTGCAGGAATGCTGGGGGATGCTGGGATTGGAGGTGACTGAAGATCCCAGGGACTGGAAGCTGGAGGGCTAGGCCAGCACAGAACCAGGCCAACCGCAACAAAACACAAGAATGGCCCTTCCTGTGAGTCCCCCACAGAGGACTAAGGACCACATGAGAGTTCACCTTCTGTTAAGAAAGTCAAAGACAGAGTGAAGAGAAACTGCCTAAGGGAACCAAGGAGACTAATGGGAGTGGAGGAGCAGTGAACATGGAAGGGACATAGATGAAGAGCATTATACACTTGTATGACAATGTCCTTATGAAACTCTCTCTATGTACTATGAATATATGCTATTAAATATTAATCAGGACCTGGGTAGATGCCTCTATAGGTCAAGCACTTCCTGTGCACACATGAGACTAGAGTTCAGATCCCCAGCATCCACATAAATGCTGGGCATGTGTGGAAGCTCTCCTATAACCCCAAAGCTAAAAAGGTGGAGACTAGGGATCCTTCAATGATGGCTAGAGTAGCTGAATCAGCAAACTCTTGGTTTGAGTGAGAGATCCTGACTCAGTAAAACACGATGAAAAGTGACTGAGGAAGATGCCTAATATCAACATCTGGCTTCCACATGCATGAACACACATAATTAATGACAATTGTTAAATATTGCTGCATCTGATGAAGGTCAAACTTAAGTTCAATGCACACCGATGTGTATCTTCAAAGTGCTGCAGGGAGAAGAGAAATTCTTAATGGCAATCATGTCTACAGGAAAGATCACTTTAAATGAGTGGGAAATAAGATGAATATGGAGAAAAGAAAGTGAAAGAACCCATCACTCACCGAGGTCGATAAAGGAAGCCCACAAGTTGACCCAGAGAGAAACTGCTGGCAGGAGCAAGGGACATCAGGCCTGGGGCTGTGAGAAGAAAAAGCAAAAACAGTACATATGTGTCACAGTGGACCTGATACCGCACTGGTTATGGTTTGAAAGTGTCCTCCAAAAGTTCATGTGCTAGAAGCTTGGTCTCCATGTGATGGTATTGAGGTGATGACCTTAACAGGTGAAGCACCACTTTGGGGAGGATTAATTCTGGTCCCAGAGTGAGTTTGCTCCTAGAGAAGCTTGGAAAAAGTGAGTTCACCCCACATGCCTATTCTTGCATGCAACCATCCCCCTTCCTGCTTCTCTGCCACCCTGTGACCTCACTGGGGCTCTCACCAGAGGCCAAACAGACACAACAGCTGGATGTTGGGCTTGCAACTTCAAAAACCATGAGCTAAATAAACTTCTTCAAAAAGTAGAAAGCCTCTGGTGTTCTTGCTTATGGTAGTTTGAATAGATGGCCCCCAATATATTCAGTTGTTTATTTGTTTGTAGTTTGCATCTTTAGCCTCCTGGCTGGAGGCAGTGTCACTGGGTGGATCTTAAGGTGTGGTGGTGGGTTTCAGGTTTCAATCTAAAGATATGCAAAGTGTGCCTAGCTGGAGTTCCTGAAGTGTGCTGTGTGGCTTTTGGCTTTTGGCTTGTACTTCTCTTTATCTGCTTGGGCCTGTGAAGGCAGGCCAGCTACTTCTGCCATTTATGGAACTTCCCCTGGATCTGTAAGCTTCAATAAATCCCTTCCTCCAAAGCAGTGCCTGGTCTGGAAGTTCATCTCAGCGAACCTGAAGCTGTCTGCTACATTGCTATAGCAGCAGCAGCACCAAACACACAGGCTTCTCATAGGTAATACACTTCTCTTGGGTCCATTCTGAAGAATGGAATCACTGTGCTCTATGCTAAAATTTTAACAAAACCGGCCAACTGCTTTCCAAAGTAACCGTCTTACTCCAATCCCCAGTGCATACCACACATCCGCCCTTAGCAGTGCTGCACTGTGCCCTCTGGTGTTCCCTTGTTTTGGGTTTAATTTGCATTTCTCCAGTGACTAATGACGCCCAGCATCTTTCTATGTGCTTTGGCTTGTGAATATCTTCCTTGGAGAAATGTCTATTCAAAGCTTTTGTCCTCTGTTTAATTGGACCATTAATCTTGTTATTACTGAGTTATTAGAGTTCTGGGTACAAATACTTCATCAAATTCTATGATTTGTAAACACTGTTTTCACCCCATGACTCCTATTTTTATCTTGGTGTTTTTATTGATTTATTTATTTATTATTTACTTATTTTAACATAGGAGGCAGTGTGTTAGCCCCATCATCTTAGAGATTTTACATGCAAAGTTTTCATTTTGATAATGCCCAGGTGACTATTGTTTTTTCTGTGGTCATGCTTTATCTGATGTGTCTAAGAAACCCTTTTCCCCACCCAATCCTTGTAGTTATGTTTGTATTTTGGGGACAGAATACCAAACGAAAAGCAGCTAATGGAAGGAAAAGGCTTATTTTGACTTTCAGTCTCCAGGCAGAGCTTCATGATGGTGGGGAAAAGCCTGGCATGAGCAGAGGCTGGACATCCTCTCCACATTTGCTACAGCAGTTGGAAAGCAGCAGCAAGAGAGTGAGCTGAGCTCCGGCAAGGGAGTGCTGGCCATACTACCCAACGCCCACCCCAACAACATTCTTCCTCCAGAAAGTCTCCATCTCCCAAATTGTCACCATCTGGGGACCAAGCATTCAAAACACATGAGTTGATGGAGGATATCTGATCCAAACCACTACACTAAGAGTACAAAGATTTTCACCAATGTTTTCATTTAGAATACTTTTTGTTTTAGTTAAGATTACAATGAATTTTGAATTAAATTTTGTGTGTGACATGAGATCCACGTTCACTTATTTTTTTGCATATAAGTATACCATTATCTAAATCCCGCTTTTTAGAAATCATTTTTCCCATTGAATTATCTTCACACCATTATCATAAGTTATGATTGGGCTGAAATGTAGCTCAGTGACAGAGTGTCTGCCTCACATAATATTTCTTCTCCAACACTGTAAAAAAATGCCTGCTGATCCTATCTACAAACCTGTGTTGCTTGACTCTAAAGTTTGCTCCTTTGCCTGCATTTCTGGACCCAAAGCTACTTTACCCTTAGTGCCTGACACTACCTACACAAGATCATCATAAGAGGAGGAAAAGATCATGACATCAAAATAAAAGAGAGACTGATTGAGAGGGGGAGGGGACATGATGGAGAATGGAATTTCAAAGGGGAAAGTGGGGGGAGGGAGGGAATTACCATGGGATATTTTTTATAATCATGGAAGTTGTTAATAAAAATTTGAAAAAAAAATTATACTAATTTTTATTGTGAACTTTAATATATGAACATATCAAAAGTTGGTTATATTCCCATCAAGTTATCCTCTTGTGCCCTCTCCTCCACTGTCCCCCCACCCCCGCATTGCACTGTGGTCCCTCCTCAGTGGGGGTGTCAGTAATCACTGTGGAGTCATGAATACACAGGTCAGTCACTGTGGGGAAGACAGTGTCTCAGAGTATAACTTCCAACCTTGTGGCCCCCACATTCTTCTGCCCCTCTTCCACAATGTTCCCTGAGCCTTGGAGTGTGTGTTTGAAGTCATGATTAGTGTGATGCTCTGAAAAGTCTCTTATTTCCTGTTTGGGGGAATTTTGAGTCTTCTCAGTGTTTACCACCATGTCTCTAGAGAAGGTTCTCAGACTAGCTGTGAGATCAGCACTCATGTTTAATCTGACACTTCCTCTGCAATATGTCCTGGGCCTTGGCAGATGTGACAGGCATGGCTAGTCCAGTTCTGGACACTCAGCTTCTCTTGTCATTCTGATGGGTTTCTTTGGAATTTGCTGCCATCTGTCAAATACAGGTTATCTAATCAAGGGAGAGATCAGCATTGATCAAAGGGGACATAAATCTACAATCTGGGAGCTTTTGATGGGCATAACTTCTCCATTTAGACATAGACCCATGACAGTTTCCCTCTAGGGCCTATGACCTTTCAAGCTATAGGCTTCTGACTTGGTTCTCAGTATCAGGTATGAATTCCATCCCACTGAGCAGGCCTCACATATAATCAGAGAGTAGGTGATTACCTCCATATCTTATCTGCCACTATTGCAACTGTGGGTATACCTTGCCAGGCCAGTTGATTTTGTAATTTTCAGGATCCTTTGTGTTTACCTCACAACAGCTCACACAGCACTTCGAAGCACTGTGACAGCTATCCATCACAGAGCTGGCTTCCATCTCAATTCCAGCTTGACTTCTCAATGTCCTGAAACAACAGGTTTCAGCAAATGAGTTTTACCATCTAGTTCTGGTGGGGAAACAAATGTTTTGGCAATGGTCTACATTATTTTGGGTACTTCATTGTGACTGACCAAGAGCTCACTGACTGTGTAAGGGTGGCCCAATTTTGGCAATGGAATTTGCCAGGAACAGCCTATGATTTTAGGGTTAAGTTATCTCCATCCCAGCAGGTAACTTCTGCCCAAACTTTTCCTCTCACCTTATTTTAAAATATTTATTTATTTTCCAGGAGAGAGGCAGAAGAAAAGACAGAGAGTAAGAAAGAGAGAGAAAGAGAAAGAGAGAGAGAGAATGAATATGGGGATGAGAGAATGGTGCACCAGAATTTCTTGATACTGCAAACAAATTCTAGATATATGCACCACTTCGTGCATCTGGCTTTATGTGCATACTCAGCCCATCAGGCTTTGCATGCAAGCACTTTGGCCATTGAGCTATCTCACTACTTTTTAAGAGACTTTTATCTTCTAGCTAGCCAATGACAAAGTAGCTTTCTAATTTGTGCTGTCTTGAGGTTTGTATACTCCCTCCCCTCCCCTTTACCCTGTCCCCCTCAGACCCTCCCACTGACTTTTAAGATAGTAGCTCATACCCCACCCAACTTCATTCTTGTCAGCTTACATCATGCTCTTCTTATTTGTATTTGAAGTTCTCTTTGTTCATTTGTTCCTCAAATTCTATTGGGATTTGAGAAGGACGATGCTAGTTTATGGATGCACTTGAGGCAGGTTCTCATCTTCCCCACACTGAATCATCATATTGATGAATATGGACTATCTCTAACATTTCAGTTCTCATTTTTCTTAGAAATGTCTCACAAACTTCATTATAAAAGTTATATACCTGTTTTGCTACCTTTATTTTGATGTGTTGTTATTTAGGGGTGATTGTAAGTGAATTGTTTGGTTAATTTCATTTTGGGCTTCTCACTGCTATCCCTATGTCTATTTGGGATCCTCTGAACTCTTGAATAAAACATGAGCACAAAAGAAATTACAGAGAAATTAAAACGTATTTTTCAAACTGTCATAATAAAATGCAACAAATTAAATGTCTGTGCAGCAGTAGTAAAAATAGCACTTTGGGAAAATTTATGGTTTTAAATACTAATATTAAAAGCAAGGAAAATTTAAAGATTATGTATCCAAATTCAATCTTAAGAAACTAGAAAATAGAGAGAAAATTTAACCTAAATTAAGCAGAAGGAGGCAAATAATAAATCAGAAATATATATAACTAACTAGAAAACAAATCATAAACAAAATTAAAAGTCAAATTTCTCTTTTAAAGATGAATAAAGATTTTTAAATGCCTACTAGGACTGATCAAGAAATAATTAAAACACAAATTATATTAATGTGAATATTAGATTTTGCCTATAAACATTTGAAAGTTATGAGCAATTTTTGATCAAAATTTTATATCAATGACTTTAGTCACCCATTTAAAGACAATTTAAGAAAAACTGATCCAAATTAAAGGATAAAGAAAAAAATGGGAGAAGAAAATGGGAGGCAGTTTATTATCAAACAAATAAAACAATAGTTATTAACTATCAGTTAGTAAGTTGAACCTAGCTATATCTAAACATGAAATCCACTACAAGAAATACAAGAATGCAAGGTTGGTTTAACACTCAGTCATCAGAAAATTAACATTAACACAATGGAGGTACTAATTGTAAACAATTCAGAAAAAAAGTGTGCCGAATTCAATAATTCAGTATTTGTTTACAATGAAAACCCCCAGTGTACAGAACACACAGATTTAGAGGGATATGTCTCTACACCACACACACACACACACACACACACACTCCTATGCATGTATGTACATGTGTATATATGTATATAGGTATGCTATTTCATATCTGTAAGAACTTCTAAAATTAAAAATACACATAGAATCAAGCATCTGTAAGATTTGAAACAGTAGTTTCTTACATCCATTTGAAGTGAGAATGTTAAATACCACTGCCCTTTGTAGAAAAGTTTGCTAATTTTTAAAATAGTCAATGTTCCCTGAGTCTTGAAATGAGTGATGGAGGAAAATAATGTAAGAGACACAGGGTGAGAAGGAGTACTTTGGGTCACTTTTCTTCCAATGAACCAAGAAGTGTATCCATGACCCCACAGTGGTTGTCATTTTATTACCTCTACAAAACGTACAATTTTCTGAGCCCATCAACATTTTGACATGGAGGATAGAGGAGGACAAAAGAAATGAGACAACAAACAGAGGAAGGACTACCTAGAAAGAGGAAAGTCATTAGTGGAATGGGGCAAGAGAGAGGGGAGAAAAGAGGATAATGTGATATGAATATGATCAAATTACAGTATGTTCATATATAAAAGTTTCAGCCCATGCTGAAGGTGGTGCATTACAGCTCCTGTGGGGTGTCCAGTATGGAGGTGGTAGGAGGCTCCCCAGGTGACAGATACTGCATATCTTGATCTGGACTATGTCTATGCATTTGCTTATTATTTAGTTCTTATTCTTAAGACTTTAAAGTTTGTCTTTGTGCAATTCACTAAATTCATGTTGACTAAAAAAATGATCAAAGCATTTTCTACAAAGAATCCTTGTAAATAAACAAGATGTGTTTCAAGTAAAAAAGCTAATGTGTATACTTGAAAGCAAATTAGAAATAGCTAAACAACAAAGAGATATGAACCTTAAGGATGTAGAAGGACATGGAAGAAATAACCCAAATGAAGCCTCCAGAGGTAAGGTGGGAGTTTATCAGAAGAGCTAAGAGACAATAGTAACAGTAGAGTGTGATTCAGCTTTAGGGAAGAAATGAATCCCATCACCCATGATTACACAGTGAGCCCAGAGGATGTGACACTGTGTGGTTCAAGCCACTTACAGGACAAGTGTATCAAGGGCCTGAGTGAGGCAAACTCACAGAAACAGATAGAAGTGTGGTGGGTAGGGCTGGAGGAGGCAGCAGTGGCAGTTGCTGTCCTGTAAGCATGAATTTTGTTATATAGGATGGATTCTTTATAAAGGCCCTCCATACAAGAGGGTGTCTATAGATAACCACAGTGTATGTGCTGTTGAAAATGTGTTGAGGGCCTGGGGACATGCTCAGTTGGTAAAACACTTGCCACACAACTGTGAGGACCTGGGTTTGGGTCTCCAGCACCCATGCATATGGCCTGGTGCACACCAGTGCCTGGCGGTGGAAACAGAATTCACTGGTTATCTAGGCTCACTGAACTGATTAGTCTTGGTTTCACCCAGGAGTCTCGGTCTCAACAAATAAAGTTGAGAGTAACAAGGAAGGCAGTCAATGTCAACCTCTGTTCTCCACATGCACATGCACACACACACATGCATGCACACATTACTGTACACAACACAGACACACCACAAATTTATTGTCACGCACATTCCTGTTCTTTTTTTAAAGGCAAGGCATGCTTTTATTTTTATTATTTATTTATAAGAGAGAGAATGGGCACACCAGGTCTTCTAACCACTGCAAATGAACTTGACATGCATGTGCCATCATGTGCCTCTGGCTCACAAGGGTACTGGGGAATCAAACCTGTGACCTTAGGCTTACAGGCAAGCACCTTAATCGTTAAGCTATTTCTCTAGCCTGTATTCCTATTTTTACTATAATAAAACAATATAATGCTGTAGGTAAGCATTAACAATGAGAAGACATAACTCCTACATTATGTTCTGGAACTCTCCTTGCATTCATTCCTGGAATTCTCATATAAACACCTGATGGCTGGGCGTGGTGGCGCACAACTTTAGTCCCAGCACTCAGGAGGCAGAGGTCAGAGGATCACCATGAATTCAAGGCCACCCTGAGTCTACATCATGAATTCCAGACCAGCCTGGACTAGAGTGAGACCCTACCTCAACCAACCAAAAAACACATGATGTCTGACACATTCTCACTTTAAGGTCAAATTAAAGGGGACAGTGACTGCACATAACTGGTCCAAAGTTACACAGCAAGAAACTTTGGGAACAGGATTCAAACCCAGGAAATCCTTTACTGACTCCATGGCTTTTTTTTTCCTGTTGGTAATGAGGATCCCATGCATGCTGGCAAACACTCTACTGCTGAGCTCACCTGTATCCCCATTGTCCAGTCTGACTACAGATGCCTGATCTTCACTGGGGCTGACACAGAGCCCTTGCTGGTGTCCTTTAGAGTTGGGAGTCTGAAGGGAAGTGGCCACCATGGGTCAGTGTACCCACCTGTAACATCCTCTGTCCTGCATTCTGGAGACTGCTCAGTGGCAGGTCAATTGGGACAGTTGATTCCTATGGTGTGAAAGTTCAGGAAGATGATAACTGGGAACAGTTTCTCAGACATGACTTGTGTAGCATCCCTGAGCTGTACCACAGAGGGGAACATCTTTGAAATGAACCCCCAAAGACACCATGGCCACCCTCTGGTAGCTGGAAATGGGGATGGAAGATTGTCCTTGGGCACAATGTGGTTAAAAATGCCTCAGGGTAATGGAGATTGCACTGTGGGTAAAGCACTCACTGTGCAAACATGAAGACTTGAGTTCAGATCCTGACACCCATATAAATGCTGTGTGGGTGTGGTGGCCTACAAGTACTCCCAAGCACTTGAGAGGCAGACAAGAGGATCCCCAGTGTAACCCAGGTAGCTACACTAACTGAATTGGCAATCTCTGGGTTCAAGCGAGAGACTGTGCTTCAATAAATAAGGTGACTCGTAGGGCTGGACATTAGTGGGCTCCACTCTGGGTTCAGTTGGTCAGTGGGGACAGGTCATGTTCATTGGGCCATTTTCTGAATGTGGAGTCAAACTGAAGTTCGTTACGGGTGGCATCACCACACACTGCTCCATGGATATATGAGGTGATACTCCCATAGCTGGGCAGACCCAGAGCAAATCCCACTGGCTTCTCCACGAGCGCAATGGTAAAGAGAAGTGCTGCCACCTGCCTGGGATGGCCGCTGAATCGCTGAGACAGGATACATAGTGCGACATCTCTTCTGACTGGTTCATCCCCTTTTCTATTTGGCTGGAAGCCAGAAGCACATGTAAGGACTGAGAATTATTTGAAACCCAAACATGGGCTCTTGCTGTTCTAGAAGCAGTGACACAACTGAGCAGATCAGCAGAGACTCTCTGCTCGACGCAGTGCTGAACCTGGGGAAGATATTTTGCCCTTGATTTCAGTGAAGACTGACAGATAAAGCACATTTGATGTATTACCATAGGTCCTTTTGTCAAGACAAGGGAAAGCAAAAATCCAAAGTAGCATGAGAGCTCAAGGTGTTCAGAAATGAAAAAGAACAGTGTTCAGAATTAGCATGTGTCGTAGTGTGGCCTTAGAACACATGCACAATGTGAAAACCGCCCAGGGGCTGGGGACGTGGCTCAGCCAGTAAAGTACTTGTTACACAACCATGGCAATCAGAGTTGAGGTCTCTAGCACCCACATAAATTCTAGTTGAATGTGGTGGTCAGTCTGTAATCCCAGCACTCAGGAGGAGGAGATGGCATCCTCAGGACAAGTTGACTCACTACACTAGCTCAGTTTGTTCTAGATCACTAGACAAGTGCTGGGTTCAAGTGAGAGACCCTGACTCAGAGTGATCAAGGAAGACACTTCACGTCAACCTGTGGGACCCAACACACATGTACATGCATATATGTGTATCTGCACACATATGAAAGCATGAAAACATACACATGCAAAAACCCAGCTTTATCTGCCTACAGGTTTCCTCAGAGACCCTGAAGAGGCACAGGATTGGAGCAGAGGGCCAAGGTACTTGTCCCAAGGTTACGTCCCCTGGGCCTCACAAGTTCATTCCCTGCTGGAGTGCAGGCCTTCCCTTACAGGCAGGCTGTTCTGGGTTTCTCGGTGCTAATGAGTTGGAATGCAGCAAAATGGACAGGATGTCACTTCTGAGGTCACATCCTGTCCTCACCCCTTGTTTGTTCTCTCAGTCTAACTCAAGCCAGGTGCCCCTTACAGACTGTTCTATAGAGACCCAAGTTCAGGAAAGGATAGGAGACTGGTCATGCACCTGCAGGATGGAGTTCTGCTGACATGCCTCAGAGCACGTTGGAAGCAAGCCCTTGCTCAGGGAAGCCTCAGCTGGGAACTCCGCATAGCCAATGCTCTGCATGAAGCCTAGCAAGGCTCCCTGAGCGCCAGTGATGCTCAACTGCTCCACATCTGGTCCCCAACCCAAAGAAGCTGGGAGACCACAAGTGCTCGTGGCTCCAAAGCCCCAGACTTTTAGAATATTTGTTATGCAGCCATGGATAACACAGATGGGAAACCAAACCCGGATGTATGAGCCAAAGGGAAAGACAATGGTGCAAATAAATGCAAAAGTCTACACTGAGTCAAAAATTACTAGAAATAAAAGCATATGCAAAATATGAAAGATTTAACTTATGCCAATGATAAAACATTTCTAAATTCATAGAACTTAGTACTCAGTAAACATACCTAAAATACACAACTGGAGACACCAAAACTGTGGGAAGAAATCTGCTGATGCAAAATAATGGGCTGAGTTTTAACACTCATCTTTTAATGACCAATGATTATAGAAGTTATCAAACATGAATGTTGCCGGAATAGTCCAGCCTGGGTCATTTGGAAAACCTGACAACTTTTCCCTTGCAGTTCAAGAGTCTGGGAAGTTAAAGATCAATAGGCTTAAGGCTTAGTGTCTGGAGAGAGCTATTAGCTTCCCAGACGGTGCCTGGATGTTGTGCTCTCAAGAGATGATGGAAAATGCCACAGGAAGACAGAAAAGGTCAAAGTCCCTTCATGAAGCCTTCTTATGACACCATTAATTATACCTTATGACTTAAACGTGCCCCAGAAGTCAGCATCTCAAACCCCATTGCATTTAGGATTATATTTCTGACATGTGAGTTTGGGGGCAAAACATATTCACCATGGGACTTGGTGTCAGGGTGGAATCTAGAACTTCAACTTGTCTTTGAATAATTCAGCAAGAGTTAGGTGCCATAGGTAGCCATAACAGTGGCTACTAAAACAGCAAGACCAAAGAATGTATGGAGTGAAAACATTGCCAGTAAGGACAAGCAAGAGTGATAACCAGTGTGGCAGTTTGAATATGATGCATTGCCCTACAGGATCAAACAATTGTTTGAGCACTTCTCTCTGGCACACGGTCGTGCAGGGAAGGTTGTAAACCTTTAGGAGGTGAAGTCTTGCTGAAGGAAGTGAGTCCACTGGGGGTGGGCTGTGAAGTTTTATAGTCTAATGCCATTTCCTGTTTGCCCTCTGCTTTTGGACTGTAGATGGAATGTGACCAACTGACCTACTCGTGCCTCCATGCCTTCCCTGCCATGATGGGTTGTCTTCCTGGAACTGTAAAATGAGACCAGCCCTTCCTTCCTTATTCTTCTTCTTGTCAGGCCTTTGGTCTCAGTAATGAATGGAGGAGTTGACACAACTGTCTATGGGGGATCAGAACAGATACAAAGGGATTCCAAATTCAGAGTCTTTAGAGGCGGGGTGTTCAACTTACTGGAGTGTACTGGCTTATCATTGCAGGTCCTGGATCTTATCCCCAGCACAAATTAATTAATTAATTAATTAATTATTGTCGACATTTAAAGAAAGCACGTGTGAAATTGAGTGGATATAGAGTAACAAAAACAATTCCAGGTTTTTCTGCTTCAGTCTACCTGTAGGATCGTGGTACTGTTGAAGAAGGTAGAAAGTGAATCAGTGTGCAGACTGTTTATCCCCCACCAGATTGTGGATCCCTGGAGAAGTCAACTGTATCAAAAAAAAAAATGTTTAATTTTATCTAAGAACTCTTTCTCTCTTTCTCTCCCTTCCTCGCTCTGTCTTCCCCCACCTGTCCCTCCTCCTAACATAGTTATATCTTATTTGGTGGCAGACTAGTATTTCATATTTACATCATCATAAATATGGAAATAGCAATCATGCCCTGAATATGTAACACCCCATGATCACTTCGCCTTTGATGAACTCGTGATTGTTTTCCTCAGGGTTAACTGTGGTCTAATTTAAACCTGTCTTTTAGTTTTTATTATGCCTATGACTAGAAGATTCCAAAGTCCACCCCCACAGCAATGGGGAAACATAATTGTGTGAACAAAGATGGAGGTGGCCATTTAAATTTTCTTTTGGGTTTGCTGTTCTCAAACCCTGGTCTTTAAGCTTAGTCAGGGCAGTTTTTCTCTGGCCACCACATGCCCACATCACTGTCACCCCACCTATTTTCATCTGCTTCCTTCTGGAGGAAGTCACTGCTTCTTAGAGAAATTTGTTCTAGAGATATGGTTTACTGGTCACATGTTACAGGTTCTTCCTACAATGAAGGTGGACAGGAGAGACTCACCTCAAATATGCATGCTTGAAAATGCCTCCTTTCCCCCTCCACACACAACTGAAAGTTTAGTTGGGTATAAAACACTAAGCAAGAAATATTCCTGTTAGCAATTTTTAGTCATTGCGTATCTTCTGCTGTCAGCTTTCCGGTTAAAAAGTTTTGTAGCTCACAGATCTCCTGACCTGTTCAGTGGACCTGACTTTTCCTTATGAACAATAACCTTCTAATTCCTTCTCTAGAGCTGAGTGAGGACGTGGCAGTCTTAGGTCTTCGCAATCAGTTATAACAGATAGTGTGAAGATCTCCACAGTTTATTCAATACAAGTTTATCTACCATCCTGTACCAAGCCCTTTCTGTTTTTTGTCCTTTTATTGCTCATGTGTATATGGCATATGCACATGCATGTATCCATGTTGCACACCATGCATACACTCTACAGCAGGGGACACTTGTCTGTGGGGAACAGAGAGTGGTATATTCCCCTCTGTTGCTCTTTTATCCATCCTTATCTACACTGGAGAGTCATCCTGATCCTAGGCCCATATTTTTCCTGAGGCTCTGGCAATTTGTTGGCCTCTGCTCTCCTATGGGACTGGAGTTATAGATGCATGTGGCCAAACCCAGCTGTTTATATGGGTTCTAAGAATGAAACTTGAGCAGTTTCTGAGGCCTCAGGCCCTCATGCTTGCACAAGAAGATCTCTTAACCACTGAGCCATATCTCCAGTCTGGATTCTACTGCAAACAGAGCAATACTGTTGATCTTCTACCTTCTAGAAGAGGTGAAAACCAACTGTAAGCATGTGACATAAGAAAGCAACATTGCACGTTAAAAGGTGATGCACCCTATGAATTAAAAGGAAAAGTAGATGACAATACCAAGACGGCAGTAACAGGAGATTACAACCTGAAATAAAGTGGGGGTGAGAAAAGCCAAGGATTGTAGTGCTGGCTCTGGAGAGGGCAGAGCACTGTGGAAGGCTCTGTACCAGCTCACTTGTGTGCCACAACCAAGCATCAGAGACAGGGATTTCTCAAAGTGCTAGAGGCTTGAAACACAACATCAAGGTGCTAATAGCATGCAATGTCAGGTAAAGGCCACATCCTAGCTCCTTGTGGCCACCATCCCACTCAGTCCTGATGTGGTGGAAGAGGAGGGTAAGTGCTCTGTTTGACCTGACAAGGGCCAGGCTCCCACCATGAGATTCCATCCTGACGAACTCCTCCCAGCCCAATTTTAAGCCTCAGCTCCTGACACATCACAGGGAAGTCTGGGGCTTCCACAGATGGACTGGTGGCACTTTGGCTATGAGGTCTAGTGGGGTCTAGGCAGGAGGAGGGCGAGAGCAAGGGAGAGAGGTGGGAGCTGCTTCAGAGGTTCCCAGGACCCTTGGAGACTTCTGGCAGGGCAGAGGGACTTTGGATCTGATTGAGTTAAAGAGGGATCAGTCAAGAGTTCAGCAGAACAGGAGCAATAAATGGACCAGTCACACATGCTCAGCCATTTCTTCCCTTCATTTTAATATTTTATTTATTTATTAATGAAAGAGAGAGGGAGACAGAGAGAGAATGGGCATGTCAGGGCCTCTTGCTCCTGCAACTGAACTCCAGACACATGTACCACTTTATGCATCTGGCTTTACATGGGTACTGGGAAACCAAACACAGCTGCCAGACTTTGCAAGCAAGCATTTTTAATCAATTAGCCATCTCTCCAGCCCATAGCCTTTCCTTTTCTTTATCCTTCCAGAGTCCTATCGGCCTCTCTGTTCTTTGTTGCTGCAAATCTCTTTATTGTCACTTTAATAGACCATGAGCAGGGATGGAGCTGAATGAGCAGGGTGAATTTGCCTTATTTAACTGGAAATCATTTTCTAATCATTGGTTTCTGCTGCCTGGGCAGCCCCCTGACTGTCTACAAAGCCAGAACAAGAATGCATGAGTGAGTGGATGAAAACTCAGAAACCCCCTCCAGGGGGAGCTTACAGCCTCAGCCTATCATCTGGGTTCTTCAGTGTGTGCTGGAATTGGAGAGCCCGTCTCCAGGCTGATGGACAGTTAGCTGTCCCCAGATGTGACAGTGTGTATTTCATCTTTGAAGTATGCTTCGGCGTGGAGGGATGCATGCCTGTGGCTGCCCCGGCCCTGAGACCGCCCTGTCATCCCTGGACCGTGAAGCCATCTGCATTAGCACTACATGCAACACTGCCACCAGCAAGGTCACCTGGAGACACTTGAATTCCTTCACCACCAGTGCAACATGGATCATGAAGAGACTCTCCCCAGTTCTGGTTCTGGGGAGACCCCGGCTCCTGGTGTCACAAGAACCGGCAATGTTCATTAACCTGCAGCTCATTACTACAGACGAGGAAGGAGGTCTGCAAAGGGGAGGGCAGATCTCCACCTTGTTCCCTTGAATTACAGAAAGTGAACACGCTCCGCCTTTGCTTCCCAAGGTGATCACACTCTCTACAGAGGGACAGAGTGCATGGGAGTGGGGAGGCGGAGGAGGGAGTGAGGCATATGTCTAATGTTGCTGTCAACAACAACAACCAGAATACCCATTCATTAAAAGCAGAGGCGAAGAGATATTTATATATGAAACGAGTGTTTTTGATTTGATCCCTGGAGTGAGGTGTCATAAATAGCTGTTAATTTGGGTCTGTTTACTAAAATTGTGATGCCTGCAGAAGCCTATTTGAATCATCACAAATGTGATAACGTCGGCCAGGAAGAACACAAGGATGATAGTGGCAATTTGGGATGAAGGGTGAGCTCCGTGGAGCTGGCGTCTGCTCAGGCAGAGCCTGTTAACGCCTGTGAGCTGCCCACCCCTAGGGTTGCAGCCCAGCAGAGTGTCAATTAGAGGCCCCACAAATCCTTGCGTCTGAATGTAGTGATGGGAATCATTTTTATCACGTTCTAAATATCGTTGCTGTTAATATATGGCCTTTAAATGCATGTTCTCAGCTCCCTTGATGAAAGGGGTTAATTATCATGAAGGTTATTTTATCATATGGTTTTGTAGCTCTGTGCTTGGCAAAACAAAGGCTGTTTCCTGGGATGAGGGGGAGGATATCCAACAAAGTTGCTATGTGTAAACAGCACAGGTCTCAAGCTGACAAATGACTGCGTCCCTGGTAATGACGTCCCTGGAGAACGACATTGTGGGTAGAGCACAGACCTTTGATCCCAGATCCTTAGCTGAGGAGAGAGGTATAGGTTCATGTTTGCCAAACCACGCAAAGCAAACCCCCTTCCTCTCTGCCCTCCTCCTGCTCTACCATTGCTATTCTTCTCTCTTCATTTCTCTGGAATTTCAGGTGCTATGTCATCAGGGTCAAAAGAGCAGAAAGCGTCCATCATTGTGTGCTCCTAGCAGCCGCCATGTCCCGTGACAGTTTCAGTGGTTGTGGGAGCTCTCTGCTTTGGCCCCTGAGGTTGCCACAGCATCTTCAAGCTTCCCAGGAAGATGTGAACATGCAAAAACTGTGACTGCTTTTCCAAAGCCCCAGAATTGGTGGAGGTGGTCAGCCAGGCCCTGAGTGCATAGCTTACCTCATTTCTAAACCTGGTTCTTTCAGGTTTACCTTTGCTGACTCCATTCACTGAGGCAGAGACGAGACCAAGATGCTTCCCCAAGCCATGTGACAGCAGGGTGCTTCACTGGACAGGAAACTGTAGCTTCATCCCCACAGTGTTCCTCTCAGGATGAGGGCCAGAGGCCTTGGGAGGAAGCCCATCCCACATTTCACACATTTCACACACATCACTGCCCACTCTGTGGTGGGCTTACCAGCACCCAGGATTCTCTATCTCTTGCATCTGTAGGCAGGTCTGTGATGTGACCAGGGCAGCTGGCTGGCTATAGCTGCTGTCTTAGGCTCTAGCCAACCCTTCTCCTGAAACTGCCCAGCAGAGTTAGCCCCACTCCACTCCCTGAGATTGGAATATGTAAAAAAAAAAAAAAATGTCCTTTTTGGGTTTTCTTCTATTCTAGAAAAAGAACTTTCTGTACCTGCCTGGGCCCTCCTCTGAGGCCTGAGGTTTACCCTGTTTTCTTACTTTCTCTTCAGAATGGCCCTTTGAGGACCAAGATACCCTTGGCCCCTGCCCAGCTGCAGGCTCAGATGAGCTAGAGCAGCCAGACGCAGTAGCATGTATTTGTAATCCAAGCATGCCCATGATGACATGAGAGACAGAGACAGGAGAATTCCTGGAAGCTTGCAGGCCACCTAGCCTGGGTTCTAGAGCGAAAAACAAGAAACTCTGCCTCAAACAAGGCGGAAGGCGAGGACTAATATCTGAGGCTGTCCTCTGACCTCCATGTGTGCCTGCACACACACAGTTCACATAGATCACACACACACACACACACACACACACACACACACACATCCCTCTACCTCTAACGAGTAAGCAGAGGTTGCAACAAACCCAAAACATCTCATCTAAGCCAAAAGCCCTCCAGGCACGATTGAAATTTGTGTCAAGATTACACACAAAGAAAGCCCAAGATAATTTATGGTGGAGTGGCCCAGTGACTCTGGGGCTCATTACTTGTCACCATGTCCCCAAACCCCCATTTCGGGGACCCTAAATACATCATGTTCATGGGAGGGCGAGCTCTAGGGGACAAGAGCCAGCTACAGGACAGTCAATGTCAGAAAGCCAGGCTCTACTCTCTACGGCGTCTAGCAAACAACAAGCACCCAGCAGCCCTCAAGGACAGATGAACGGGCAAGTAAAAGAGGCAGCAGCGTCTCTGCCTCCTTGACCCACGTGGTCCTGACCACTCTGCGGCCTACAGTGGTGCTGGTGGTGTTGCTTTGACCCTGCTTGGGACAAGCGCTTCGAGCTGCATGAGTATAGAATTTATCATCAGCAGAACCTTCCATCCTCACACAACACTTCTGTTATGTGGGTCAGATCCTCGAGCTGTTTTCCTAGGCTGGAAATAAATAAGTATCTGCACTTGTCTCCTGAAGCTGTCTTTACTTTGGCATTGGCATCTAGATGGCCCTGCAATGGCCGTCACTTCAGAGATGAGCCTCTCCTTTGACAAAAATACATACATGAATAAAGAAGATGAGAGGAATGAGATGAGAAGCCAGAGTTCACTCATGATAGTCATCGAATCTGGGGGTGAGAAGCAAAAGCGTGGGCCTGCTCAGCTAGCAGTAGGGTCTGGAGATGCTGCGCTGGCCACTCGGGATTGACCACAGTGGGACACCCAGTTCAGTGTTGGGCAGGACTGCTGATGTAGAAGCAGACAGTGTGGAGAGTTGGGGGGAGTGTGGCACAGGGCCACCCGGTCTCCTGTCTGCTCCTCAGCTCGATCTGCAGCTTGGGCAGACATTTCCCAGCATGCCTGGCACAGGTAGACACGTTGCTGATTCTGTGGTGGGTGTTCCCCATCAGTCACTCAGGTATAGAATGAAGGCTGGGGTGGTAATTCTGAGCACAGCAACATTTCCCTTCTGGATTGGGGTCCCGGGTTCGGCCCATGTCCTGGTGTCATTAGTGACTCCCATCCGTAATGTAAAGGGTAGTGGGGGAACAACAATGGGCTCCATCCTCTGTGATGATCATCTCTCTAAGCCATGGTCTCAGCGGAAAGCATTGCACTTACCCCGGTGACAAAGCCAGTCTGCTATTCGAGGACGAGGGACGTGGCCCAGGGACCCACTGCCTGGAGCTTCAGCTCCTCACTTCATTCATTTCACCATCAGTAACAATGAGAATGCCACAAGAGCCCCGGGAGGGAATGGCTCGGGGCAGAGCTTTCTGAGCTGCATGGCACTTTACAAGTTGTTGTGACCAAGGAAGGGCTCATTTCAACTTAAAGTTCCAAGTTACCATCGATGATCGATGATGGTGGTGGAGCACGCATGGCACCAGAAGCGGGAGGTGTGTCAGAGACAGGAAGCAGGGAGCCAGTCAGAGAAGAGCTGATGTAGAAAACCTCAAGGCCCACCCCTAGTGACTCACTTTCTCTAGTGAAGCTCCAGCACAATGCCACCAGCTAGAGATAAAATGTTCTCTCAAGTCTGTAGGGATCATTTTACACTCAAACCACCACATATGCTAAGCAGACGCCCCCTGAACCCCAGTTGGGAGACACTGAGGACCCTGCAAGAGGCAGGTGGACTCCTGGGATGTGTGGGGGGCGATACCTCAGGCTTGGGGTCGTGTCAGTGATGTCTCTATACACTAAGCATGATGGATGGCTACACAGGTCAATAGGGACCTCTCCAGGCCTTCCTGGAAGGCCCGGCAGGAGGGAGGGCCTGCCCCGAGCCCCTGAGACTCCATCACTGTAGCACACTGATCCTCTGGTGCGGCAATATCTGCTCACAGGCTCGTCTGTTCCACCTCCGGCAGAGAGTTTGTCACACAAAGTGGCACTGGAGCTGCTGACCCAGTGATGATGGATGAAGGAAGGACACTAAGAGAGCTGTGTTTTGTCCACGAAGTAGATGAGGTGGGTTGAGAAGGCACAGGGCATGCTGCTACCCTGGCCCAGGCTGGGGTCATGAGGCTGTGAGAGCAGAGAAAAGAGAATAGTGCTCCAAGAATAATATATTATAATATGTGTGTGTGTGTGTGTGTATATATATATATATATATGTATATAATTCTCTTTTCTCTGCTATATATATATATATGTATATATATAGCAGAGAATAGTGCTCTGAGAATAATATATAATTAATTAATTATAATTAATATATAATAATTTATTAATGATATAATTAATTATGATTAATATAAATATATTTTATATAATAAATTTGGTTAATTATATAAATAATAGAATTATCTGTTATATATTATAAAGGAGATTATATACATAAAGGCATGGTACAGGCTAGCAGTCCAACAATGGCTGTCTGCAGGCTGGAAAGTCTGAGAACCCAGCAGCTGCTCAGTGCATGAGTCTGGATGCCTCAGCAGGTCCAGCCTGGCACTGAAGGCCTGGAGAGAACTGTCATAGAGCTGCTGGTCTTCAGACCACACTGGGAGGCTGAAGAATTTGGGTTCTAATGTCAGCAAAGAATGGCAGCAACAGGGCAGATGCACTCGCCAGCAAGGAGCAAGGGAAGGCAGGCAAAAACACTGATTCTTGCCTCAGTCTCTTCACATAAGAACTGACCAGGAGGGTTGCCCACTCTGAGGGAGGGTCTTCCTCTCTCGGTTACTCCTTCCTTGAAACAGCCTCACAGAGCTGCCCAAGAGGGACATCTGCCACTTGACTCCTGATCTGCTGGGGTTGACAACATAAAATCACCAGCACAGTGCCAAGACCCAGGAAGGACAGCGTGGAGTACAGGACACGGGGTATGCAGGTGTAGCTGAGGCCTGGGGGCAGTGGCGGGACATGGTGCTGTCTCACAGGTCTGTGCACCACTGCACAGCCAAGCAGGAACAAATCCAGTGGAGCCCAGGGGAGCAGGACAGCAGGCTGAAGGGTGGTCAGGCCAGGAGAGCTAGAGAGCGTAGAGAGAGATGCGGGTCCCCGAGAAGAGGAGAGGCGCTCAGACACCAGAGGAGAGCTCCACTTGGGAGTGTGCGTTGACAGCCCCAAACCACTCCACGAATGCTTGTTCCCTCAGCCAGTGTTGGGCACACTGAAGAGGAGGTGAGGCTGTGTGCGAGGCGGGGACCCAACTGGACTCTTCTGCCACCCTGTCTACTAGTTGGAGCCATGCTTGGTATTCAAGGTGGGCAGGAGCTCTCAGTCCTCTTAGGACACAAGGCAAAGGTGCCCAACCCAGGAGGAACATTAGTATGGGTCTCAGCTCCCAGGTGGCAAAGGAGGGGGGGGGGAGCATTTGCCCTGGAGGAGGCTTCAGGGAGAAGGTGGCATCTGAGGAGGGCCCTGGAGGTCCAAGGGCATTCTGGGAACTGGAGGTAGGGATCTTCTACCCATCCACACTTGCCCTCTGCACACCCAGCCCACACCGCCGTTCCCTGCCCTGCACACTCATCTAATTCCCCATGAACCCATGTGGCAGATAGCGGCGATTAATAATTTTATGCAAATGTTTTGTGCCTCAGGGTGTACCCTTGCTATGATTTATGAACTATGATTAAAAATAACTCATTTAATGTAATCTAACATGGACAAACACATGAGAGGACAAGATTAAATTAAATTTCGTCCCCCTAGAAAAAGAACTTTGAAGGTCACCACCCTCTAGCAAACAAGAGTGTTTCCCCCAATTGGTGCTTTTGTTTTGGGCCCCAAAATGAGATTCTGAAAATAAAGGAGATGCATTCAATGAGGTTCAGGCCTTGGCTTCACTGCCGTCGCCTTCCCAGGACACTGGTCTCTCTCTGCAGGAGTCAGAAAGGCCGAGTCAGAAAGAGCTGGCCAAGTTACCTAAGCCAGTTGTCTCCCCAGGGCGCAAGTGGCCTCTTTCCAGGAAGGACACTACTTCAACCATGCCATGAGGAATGGATGGGAAGATAGAGCAACAGATCTTGGGGTGCTTCTGCCGCCTACAGATCAAAGTTTCCAGCCACAAATGCCCCACTCAGGGCTCCTCGGGGCCACTGTTTAACAAGGGTGCAGACCTTGTTAAGACCTCAGCAGGAGGTTTGCCACCTGTGTAGAAGGGCCTTCTGGGCTCTGGCTGTGACTCCCTGGTTAATGGGTATATCACGCAGTAGAGGGAGGGGACGAGGGGGTCGTTTAAGGGGGCACCGTACACGAGGAAAGCTTGTGGACGGAGAACTGGGAGCCAGCCGACACAAGGCACGTCTTCTCATGAAGTAGTTCCAACACTTACTCTCTACCTGGAACTCTGCCCTCTGCAGACATCTTCCCGTGGCAGGCACACACCTGGCCTCACTCTGAGGCTGTGTGCTGGGTGAATTGTATGTGCTCTGACACGGCACCTGCTGGGGCTGGGGTGTGACCCAGGAGCAGGTGAACAAAGTGATGTTTGTTCTCTGATTAAGGCAGTGCTTCCTGTCCCTTGGATAGGAATGTTACAATTCCAAATGACCCCTGTTTTCCTGGAACAGAGGGAGAGACACCTTGTCTCTATTACTTTCTCATTACTGTGAACAAATTCCTGACCAGAAGAAATATAAGGAAGGCGAAGGTTTATTTTGGTGTAGTAGTTTGAATGTGTGCCTCCCAATAGACTCAGATACTTCCTTAAAGATTGTAACTCAGATTTCTAGCTGCGTGGCCGGAGGAGGAGTCAGTGTGGCTCTTGGGGTCCAGCCTTAAGGTGTGTTTCAGGGGTGGATCGATTTATAGCCCAAGGTATCGAGAGAGATCTGAGTTCTGCCTGGTTCCCTGATGTTTATGGTTGCTTGGGGTGGTGGCTGCTACATGGTGCTTGGATTTATGAAGGTGACCAGCTTCTTTGTCATCAATGGAACTACCCCTGGACCTGCAAGGTTGAAATAATCCCTTACTCCCATAAACTGTGTCTGTTTGGAAGTTCATTCCAGCAATGTGGAGCTGACTACAACAATTTGGCTCCAACCACTGCAGATGAACTCCAGACGTGTGTGCGCCCTTGTGTATCTGGCTCACGTGGGTCCTGGGGAATCCATCCTCGGTCCTTTGGCTTTGACAGCCTTAATCTCTAAACCATCCCTCCAGCCCTCAATGTTTTGTTTTGTCTTTCGACAGGAGGGTCTAGCTCTATCCCAGGAAGACCTGGAACTCACTCTGTAGTATCAGGCTGGCCTTGGACTCACAGTGATCCTCCTGCCTCTGCCTCCCAAGTGCTGGGATTAAAAATGTGTGTCCCCCATGCCCAGCTCAATGTTTTTAAAGTTTTAAGAGTCATAGGACTGGCAGACAGAGAAACAGTCCCAAAGAAGGTATATTTGTTACTTGTCTTGTTGCTGTGACAGAATACTGGAAGGAGCAACTTAAGGGAGGAAGGACTTATTCTGGCTCATAGGTCGATGGTACAGTTCATCATCGTGTGGAAGTCACGGTACAAAGAGTCTGAGGCAGCTGGTCACATGGCATCTGCAGTCAGAAACCAGAGAGAGAGGTGAAGCCTTCGCCCAGCTCGCTTCCTCTTTTCTATTCAGTTCAGGCCCTCAGCCTATGACATGTTGCCACTCACTTTTAGCATGGGTCTTCCCACCTTAATTAGAAAATCCCTCATAGGCGTAATCAAAGATTTGTTTCCATGGTGATTCTAAATCCCATAAAATTGACAGTCAAGGTGAGCTACCATGCACTGGTCACCACAAGCTGTGAGAAGCTTGTACCAACTTCCCTTGATGCTGCAGGTGAAATTCAGCTTGAATTATCTGACCTTGAACTAGGGCGGGCACGTTGGATATTGGGGAGTGACTCCCAGAGAATACATGGCACTTAGAAGTCGGAAGAGTGATAAGGAGCCATGAGCCAATGTTGTGGGAGCTGCGCAGCCACACCTTAGTTTCTCCCTGGAGCACCCAGAGACATCCATGTCATACTTCTAACCTTCAGAATCATGCTAAGCCACTAAATAGCTGGGCATCACTTACCTCATTGACAGGATCCAACAGAAATACATTATCAGGTTACGCCTCCTGTGTTTTCCTTCTGAACATGGAGAAGTTGTACAGGAATAAAGTCTGTTACGTATGTAAACATTCTAAGGGACAGGGTTGCCATGTGTCCCCCAGAGAGGACTGTGTACTGACCTTCATCCCCAAGGCACTGAGCATCCTGTCTCTGCCACTCGGGACACCGGGCCACTTATGAGTCTGAAGTGGAGATGGATGTGTCTGTCCCCCTGTGACCTGGAGAAATGAAAGCCTCCATCACTCGTGGCCCCAGGCTGACTCTTCCGCAGCTGTTTCCTGGGAGAGCTCAGCGCAGTTGCAATTGAGTGGCAATGACCCCCCCGAAAATAACTCTCACAAAAGTGTCGCTTAGGAATCTTTATGACTGTGGTGTCTCATCTATCTTCCCAACAGGTCAGCTCCTGGCTACCTGTGAAAGAGATTTCTCAGAAAACCTGCTTAGATAAGTCACAAATCTCCTTTCTCACAACTTAGAGGAACAAAACTTTGTGGACGTGAAAGGCAAGGGAAGGAAGGCCTGTCTTTCTCAAAGGCTCAGCGGCGAACTAGATGTCCTCAGGCCCTACTCCCAGCCGCAAAGCTTCTCATGCCGCTAACGACTGCAGGTGCACTCAGTAATTCTCCTCCAGCTCCCCCGCTCCTGGAGGTCACGGTCACAAAAAGAGCACGATTAATGTGCTGCTTGCTCGAGAAGAGGGTGTTTCCAGAACACTCGCCCACCTGCATGAGAGCTGTGTGCGCCCTGAATCATCATTTACAGGGAACGAGGCCCTGTGGGGCCTTTCACCACAAAGCACTGAGAGTGATGGGCGGGAGCGGGATGCTCCAGGAGCAAGGACAAACTGGAGTCTCCGTGACAGGGAGGCAGCTGAGCCGAGCCCTTGTGGGGGGAGGGCCGCCTGATGGGGAACCTGGAGGAACTCAGGGAGGAGCAGGAAGAGGGATCCACAAGACACCGGAGCCTGGGCAGGGAGGGGCGAAAGCACTACAAATGACAGATAGCCTATTCCCAACACCAGCTGGAGCCTGCTGTTTCTCTGGGGAATCAACCAACTCTTCCTCACATTTTTCTGTGCCTCCATCTCTCTCTCTTTCTCTCTCTCTGTCTGTCTGTCTGTCTGTCATATGTGTGGCCACATACATGATGTGTTTGCAGGTGTTTGTGTACATGTGTGCATACGTGTGAAGGACAGACGTCAACATGGGCTGTCTTTCTCAGGCTCTCTCTGCCTTACTTTTTAATCCCTGGAGCTCACTACTTCAGCTAACTAGCTGGCCAGCAAGCCCTGGGCATCCTTTGTCTCTACCCCTCCAACACCGGGATCACAAAGCCACATGGGCTTCGATAGGCGGACTGGGGATTGAACAGATGTCCTGACGCTTGCACAGGAAGCCCTTAACCCCATGCACATTACTTTAGTGCGTAACCCCCTGCAAATACAGGAGTAATTGTATATAATTTTGCATATGTCTTCATTCCCTCATTTGAGAATATGTTCTCAAGCATGGGGCTGAGGAGATGCCTCAGCAGATAAAAATACTTGCTGTAAGCATGAGGGCCTGAGTTCAGATCACCAGCACTCATGTCAAATGGTAAACATGGCGTTACATGCCTGTCATCCCAGATCTGGGGAGGTGGAGGCAGGGAAGTTGTTGGGGCTTATTGACTAGATATTCTAGCCTAATTAGTGATTTCCAGGCTCAGTAAGAAACACTGTCTCAAAACTGAGGTGACGAGGCTACTGTGGATGACACAGACATCAATCTCTACCTTCCACATGAACCCAGACATACATGTGTACCCACAAGTATGCACCACACACATGCATGCAAAATAGGGTCCTCAAGCTTGATTTGTGTGCCACGGAGGAAAGGCTCAGCTCCTCAAGATGTCATCCAGTACAAGCCTGAACACCAAGTCTCCATCCTGATTCCTGGGTGATTTTATCTTGAGCATCACTTTAAGCTAGGAATGTGGAGAGCTGTGACTTCATAAATTCTGATTTATGTGTCATTTAGTTCCAGTAGTGCCTGGTAATAAATAAGTGCTAAGTACCCATGTCTCCCATGCATCCTGTGTGAGGAGATTAGAAGCGAGGGCAAGGGGAGGGGATGCATCCAGTGCCCAGGTGTGAAGACTGTGAGCTAACAGAGCCCAGGAAGAGGACGAGGAACACTGGGGAGCAGGGACAGTGGGCCCAGGTATCTGCAGGGTGCTAGGCTACTCAGGGACCCCGTGGCAGACTCAGATACTCACCATGGGTCAGGGCTGAAGCCCAGTGTGCTGAGTATAGCTCAGAAACCAGGTCAGTGCCCCCCGCTCCCCCAGCCCCTGGCTGCATTGAGCAGACGGAGCGTTGTGCACTGAACTGTAAGCAACCATCGTCACCTTGAAGCCGATGAAGGGAAAAAAACAAGTCAGCCCATTTCTAATGTTTTCTAGAAGAAATAAACAAAAATCCACAGGAACCTGGATGCTGGAAAGAGTCCATGGGCAGACTGAATGTCTCTTGTCTGAAATTCTTGGGACCAGAAGTGATTTTGACTTCAGATTACTCAAATGTTGGAATATTTTCCTGTGCATAATGAGACATTTTGCAATGTGAGCCAAGACGGAACATAAAGCTCATTTATGCTTCATAGGTATCTTGTTCCGCAGTCTGAAGACAATGCTATATGGTATCTTCTCTAGTGAGCTGAACTCTGATTCCAATCTGCTCCATAAATTCATGCACATTTTCCATCTGGGGACACATCTTGGTGCTGGTGATGGCTAATCTCCATTGTCAACTTGACTACTTTTAGCATCACCTACAAGATGCGCCCCTGAGTGTGACTAAGTGTATGTTTTCAGCAAGGTTTAACTGAGGAGAAAAGACCTGCTCTGACTGTGGCCAGCACCATCCCATGGGCTGGGATCCTGAATGGAAAGGGACACAGGAGGAAGGCGGCTGAGTCCAGCATTCACCTCACTGCTTCCTGACCTCAATATGCCATGTGACCAGCTGCCCCACACTCCAGCTACCATGTCTTCTCCACCATAAGGCACTGCATACTCAAACTGTGGGCCAAGGCAAAGTCTCCTCCTGTAAGATGCTTTGGGCAGATGTTGTAAAGTATTAAAAATGTAACAAGTGCCGTACTGAAATTAGAGCTTGGAGCATGTAAGATTTTAGATTGTCAAACTAAACACATTAAGCTTATTATCTTGGGGCCCATAGCTAATAAACCCAACAGTTCCCACTGGAAACTCTTTCTCCTTGTTGCTACATGATATTTCTGACAGTAGTGCAGAGAACTGTGAATGTTTTTACATCCATCAGTTGGTTTTCTCTACAGATAATATTTTACTGGTTTGATTTCGGTGGTCTTTTAAGGGTTGCCCCTTCAATTATGTGAGTTAAGTTACTGGGAGTCAGAGATTTACCCTATTGTTATTTCACATGGAAAACCTACTGTCTCAACATCATTGACTGAATGTCCATGTGGCAATTACCTTGTCACTGCTGGGAAAAAGCACCTCACCCAAAGCAGCTGATGACAGCAGAGGGCTTATTTCCGCTTACAGTCTTGAGGGGAAGCTTCATGACGGCAGGGGAAGCATGTCAGAGCCAAGGCTGGTGGTCACATCAGCTGGGGGGAAGAAGCACCAAGTGTGAGTTAGCTAGTGCATACCCAGAGGCCTGAGCTGATCAACCTGAAGGTCTGCCTTCCGAACACATCTCCAGCAAGGCTCCACCTCCCCAGCCCCACCAGCTGGGGGCTGAGAGCGAGGCTTAGTCACAGACACATGCGGCTAGGGGGGATGTGTCACAATCAAACTATCACGGCTCATCTTCCGGCTGCTGAGCTGCAGGGTCAACTCTGTACAAACAGGTCCATGGGTCTCTCTCTGTTTCCTTGTTGTAATTCTCAATTTGTTAAGCTCAAGATATACTAAAATGAACCCAACATGGCTCAGGGAAATTTGCTGAAGAGGGGGAGGAAAGAATGTCAGAGCCACACGTTGGGTCATGATACACAGAGACTTTGCCTCCTACTCACAACTGATGGCTAACCCCACAATGCCCAACCCATATTCCACAACAAGGAGGGTCCCTGCGGAGGGGGGTGGTCAGGGAGGAGGCTAACAATACTATCAACTTGACTGTATTCACTGAGTACAAAACTAAAAAAAAAAAAAAAAAAAAAAAAGATATATTACCATTGGGCTGGAGAGACGGCTTAGCGGTTAAGCACTTGCCTGTGAAGCCTAAGGACCCTGGTTCAAGGTTTGATTCTCCAGGACCCACGTTAGCCAGATGCACAAGGGGCGCATGCATCTGGAGTTCGTTTGCAGTGGCTAGAGGCTCAGATGCATCCATTCTCTCTCTCTCTCTCTGTCTCTCTCTCTGTGTCTCTCTCTCTCTCTACCATAATTACTACAGGTTTACACAAATGCAGCTAACCGGCAGTTAAATGAAGGCCATATGCAGTGGAATAAGGTATGTGACATCCTAAATGTGCCCCAGGAAGACTCCTCATAAGCATGCAAGTCTCTTGCAAGTTATCTGAACCATCTATAGAGCATCAGTGCGGGCGAAGGCATTTTCAGAAAAAGTCGTTATCTTTCTATGCTGTGTCTTGCTTAATTTCCTTGGCTTTATCTTGTACCTCATCAGTGCTCTCATTTCAGCTGCATCTAATGGGCTGTTCGGTGTGACCGATGGTCTCCCGATTCTGTGCACATGAGGATGTTATTTGAAGAGGTCCCGTCGGGGTCTCCTGTAGATCTGCTGGCTGACATCTGAGCGTCACATCCTCCATCTCTCCAGTCATTAGACTCTCCAGCCTGGCTCCTCACCCTGTATGCTTCATTCCCTCATGCTGGGTTGTGACTCTTGTTTATGATTAGGTTTAAGAGCTCATCTTCAGTGAGTGTCTGCTGGGATCTAAGGCTTTTGTCCTCTAGATTGTCTTTGTATTTGACCCTTGTGGAGAGCTCGCCAATCACATGACCTAGAACAAGATTTAGTGGTCTCTAGCCTAGGTGTGGTGGCGCACGCCTTTAATCCCAGCACTCAGGAGGCAGAGGTAGGAGGATCACCATGAGTTCGAGGCCACCCTGAGACTCCATAGTGAATTCCAGATCAGCCTGAGCTAGAGTGAGACCCTACCTCAGAAAACCAAAAAAAAAAAAAAACCAAAAAAAAAAAAAAAAAAAAAAACAAAGCAAAATAAAAAGATTAAGTGTTCTCTTTGTCTTAAGGTTAACCTCAAACATGGGAGGATAATCAAACATCATGGTCTCTGATTTCTCCAGGAAGACTTTCATTTGGTCTTTGTTGATACTGTGATTTTGGTGACTCCTTGGGGCTCTGGGAGATAAGTTTCTTCTCCCCATCCATCATTATATGATGTGGGGAGTCTCAGTTCTTGACTGACTGCCTCACCTGCTCACCTCTCCAGTCACGTTTGTCCTGGTGCCATGCTGAGGACTTGCAGACACTCTCCTCAGTGGCTCAATGAATACTCATTGGGCGATGGCGGTGGGCCAGTCCCTCTCCTGGGGTCTGAGCGCAAAACACCAGGAGAGAGAGGCCTTTGCCCTCACGGCTTCCTCAGTGTGAAGAGGCAGAAAGGAAATACGTCATCCCGGAGGAGTTAAAAACTAGGGTAGGAAAAGTCAGGGTGGAGAAAGTGAGGAGACATGGGTGGGGGAATGAGTGTGGCTGTATCGGGTGAAAATATAAATGGTCTCTTAGCCAAGGAAACCTTTGAGCAGGCTCTGGAGTTGTGGGAGGGGAATGAGTTGGAGAGGGACAAATCAGGTGGCTTTAGTTAATAAGCAGTAAGCTAGGGGGAATGCTCACAAGAGGGAAACCTTTCCTATGAAACACACGCTGCATCTACCCCAGTTGCAGGACTGAATTCAACACCTGCTCCTCTAACCCAATCAGATCTCTCTGTCTGGCTAGCTGTCTCTCTCCCTCTTTCTCTCAAGTGCATACCCCACCCAAGTTTAAGTGGACCCCATCTCTGAGCCAGGCCAATTGACTTTCACACCTGAAACTGGCATGCCACCCTCTTACAAAGCCTGGACTCCAAGTCTCTTACCTGGGCTCATGGGAGAGAATTTCCCTCCCGGCTCTCTGGCTGCTCACAACTCCATGCCTGGGGCCCCCGCTGGTTAGACCAAGTCTTTCCTACTCTGGCAAATATTTTTCTATTATTGCTTTAATGGCCTTTGGATTTCTTTGAAATCACATGCCTTTTTGGAAAATTTTCACTTTTTTTTTTTTTTTGGTTCAAGGCCCATGTTTGTTCTCCACATGGGCTTTCAGACCATATGGCTATAGCCATCCTCCTTTCCTTGGTTACGAACTCTACTCTCCCTCTCCCTGGACCACATGGGTGTCTCCACTTTTCCCTTGTTCAGTTCCCAAGACCTCCCATTCTCTCGTACCCCTGATATTTTTGGATAAAATGGAATGTTTTATAATTTATCATTCTGAGTCTGATCTATCTCAATGCTTTGGTTAAAGGCAGACTTGAGCTCAGGGTTTGGAGTTCAAGGACTTTTCCTGAGCTCCCATAAACTGTGGTACAAGTCTTCCATGTGTTTGAGGGAGAATTCCAAGCAGGATGTTGGTGCAAATGTTGCAAGAGGAGAGGATATTATGACTAAAACAGACTACCCAAGACTGGGTGACATACATGAAAGAGGTTATTCAGTCTAAGGCTCTGGAGGCTGCAGTCCACAGTGAGGTACTGTGAGGGTCTCATTCTGCCTCAGCCCCTGGTGGAGAGGACGGGCACCCAGGCGCACACAGGAGGCAGAACCCTTTGTAACGGTGCACAGTCAAGGTAACTGAAGGTCCCATGAGAGCAAGAACTCACCCACGAGAAAGGCATTGCTCCTCATAGTGACCTAGTTGCCTCTTAGATTCAGCCTCCCAGCAGCGACAAGGACATTGGAAACCTCAATAGGAACTACATTGCAAGGTAAATGTGGAAGGGGCCAATCACAATCATGCCATAGCAGGTGTATTCAGGGAAGATAAGACTGGAAGGAGAGAGGGAGAGGATGGAGAATGATGCCCAGGCCAGGCCATGGGAGCCCAGTTGAACACAACCTCACATCCCACCAGAGATGAGGAGTCCACTGGAATGTGCCCTGTGAAGAATGAGATCTGGCCAACTATTCGCCATTCCAGTTTTAACTGAATGCCACCTGCCAAAGCCTGCTTGGCTAATCCATAAACGGTGCCCCATCAGGCCCTGGCAACTGCCTCTTGCCAAGGTATCTGCCATGAGCCAGGCACTGCTCTGAGTGCTCAGCAGAATGGACCCAGGTCCTGCCCTCGGCACCCTTACCTTCTTATCCTTACAGTCTGTAAGACGTGTTCTTTAACTTTTCTCCCCATGAATATTCAGAATATCCATAAGGGCAGGGGTCTCACTGGACCCCATGCAGGCCTATCTGCTCAGCCCTCCTCAGGCCTTCCCAGCTGCAGTCATCCTAGACTCCTGCAAAGGTCAGGGGTGATGCTTGGTCCACTTGGCAGCTAAGCATCCATGGGCGCTTGACCTCATCTCTCCATGACATTTCACTGGGACGTAAATTCCACTGGCGAGTGCCCACTATGGGGACACCTGTTCCTCGGGTTTCCTGTCTTGCCATGCTCATCTGTGCTGGAGACAAGTGGCTGGATTGAGAAGCACTGAGGATATCTGCAAAGCACACCACTGCCACTGGCTGGGTCCAGGGTTAGTCTCAGAGAGGGGTAACTACAGAAACAAGGCTTGCCCTTCAGCTGCGCAGTGCTACCTCATAGACCGGGGGCCCAGGGAGAACAAAATGAGGAGAAAGAGGGAAGCTTGCAGCACAGGCAAGATCTTCGCTCTACTTTCTGACCAGGAGGTGGGCAAGTTTTCTCCTCCATGGCCTCTCATTTTGGTGTGCCTCCCCATGGTCCAGAAGCAAGGGAACACTGAGCATGAACTAAACCTTCAGGAACATGAGCCAGAGCAAATCCTCCCTTAAGTTGTTTATGTCAGATATTTTGTCACAATGATAACAAAAAACCTAATTGACATATCACCTGCTTCCTGTGGTCTCATCACTCTGCTTCTGTACTAATATTAATTACAAATTCACATTCAGTTGCAGAAGGCAGCAGAGAGATTTGTTTACCTGTCAGACAGTTTATACCAAGGATAATATCCTGCAAAACTACAAATTATTGGTCTGGAGAGATGGCTCAGTGCATAAGAGCACTTGCTGTGCAAGCAGAAGTGAGGGCCTGAGGTGCATGAGTTTGGTCCCCAACAACCCCACAAAAAGCTAGGCATGGGCACACACACTTGTAACCCCAGTCCTAGAGGGGCTCATGGTCTAGATGACTGACACATATCGCACATGGCTTATTCATATGCACACACACTATGCATACACACCATACACACATTACAAAACACATCCTACTACCACATACACACACAGAAAACAATAACTATTCTTTATCAGAGATGTGATTTTTATATATTTCTCCCAGTATTCAGCTTGCCTTTATTGTTTCACATGCCCTTTTGCAGATGAAAAGCATAATATCTTGGTAAAGTTCATAGACACATTTTCCCTTTTATGCATTTTTGTTGATGTTGAATTCCTTTCTTGTGGCCTAGATCCCAAAGATTACGTTGTTCTCTAATTTTCAATTTCCACCTAAGTCTGCATGTCAAGTCCAGTTAATTTTGATGCGGGGTGTGAGATTTGCATGGGAGCTCACTTTTGTTTCGTATGAGTGAGCAGCGGATCCTGCCCTGTTGGCTGCGTAGGCCAGCCTCCTGAGTTGCTGGTACACGTTCTCTTATGGGCACCAACATTCTGTCGCTGCTCATGATGTGTGGACACCCCTACCACGCCCACCCCACATACCTTTAACTCCACCACGTCTAACACACTTGTCTCCTAAGGGTTACTCGGCTGCCCCTAGTGACTTCTGCCCCCCCCTCACCTTTTTCTGTGCTCCAACTTCTTTTCTGATTCCTTATCATATCTTCACCATGTCTTTCTGTTGGAAGAAACCCAGGCACCTAATCTTGAAAAGCAAGGTTTCCATTCACCTGAACCTTTCTTGACTGTTCCTTCCTTCCTGGGAAACCATTCCTGGGTCACTTCCTAGCTGCCATCCCTCTTTCCTCGTTAACTTTTCTCCTCTGTGGACATGCAGCACAGGTAATGGGTCATTTCTGCATTTCTGCCTTGTTGTTGGCTTCCAGAAGTTGAGCTATAGCATGCCCGTAGGTCTGTTTCTGTCTATCTGCTCTGAGTTGAAGCTTTGGTCCCTAGCTAGTGGTGTTATGTTTGAGGTTCTAGAAACTTGGTATGCCTTTATAAGTTATGCCTGGTCCCCACTCTCCCCCTCCTCAACTTCCTGCCTGCCATGAGGTGAACAGCCTCCTCCACAGGCTCCTGCCACCATGATGCTGTGCCTCGCCGTGAGCCCAGGGTCAATGGAGCCAAGAGCCTGAGATCTGAAACAAAGCTGAAATAGATCCTTCCTTTTAAGTTCTGTCAGGAATTTTTGCACAACTTCACAAAAATAACAGGATCCCTTCATTATTTCACATAGTTTGTTCTCTGTCATTCAGAATGGGCAAATTACGTCACTCTGTCTGCAGGTTCTCTGGTACATCCTCCCTGTGTCTCCTCTGCCATTGCATCCACCAGCCAGTTTTTGTCGTTGTTGTTTATAATTTCTCTTACTATAATTTTCAGTTCTACAATTTGCATCTGATTCTCTCTTTTTTTTTTTTTCCTACAACTGCTATTTCTTGCCTGGAATTTTTCTACCAGTTTTAAAAGAATCAGTAATTTTTTAGCACAGCCTTTGAGATCCCTTCAGTGGATCCTGACGTGAGTCACGCCTTGGTGTTGGCATCTGCACAGTGTCCTTTCCCATTCACCTGGGTGATACCGGGTTCTTCCTGTGACTGTCACCTCTGCCATAGAATGCCGTGAGCATGGTGATGTCCTGGATGTTCCTGTGACTGTCAGCTGTACCACAGAACATTTTGACATTGAAGTCTGAAGGACAATGGATGGAATTGGCATTGCTCTTGTGGCTGATTTTCATTTTCATCGCAGCTTTTTGGAACTGATCTCAGGTTGCACTTTTTTTTTAATGCCTAAGTTGTTGGGAACTCCGGCTCCTTCCTAACCTTTCATGTTAGCAGGTGGCATCCCTGTTTAATTTGGTACATCAGTCCTGGACTGCTTTTGTGAGCTGAATGTACAATGTCAGTTCATATTTTGTCTCTTTGTGGTCTTATTTAGGGGCGCTTGGCTGCTCGGTCATGGTACAACTCCCTGTGGTCCTTGCTAGAGCTGCCTAAGGGAAGAAGGCTTTTCTGCTGACCAGACCAACCTGGAGGGGAGTCCTGGACATCCCTAGCTGGGCTAGAACCTCTCCCACTGCCTCTGGGTGGCAGAAGGAAGTTTCAAGTCTGTTCCCTGGCAGGTCCTCCTGCGCCTATGTCTCCAGGTTGACATGGGGCAATGGAAAGAAGAGTGTCTCCATGGCCACTGGTTATCGGCAACACTCCTTGGGTATTGTCAGAGCTGATCTTGCAACCAGCAGAGAACAAGCCCACAAGCTGGCTCCCTCTGCTAGCCTGGGGAGCAGGAAACGTTGGTCTCTTTCTGCCTTGACTCTCTGCCATCCCTCAGTTCCTTCTGGTTTGGCTTTCTATTTGCGCTTTGCAAGTTCTCCAGTGATTGCCTTTTGCACTGTCTGCAGGGTCCATGTCTATCCCCCCCCCACACACACACATTGGCTGCCCCTTGCATTGTCTCTTGGGTCCATGGTGACATCCTCCAGTGGCTGGCCCTTGCACAGCCTCCAGGGTACAATGGCTATGCCAGCACAGAAGCAGCGTTTTGTCTGCCAAAGTTCTCCTCACCCTCTCAGTTATGCCATCCATGTCACAATCTCTGCTCCCTGAAACAGTGGCAAGGCCCTGCCTTCGTCCCGCCTTTTGCTGTGGCTGACTGGGTCTCAGGTGACTTCTCCTCTCTCCTCTAGAGAACTCTGTGCACTGATAGCATTCTACCAAGCCTCTGCCTTGACCTCCAAGTTTGTGTGTCACTACAACTGTGACACAATATTTCTAACAGGATCTTTCCTGTGCATCATAGGCTTTCCAGGAAGAGCAGCCGGGACAGTCTTATTCCTCTAAGCCACCATGCCTCTGCAACCTCCATGTAAGAAGCTAAGGCCTAGACACGGACAGAACCAAGGGAGTATCTTATGATTTTGTTCTTTTGTAGCTCACACACTCTGGCATTAACAAACCTCTTCACGACTACTCACAGCTGTCCCTAGTCCTCTGCCCCATATCTCCAGGACAATCTCCTCTCAGGCCACCCATTGCCTCGCTTTCTTTTCTTCAGCAACCATAGATGGTGAGCTTTCTATAGTAGTGACTTTTCCCACTGCTGTGCTTTGGAACTGATAGGGACAGCGCTCAACATGTAACCTGTCTTATATTCACCACCAAGTCACGTGTGTCTGTCCAGAATGGCTGTCTGGTTTCCTGTGGAGAAGGAAACAGGGTAGTGGTGGGATTTAGGAAGTGGGGTTCGGAGAAGAGGTGGGAGACAAGCTTGTCAGGGAAAATGAAGGGAAGATCCAAGAAGCCCAAAGAGGCAGAAGACGGGTGTGCAACGTAAAATTGGGAAATAATTCTTAGCTTAGATGCCTGGTCCTGGCACAGGTTGTACGGGTTGTACGGCACATTACAGAACGTGGATGCAGCCATTGCCTCCGCTTTATTTATGCAGAAGACTGGAGGGCCAAGAGATCAGTGTGGAGGCACATAGATTTGAGCTGCACTGGCTCCAGTAATGATCTTCCTTTTCTTACCTGCACCTGCCTACTTTGCAATGTCTGCAGTTCTCAATGGAGAAATAGCATTCCCTTTGATTTCAAAGGGTCTCCAAGTCCCTCTGAATCCTGGGGGGCTGTAGCGAGGAATTGGTAAGTCTTTCACAGAGGAGCCTGGTTTGGTAGATATGGATTTATGGACACAATGTCGATAGATAAAGCGTCTCTGGACCCAGAAGGACCATGAAGCAATTTCGGTGCAAAACATGGTCTTTTTATTAGCCTCATCCATTCATTCATAAGCTACCGTATCGCAACTGTGCAAAGACCAGCCATCCATCCCCTCGCTCATTCCAGGGGTAGGTGCTGAATGTCTTTTGTATAAAGAGGACAAGGCAGGCATGGGGAGCACAGAGGGGAGGGGGCATGCCTACTGCCGGCAAGCGTCACGTGGCTGCGCAACCTCTCAGTGTAATGCAAAGGAGGCGTGGGTGACTCTGCCGCCTCACAGGAGGCAGAGGGAGCCCCTTGGGCAGCTTGGGAAATGTCCCCAGCTCTCCCGGTCTGGCCTCCTTACTTTCTGGTGAAACCATTTATTGTAATATCAGGAGAAGAAACAATGTATTTACTAGCTTCATCACTTTAGATGTGTTTGCAATGATTTCTGTTTGCTTTCTTTGTTTAGTTTGATGGTGTGACACCCCAAGTATACCTAAGAAGAGAGAGGCTGCATTTTCACGTCGGCTTCATGTAGTCATTTGCAACTTTTCTTTTCGTCTCGCTGTTGTGGTTGTCAGACAGTACATCATTTCCCTCCCCAAGGCTTTGCTGTGCGACTCCGCAAACTGAGCACTTTAACTTATATGATCACTATCGCGTCGGACACAACTAACACTAATTCCTTACACTTTTCTAACATCCACTCCCTGCCTGTGGATCTCTGACTGCTCGTGAATAAGTATCTAGTCTGAATCCAGCCAGGTAGCTACAGTGACTTTGGCCAGCAAATGTCTGCCGTCTCTTTACTGTGCAGCAGACAGACCACAGTCTGCACGTCCTTTCCTGCCACACATCCACTTCCTTTTCGGAAAGTTTATCCATTGTCTTGTCTTGCATCACTTGGTGGCCCTGGCATTGACCTTGTCTCCATTTCTTTCACAAATGGAAGGTATAAGTTCTTTTTCACATATGCCATTTTGGCCGAGAGCACTATACACAGAACTGTGCGAGGCACATGGCATCACCTGGGGATATACTTGGTGATCTCCTCCCTTTAGTGATTCTGAGGTTCCAGTGGTGGATATAGGTGGTGACAATAGGAACTCTCTGATGTCGGTTCCCTTCTCTATGTCACCCAGTGGATTGATTCGTGGTTCATTGTCCAAGTCACAAAATTCCTTAGCATTGGCAAAATACTGATTTTTTAAAATAAAATTTTATCAATTTTTCTATATTTAAATAAATGAGTTTTTTTTAATTTCGTGTGTGTGTGTGTTTGTGTATGCAATGGCTTCTTGCCACTGTAAACAAATACCAGAAATTTGCTCCACTTCTTGTGCCTGGTTTACTGATACTATCTGGGTGTTGGTGTCATTTTCTTGGCCAATTAAAGACTTAAAAGGGTTTAAAAGTACAGAGTTGTTTCAAAGTGAGAGGTAAGGAAAGCAGAGAGAACACAGACTCCTTGGAGGGGAGGGGATTCCAGAGCTGGGAGACTGATGCCCCATGGGGGCTGGCTTCAATTGCATGGGGGAATTCTGCCCATCCAGAGCCCGTGGCTCGAGCATCGTAAATGAAGACAAAGGCACTGGTTGGCTCATGATGCATCCACAACACACAGGTCACAGAACATCCGCCAGGCCAGCCCACAGGTGGAAGAGTCCACTTAGGCCAGGCAGAAGGAAGGAGTGGGATCACTGCCACCATCTTAGGTCAGAACATCACCACCTACAAGGGTGTTTCCCCCATCTGTCTGCCTGGCCAAAGAGTTTGTTTAGCACTTATAGTGTTCCATTACGTGGGTGGCTTGGGAATTGATCCCAGACCACCAGGCTTCCCGAGTAAGTGCCTTTAACCACTGAGCAATCTTCCCAGCCCCTATAATTCACTATTTTTAATGGATAAAACCTAGTGTTTGACCAGAACACTGCCTCCTAGTGTTTGACCAGAATACTGTTCACCTACAATGACTGGATTATGTCCTGATAAATCCAGTTAGTGCAAAGGCATTGACCAGATCTAAGAGGCTGAACAACACTGTGGGCAGCGCAACCCTCCACCTTTGTGGGTGTGGCTGATGGGGAGACGTGAGTATTGACGCAGCCAACATTGCCAGAGAAACCCACGCACACTGCTCGTTGGAAAGATAAAAAAAAATTCCAAATACACAGGGTAGACTGTATGAGTGTGTAGTGCTTTTACACAATCTTACAGTTAAAAAAAAACTTGGGCTGGAGGGATGGCTTAGTGGTTAAGGTGCTTGCCTGCAATGCCAAAGGACCCAGGTTTGATTCCTCAGGAGTCACAAAAGCCAGATGCACAAGGTGGTGCATGCATCTAGATTTGTTGGCAGAGGCTGAAAGCCATAGCGTGCCCATATTCTCTCTCTCTCATAAATAAAAATTTTAAAGTCTTTAAAAAAACTTAAGTTCAAGCCACCCCAAGTGTCAGACCATCTGTACATACAAACTAATCCCCGTCTCTTGCCCAGTGTTTTATGGCAAGCACGGATTTGGGGAGATTACTCCATCTATCCAAAACACCACATGTTACCTAACCCAGGGCATTATAGAAGCCTGTGTCTAGCCAAAGATTTGTTCCAGAAGGGACTTGCAAACCTCCTTAGACAGAGTTTAAATCAGAAGGCGCAGAAAGCCTGTTCTGTGGGCTCACACAGCTAGGGAATCAACTCCCAGGGTCTCCAGGATCCAAATGACTCCATGTAGCAGTCTTCTCCGGCCAGCCCTGCTACGTAACACATGACCTCAAAGCCTCATTAACTTGAGCCAGGAAATGGTCTATCCGTCCACACATTTTTCAGCTGCAGGCTGCCCCACATGCCTTTATCAGTCTCACTGACTCAGAGGGATGTCCAGACTCGGTGGCTCTTAAGGTCTCTCTTAAGAGGTGACATGAGTAAGGTCTGTCCACATTCCATTGGCCAGGCAAATGCAGACAGACCTGGTGTCGGAGGGCAAGAAAGTATGGTTCTTTCATTGAGAGAAGTGGAGTGTTGAGAACTATGTGGAAACCTGTTATGGTCCTTGGTGTGGACCAGGAGAGAGGAGAAGGGAGCAAGAACCACCACCGGTGTTCAAGGTCTGGGTCTTCAGCATGCCTGCGTGCTCCTTGTCAGGTCTAATCACTTTATTTTTCACAAAGAAAGTTGAGTGGTATTTCTTTCCTTGGTGTTTGTAAAATATCCTAGCTGGTCATATTGGATGGCATTAGGGGATAGCTATTATAGAATGCTTGTGAGGCAAACTCTCACCTGGAGTATATTCTTCCATTTTCCATCCATTTTCCATCAGTCACAGTTTGCTAATCCCAAATCATCCTGTAAGATTGTTATCATTGTCCTAACAAAATCGGAGCATTAATGAAGTACAGTGAATAAGTGACAAGTTCATCACTTGCTCCTTTGTCACAAAGAGAGATGTATACATTCAGATCTAAAAAGAATAAAATAAAACTGGCATCCAAGAAGCCTCCTCGTGCCAGCACAGGGTCAACGCCCCTGGACTTCATGCAAATGAGACGGCGTGGGCTCTGCTTCACGTTTGTAAGGTTCACCCACTCTCCGTGTTTAGCAGCATCATGCTCTTTGCACCGCTGTATATTTCACTGTGTGGATGCACCACAACTTGTTTCCACAGCCTGCTGTGTTGTTAGTGCAGAAACAGACGAACACCCATTAGGTCTCTCCACAATGCCAGAACTCAGTGACTGACAAATTCACAAGGTAGGCTGTTTCAGTGGCAGAAATTTGCCAGATATGGCCAAAACCAACACAGGTTCTTCTATTCCAATCCTACTTACTAATGTTAACTCTCAAATCACACAGCATATCTACAGCTGTACATATGTAGGATGCAGAATGACTGCAAAGGGTTAAAAAAGGAAAGGAGTTTCAAAGAGGCCTGAGAGCAGAGCTGGGGAAACCCATAGCAGTGCAAAGTGCATGCACAGGGGAAGGTGGCTCAGCAGGCAAGAGCGCTGCTCTGAAAGCATGGGGACCTGAGCCCAAGCCCAGCCCTGTCTGAAAGGATGGGCATGGCTGTGCATGCCTACACTCCCCACACTAAAGGAGACAGAGACAGGAGGGCCACTGGAGGCCCCTGAACAGGCAGCTTTACTGGAAAACAGAGCTCCAGGTTCAGTGAGAGGCTTGGTCTCAGGGAGATAAGGCAGAGGAGTGAGAGAAGAGGACGCCTGCGCTCTCCTCTGGCTTCTGTATCCATGTACATGGGGTGTGCATATCTAACACACACACACAGCAAAAGAAGAATCAATGTAAAAGTCGGCAGTAATAAGACAACAAGACAGCCTGCTACAGAGCATGGGTGTTGGGGAGCTGTTGTTGCTGGCCGTGGAGTTCAGGCTGCAGGTCAAGCTGAGCTGCGAGAGGGAGGCAGAGTGGAGGCAGCCCGAGTCCAGATGAACACACAACAAAGGACGGCTGGCTGGATGGATGACTGCACAGCTGGTCCCCATGGGCCAACAGGCAGAGGGGCAGGGTGACAACTGAGTAGGCCATGTCATGAGCAGGGACTGAGCTGAGCTGACTCCCTGGAACCACCCTGTGTTCCTGACACGTACACTGGGAGTTCAGGTGACAGGAGTTTTGTTTGCACATGTTTGTGGTAACTATGGCAGGGCACAGCCTGATCTCAACAGCTGTTAGCACTCATTTGGGGTTTTCCAGTCATATAGCCAGAGCTGTGTGAATGCTCTCCTCTTCTTCTGGTGTGAGCACTTCCATTTCTATTGTGTGTGTACATGCAAGTAGCAGCGTGGTGCTCAGGCTGTCCTGGGAATGCATGTTTGTGGATCAATCTGTGTCCATTGGTCCTATAAGGCTTTGGTCAATGAAGTTACATTAGGTGGATTGTGGAGCTATTTAGAATTGCAATGTCCCCTTGCTGAGTTACACTTCTGGTCGTGATGACACGCCCCCTGCCTCTCCTGTCACCTGCTGCCCGCAGTCACTATGTCTGACCTCAGGGCGGTCTGCAAGGTTAGCATCTTTGCACCATTTCTCCTCCAGCCCTTCCTTCTTTTTGGTTTGATCTGTGGTATGGCTGTTGACTGAGCTGATTGTCTTGCGTGATCATCTCCACTCCCTGCTGGAATCCATGGGCACTATTCATTCGATACACTTGATTGGCCTTATGGAATTGTAGTGGTTCATGTGTGTGACCAGCAGAAAGAGAGCTTCTTGTACTTCTACCACTAATCACACGAGTTCTGAGGATCTGAACTCACGTTACTCAAGCCTTTGTGGCAAACACTTTACTGAGCTTCTTCACAACACCATGTGCTATAATTTTGAAGTTTTAGTTTGGACATTGAAAAAAAAAAAAAGAAAAAAGGTTTGCCAAAGCCAAAGTCATCACTTGCCATCCTATGGTGTTGGACCAAGGACCTGTCCCCAACCAGAGACCATTACATTCTCAATCTTCCTTATATATGCATAATGTTTGTGCAGAACCTACACAATTCCTCCCAATAATTTAAATTGTGTCTATTATATTTCTTAGCACACCCACTACAATACAAATTATGTGCATATACTTGTTATATGCTATTATGTAGGGAATAATGGTGAGAAAAAAGTCAGCATAGATATAATTTTTCTTCTCCCATATTTTCTATCTTTAATGGGTCACATCAGCAGTTGCAAAGTGCAAGGACACAAGGGGTGGCTGAGCCACCTTTGGAAGAGACTGTGCCCTGCTCCCGCTGGAGCTCAGGTGATGGTCTGGTATGGGTGAGTCCATCAGGCTGGACCTGGGCTTACTGGAAGGCTCACCAGACAAAGCTCTCCTCTGGATCTGAGGGTCACATCAGGACTTTTATTGTGGTCCAAGTTCTGGTGAGAGCCCATAGTCCTCCTCCTGTCTGAGAGAGTGAACACGAGCTTTATAAAGCAGGGGACAGTTTTTTCTGCCAACTCACTAACTTACGGGTCATATGGAAGATTTCTTTTCTTCCTAGTCATCCCCAGCTCCCTGTTCAGAAGCCATCTCTGCAAACACCTGTCCTGTGTCACTCAGCAGAGGTCCCATGGCCCCTGCAGCAGTCGCTGTCTGCTCCTGCTCCATTTTCTGGACTCGGGTGGCTGTTGCACTGTCCTTGGTGTGACTCAGCAGACCTCCAAATGCAGCAGGCTGCAGGGACAGAAGGCGACCTGCACCATATCAGCTCTTGTGCACACCTCTCGGCTCCTAAATTATTTGTGATCTACTAACAAACATCATCAGACCTTAATATGCAACAAATGGTTCACTTTGTTCCCTCTGGAATGACTTGGAGCCTGCATAATTTGGAAATGGAGGAACACATGACTGAGGGGTGAACAAGTGAAGGCTGCAAAGCCCCTAGAAAGCATCTGGACTCTTGTATTCAGTTTTCTCTAGGAATCTTTTTTTTTTTTTTTTTTTTTTTTTTTTGAGGTAGGGTCTCACTGTGGGCCAGGCTGACCTGGAATTCACTATGTAATCTCAGTGTGGCTTTAAACTCACATCAATCCTATTACCTCAGCCTCCCAAGTGCTGGGATTAAAGACATGAACCACCATGCCTGCCAGCTATTATTTTTAATGTGTGTGTGTGTGTGTGTGTGTGTGTGTGTGTGTGTGTGGTGCAAGTGTGCATACATGTGGCTGTATGCACACATGTGAATGTCAGAGGACAACTTCAGGTGATATCCCCAGGAATGTCATCTATGCCCTTTAATACAGGGTCTCTCATTGGTCTGAAGTTACCCAATTAGACTAGACTGCCTCCTCCTCTCAAGTGAGTTCCAGGGATCCTCCTGTCTCCACTGCCCTACACAAGAAGTATAGGCATACTCACAACCAGCATTTTAAGTGGGAATGGGGGTTGAACTCAGGTCCTCATCCGTGTGAGGCAACCACTGTTACCCACTGAGCTATCTCAGTAGCCCCTTAGTATGGTTGAACTGTTTCCTGCGTGACTAGCATTTTTGACCCAATACTTTTTTCTCTCCCTAATTTCCATGGGTAGTCCCTTCTGTTAGCCCCGAACAATAGCTCACAACCAGTGACATTTTCAAGCACAAGGCAGTGGATGTGAATTATCTCCAAGTACCCCGTTCTTTCAGCTGTGAAGACTCCATGTAGCTGACCTCATGTGATGAGATGTCCTTTCTTCCCAGGCCACCTACTTCCCGAGGTTCTATATTAACAACCTGCATGTGGCAGAAAAGAGCCTGTCCCCAGAGGGCAGAGCAGCTGAGGGTCTGAGGCAGCCATGCTGGTGGTGGCAGTGCTTTTGAAGGTGGGCCGCCAAGCACCCTGGGTGAGGACACAACTCACCCTGTCATCTGCTGTTTCTAGAAGCTCAGCACTGCAAGAGCCAGGTCCCACCAAGCCCTGGGCTGGGGCCCTTCCTCAAATGAGCATCTTGGGTACCACAGAGGTCTCCCTTCTCCTTGGCAGCACAGCCTATCTCCCCTGGCCACTCCTTACACACGGGCTGTGTGCACCAGACATGCTCTCTGTGGATGCCTGGTCAGTGTGGAATGGGGGAGAGCTAAGACTTGAACCCTAAAGTAGGAGCCAAATTTTAGTAAAGACATAGGAGTGCCTTTATCTCAGGAGGCTGCAATAGGGGAAGCCCTGTGAGTTCAAGGCCAGCCTGGGACCACAGAGTGAATTCCAGGTCAGCCTGGGCTAGGGTGAGACCCTGACTCAAAAAAAGTGAAGGGCTGGAGAGATTGCTTAGTGGTTAAGGTGCTTGTCAGCGAAGGCTAAGGACTCATGTTCAAATCTCCAGGTCCCATGTAAGCCAGATGCACAGTGATACAAGTGTGCAATGTCACACATGCACACAAGGGAGTGCACATGTCTGGAGTTTGTTGGCAGTGGCTGAAGGTCTTGGAGCACCTATTCTCTCTCTCTCTCCTTCTTTCTCTCTGTCTGTCACAATAATAATATTAATAATAATAATAATAATAATAGACACAAGAAAAGAAAACAGGCTTCCTTGCTAAGAGCTCTGAGAATGGACTGACCAGCCCTGAGGTCAATTCATGTCTGCTGACTTCTGGCTTTGTGCAGCTTACATATAAAAGAATAGATTCCCAAGCATTTCCTATCTGTATTTGTTTTTATGCAAAATAAAGATTCAAATTACTGCACAGCTGCACAGCATTGCCTCTGTGCAAGTATAAAACATCCCCACTAAAGTCCTCAGAGGCCAAGAAACCACTCAGGCAGTGCACACAGCAAAGAAACCCAATACCCGTGGGTGGCTCTGCCTCCTCAGGCTCTGGGTCCTTAATTGAAAAGAAGGGAACAGCAGAGAACTAAGCTCCTGTGCTTAGCCCAAACACAAAAGGATCCACAGAGATGGCATGGAGGATGGGAGAGAAGGTGGACCCTGCCCAAGAGCAGATGACCTGCTATAGAATTCCCACCAAGAGGAGGAAAGAGTGACAGCACAGAAACTGGTCCCTGAGGCAGGACCAGCTTCTCAGGAATGAGGGTCAGTTCCAGTCGAAGTCTAGCTCCTGATGACTGGGGAAGGTCATGTCATAGGGCACTCAAACCCGTGGGCTCAGCTTCCACACGTTCCTGATGGCAGAATTCCGAGGGAGTTCCAGAGAGAGGGTCTCAGTGTGTACAAAGCCTGCCAGCCCCGTTTCAATTCCCCAGTCACCTGTGGAAAGCTGGATGGTATCTGTTTGTAGTGGCAAGAGGCACGAAACTCCACACATGTGTAAGTTAATTAATTAATTAACCAATCAATTAAAAGAGAGAGAGCTGGTGAGCTTGTTAGTACCCCATACGATAACCCTACTGAAGCAGCATCAGGCTCTATGGCTTCATTCTCAGCATTACTATAACATGATTGAAAAGTAGAAATTTCACATATCAGAAAACATGAAAGTCAGCATAGTGATTTAACAGACATACCTTGTGACTTGACTACCGCAACCATGTGAACACATCTTCTTTGCCAATAATTATCTATTTTTGTTTTCTGCTGTGTTGAGAACATAGATTTACCCTGAGACATTTCAAGCACATAATAGCTCGCTCCTGTCAACACCACACTGTGCAGCAGGTGTGATTGTTACTACCCCACCAGCAGATATGGAAACAGAGGCCCAGAAAGGCTGTGCAAGCGGCCCGGACCACCCAGTCACGAAGCCGTAGCTAGCGTTTGAGCCACATCCCTTCCCTGCAGAGCCTCCACTTCAGTCCTGTGCTTGCCTTTCCTCCCGGACTCGGTCTCCCTGTCCTGATTACCAAAGCATGGTGTGCAAACCTCTCTATCACCATAATGATAATTGCAGGATAATGATCTGTGTTTCTTTTTTCCTAATAGGCTTCTCTACTCCTCTTTCTCCAGTGGCTCAGCACAGTCCCTGACAAACAGTAGGTACTCAATAAATGTTAAAATACACAAATGAGGCAATAAATAAATGATGCGAGCCCATATGCTCTGCACTTCCAGCTTAAAAGCTCCAAGGTACAGACTTTCCTGATGGAGCCACGCTGCCTCTCTGCCTACAAGAAGCCCAGCTCAGGTCCCTTGCATCTCTTATGGCCTGCTCTACGGGGCCTTTCCTGAGTGCCCCCAGCAGGAAGTGTCCGTCATGCCTCTGTCCTTCAGGGAGGGGCTCCAAACCGTTTTCAGAAAGTACACATGTGCTTGTGTGTGCATGTTTTCCTGCACCCCTCCAAGCTTTTCTCTTGTTAGTGGACTTCCGTGGGTGTGTCACCTGGCCAACCACACATGAGATTGTGACTGGGAGGGTGGCCAGGGCAGAGCTCAGATTCCTGAAACCTCCCACCTGAAGGTTTTGCTCATTTCTAGGTGTTCCCCAGCTCCCACAGCTGCTAGCTCACCACAGTCTCCATGTTTCCAGAGAGTGAGGGTCATGGTTCAGCCCAGAGAGATGCCATACCTGACTCAGAGCTGGCTAGAACAGTGGTCACTGTGCATAAGTGATGGAGATAACATGGGCCCTGCTGTTGTCTGAGCAACTGTCTCTACCTGTGCATTTGCCAAACTTCAAGCTCCTAACCAATCGCTAGCAACAGCTGTGGAGATGGGAGCTCCAGAGAGGAGGGAAGAGAGCTCCAGGAGAGAGAGGAGATGACAGGGCTTGAGTGAGGCAGAAGAGCCAGTCCAGATGGAAGTTCCCAGAATGACCTGTGACCCTGTCCCTGTCGTGGCTGTGAGGGAGGAGAGCGGTCAGTGCTTGCTGACTCCTGTTGATGTGATGTCCTTCCTGCTCGCCCAGGCTTGGGACAAAACACCACAGCAGACAGGGTTGGGCTTCCAAGGAGGGCATAGAGGGCCACCCTTATCATGTGTCCATCCCAACAGGCCTGAAGGAAAAGCAAGTGGCCTCATAGTCTCGTGCAGCAGTGCTGGGAATGAGAGGGAGAGCTCTGCCTTTCAGCTGTCTCTGCACACCAGTCTCTGGGCCTTCCCTCCCCAGAGGCATGACCTGGAGTGGCCCCTTTGCCTCTCAGGGTCTCCATTGCTTCTGTTGGAAGAACTTAATGAACTTTACCAGGCAAGTGGTACCAAGGGTAAAACTGTAATGAGGCACCTGGCCTGGTTTCTGAGTAGGGAGGGGTATCAGATGCGGGCAGGTGCTATAGCTCTGTTATTACCAACCTCATTATTTATACCCAACACAATGGCCCTCCACCCCTCCCCTGCCTGTCACTCACAGCACACATGTGGACTGCTGAACACACAAGTGCACATCACTGTTATAAGCACTCACACTCATTTTCTAATTACGAAAGTAAAGCAAAAACTCTTCACTGTCACCAATCCAATGACAGAGGTCACAGACAGGCCTCTGCCCCCTCAGTTCTCTGCTATCCCAGAACTCTTGTATCAGGGCAAGAAGCTTTGGGAAATTATGTTTTTAATCTCAGAAGCCCAATGAGCAAACAGGAGTCTGTGGCATCTTTCTGATTAATCCTTGTGTGCCTCTCTACTTGCGATGAGGCGCTGGCTGTTGCTGGCCGATCAGTCTTTGTGCTGTGGCTCCTGGGGGTGATTGCTACTGAACCAATGGTTGTTCTGATGACGAATACCCATGAGGCCGTGCTGGCCCACAGCCCAAGCACCGCATGGAGATGAGCCCGGCTCCCAGTATGCACATCTATTCTGCCGGCAGGTCATGCCAGGCCTGAGCAACTACATCTACAATTCCTGTTTTGCAAACAGGGAAAGTAAGGCTTTGTCCAATACCTTCCCCAGGCTCAAGAGGTGGACAGTGGCACTTTAGTTCTCTTACTCGACCTCTAGCTTTGGAGCGGTTTCCCCTCATTGCTGCCCAATGCGTCAAGCCTATGAGATCACATTTTACGTGTTCCTCAGTCTATTGGTGCCTCAGGGAGACAAGTTGGTAGGAGAGGAGGAGCCCACCGGCCCTTGGGTCTTGTGGCTCTCCAAATCCAGTCCCAAGTATTGCCAATCCTTACATAAAATCACAGAGGGAAGGAGGTCGAGAAAAAGGGGAGGAGAGACAGAAACACCCAAGAGAGAGAGAGTGAAGATTGGGGAGGCAAGAAAGCCATCCCTAACGAGCATTTATGGAGTCCCACTTTGCACCCAGGCCTGGGATTTGCAGCAGGGCGGAGGCGTTCCTCACTGAGCACAGAGCCAGCCTCACAATCAGCACAGGGCAAATTAAGCCCTAATCATAACTGCTTTTGTCTCCTGATGATGTTTTGTCTTATATGACAATTTCTGCAGAAATAATTGATTTTATGGCCTGATTTCATTCCTTGTCTATCATGTTGAAGACATAAACACATAATGAGATTGTTGTCTAACATTCACTGAGATTAAACACCAGCAGAGTATCTGGGATTAATCAACCCTGTTTCTGTCATTAAATTACCCAGAGCAAATGAAGCCAACAGGCAGGTTTTACTCAGCATGCCGCCTGTCCAGGACACAGTGGCCCGTGGCCATTCCCAGGGTCTGACTGTAAAGGTTTTCCATGTAGGGTGGTCACCGAGGGCACAAGAAGGGAGGCTGGGAGTTCAGCAGGCAACGTCCAGAGAATCTCAGATAGAGGTGCAGGGAAGGGGTCTGTTTTAATATGATGCCTCAACATGACATGCACAGGGAGGGAATAAATTGTGGTATGGAGTAGTAGTGAGGAGACCAGCCTCATTCCAGGGTAGAAGCTCAGGAAGTAACTGAGGGCTGCCTTCCCCAGCTCTGTGTCCTGTGTTTGAGTGAGCAGGCTCCCAGTGCTCTGTTAGGAAGTCCCCTGGCTGGGAAGTGAATTGGTCCACAGTGAGTGATCCCTAGGGCCCTATAAAAGAAAAAGGGTGGGAGAAGGGACAAGAGCTAAGGAATTAAGGACCTTCCTCAAGCAAACTCTGTGGCCTTTGGCCCATGGTCCAAACTCTAAAGTTCACTTTCCTAAGTCGTAACAATGCATTTGTTCTACATGGTCTTAGAGGAGAATCTCAAAAAGAAAAAAAAAAGACACAGCATCACAGGTGCTCATGGCAATCCTCCTGCCTCAGCCTCCCAAGTGCTGGGAATGCAGATATGAACCACTACACCCTGCCTCAAGTTTAACAGCAAATGATTTTTCAGTATGAGTATGAGCCACATATCACTTTGGATATATTGATACCAAACTGTGTAGAAGTTCAGATACAGGGGTCCTGGGGCCCGTTCAGTGGTATGTAAGGGGTTATTTACTCTTACCAGCTCAGAGTGGAGTCTCTCAGGAGAGGGAGGGGCAGAAAACTTGGAGAGTTGTGCACACAGCAGCACAGATGGAGAAGGTGGGTGGAGATGGGACTCTGAAGCCAAGGATGTGGGAGATAGATGAGAGAGTGGTGTGTAGAGGGAGGAGGAAGGCTGAGACAGAGATACAGAGGCACAGCTAGAGACAGAGATCAGCCAGAGAATACACACCATATTTTAGGAGAGAGAGAGAGAATGGCACGTGGGGACATCTATGTCTGTGCCCTTGGGCATGGTGACTAGAGGGCAAGCCTTGTGGAGGTGTGGGCTGGTACTCAGGGAAAAGACCAGGTGGGCAAGATCTGTTGAGTTTGGGCTGGATGATAGGAGAGGGGGATGGGTAGAAAGGTCTGAGATGCTAACAGTAAGTAGGTGTGGTGTGAGCTTAAAATTTAATGGCACACAGTCTATTTTTATTTGCACTTGGAGAGAACACTGTCTGGTATACACGCCTGCCTACGATTTCATTCACTCAGTTGGCCACTTTGCATCAGCACAGGTTTTGTGCCAAAGTTCCTCTGAAAATATGAGGAGATAGTGTCAGCAGTAAGGACCAGTGTACGTGATTTAAACAGCCACACCTTGTGTACACCAGATGAGCTCATGCAAAGGGAATGTGGCTGAAGGAGAGCGGTTCTCAGCAGAAACGATAATAAGATGGTTCCATCCATAACCAGCCACAGCCTTAGCTTCAATTACTGCTGATGACTTTCAAAGAGCCCTCTTAAGAGGTAGACATACGTAGAAGCAGGACAAGGCTTCCACCAGTGACCACAGATGCTACGGCACTGGGGCAGGGACACGTGTTAGAGAGGCTCAGGGCACCAGGACAGGGCCAGCTCTTTCTCGCTCCCAAGACAGCGCACATGGACACATGGCCTTACTCCAAGATGGGTGCTACCACCGGGCATCCCATTGCTTTCTCTATAGCTAGGAGTATAGGACGTGTTGCCCTCTGAGAGGGACTTGCAGTCCTTCTGTGTCCTGTTCTGCTAACATAAGCGTGCATAAATACAGTGTACACACATCTCACACACAACCACACAAGTATACGCATGCACTCAGACACACACTGCACTCATGTACATACGGCTGGCACCCTCATGCACAGGCACGAGTGTACATATATGATGCATGTACAGGTAGTTGTCCCTTCTTATCTGCAGTTCCGCTGCCTGTGGTTTTAGTTATCATCAACCAACCATGTCCTAAAAGTATTTCAAGTGAAACTGCAGAACTAGCAGTCAGTAAGCTTTGTAGTTCGCACTGATGTGAGGGGATGATGAAATCCAGCTCCATTCTGCCCAGCCTGAACTGCCTTTTTCAGCGTAGTCACGCTGTGCACACCACCCGCCCTCTTGTTAGTCACTTCCTGGATGTCTCTTACCAGACTGACCAATAAGAAAACATCGTGCTTGCATATAGGTCTCCAGACACCCACTGGAAGGCCTTGCAGTGCACCCCTCCTTGATAACAGAGCTACTGTACACCCACATTATTAACTCAGGCATGTTCCCTTGCCCCAATGTACTGCTTCCTCTATTTTCCAGTTTCTTTGGACTGGCCACGAACTTTGGCCAGTAGACATGGGAACTTGAAATTACCATCTTAGTGGGTAACAAGGGTTGACTATTGGCAGTTTAATGTGGTGAAATTAATATTATAATGAAAAAAATATCACTGTAGCCTGCCTGTTCTAGCCAAGGGACCACACTGTCTCTCAAGATAGGATTCTTTGTGCTTACCTCATTTTTGCAAAGCTGTAGACACTCCACACATGACCAAGCCTGCTGTGCCACTTCCACCAGTGTCTACCAGCTGGCCTTCCTATCACATGACCCTTGGAAAGTGATGGAACCATAAATACACACCTGCATATGGGCTGCTACACCAGGACTGCCCACAAACCTTCCCCAGCCAGTGGCACAAATCCCAACAGCGCATGCAGACTGGGCTTTGTGGCCAGCTTTGACTCGAGCAAGGAAGCCACGTACACACACGTCCGCTCAAGTATCAACCTGGAAGCCAGGCCCACACAGCCTGTGCAGCCAACACCCACACACATCACCTCAAGCACCTCCTGGAATCCAGGCCTGCACAGTCTGTGTAGTCAACAGCCCACACAAAACCATCCACAGAACGGTTTGTTTTTCAGTGATAAAAGCACTATAACATTGGTAGAGCTGGATGACCCACCCAATGTGCAGATGCCAATGTACAGAAACTAAAAGCAAGGTGCCATGAGGCTTCCGAAGAAACATGGAAACTTTAGCAATAGACCGAAAGCAAAAGAATTTGGCAAATTGCCTGGAAGAGAATTCACAAGAATTGTTTTAAGGAAACTTAATAAAGTGCAAGAGAATGTAGACAGATAAGTCAATGGAATTAGGAAAGCTATTCATGATCTGAGTGAAAGAACCAACTGGAAATCTTCAATCTGAAGAGCTCGCTAATTGAAATAAGAAACATAATTAAGAGCTTCAACAGCGGAACTGATCAGGTGAAAGAAAAGTCCTACACGTGACAGTAGGTCTTTGAAATCATCTTGTCAGATAAAAATAAATACAGTAGAAAGTATGAAGGGAGACTGAAATGTATGTCACATCACTGTGGAGCAGACAGTCCCTGTGATGGTTTGAATGTGAATGTATGTCCCCCATACCCTCAGTGATTTTAAATATATATATATATTATTCATTTATTTGCAAGAAGAGAGAGATTGAGAGAGAATGGGTGTGCCAGAGTGTCTAGTCAATGCAAATGAACTCCAGATGCATGTGCCACTTTGTGCATCTGGCTTCCTATGGGTACTGGGGAATTGAACCTAGGTCGTTGTGTTTTGCAGGTAAGAGCCTTAACCACTGAGAAATCTCTCCAGCCCTAGCCTCAGAGGTTTTTGATCAAAGTTAAGCTTCCTCCTTAAGTCTCTGTCAGCCTGCTGGAGGAGGTGCTACTGGTGGTAGAGCTTTCAGTCTAGCCTTAAGGTGGGTAAACAGAGCCAGTCTGGGCTCTGGCTGTTGGCGTTTGCTGACTGTGTGGTGGCATCTCTCTGCTACGCATTGTGGAAGTGAACCAGTTTCCTCTTCCATGGGTGGTGTGTCCCCTGCATCCTGTAAGCCTGAAATAACCCCTTTCTCCCGTAAACTGCTTCTTGTCAAGTATTTGTCTAAGCAAGGAGAAGGTAAGTGCAATAGTCCCATTGTGAGTACTCCAGAGGGAGAGAAGGGTAAAGGGAGAGGAAACACAGAGAACCAAACAGCAACAGCACCTTATAAATCTTGGGACATAATCATCCAGGTCCACAGAGCTCCAAGGGCCTTAATATACCCAGTCAGAAAGATCTTTTCAAGACCTGTCACTGTCAAACTGTCAAAAGAATAGTGTTGCAGCCAGGTTCTCATTGCTGGCAAAAGTCACCAAGAGCAGCTTTTGGGAAAAAATGGTTTATTTTAACTTACAGACTCAAGGGGAAGCTCCGTGATGGCAGGGGAAAGCAATGGCATGAGCAGAAAACATGAGGTGAACAATAGCAACAGGAGAGAGTAAGAAACACTGGCAAGGGGACACTGGCTATAACACCCATAAGCCCACCCCCAATAATACACTGCCTCCAGGTGGCATTAATTCCCAAATCTCCATCAACTAGGAACCTAGCATTCAGACCACCTAAGTTTATGAGGGACACCTGAATCAAACCACCACCTTCTGCCTCTGGCCCCCATAAACTGATGTCCATACATGATATAAAATGCAATGCATTCAGTCCAACTTTAAAAGTCTCCGGAGTTTTTATCAGTCCTAAAGATGTTTAAATATCCCCATAGTCCAAGGTCTTTTAACTGAGCCATAATACCAACCCCCCCAAAAAAACATCTATAATGTCAAAGAATGAACACCCATACTGCAAAAGATGGCACTAGGCATAGCAAAGAAATACTTAACGCAATACAAGATTTAAAACATGGCAAACACCAAACTCTGTAGTTCCAATTCCAACAACTCTAGCCAGTGACAAGTCTCCAAGTCCAATAATTCTAATGAGCAACATCTCTGGAGTTCCAATTCTGCCCCTCCAGATAGACTACTCACAGTCATGGAAAACTTCATCCAGGCCTGGAAGCTCTCTTTAGCAGCCATTGCATGATCCCAGCATCTCCACTGGGTCTCCACTGAAACCCACAGTTCATCCTCATGGCTCCATCAGGTCTCTATGCAGGCATCTAGCAAACCTGCATCACACTGCCCATGGCTGTTTACAAAACATAAGACTGTGTTGCAAATTCAATGACCCTCTCTTTCCTGCATTTCTTATACACCATAATACCAGATAGGGTGCCAGATTGTTAATCTGGGGGGGGGGGGTAAAGCATACTTTGAAGAACAGGACACTCCTTAAGCACTCAGGCCCCTTCTCAAAAGAGTTTACATTCTTCCTGTTGCCCCAGAGCAGGTCATCTGACCCAATCTCAATGGTTGTAATCTCTCATACAATTGCAGCTAAAAAGGCAGCAGTTTAGGCCCAACGATTTTATTTTTTTCTGTGTCATATTCCTCTATTCATATCAGTCTATTTCTATGCAAAGCAACCCTGCACAAATCCTCAGGACATGGGCATAACAGCAAGCCTCTCACACAAACTGCATCTAGCCCAGTCCAGGCAAAGCTCTTTCTCACCCTCGTAAGCCAAACATCACAGTCCATAATTCTACTGCATTCAGGTCTTTGAACTCTGGCCAGAATAGTCCATCAAGCTGTATTTACAGCACTGCAAGGTGTCTCTTAGGCCAAGGTTTCAAATTCTTCCACATTCCTCTTGGAAATCAGCTCCAAAAGGCCAAAGTCACACAGTCAGGTGTCTAGCAGCAACCCCACTCTCAGTACTAACTTTACCGTTGCAGTCAGTTTCACATTGATGGCAGAAATCACCCAGCCAAGAGCAGTTTGGGGGCAAAAGGGGTTTATTTTGGCTTACAGACTCAAGAGGAAGCTCCATGATGGCAGGAGGAAACAATGGCATGAGCAGAGGGTGGACATCATCCCCTGGCCTACATAAGGTGAACTATAGCAACAGGAGAGTGTGCCAAAGACTGGTAAGGGGACACTGGCTATGATACCCATAAGCCTGCCCCCAACAATACACTGCCTCCAGGAGGTGTTAATTCCCAAATTTCCATCAGCTGGGAACATAGGATTCAGAAGAACTAAGCGTATGGGGGACACCTGAATCAAACCACCACAAATAGCAAAGAGATAACTGTAAGAACAGCAAGAGACAAGAAGCCAGTCATTTACTGGGGAACATCCCCTGGACTCACAGGGAACTAGGGAACATCCATTAAGCTCACAGGGAACTTCTCAATGGGAAATGTGTGGTCCAGGAGAGGATGGGGTGACAGCCTGAATGAAGGAAAATGTGCAATGCAGGGACCAAACAGGATCATTACCTACAGAGGATGATGCACCACGTTCTCATTGCTGAGGTAAAGTACCTGTCTAGGGGCAGCCGTAGAAGGAAATGTTCACCATAGCCTTCAGTTTTGAGGGAAATGTCCACCACGACAAGGAAGGCATGGCAGGAGCAGACAGGCAGTGTTACATCTTACATCAGCAAGGAAGAAGTCTAAAGTGTAAAGGGCACCGTGCTAGGCTGAGCTGTAAAACCCCAAGGCTTGGCCACAGTGACACTTCTTCCAACAAAGCTCTCCTTTCTAAAGATTCCACAACTTTCCTGAACTGTCCCACCAATTGTGGAATAATTATTCAAATATTCAGACACATAGCCTATGGGGGACATTTTGCTTTGAAGCCACCACACATGGTTACCCTTCAGTAGCAGGAGAACAGGAGGGTGACTGCATTGTTAAGCCTCCCAATGTATTACTGAGGAGATATGGATGTGTGACTGCAGAGGAAATGATGCTAAGGCCCATACTGAAATGATCAACATTATTAACTCCAGATCTTTATTTGTTTTTCAGAAGGGATACAATAGGCAAAAAAAAAAAAAAAACCTCATTCTGTACATATGAGGTAGAGCCCAGTAATCACTTTCAGAATGTGTGTAGGCTTCTGGTGATGGTCAGCTATGAGAACCTTGGGTCTGGACACAACTACAGCTGTGTGAGATACTCCTGGGAGGTGCCTACACACAACCTGGGGAGGCCATCAATGCAGCAGGATGTTTGCTGAACTCTGTCTTTCCACTGTTTTCACTCCATGGCCTGCAAGAATCAATGCTCAGGCTAACATCTTTAACAGCATGGTGACTGTAATTAATACACATAGCTCATGACTAACCAGCAGGGAAGAGAGTCCAATCTGAAATCTAGGTTAAAATCACCATATGTTGTTGAACTTCTCTGGATTAACTTCATTGTTTCTGATTAAATGACTACCAAAGAACCCCCAAGGTGACCTTCCTCACTTTTTAGGGAGTTAGGTCAAGTAAGAAACAAGCTCAATACGTGTACTCTGAGGGCAGATGCTTGGACACACCTCTGTGGACATGAGTGCTAGCACTGACCAATACCTGAAACAGAGGGGTAAATAGTTACACTGCCTGGGATGCAAGCCACGGAGCATCCAACTGCATTGTGTGACCTCATGGAGCTTGGAAAGAAGTCCTCCTGAGCAGTGTCTGGTGAGGGTTCCTGGTTGACGTTGCTTTCTTTGGAGCTTTATTAATCATTTCTCTTATTGCCATAACCAAGTAACTGACAAGGAACATGTGAAGGGAGGAAGGATTAAGTCTGGCTTCCAGTTTTAGGGGCTAGAGTCCATCACAGAGGGGAGGCATGCTGGTGGGCGCAGCTTAAAGCTGGCAGGAAGAGCACGAGGCTTCTTGCTCACATCTTTGTAGGCCAGGAAGGAGAAAAAGAGAGAGGGGGGACAGGAATTGGGGCTGGGCTATAAAACCTTAAAACTTGCACGTTGGTTGGGAGGTGTGATGGTTAATGTCATCAACTTGATAAGATCTAGGATCACATAGGAGACAAATCTCTGATCATGTCTGTGATGGAGTATTTAGAATAAGTTGATTGAGGTAGGAAGACCCACCCTAGCTGTGAGCACTAGCCCATCTGCTGGGGTCCTGAACAGAATAAAAATAAGAAAAAGGGGCTGGGGAGATGGCTTAGCAGTTAAGGCGCTTGCCTGCAAAGTGTAAGGACACAGGTTTCATTCCCCAGGACCCACATAAGCCAGATGCACAAACTGGTGCATGTGTCTGGAGTTTGATTGCAGAGGTTAGAGGTCCTGGCATGCCCATCCTCTCTCTTTATCTGCCTCTCTCTCTCTCTCCCTTTCTCACTCTCTCTCTCTCAAATAAATGAAACATTAAAAATAAGAAAGAAAACTGAGCACCGACATTTATCTCTCTACTTCCTAACCACAGATGCAATGTGACCAGCTGCCTCAAGCTCCTGACACCATGACTGCACCACCATGATGGATTATATTTTTAAACTGTGACTAACCACAGTAACAACAACAACAAAAACCTTTCCTTCCTTCCTTCTTTCCTTCCTTCCTCCTTTCCTCCTTCCTTCCTTCCTCCTTTCCTCCTTCCTTCCTTCCTCTGTCCTTGTCCAGTATTTTGTCAGAGTAACAAGAAAAATAACTAATTGTGGAGGTTTCTGCACATTGTGGAGATCTTATGCCTTGGGGCTAATTCTCCCAGCAAGGTTCCACTTCCTAAAAGTTCCACAGCCTCTCAAAACTGCACCAGCTAGGGACCAAGTTTTCTTTTTTTTTTTTTTTGGTTTTTTGATTTTTTTTTTGGTTTTTTGAGGTAGGGTCTCACTCTGGCTCAGGCTGACCTGGAATTCACTATGTAGTCTCAGGGTGGCCTCGAACTCTCGGCGATTCTCCTACCTCTGCCTCCCGAGTGCTGGGATTAAAGGCGTGCGCCACCACGCCCGGCGGGACCAAGTTTTCAAACACATGAGCCTGTCCAGACCATGACAAGCCTTGAACAAAAAGCAAGGTGGTGACATGAGCATGGGCAGACAACCTATGTACAGAAGACATCCATTCTTCTCTTGTTACCATCTCTACTCTGGGCTGGCTGCTATGGATTCAAAGTCTGGAGCACAGGGTCACTAGGTACCATGAGCCAATGGGAGCCATGGGCAACAAGGTTCACAGAAGAGTTAGGGTCTTGTCTGGAGAGTGGAGGTGGCGGGAGGCTATGGTGAGATTGTAGAGAGAAAAGCAGGATCAAATGTTGCCCGTAGTAAGTATGCACACAGGGAAGGAAACATGATGGAGGCCAGAACCCAGTGGGTCTGGGTATCAGCACATGAAGCAGCTGCTGGCTGACGTTCCTGGTGATATTGCAATCCAGACACTTAATATAATTAAGATCCATCGCCATGGAAACAGTAAAGAGTAAGGCTCACTTGTAGCAGCCTGTGTTCTGCAAAACAGTTGGCAGAAGCAGCTCTCTCCTTCTTGCACTGGGAAGAGACAGCTGGTGGCAGGACATGGTCCCTTCAGCTGACATGGCCCCCAGATTCTCACTCCTATCTGCTCTTTCTTTCTCAGCAAAAGAGGTCCAGACGGACAGTACTCTGATGCACAATAGTCAAAGTTCTCTCATGTGACCCTCCACTGGCCCACATTAAAGGCTCTGTGTTCTAGGTGGCCACATGCCCCCAGGTGTTCCATACCACAGGTATGAGACCCATTAACTTGGTGGTCAACTCTTTGCTGCCATGACCTCCTGACCCACACAGCTACAGAACCTTAGGAATCTCCCACCCTGATAGGACTTAGGAGTGCATTGTAGGGTCCCATGCACTCATATATGACTGCCTTGGGCTGATTCTCTGTTCTGCTCTATATATTCTGGTCACACGGTCACTGGTGAGTATCACTGAGTTGTTCTAGGGTCTTCCTTCAGGATGAGCATCTTAGACACCCAACCATGGACCCATTATGGTCTCCAAGCCACCAGGTCCCCACAGTGCTTTATGTGCTAAAATCCCCAACCTCAGCCTGGATCCATTGGACTCTGAGCAGACATGGGACTTGTCTCCACTCTTTTGCATTCAGTCATGGTGCCCAGAGGGGACAGCACAGATGTCCTTCTAGCTTACAAGCATTATGAAGTTTGGCCCTTGCCTTGGCTCTGGCACAACAGAAAGCAAACACTTGTGAGCAGGTACCAGGGTTGCATCCCAGCATGTGCACGTGTGGCTTGACTCTGTTCCTCACCTTTGACCCAACTGAGGAGAACCACTGTCATGCTCAAAAGCCTTACCAGTGACACTGTCCTGAAGATAAGGGTGATAGCAGCACTCAGGGCTGCTCAGCCTCTCAGTCTAAGCGCCTGTCTGGGAGGAGCCCAGGGTGCACGTGGAGATGCTGCAATATCTCACCCAGCCTTGTCCCTCTCGCCAAGCACCTTGGAAGGGTTCTATAGACATCCTTACAGCTTGCTGGACTGGTTAAGGACAATTCTGCCCCTTGTGATGGAGAAGAAGGATCTGTGTAAGTCCCAGCGTCCCCTTCTTACAGATTAGAACAGCAGAGCAAGCTCCAGTACCCTGAGGCCATTGGGCTGACCTACTCCCTACCCCACCCTCAGGTCCCAGAAAGGAAAGCTGCAACCATATAGCTCCAGCTCTCTGGGGCTTCTTGGTGACCTGACCCTGGCTTCTAGACCATGCATCCCCTCGACACATTTTCTTACATAGGGCTACAGTAGGCAGCACACCTGGGTCATATATGAATAGATTACATTCTTCACGGCTCCAGAGAGGTGGGCAGGAGGCCAGAGGCAGCTTCTTTCTGTTTCCCTGTGCTGGGAGGAGGGACAGGCGTCTGACTCCCAGAGCCCCTGCACTCTGCCTGCTCACCATAGCCTCCAGTCCCAGAGCCCTCTGAAACCTAATCAGCACATGTCATGAAATGATCCAAAACTGTAGGCCCTTGTGTCCCTTAATGCAAAAACCCAAAATTTATGGGTCTCTAAGTCCTTCTGAGAGCCCCTGACATAGGCTCAGAAGGTTGGTTGATACAATGGCTGCCGGTTGGAGTGGATGCACGGAGGAAAGCATGCATGAACGAGTGAATGAACGAGTGAACCTTTCCCCTGTGCCATCCCAGGTTAGCAAATTGGAAAACCAACTGAGGAACACCCCGCAGGCTTATTAGTTACCATTACCAGGAGCTAGATAAGCGACAGTTGACTTGGAGAAAAACAGCAAAACCAATCCTTCAGAGAGTTTATTTACAAGTCAGGCCAAAAGCATGCTTAGTTTAACACTATGCTAGAGTGGTGTGCATGCTCTTGGGCAGTGCATGGTAGGAGATGGGGGCTCTCAACAGTGACCCAGGGAGATCCAGCCACTCCTCCACCCAGGCTGAGTACAGGGACCCCAGAGTCCATGCACTGGGGAGCCTTCCTGACATGCCTGTCATTGACAGGCCTCCTGTCTCTGGGGCATCTTCTCTCCCCCTGGGCCCTGTTCTCCCCACCACCTTAGACCTGTCTCCTTACCTCTCCTGCTCCTGCTCTTTTAGATCGCATCCTCCAGGAGGGCATCCTAGCACCCTGCAATGAAAACAGACTGAATCTCTTATCTGCAAAAGATGTTTAAGACACTGCCCTTACCCAAGGCCTTTTCTTCACTCGCTCATTCAGCCTGAGCTGTGTGCCTCACACCAGTGAAGAGGTGGAAAGAAGAGGAGAGAGACCTCACCTTGCCTGAGACACCCCTGGGAGGGGCGTGGGGCTGTGTCCCCAGGACTTTCTTCCCTTATGCATTCCAGCAATCTCCATCCATTGCTCCCACCAGACTCTGGGCAGGATCAGTGAAATGCAGGAAGTAACCCTGGAAGCAAGTCTGGCTCACGCTGGGCACTTGGGAAGTGTCAGTGAGACAAGTCACTGTGGTGGCAGCAGCAGGGTCACAGGTGTACAGATGTCGCATGCCAGGATCAAGGAGATGCAGAAGAGCCCGTTCTTACAGAGATTCCAGAGGCCCCTTGCAATTTTGCAAGTTGCTTCTCGGTGTTTGGTATTAGAGTTTGAAGGAGATTCAAAGCCTGCAATATCCTTCCAAAGGTCCTATCCAGTAGGTCAATACATGAGTCCTCAAGGGATGGCTCCAGGCCTGCCGAGCTGAGTCTGAGTCCCACCGATCCTCATGCAAGTAGCCAGCTTAAGCAGACGGTCATCACACAACTTCCGATAAATTAGTCCATTGACGGGCCGTGGCCACTCTACCCATGCAGCAGAGGCCAGCCAGGAATCGACTTCTCTACTGACTGAAGACACTGAATTCCCAGCAGGAGAACTGAGAGTCCATCAGCTCTTGATGTTTGCCTGAGGCCAACTAGCTAATAACCCAGACTTAAGATGCTAGAGCCATTGCTGTGGGGTTGGGCATGAGTCATGGCATGGAGAGGAGAGCAGGCATTCCTGAGACCAAGGCTAGCACAGCTGGGAGGGTGCCCTCTTCCTCTGTGGTATAAGGCCAGCCTATGCAGTGTGTGGTGATTTGATTCAGGTGTCCCCCACAAACTTAGGTGTTCTGAATGCTAGGTCCCCAGCTGATGGAAATTTGGGAATTAACGCCTCCTGGAGGCAGTGTATTGTTGGGGGCAGGCTTATGGGTGTTATAGCCAGTTTCCCCTTGCCAGTGTTTGGCACACTCTCCTGTCCCTGTTGTCCACCTAATGGTGTCCAGGAAGTGATGTCCACCTTCTGCTCATGCCATCATTTTCCCTGCCATGATGGAGCTCCCCTTGAGTCTATAAGCCAAAAGAAATCCTTTTTTCCCCAAAAGCTGCTCTTGGTCAGGTGACTTCTGCCAGCAATGTGAACCTGACTGCAGTGCAGTGTTAATTCTACCTTGAGGGGGTGGTGATTTGATGCCTCTTTGTAGGAGTCTTTGAATGTAGTCTTCAATACCTTAATATTTAAAATGTGTTTCTCTGAAGCAGTGATCTTCCCTACATTATGAACTATATAAAATTTATTGGAACCCGTGTCTTGTCAAAATTCCTTACGAGCCCGGAGGAGAGGTGCTGGGATGTGTTGAGGCGGGAGGACCTGGGGGAGGGAGGCTGGCAACAAGGCTCATAGATAATAAAAGTTGACACCCAGGGTGGCCTGCGTGTGCAGAGGAGATCCCTCCAAGGCAAACCAACGTGATTGTCTTTTAATTAACCTTGAAACAGGAATATTCTCAGGCATTGAAACCTTTTCAGGTGAACTACAATGAAACAGAGGCCGAATATTATCATAATAACATCTTAAATCAGATAATGCATTTAACATCTGTCTGATGTGTCTGTGAGTGTCATAGCATGCTGCCGTGGTAATAGCAAGATCAAACCACAGTCTTTACATAATTCCGGTGATGAGAAGAGGGCATCTCACTCCGCTGGCCCCTCAGACCTCCTGTGCTGGAAGGGAGTCCCATGCGCAGCTGCAGAGATGCCGGCTGCCTCGTCTTTGCACGTTGAGGGCCGGCTGGGCTCAGCGCTGAGCACACAGAAGGCCATCCTGGGCAGGCTTGAGCCAGCCTCTGGGAACACTGGTATCAGTAAGTCTAGAGGCTCTGCCAGTTTGGGATAGAACAGATGGGCACTACGTCAAAGGGAAAGGCCAGCTTACCTGCTGCCTTCCTTTCCACTCCCAGCTTCCACTGGTCAGAATGTGCCAGTGGCTGCCACAACACAAGGGTGAAGTCATTTTGCCTTGAAGTCACAGCTCTGATCCACAAGACGAGTTAGGGACCATGCCCTTTCTCAGGTGGTCACGGAAGGCTCTGTGCACATCTGCACCTCATCGGCAAATGGAGAGAGGGATGAGGAGATGCAAGGGGCAGTGTAGGGATCTAATGTCTCTTAGGCACAAGTCAAGAGTTCAGACATCTATCTCTGAGAGCAGGTAGGAACAGTCTGGGAGGATATGAGGGCTGGGGCTCAGAAGTGGGCAGGCACGTTCTCTTTGCCCCTTCCAAACTAGCCCCAGATCTCCCTGTGAACAGGAGGCTTGCAGTCATGGCTGCCCTAGTGCCTCCACAGAGAAGGTAGGCACAGTAGGGCCCTGGATCCTTGTGCACATGCAGTGATAAAATAGACCCACCCTTGCTGAGTCCAGCGTGGTCTGTGGAAAGTGAGCTCCTGCTTTCAAATTCCATCCTCCTGAAAGACCCACTGCTCGCGCCCCAGGCAGGCCTCCCCCTCAGTACTCTACAGGGTCAGGAAGACATGGCGCTCCTGAGCAACATGCTGGGTCATTGTTTCAGCCCTGGGACACCTGGGAACAGACCCAGCTGTTGGCTTTTTCCACCTCTGTGACTGCCTGTGTGCACTGCGCGCCAGAGAGGGCCTGACTCCCTAATGCGGGGTGCTAAGAGTAAGGAAAAAGGGCGGTTGTGTGGGTGCTCTAGGGGAACAGCAGCAAACTGCTCTTCCTTTGGGCAATCTGTACCCAGAAGGACCCTGCAGGAGGCCCCGCCCACACCTGGTGCAGCGCCAGAGCCCGACAGCCCAGCCTCGCCAGCCGTTCCCCAGGGAATGTCAGTCTGCTCTTGCACTAATTATGGCCTGTCATCCAGAACAAATACCTCATATGACAAGCGAGATAATTAATACGCTCAGAGAAAACTTTCTTTTTCCTTAATTAAAGCACACAATTCCTTTTAAAAGCGAGAAAATATATCTATTGTCTCCAGTCGGTGCGCGCACACACCAGAGCCTGTAGAACGTTGTGATTTGGTTATATTGTGTTCTTTTTCATATATAAAAACAGGAAGTGGTTAAACTTTTCTTTCTTGAATACATATCATCCAGGAAGTGCCAAATAATGACAAGGGCAGCTGCTCAGTGTCCCAACGCCTGTGAGGCATTTTGCAACCATCTTCAACATACAGTTGTACACTCAGAATTACCATTGTTATGGTTTAAGTATTTAGAAGACAGGAGAGGAACTGGGAAGATGGCTCAGCTGGTAAGAGTGCAGCCCACAAGAGTGCTCCCTGCACAAGCATGAGGGCCTGAGGGAGCCTGGGACGGCCCAGGTTGGGTTGCCTAGCACTCAGCTGGGTGTGGCCAGGCACATCTGTAACCCCAGTCCTGTAGGGAGCAGGGCAGGAGAACAGCTGAGGCTCATGTAAACAAGCTCTGGATCCGAAAGAGACTCTGTCTCAAGGAAACGTGTGGGTGGGAGACAAAGGCAGGGAACGACAAGGGCTTTTAGCCCCAACGTACGCGTGCACAGAGTGCATCCATCTGCACACAGTCACAACACATACTACACATGCACATTCAGAAGGAAGGAAGGGAGGGAGGGTGGGAGGGAGAGAGAAGGGGGGAAGGGGGACTGGAAAGGAGAGGGAAGGGAAGGAAGGGGAGGGGAAGATGGAGGAGCAGGAGGCTTGAAGACAGTCTCACTGTCACAGGCTTGTGCGTGGCAGGGCCGAGCTTTAAGGCAGATGCCGCTGACCTGAGCCCAAACTTGATCTTTCTTCCTCTAGGGAAGAGTTGAAGCAGCTCAAATCTCTTGGGCCAAATTTGAGCTACAGACCCAGATGCCAGCTCCCAGTACAAGAGCAGGAAGCAGTCCTTCCCAGCTGTGGAAGAGCATAGAAAGTACTTATCCAGGCAGAACCCAAGGGGGCTGGGGATGAAAGCAGGCTCCTTGTCAACCCGAGACTAACAGGAACGCAGCAGGTTCCCAAGGGAAGAGGCTGGGTTTCACACTGTCCCCCCCTCCACTCCCGCCCCATGACCAGTGCAGAAGAACACTGGGAAGTGCAGCCAGAAGCCAGCAAAAAGAGCCAAAGGAATACAAAGAGGAGATCACCTATGCACCGGGGCCCCCCTCCTCCAAGCTCCGCCCTCTCCCCTCCTGGAAGCTGCAGGCTGGAGCCAGTCACCTTGCCCAAGGTCACTCCGAGAGATGAGAGGGGATAAAGTTCTTAGCTCCCAGCATCTATCACTTTATCCCTCTATTTGGAGCCAACAATTCCGCATTTGTTCATCCTGATTTATGCTCGTTTCTCTTCCTGAGAACTGTTCGAGTCCGTGGCTTTAGCTATGGGGACGGCAGGGGGGGGGGAGCAGGGGGGGATGGTGGAGAAAGCACATGACTTCTGGTAAAAGACTCTCCAAAGCTCACAACTGTCTTTGCCTTCTTAGGAAGTCGGTGAGGCCAGGGCATGCACAGCCCCTGTCCACGGCAGCTCTGAGCTGGCTGTGCCACCCAGTCCCTGGGGAAATCAGTGGTCCAAATCGCCATGTATGGAAGCCAGGTGCCTGAGAAGCAGAAAAAGTGCGTGATCAGTGTCTGAAATCCTTCAGCCATATTGCATTTCCATGGAAAGGGCCAAGTGTTCATTGGGGAGAGTTCATTCCTGGAGGGATAGGTGCAGGGGTGTCTGCTCTGCCCCGTAGCTGATCTTTGCTTCAGAGTTGACGGCAGGTAAGGCAGCGTGTGTGTACTGTCTGAGCTGATAGGAAACTCAGAGAGGCAGGGAGGGGCTTCACATCCACCACCACTTCCTGGAAGGGGTAGAGGGAACCACATGACTCATAGATCAACTCATTCCTGGACCCCACTCCTGCTCCACCCCACCCCAGGATCCTCAGTGGGGAAGACAGGACAGCCTGACCTGGCAGAATGAGGTCTTCACTTGCAATGAAGGGCCTGTGATTGCCAACAGCAGGGGGCGCAGTCACACTTCCTTCTGCAGAGAGGGAAGAAGGGAGGGAGGTAGGAACCAGACTGAGGACTTCAGCTCTCGCACCGACAGAGCGACTCTTCCACAGTCTCCTGAGCTTGGACACTGGTCATAGGCCAAGGCTTGGATGGATTAGCAAGGAGAAGCTGGGGGACACTGGTAGCAGATCCCATAAATGGTGGCTAGCCTGTGACTGGACATGAACACATGTGGCCTAGGACTGAGGGTGAGTTGACCATGGCAAGGGTGTCTGTGTGTCCTCACCTCACGTCAGTCATCGGCTTTGCAGGAGGATGTAGGGTGGTACTGACTGTATCACTGAGGGACTGGCAGCACAGGGCATGACGACAGCAGGATGGTGAGGGGATGGTATGAAAGGGTGGGCTTGGACATGGAAGGCTTTGTCTGTGAAGGAGACCCTCGTCCTTGCTGAGCCATGGCTGTAGCACACTCCCATTCAACACCACCACCTCCCCAGATCCCACAGTAAGGCATTTGCCCCTCCATCTGGAAGGTGTGGGCACTTACGGAGGGGAGAAGAAACCGCCTCCATGACCGTTTTTCAGTGAGCACCAGGCTCAGAGACACACATCGGGACCCAGCACCTCCTGGTTCACTCAGCGCTGGGGACGGCTCAGCACTGGACTCAGCTTTTCTACCTGCCCTGGCTTCCAAGTCCACAGTGCTGGGCTTCCCCCAGACCAAGGACTCGGCTTTCAATGGTGTTCCTAGAGTACACCGCAAGTCAGCTCATGGTAGTTGACTGAAAATACTACTTCTTCTGGCCTTCTTCCTAGCTAAGAACTCAGCACTATGTTGAGTCCAAGTAGAAAGCCTGGATATCCTTCTCTCATTCCTGATTTTAGAGGAAAAGCCCTCAAGGTCTCCCCCCAGTTAATGTAATGTGGGAGACAGGTGGCATATGACCTTTATTACACTGTAGTGTGCTCCTTCTGTTTCTAGCTTCTTGAGGACTTTTGCTGATTTGCAGAGGGAGAACCAACCTTGCATGCCTGGAATGAAGCCAACTTGATCATGGCGCGTGAATGTAAAATGTGCTGGTGAATACCACTTGAAAGCATTCTACACATTTTTCTCTTTTTATTTTATGGAATAGTTTGAGTAACATTGACATTAATTCTTTGTTGCAGTCAGGTTCACATTGCTGGTAGAAATCACCCTACCAAGATCAGTTTGTGGGGAAGAAAAGAGGTTTATTTTGGCTTACAGGCTTGAGGGAAAGCTCCATGATGGCAGAGAAAACAATGGCATGAGCAGAGGGTGGACATCACCTCCTGGCCAACATAAGGTGGACAATAGTAACTATCACCAATAAGCCCACCCTCAACAATACACTCCCTCCAGGAGGCTTTAATTTCCAATTGCCATCCGCTGGAGAACCTAGCATCCAGAGCATCCAAGTTTATGAGGGACACCTGAATCAAACCACCATATTCCACCTCTGGGCCCCACAAACTGGTATAGATGATGTAAAATGCAATGCATTCATCCAACTTTAAAAGTCCCCATAGTTTTCTTTTAATCAATGCCAATGATGTTCATACATCCCCATAGTCTGAGATCTTTTAACTAAGCCATAATACCAAAAAAACTCCCCCAAACCCATAATAGCACAGAATAAACATTCATACAACAAAAGATGGCATTGGGCATAGCAAAGAAATATTCAACAATACAAGACTTAAAACAACCAGGGCAAACATCAAATGCTGTAGCTTCAAGTCCAACAACTCTAGCCAGTGACAAATCTCCATGTCCGATAATTCTAACCAGCAACAAGTCTCTGGCATTCCAATTCCACCCCTCCAGCTAGGCTACTCACAGTCCTAGAAAACTTCATCAGGACCAGCAGCTTTCCTTAGCAGCCATCTCATGGTCCCGGCAGCTCCACTGGGTCTCCACTGCAATCCACGGTTCATCCTCATGGCCCCATGGGGTCTCCATGCAGGCATCCAGCAAAACTGCTTCACACTGCCCATGGCCATTTCCAAAACACAAGACAATGTTGCAAACTCAATGACCCTCTCTTTCCTGCATTTCTTATACTCCACAATACCAAGTAGGGTGCCAATTTGCTAATCCAGGGGGGAATAAATCAGACTTTGAATAACAGGCACTCCTTGAGCACTCAGACCCCTTCAAAAGTGTCTACATTCTTCCCGTTGCCCCAGTGCAGGTCAGCTGGCCCAATCTCAAAGGTTTTAATCCCTCAATTGCAGCTGAACAGGCAGCAGTTCACCCAGAGACTTTTTTCTGTGCCATATCCCTCTGCTCACCCCAGTTCATTTCTATGCAAAGCAGCCCTGCACAGCTTCTCAGAACAGGAGCATAACAGCAAGCTTCTCACACAAACTCCTAGCCCAGTCCAAGCAAAAGCTCTTTCTAACCCTCATAAACCAAACCTCAATCCATAATTCTTACTGCATTTAGATCTTTCAACTCTGACCAGAATAGTCCATCAAGCTGTACTTCCAGCCCTTCAAGACATCTCTTAGGCCAAGGTTTCAAATCCTTCCACATTCCTCTTGAAAATCAGCTCCAAAAGGCCAAAGCCAAACAGTCAGGTATCTAGCAGCTATTTCACTCCTCTGTACCACTTTATTGTTGCAGTCAGGTTCACATTGCTGGTAGAAATGACCCAACCAAGAGCAGCTTGTGAGAAAAAATAAGTTTATTTTGGCTTACAGGCTTGAGGGGGGAAGCTCCATGATGGCAGGGAAAATGATAGCATGAGCAGAGGATGGACATCACCCCCTGGCCAACATAAGGTGGACAATAGCAACAGGAGAGTATGCCAAACACTGACATGGGGAAACTGGCTATAACATCCATAAGCCCACCCCCAACAATACACTGCCTCCAGGAGGCTTTAATTTCCAATTGCCATCAGCTGGGGAACGTAGCATCCAGACACCTAAATTTATGGGGGACACCTGGATCAAACCACCTCATTCTTCTTGAATGATCTAGTAGAATTCAGTAGTGAATCCCTCCAACCCCAGGCTTTTATTATTGGCAGACTATTAATTGCTATACATCTGTTTAAAGTATCTATGGCCTCCTAACTTAATTTTGATAGTTTAGAAATGTATCGAATTTTTTGAGATTTTCTAATTTATTGTATGGAGTTTTCAAAGTAGTTCCTAATGTTCATCATTGGTATCTTTTCTAATGTCCCATTTGCTTCAATTTTAATGTATAATTTTTTATTGACAATTTCTATACTTACAGACAATAAACTTACAGACAAAAATGGTATTTTCCTCCCCTCCCCTGCTTTCCCCTTCACAACTCCACTCTCCATCATATCCCCTCCCTCTCTCCATTAGTCTCTCTTTTATTTTGATGTCATCATATTTTTCCTCCTAGTATGAGGGTCTTGTGAAGGTATTACTAGGCATTGAAAGGTCTTGGATATCGAGGCCAATTGCTGTCTGGATAGTTGCATTGTAAAGAGTCATACATTTCCTTTGCTTCAATTTTATTGGCTGTATCTTCTCTTTATTTTAGTTAGTTTGGCTATGGGTTGATCAATTTTGGATATCTTTTGAAAGAACTCTATTTCATCAATTCTTTGTATTATTTGTAGAGTCTCTGTTTCATTACTTTCTGCCCTATCATTTTTCCAGCTAAGAATGTTGAATTTGACTTGCTGTTTTCTAAAACCTTGCAGTGCATTAACATATTTGAATTTATTCATTTTAACATAAGAACTTACAGCTAAACATATACCCCCTTAGAGCCTCCTTTGCTGCATCACAAAGGTGTGGACATACTGTATTTATACTTTCATTTGATTCCAAGAATATTTTCATTAATTTTTTTTTTAACTTTTTAAATTTATTTACTAGAGAGAGAGAGAAAGAGAGGGGGGCATGCTAGGGCCTCCAGCCACTGCAAACAAACTCCAGATACATGCACCACATTGTGCATCTGGCTTACGTGGGTCCTGGGAGAATTGAACCTGGGTCCTTTGGCTTTGTAGGCAAGCATCGTCTGTGAAGCCATCTCTCCAGCCCATGATTCTAGGAATATTTTTTAAATAGTCTCTCCAGTTTTTTCAGTGGTCCTCTGACTGAGGATATGGTGTCCAATCTCCATGTGTTTGACAGTTTCTCTATCTTCTCTTGGTATTCATTTCTAGTCTTGCTCCATTGTGATCTGATAAGATACAATAAATCATTTTAAATCCTTATATTTGTTAAGAATTGCTTTAAGACCTAAATTGTGGTCTATTTTGTGAAAAGTTCCATGTGTTACTGAAAACAATAAATATTCTGTGAGTGTTTGATGGAGTATCTGTAGATGTATTTTATGTTCATTTGATACATGGTGTATATATATATGTATATATATATATATATATATATATATATATATGTATATATATATATGTATATGAATATTATACACACACACACACATAATAGTTGTGTGCATGTGTGTGGCATGTGAATGTGCACATGCCGAGGTCTCTTACCACTGTGAATGCAATATCAGATTTTTGCACCACTTTTTACACCAAACTTTTACATGTGTGGCTAGGAAAAGCCATCTTCCCAGCCCTGTATACTTTTTAACTCCAAAGCTTCTTTGTTGATTGTGGGTTTTTTTCTGGTTGATTTCTCTTGATAAACTAGGGTTTGTAAGACACTACTGTCATTGTTCTAGACCTATCTGTCCCTGTATGTCCAGTAGTGTTTATTTGAAATGGAGGACATGGCAATTGTCATCTCTTCTCCATGAATTGTTCCTTTCATTGTTATGTAAAGATCTTCATTTTCTCATCTAATCTTCCTTGAAGCCTATGCTATCAGGATGAGTACAGCTATTCCTGCTGGGGCTCAGCTTCCCCTGGCTTGGTGTGTCATGTCCCATCATCTTGCCTTGAGTCTTTCAAAGTTAAGTTATTTTTTTTTGTTTTGTTTTTTGTGTTATTTGTTTGTGCTGACAAAAACCAGATGAATCTTCGTTCCCTGTACTGAAAGTTCACTGGAGACTTCTGCCGCAGTGTTCATAGACTGATGGTCTGTAGCTTTCCGTCCTCCTGGATCTCTGTAGAGTTGTGGTACAAGAGCAATTAGAAAACATCCTCTCTACCTGACACATTATAGAAAACTGACATCAGTGCTTCCTTAAATACTTGGTAGAATTCACCAATGGGCCCATTGTGCTGAGTGTGTTCTGTTTACACTAATTAGGACTATGTAAAATTTCTGTTTCTTCTAGTGTGAGTGTTTTCAGTTTGTGTTCTTTTTTTAAATTTTCTTGCTTATTTTTATTTATTTATATGAGAGCAGCAAACAGAGAAAGAGGCAGAGAGAGAGAGAAAGAGAGAGAGAGAGAGAGAATGGGCATGCCAGGGCCTCCAGTCACTGCAAAAAAAACTCCAGATGCATGCACCACCTTGTGAATCTGGCTTACATTAGTCCTGGGGAATCAAGCCTCGAACCAGGGTCCTTAGGCTTCACAGGCAAGCATTTAACCGCTGTGCCATTTCTCTAGTGCCAGATTGCATTCTTGAAGGAAGTGAACAACCTGTGGGCATAGATTTCTTCATAACATTCACTTTTATCCTTTCCTGTGTACAATATCTCTAATGCCCTCACTTTCATTTCTGATTTCTGTTTTCTCTGTTTTCTTGATGAGCCTGGCTAGAGATTTATGAATTCTATTGGTCTTGCCAAAAATCCAGCTCTTTATTTTGTTCATTTTTCTCTACTGACTTATTTTTGCTTTGTTTTTATTCTACTATACTTTTTTTATTTTTTTAATTATTTTTATTTATTTATTTGAAAGTGACAGACAGAGAAAGAGGCAGATAGAGACAGAGAGAATGGGCGTGCCAGGGCCTCCAGCCACTGCAAATGAACTCCAGACGCGTGCGCCCCGTTGTGCATCTGGCTAACGTGGGTCCTGGGGAATCGAGCCTTGAACCAGGGTCCTTAGGCTTCACAGGCAAGCGCTTAACCGCTAAGCCATCTCTCCAGCCCTTCTACTATACTTTTAAAAAATATTTATTTACTTATGAAAGAGAAAGAAAGATGCAGATAGAGAGAGGGGAGGATGAGCATGCCAGGGTCTCTAGCCACTGCCAATGAACTCCAGACATATATGCCACCTTGTTTGTTATCTGGCTTTAAGTAGGTACTTGGGAATCGAACCTGGATCCTTTGGCTTTGCAGTTAGATGCCTTAAACACTAAGCCATCTCTCCAGCCCCTACTTTACTTTTTATTGTTTCTTTTCATCTTCCTACTTTGGACTTAACATTCTATTTGTCTAATTTCTATGCTCAGGCAATTAATTTCAGATCTTTCTTTTCTTCTCGTATATGTCATCTATGCTGTAAATTTTACTTTAAGCACTGCTTTTGCTAGGTCACACACGTGATGAGTTGTATTTTTGTTTAATTTAGTTCAAAGGACTTTTTAATTCTCTTGAGATTTCATCCTTGACTCATGTGTTATTACACAAATGCTGCTTAATCTCCATCACTTTGGGATTTTATAGCCATCTTTCTGCCATTAATTTCTAATTCAATTCCATTGTCATCTAAAAGCAGGAACTGTATTTTTTTATTTTTTAAATTCCTGTTATGAAGCAGGTTAGAGTCTACCTTGGTGGAAGTACCACGTGTTCTTGAGAAAAGTGTATACTCTGCTGTTGTTGGATTAAGCAGTGTGCCGAACTGGGTTTTATCTCATTGATGAATGGTGGCTTGAATCCAGCTCTATACTGAGTCATTTCTGCCTGCCAGATTTACTCGTCCATGAGAGAGGGTGCTGATGAGTGCAACTATCATGTATGTGTCTCTTCCTCCTGCAGATTTGTCTCCCTTTAACACTTAATCTTGGTCACATACATGGTGTGGATAGCTAAACCCTCTTGGAGAATTGCTCCCTTTATAATGACTGCAGTTTTATGAAGCAAAAAGCCACCAAGGACCTGTTAGAATGCAGATACAACCCCACCCCTGGCAATTAGAACCCACTCCCAGCTTTGATTGACATTACAACAGGCCAAGCAAGGTCTATCTCTAAACCCTGCAAGATGTGTGCCACTTAAGTTCTCATGGTGCACTCCTTCCTTCTAGCACTTGGTCAAATATGTCTTCCTTTAAGCCAGTGAGCTGCTGCCCACCCCAAGGCTTGCACGTGCTCCTTCGCCTGGTGAGGCCCAGTCCATTTGTGTTTCTGCTGGTCTTGGCTTCTCTGTCATCTGCTCAAAGTGTTACTTCCCACCACACGCCTCTGCTTGCTGGGACAGATCTATGGTTGTACTGCCACCTCCCCAAGAGTAGGAAAGCCATCTGTTTCATGTCACTGCTGTGACCCAGGGCTACAGCAAGGTCCCAGCAAGTGCACTTTGCATGAGCACATGGGGCCTGCCCAGGGTACCTCACCTAAAGAGCTGGTGAGTGAGGACACGGTGCCATGGAGGAAGATCCCAGGGTGCCACTGGCTTTCCCCAGGGCCAGTGCCACCTGCCATGTGCGGTGTGCATGCATGTGCGTGTGCATGTTCACGTGTGTGGGAGCACATGTGTGTGCTGGTGACTACACATACATGTGGAGGCCAGAGGTTGATGTGGGGTGTCTTCCTCACTTACCTTCCACCAGAACCTAGAGCTCGCCAATTAAGCTAGACTAGCTAGCCAGCAGGCCCAGGGATCCTCTGGTCTCTACATGCCCAGCACTGGAATGACTGGCACATATCACCATGCCTGATTGCTGAGGATCGGATCTGCACTCAGGTCCTCTGTAAGCACATTACCCACTGAATTATATCCGCAGTCCCCCATCACGGGGTTTGCTCCCACAGTTTTGACCACATCTTCTACCTCTTTTCCAGGATCCCAGCTGCCTCCAAAAACAAGTGGGAGGAGGGTTTCCCAGCTCTGGGGTTGGTGAAGAGCAAAAGGAAGCAGTCTTTTGCTGCTTGGTGGGGTCTCCTAATCTGGGACATACACTACAGTAACAGCCATGTCCATGGGAATGCCACCAGCCTGTCCATTCCTCATTGTATCGAGCACTGGAAGAACTGTGCCTGCAGGAGAAGCCATCAGCATGCTTTCCGTAGCAGGATACTTTTCTGTAGCCCGGCCCTGTTCCATCCTTAAATAATTCAAAGCTCACAGCCCTCGAAGATCCCTGCAGGCTCGGTACCCTCCTGAGAAGCAGTTGGAATAAGAAGAAAGGGCCGCCTCTCAACCCTGAGTTCAAGAGATGACCAGGGCTTTTAATTTAGTTTGATTGATTTAATATCCTGTGTCCTGGGAGCTGAGCTGGATGTGATCCTGGCCGCTCTCCTCTCCCTACTAGGCTGACAGTAGAGCAGCGCATTACAGGCTCAGAAAAATAATAAGATGTTTCCTCTTCCCAGAGCAGAGTCCACCGGGCACCATTTGCAGAGAGATGGACCTGGCCATGGCCAGCGGGTGAACCTGAGTGGTGGACTTGCCAAATGCAGTCCTCTCACTGTGGAGCATCCTTCCTGCCACCTCCTCCCTTGGACGACTGCGCCTCCCTAGTTTTCAGATGCTTCCCTGGACAGAGAGCTGATGCTTGGAATCACTCTGCAGTGTGAGCAGACAGAATGGTCCCCTGTCCATGCATTTTATGCCCCACAAAGAGAACCACTGTCCTGAGTTCCTTGCCATGGTATCCACCTCCTGCAGGAAGCCGTTCCTGCCCCTGAGATTTGATCCACCATCTTCACAGCTGAACACAAGCCCCCGCATGTGGCTGTGCCACCTTCATGAGCCTAGACACCATCATCTATCTCTCTGAGGCCAGTTGGCCATCACAGTCCATGCCACATTGGTCCCCATGAATGCAGGATACCATCTTCAAGCCCTCCCCCTACCATTTCCATGAGGGTCACATCTCCAAGCCTGTCTGTACCTCATGGAGCCCGCCTACACACTGAACTCACTTCTCCCCACCCACTACTGACACATCTGACAGCGCCAGGCAGACCAGCAGAGGCTCAAAAGAGCACAGCAGACCGGCCCAGTTAACTGCCTCTATGTGGGGCAGGGTCCTGAGTCTGCTCTTGTGCATGGGGATCCCACCCTCAGTGTCAAGGTGCCGGAAGCCAGTGTAGGAGAAAAGCCCCCGGGGAATGAAGATGCTACTGTGCAGGAGGGGTTCTCAGGACCAACTCTCCAGGGGCACCAAGGGGTTCTCTTTGGCCCCCACCATAGTGTGAGAAAGACACTAAGCACTGACTGCCTTGCTGTTCTTGCAGCAAGTCCTGCTGTTCGGTCCACTGTGTGTCATGCACTGGGAGAAAGACCATCACTGGTGGCCTGGCAGTTAGGGAGTAGGTTGTCATGGGAGAGCTGTGTCAGCCCTGGTCACCTGTGAAGGAGCTTCTGTGACCCTTTCATCGCACCCTTAACAGAACACTCCAATCGGAGGCCAGTGGATGGTGAGGGAGGGGTGAGGTAGGTCTGGCTGGTCCAGTGCTCACTGTCAAGTGTTGCCTCAGGTGTTTGCTGGCCCCTGTACTTCACACCACCACAGATACAGAGCTCATCACGTGGACTGCAGGTAGAAGTGGAGTCACACCTGCAGCAACAGGCTTCCTGAAATGCCCCAAGGGCTAGGACTCGGTTGATGAGATCAGCCATGGCTGGGAATCCAGCCACTCTCAGGAAACACATGGCCTCCCCAGAGGCAGCATGGAGCCTCAGTGATGAGCGGCTACCATGGTCCAGGCAGGTGACCAGCATCAAGGAGGACCTGACAACAGTAAGGAATGTTCAGCTTGCTGCCGGCTACACTCAGCTTGAGCGTCAGGCATCCCAGCTCAGCTGCCACTCAAGGATAGCTTTGCTGTCCATGACATGCATGACCCCACAAGGCCTTGAAGCTCTGGAATCCTGGGATCCTCGCGTGAGGTGAACAATGAGTGAAATTCCACTGTGCACTTGGGATAAACCGTGCAGAATGCTCAGCATGTGTTGGCTTGTGAAGTGATACCCCATCTCCACACACAGCACTGTGAGGGAGACCTTTCCGTGCAGGGATGGCTATCGGGTTGTTCCTGGAGTGGAAGGTGAGGCATGGTGTCTGCGTATAGATTACAAATCAGTGTTGGGAGCCATGCCTGCAGCACAAGGACCCATACAAGTATCTACGAAGGTAACAAACCTAGTGACTGGGCCTGGCCAGAGGTCTGAGGGCTCTGGTAAAGGGTGCAGTCCTGAATTCAGTAGCACATGGGGCAGGTCGGGGAGCCTCAGTGCTGAGGGAGGAAGAGGGAAAGTGGGGCAGGCACCGCACAGGGCGCAAAGGGGAGGCGTTACAGGGCACATGCCCAAAGCCAGGGAAACCATCCACCCCCAGTGCTGAGCCTGGGAGCCACGTGCATGTAGACGAGGAGCCCCTGGCCTGGCAACTCACCCTCACGTCACCTCAAAGCCACGCTGCCTAGATCCTGCAGCCACAATACAACGAATGATCACAAGGCAAATCCCTGGGTCCTCATTCCTGCTTTATCCTATTGACAAGGCTTTAAAAGTCATGCTTTTCTCTGTCCCAGTCACAGAATCACATGTCCCCTTGTCACTGCACCAAGGTTTGGTCTGCTTCCCTTAGTGCAGAAGCATTGAGGGCAGCCTTCCTCAGAGAATGAACTCATCCTGACAAGCTAGCCAATTGAAAGTTGTCAGACTATTGTCCCAAGGTCTGTCTTGCTGGGAACCTGGCTGAGGGGTGATTTATGCAGGAAGTGGGTGACAGCCGACTGGTAGGTGCCTTCTAATAGGTGGAGATAATATGTGGGCAAATGACACATATCTGGACTTAATGGTCTGATCTCAAGATGTTTTCTAGTTCTGAGAACCTCAGCAACAAAGAGCATTGTTTCCCCTAGGCTGTTCTTGCCCATGTCAATTCCATGCATATTACACAATAGGTAAGAAGGGCCTTACCTTACAGTAAAGAGAGAGGACACGGTTCACCTGGGCACTGGGGAGAACCCAGGACAGGTAAGAAGGAAGTGCTTTACCTTACAGTAAAGAGAGAGGACACAGTTCACCTGGGCACTGGGGAGAACCCAGGACAGGTAAGAAGGAAGTGCTTTACCTTACAGTAAATAGAGAGGACACGGTTTACCTGGGCACTGGGAAGAACCCAGGACAGGTAAGAAGGAAGTGCTTTACCTTACAGTAAATAGAGAGGACATGGCTTACCTGGGCACTGGGAAGAACCCAGGACAGGTAAGAAGGAAGTGCTTTACCTTACAGTAAATAGAGAAGACATGGTTTACCTGGGCACTGGGAAGAACCCAGGACAGGTAAGAAGGAAGTGCTTTACCTTACAGTAAATAGAGAGGACATGGTTTACCTGGGCACTGGGAAGAACCCAGGACAGGTAAGAAGGAAGTGCTTTACCTTACAGTAAATAGAGAAGACATGGTTCACCTGGACACTGGGAAGAACCCAGGACAGGTAAGAAGGAAGTGCCTTACCTTACAGTAAAGAGAGAGGACACGGTTCGCCTGGGCACTGGGGAGAACCCAGGACAGGCAAGGTGAAGTCAGGCAGAGGCCCCCAGGGCTTTGCTGCACTCTAATGTGAAAAGTCTGGTTACAGGCCCCACCTTGTACAGGTGTTGAGCAGGTGGCCACAGCTGCTATGAGTTCAAATGTGCAACAGCTGTGTCATGCTAACAGCTGGGGGAGGGGAGATTGAGGGCACTTTCTTCAGTACGGCAGCCACGGTAACCAACTCTAATGAAACCCATATGGTCACCAAGGAAAAGACCATCAGCTCTTTTCCTACCTGTCCTCACCCGTTGCTGTGCGTACATGCACCCCACTGCCTCCCCCTGCGCTGACATCACCCCAGCTTCTTCAGCCTTCCAGTGTAAACTGAAGGCCAGTGGCTCTCCAGGGATCCTCCAGGTCTTCAGTGCCAGACTAGGACTTCTGAGGCATCCAGCCTCATGGACTGGGCAGCTACTGGGTTCTCAGCCTCTCCGGCCTGCAGAAATCCATAACTGGACTGTCCATCCTGTATCCTGTAAGCCAACCTAACCACATCCCCTTTGCAGCATTAAAAAACAAATACCAGTCAGATGTGGTGGTTACACCTTTAATCCCAGCACTTGGGAGGCTGAAGTACAGCTGTGAGCTTGAGGCTGATGTGGGCAACAGAGTGAATTCCAGGTCAGTCTGGGTGAGACCCTGCATTAAAAATAAATTTTAAAACCCCCAAGAATATGAGGGTGGGGTGTTTCCAGAATTTGCTGTCCCTCAGTGTTAGAAAGGCACGGGCTCCTGTATGGTTTGTGGAAACACCCTCATACTTCATACTCACTCCCCAGTGCCTTGATGTTGCTTGGCTAGAGGAGGAAGCGGGAGACTTCTGAGCTGCGCTGCGGTTTATAGGATGGTTATAGGTCCATTCTGGAGTTCAGTTTCTCCTATAGTAAATTTTGCTATTTTATTATTTTCTATAAAATTTCCATTTCATCATAAATAGAAAATTTATGAGCACAGAATTGTCTCTAAGACAATGCTGTCTCTCCACTGCACCCTGTCTGTGTGATGTTCTGCTCTTTGTGTTTTCATTAGGGATCTCCCCGCTTCGCATCTGTTTGTCATCTCCCCCAGGGCTTTGTCTACCTCGTTAATGTTGTCAAACAAGCTCCTTGTCGCCTTATTCACTCTTTCCTGTTATTTTAAAGCAGTTATTCTTTTAGGTTTATAATTTCACTCTTCTGGATTTTGTTTTGTTTTGTGAATGTGTATGCAGGCAAACACTGGTGCTGTTAATTGGGCTGAATGCTTATGAGGTTTTTGGATTCCTATTTTTACTAAAATAAGTAGAATATTGGTGCCAAGCCAGCACTCTGTGTCTTTCGCTCTTCAGTTCTTCCTTCGGGGACACTAGTATTGGCAGGTTGTTTTACATACACACACACACACACACAATATACACATATACCTGTATTCATGCATCTTTCCAACTGAAATATTTTCTGTTTGTGTCACTTTAATTATGTACCTTTAAATACCCTTGATCTTCTTATAACAATTCTCCTCAATTTTGCCTACCTAAAGTTTATGAAGACATTTTCTTATCTTTTCTAAGAGATTTATATCTTTAACTTTGAAACTTAGAACTATATTCTAAGTGGAGATGTTGCAAGGAAGTTCTTAAGGTTTTATTTTTCCTTTAGTGAGAACCCAGTTTACCAAGAGCTGGTCAGAAACATTCAGCCAGCATACATATCCAAACTAATGTTTTTCTATAAGAGATTTTTAAAAATCGTCATATCCTCTACTGCAGAAAATGGGGCATTTGGCATGCTCCTCTGCGCGTGTCCCCTCTCTCTGCATAGATCCGCCTCCTTAGCATTTCAAATGTGTGTTCCCATTTTAAAACACTACGTCTGAGAGTAGTCTGAAATTAACTGCAAGGTCAGATTTTTAACATGCCATTATTCCTGACCCTGACCCCTTTGTTTTTTTGAACTCATGATTTTTGTTTGTGTTCTAGTGTTTTGTTTAAGTATATTCTGGTCCATCTTTCAAAAGGAGCCCATAGAAAGTAAATTGATTTTCTGAGTTTTTTCATGCATGAAAATCACTTTATTTTGCTCTCCTACTTGAATAATAGTTTTTTCTGAGCTTAAAATTATAGAATCAAACTGCTTTCAGATCTTTAAAGGCATTTTTCTCTTGGGATGTGGTGTTGATGTTGAAAATTTGCCACTGGTATGATATGGTTCTGTTCTAGAAAGAGCTTCCTTCTCGAGAAGCCAGTAAAGATGTTTTGGTAGTTTCTTAATTTCTAGAGTTCTGCATTAAGCCAGAATATATCTGAGTGTGTCCAGTTTTTCTTAATCTGCTGTCTCCCATGGCAGATTCTGTTTAACCTGCCGTGAGTGTGCTATGTCAGAAACGCAGATGGACATGTTCGCGTCTTCCCACAATGTCTGAATTTGTTGGATAACAATGGTGTCATAAGCTACATCAGTTTCACTGACTGCATTTTACCAAGTCGTCCTGACTTCATTTTATAGCTGACTACTGGCAAACGTGGGCTATTTTATTCCTGTCTTAATTACTAATGTAACTCTCAGGTCACTCCTTGCACTGCACATACATATATGTACACACATGCTTTATAGAATGGCTACACAAACATTAAAGAGGGCCCGTGGAGGAAGGGCACAGAGCTGACACGGAGACAGAGAGCTGACAGACACAGTGGTTAGAGTGAATAAAGGGACCTTGTTGAAGAGCTAAGTACAAAACCCCACTGCAGAGGCTTAGAGGGATGTTCAGGTCTAGACAGACAGACTGACTGACTGATGGTAATTCAAGTGGGCTCTGCCAATTAGTGGAAACTGAGGTGAGCTAAATAACCTAGGACAGCTTGGAGTTCTCTGCCTGTTGGTACCTTGATGCACATGATAGGTGGTCGGATGACAGTGAAATGGTTTGAATATAAAAGTTCCCCATAGACTCATGTGTTCAAATACTTAAACCTGACTGGGTGGTGCTGTTTGCAGAAGTTTGTGGAACCTTTAGGAGGCGGAGCCTTGTTGGAAGAAGCGAGGCACTGGGGGTGGGCCATGAGGTGTTATAGCCCTGCCCTGCTTGCCAAACCCAGCTTATTCTTGCTACTTCTCTGCTGATGTCAAGATGTGATGCTAGCTGCCTACTCTGCCATGCTTTCTCCACCATAATAAAACGCCCCCTTGAAACTGTAAGACAGAAATAAAACCTTTTCTTCCCTAAGCTACTTCTCATCTGGTGTTTTGTCCCATCAATGAGAAAGTCAATACTACCACAGGTGATGGGGCATCCTCACCCCCAAGTCAGGTGTCCTTCTCTCTATGGGGTCCAGGTAAGAGTGTCACACCCTTCCTTGGTCTTAAGTGTTTGGTAAACAATTGGTTCTATGGTTTCCATGTGCTCACGTGCTCATATGTTTCTACTCTACTTTGATAAATTCAGGTGGTGATACTTCTCTTTCAGGAATAAACTATTCATGTGTCTGTCACTCATGGCTGGTGCTAGAAGGAGGTTGTGTCTAGGTGCACAAGATGCAGAGTCCCCCTGCCTCTGCATGTGCATTCAAACCTGGGCCGCATGCTGCTTTGTATGATGGAGTCACCAGGGCAAGGCACAGCCTTTCACACACTGTGAGTGTCTGGAGCCACCACAGCCTCAGCTCCATGACATGCCTCACAGACCCACCTGTCAGGGAAGCAGGAGCTTCTCCCCTGTGAGCAGCCCTTTCCTCTGACCTCATGCTGTCATCTTTCCCACTCACTGGACAAACTACATCATTCCACACCAAGGAGCCCTCCCACCCAGCCTCTGCTATACTGGCCAAACAGTGTCACTTGTGCCACCTGATATCCTCCCCAACTTGCCTCTCTGACCCCCCCACCTGAGGAGTTTTCTTGGGGGGTGTGCAGAACTGAGGTGGTTCTCAGACTGACCATAGTCACATGGCTGGTATCAGGGGCCTGGGCTCTTCCACTCTCCCTCCTGAAGCCATTCTGAGAAGAACATGCTTATAGCCATTATGTGTCTGTTCTGTTAGGTGTGATGTCACCCATCCAGACTCCAGAGGACACAAAGTTTACAGGTTTATCTTAAGCCAAGATGGTGCCACTGTTTGGGAAAACAGTTTCACTGGTTGTGAAACCTTTTGGAAATGGAGCCTTGCTAGAAGAAATGGGTCACAGGGGATGGGCCTTGAGGTTTTATAGCCCAGTCCCACTTCCTGTTTGTCTCTCCACTTCCTGAATGGATGTCTCTCAATAGATTCGGGAGTTTTATTCAAGCTTGTGACTTGATGTCACTGTGGATGCAGTCCTAAGGTATTGGGGACAAATCTGAATTCCAGCCAAAGATACGCAGAGTGCTTGAGCTCTGCCTGGGCTCCTGGAGTGTGCTGGCTTGTGCTGGTGGAGGTGGCTTTTCTCTCTGCGCGGACCTGTGAAAGGGGGCCAGCTTCCTCTGCTGTTATGGAACTTCCCCTGGATCTGTAAGCCAGAAATAAACCTGCTCCTCCTGTAAACTGTGGCCGGCCTGGAGGTTCATCCCAGCAACATGAAGCTGACTTGGACACAGGGAATGGGCCTTGAGGTTTCATAGCCCAGCCCCATTCCTGTTTGTCTCTCTGCTTCCTGACTGTGGATACAATGTGGCCAGCTGGCCTTCCGCTCCAGCCATGCCTTCCCTGCTATGGTGGAATGTATATCCAGGGAAATCACCTAGTATCAACTCTTTCTCCCTTAAGTGCTTCTTTAAAAAGTAATTTTTAAAAATTTATTTGAGAGAATGTGAGAGAGAGAATGGGTGCACCAGGGCCTTCTGCCACTGCAAATGTACTCTAGATGCATGTGCCACTTTGTGCATCTGGCTTTACATCTGGGGAGTTGAACCCAGGCCATCATGATTTGCAAGCAAGTGCCTTTAACTGCTGAGCCATCTCTCCAGCCCTTAAGCTGCTGCTCCTCAAGTTTTTGGTCATAGCCTTGGGAAAATTAATTTAATACAGACTAGATCTGAATCCAGGATTCTCATTCCCAAACTCACTTTGCAGCCTGCCACCTGCTGCTGCCTCCTTGACAAGTGAAGGCCACAGAATGCATTGGCTTTGAAGCTCCTTCCTGAATTTTTAAAGACACTATGAAAGTTTAATACGGGAAAGCATTAAAATCTCCACAAAATACTGTCTATCTCAGCCTTGGGATGGGTTTCCTCCCCTGGGACTGGACAGAATCATCCCCTAGTGTGAGGAAACATGTGTATCTGGCTTGTCGAGTAAAGTCACTAATAAAACATATTAAAGATTGAAGGGCTGAACCAACAGCCTACCTCCAAGGTGGGGCTCAGTGCTCAGGGCTTGCATCCCAGTTCCCACACTTCTTCACACTTCTTCATTGCTGTCTGCCGGGGGTTCCAGACACATGGATGGAAACAAACAGGACTCCCCCTTGGGTATTGCAGCCAATAAGCTTCCTTGAGGAAAATGCTTCCAGTTAAGTAGGTTTTTAAGGAGGAGGACAAGAAAAGAAGGAACATATGGCCTATATCAAGGCTGCCTTATCATCCCCAACTCCCCTCCTAAGATAGATCCCAGTGGTGATGGCACATCACGAGGGGAACAGGGTGAGACTCAGGAAGCATGCCACCACAGCCCACCTCTGAGAGAATTGGTGTGCTCACACCTGCTATTCACATGTTGGGGTCTCTGGTCTCAGGACATCAGCATGCAACTGCACTTGGAGACAGGGTTTCAAAGGAGGATTTGAGCTAATGAGGTCATATGGATAGATGCTAAGTAACATGGCTGGTGTCATGAGATTAAAATAGATAAACATAGGAGAAAGGCCATGCAAGTACATGGGGCGAAAACCATGCTGCAAGCCCAGGAGAGAGGCCGCAGGAGGAACCAGCCCTGCACAAGCCTCGGCCTTGGACTTTCAACCACCAGCTGTGAGTCCTCAGTCAGTTGTTGAAACCATCCAGGCCAGGCTTTGTGATAGCTTCCCAAGCAGCTGATTACAAGGGGTAGCCAGAGGCCTGTCGGAGGTTCACTGCAGGAGGGAGCCAGCACCTATGCACACTTCACACATGGAAAAAGCCATCCTCCAAAGAGGCTGTCTGGTCCCACAGGGCGGGTGCAAGCTGGACAAAGACTGGATTGGATCTTGAAGTTCAGAGGCCATGGGGCATTTAAGGGAGATTTAGGGGCCACTCAGTAGAGAATGTGAAAGGGAAGTAGGAGCCATGCTGTCCTGAAGTAATGATGGCCGAATATTCACAGCACAGTGTCCATCTGTGGCCCCATTTGCATTATGGAACCTTGATGGCTCGCAGCTGCATTGGACCCACCGGGTACTAACCCTGACTCTGCAGGTGACAGGTTTGTCCTAATGTTGCTGGGGAATTCGGGTTCCTTTTAATGTGTTTGTTCTGTTTGTTTGTTTGTTTGTTGGGGGGTTGGTTTTTCTAGGTAAGGTCTTACTCTAGCCCAAGCTGACTTGGAATTAGTCTCAGGCTGGCCTCAAATTCACAGCGATCCTCCTACCTCAGCCTCCCTAATGCTAGGACTAAAGGGGTGTTGCCACCATGCCTAACTGGATTTGCTGTCTTTTAAATAAACGAATTTATAAAATGGACTTAGACAGAAACTTGAGGGCAATTTTATTAGTGTTTGAGAGAAAAGCCACAGGGCAGGCGCTACCAGGAGGAAGGAGATGGACAAGAGGAAGGGAGGAAGCCATGTCTTTTGACCTAGGGTCCAGAAAGCAGGCAAGCTCAGAGATGGAGGGCAGCAGGCAGTTGCAGGGTGGGGTGAGGAGCAGCGTTCTTCAGAAACAGTGAAAAAAAACCCAGGATCCAAAGAAGAGGTAGAAAGAAAGGAAAGGAACAATTACCCTTTTTGAGTCAGAACACAGAAAATCATGCAGGCTTTGCAATAAGGATCTTTAAGCCACTGCCCTGAGAAAGGGCCTTCTGAGGGGTGAAGTAGGAGAGCTCATCAAGAGGATAAATAGTCCCTCTCCCTCCTTAGCACGTCGTTAAGTGTGGGGTGGCCTCTCGGCTGGTGATTGATAGGCTCTGTTCAATTAACTCTTAAGGGAGGGGACCATAATCATGTCTTGGGTAGTTTAGCATGTCATGTCGCCATCCAAGGCCAGAGGTAAAACTCAAATTTTATTATTTTGACTAGAGGAAGTAAATTTCCTTCAACAAATCTCTGATGTTTCCACCCCCCCCCCCGTTTACTAGGGTAGGGAAGGTGGGGTTTAAAGCCAACCATGAGGGAGTGTCCATCCTCAGTTGTCACCAAGCTGGTTGATTAATGGCTCCCTAGCTCTAGTGATAGAACAGAGGGACCTCTGACAGTTGACACCCTTGCATAGGTGGATGTTGGTGGGCACTTCCATTTTCCCATTATCTTCCAGTGGGTTCACCCAGCGAGGAGCTCCCCAGGCTATGCAGTGGCAAACTGAGAGGGACTGGCATGGTGACAGTAGTACTATGAGTGTGGAGTCCTACAAGTCACTCACAGAGAAGTAACAAAATCTGCTGGATAGCCAGGTGTGGTGGCACACGCCTTTAATCCCAGCACTCAAGAGGAAGAGGTAGGAGGATCATGGTGAGTTCGAGGCCACCCTGAGAGTACATAGTGAACTCCAGGTCAGCCTGAGCTGGAGTGAGACCCTACCTCAAATAAAAAGAACCTCCTGGAGAAGTTGTGGCACTGTCTTGAGACCAACCTCTGATGACATGGCCCAACCCAGCAATGCCCCTGAGGGGGGGGGGGCAAGCAGCCTGGCTCTTCTGAGTGCCACGTCCCAACAGTGTGGAGTAACAATAGCGTCGAACATCCATTGCTTACCTGAGATGTGCCAAGCACCCGTCCAGACTTTCTACATGAACAGACTAGTCCCATCCTACAAGAAACAAAACAAGTGCATCGCTCATCATTTTACACATTAGTCACGACAGTAGGGAGGCCAAGGGCATGTAGACCGTGAGTCAAGCTCTATGAACACATCTCATCCAGGTTGATGAGGAATTACATTCTGGACAGAGTAGCCCCCAGGTGGTATGTGGCCCATGACTTAGAACAGAGGAGGGTGGACACATGGGTAGGCAACGCTGTGGGGGTCTGCAAGGGGCTGTCAGGACGGGGCTGAAGAGCCCTGGTGGAAGGGGTTAGTCGGGGAGGCAGAAAGAACCCAGTATGGACAAACACCCTCTTTCTCTGGGACAGCCTGAGCAGATCCCCCTGTATTTTGTGCTTCCTGGAGAGGCAAACCCTCCCAACACACCTGTGTTCTTCCTCCATGAGTCCCTGTCCCTTTGCAGCATTATTGTGACCAGAGAGCTGTCTGTCCTTAGCTTTGAGGACCATATGGAACCTGGGTTCAAGGCTCCTTCACACTTTGTCCTAGGAAAGGGACTCCACCTGATCCAGGTGCCCTCACCAGCACACCATGGGTCTCCGACACTCACAAGGGCGCTTTGCTGGTGGCAAACAGACCAGCCTGTAGAATCCCTTTGTCAGGCATGGCGCTGCTGCTGGCTCCAGGTGAGCCTCTTCCTGGGCACCAGTGTCCTCTGCTTGGCGTCGAAGGATTCCAGGCTACAGGTAGAAGATGACAGAAGACGACAGAGCCCTATGGAGTCGCATACCCCCATCTCAGTCTCTCTCATAACCCTCTTGAGGCCAAATCTGGAGCCACTCAAACATGCTGAGCACAGCAGTCTCTGGGGACATTTGCCTCTAGCTACTACTTTCTATCCCGGAGGGTGCTGTGGGAAGCCACCCTGTCAGGGGCCCCCCAGCACCCTCCACACAGGGTCAAGATCTGTGATTCTTGTTCCAGTGGCAAGACAGAGGCCTGCTTGGGACCCTAACCCATGGGGGACATGAAGAGAGGGCCCAACCCCCACCCCCAGCATCTCTGAACATGGGTGCCCTACCCAACCTGGCTGTCACCCGAGCTCCTCTACCTCACCATTTCTCCATGCAAATAGCCCCCTCCTGTGGCTCTCAGGTCTCCATGAAACTCACTGTGGTGGTTTGATTCAGGTGTCCCCCGTAAACTTAGGAGTTCTGAATGCCAGGTTCCCAGCTGATGGAGATTTGGGAATTAGCGCCTCTTGGAGGGAGTGTGTTGCTGGGGGATGGGTGTTATAGCCAGTTTCCCCCTTGCCAGTATTTGGCACACTCTCCTGTTGCTATTGTCCACCTGTTGGTGAGGGTGTGATGTCCACCCTCTACTGATACCATCATTTTACCTCTGCCATCATGGAGCTTCCCCTCGAGTCTGTAAGCGAAATAAACCTTTTTGCCCACAAGCTGCTCTTGGTCAGGTGTTTTCTGTCAGCAATGCGAACCTGACGGCAACACTCACAGTCACCTCCCTCAGCTCCACCAGACACCTGCACTTCTGCCTTCTCCCCTAACTTTCTCCCCTGCACCTGTCCCCACAAGCTCCTTCCCCAGCCACCAGGGCCTCCTTCAGCCTCCCCTCTGCTGTTCACATTCACTGTCACTTCTGCCTCCCCACTGCTCATTCCTTCCACCTGAGCCCTCCATCCTCAGGACGACCTGCATATCACCTCCTGCAGGGTATCCGGCCCTGCTGCGGCCCATCCTCCTCTCTGCTCCTAAGGCATGGGACCACATACCACCCAGGGACTGTGGCTCCACACTGACCTGGATAAGGTGTGTGAATAGAGTTCAACTCACTGTCTCCATGCCCTTGGCCTCCTGAGGTTGTTTCTAATGTGTAAAATGATGACTGATAAAACTGTTATGTTTCTTATAGGACTGGACAGGTCTGTTCATGTAGAATGTAGAAAGCTTGGAAAGGTGTTTGGCACATCGCAAGTAAGTGATCCATGCTGATGCTGTTCTTGGTCTGCACGGTTGAACTAGACGCGGCTACTGTGGTCCAGGGCGCTGGCCGCCCCACTGCCACTGTGTGGGTTTAAGGCAGATCCTCTTCTCGTCCTTTCACTGCCCACTTGCTCATTCAAACACAAGCTGCTTCTACTGTCATGTGGACCTGTCACAGGGCCCCTCCTCACTTTATTTACATTGTTAATTTAGACGTGGCTTCCCTTGAATGGGAGCCACCTGTTTCCCAGTGCCTAGCCCTTTCCCCAAGCCATGGAGCAGACACTGGGTGTCTGCATCCTGCTTAGATGTCTGAGGACAGGCGATCTCGGGGCTGTGGTTCTCACTGGGCTGCTGCTCAGAACAGGCAGCCTCAGTGCACACCAAGGAGAGATGATGGGTGGGCTGCCTCCCAGTCTGATGCAAGACCCTGCTCAGGGTAGACATAGCAACAGCCAGAAACGTCACCTCAACATCTGCTGGACAAATGCTATCACGCACAGCCATGTGCATCTTTGGGGTGCGATTTCTGTCTGGCTGCCATATTGATCTTCTGAAGCTGGAATGCTGTGCAGGGCAAGCACAGCCACCCCCAGCCTGCTGTTAGTGAGATGCCAGGCCTGCAGCTCCCAGAGACATGGGCTGCTCCTACCAGCATCAGGGGATGGCACAGCTCCCTCCCTGGCACTGAATCTGTGACCCATGAGCACCTCAGAGCAGAAACATATCTTCTCAAGAAGGACCAGAAGCCATGGTGATGAGCACACAGGAGGCTGGGCCACGACCATGACCCTTTGGAAAAAAGAGCCAGGTATGCTGGCTCACCTCTCACTAATTACTAATTACACACTTTATCCTGTGGTTCTCTGGGCAGCCCCCAGCAAAGCAGGTTCTGAGAAGAGGTTAGTCAGCGCTGTCTGTCCATCCACTCATCCACCCACCATCCATCTACCCATATATACATAATCTATCTATTCATCATCACCCACTTATTATCTATCCATCATCATCCATCTATTATCTACTCACCATCTACCCATCCATCCATCATCATCCATCTATTATCTATCTTTTATTCATCCATGCACCATCCATCCATCTATTATCTATCCCAGATATCCACCCATTCTCTAGCCATCAAACATCCATCCATGCACCCAGTAAGGATCAGCACTCACTTAGACTGAATCCCAAAGCCAGGAAGACTGCAGGTCACCCAGCTACACTTGGTGTCAGGAGGGGTGCTGAGGACCTGCGTGCAGATGACCCCGTGAGAGGCTGCAGGTGGGTGATGAGGACGGGCGTCCAGATGACTCCGTGAGAGGCTGCAGGTGGGTGATGAGGACGGGCGTCCAGATGACCCCGTGAGAGGCTGCACGAGGATGATGAGGACGGGCGTCCAGATGACCCCGTGAGAGGCTGCAGGAGGATGATGAGGACGGGCGTCCAGATGACTCCGTGAGAGGCTGCAGGTGGGTGATGAGGACGGGCGTCCAGATGACCTCCGTGAGAGGTGCAGGTGGGTGATGAGGACGGGCGTCCAGATGACCCCGTGAGAGGTGCAGGAGGATGATGAGGACGGGCGTCCAGATGACCCCGTGAGAGGTGCAGAGGGATGATGAGGACGGGCGTCCAGATGACCCCGTGAGAGGCTGCAGGTGGGGTGATGAGGACGGGCGTCAGATGACCCCGTGAGAGGCTGCAGGTGGTTGATGAGGACGGGCGTCCAGATGACTCCGTGAGAGGCTGCAGGTGGGTGATGAGGATGGGCGTCCAGATGACCCCGTGAGAGGTTGAAGGTGGGTGATGAGGACGGGCGTCCAGATGACCCGTGAGAGGCTAGCAGGTGGATGATGAGGGACGGGCGTCCAGATACCAGTGAGAGTGCAGGTGGGTGATGAGGGACGGGCGTCCAGATGACCCCGTGAGAGGTGCAGGTGGGTGATGAGGACGGGCGTCCAGATGACTCCGTGAGAGGCTGCAGGTGGGTGATGAGGACGGGCGTCCAGATGACCCCGTGAGAGGCTGCAGGTGGATGATGAGGACGGCGTCCAGATGACCCCGTGAGAGGCTGCAGGAGGATGATGAGGACGGGCGTCCAGATGACTCCCGTGAAGAGGCTGCAGGAGGATGATGAGGACGGGCGTCCAGATGACCCCGTGAGAGGCTGCAGGAGGATGATAGGACGGGCGTCCAGATGACCCGTGAGAGGCTGCAGAGGGATGATGAGGAACGGGCGTCCGATGACTCCGTGAGAGGCTGCAGGAGGTGATGAGGACGGGCGTCCAGATGACTCCGTGAGAGGCTGCAGGTGGGATGATGAGGTCGGGCCGTCCAGATGACCCCGTGAGAGGCTGCAGGAGGATGATGAGGACGGGCGTCCAGATGACTCCGTGAGAGGCTGCAGGTGGGTGATGAGGACGGGCGTCCAGATGACTCCGTGAGAGGCTGCAGGTGGGTGATGAGGACGGGCGTCCAGATGACCCCGTGAGAGGCTGCAGGTGGGTGATGAGGACGGGCGTCCAGATGACTCCGTGAGAGGCTGCAGGTGGGTGATGAGGACGGGCGTCCAGATGACTCCGGGAGAGGCTGCAGGTGGTGATGAGGACGGGCGTCCAGATGACCCCGTGAGAGGCTGCAGGTGGGATGATGAGGACGGGCGTCCAGATGACTCCGTGAGAGGTGCAGGTGGATGATGAGGACGGGCGTCCAGATGACTCCGTGAGAGCTGCAGGTGGGTGATGAGGACGGGCGTCCAGATGACTCCGTGAGAGGCTGCAGGTGGATGATGAGGACGGGCGTCCAGATGACCCCGTGAGAGGCTGCAGGAGGATGATGAGGACGGGCGTCCAGATGACTCCGTGAGAGGCTGCAGGAGGATGATGAGGACGGGCGTCCAGATGACCCCGTGAGAGGCTGCAGGTGGATGATGAGGACGGGCATCCAGATGACTCCGTGAGAGGCTGCAGGTGGATGATGAGGACGGGCGTCCAGATGACTCCGTGAGAGGCTGCAGGCGGATGATGAGGACGGGCGTCCAGATGACCCCGTGAGAGGCTGCAGGTGGGGATGATGAAGACGGGCGTCCAGATGACTCCGTGAGAGGCTGCAGGTGGGGATGATGAGGACGGGCGTCCAGATGACCCCGTGAGAGGCTGCAGGTGGATGATGAGGACGGGTGTCCAGATGACTCCGTGAGAGGCTGCAGGTGGATGATGAGGACGGGCGTCCAGATGACTCCGTGAGAGGCTGCAGGTGGGGATGATGAGGACGGGCGTCCAGATGACCCCATGAGAGGCTGCAGGTGGGGATGATGAGGACGGGCGTCCAGATGACCCCGTGAGAGGCTACAGGTGGGGATGATGAGGACGGGCGTCCAGATGACCCCGTGAGAGGCTGCAGGTGGATGATGAGGACAGGCATCCAGATGACCCCGTGAGAGGCTGCAGGTGGGTGATGAGGACGGGCGTCCAGATGACCCCGTGAGAGGTGCAGGTGGGTGATGAGGACGGGCGTCCAGATGACCCCGTGAGAGGCTGCAGGTGGATGATGAGGACGGGCGTCCAGATGACCCCGTGAGAGGTGCAGGTGGGTGATGAGGACGGGCGTCCAGATGACCCCGTGAGAGGCTGCAGGTGGATGATGAGGACGGGCGTCCAGATGACCCCGTGAGAGGCTGCAGGTGGATGATGAGGACGGGCGTCCAGATGACTCCGTGAGAGGCTGCAGGTGGATGATGAGGACGGGCGTCCAGATGACCCCGTGAGAGGCTGCATGCTGAGGGGCATCATTTCTGTGACTTGGGGCTCTGATGAGAAGCTCAGTCCCCAGATGAGGAGAGCCTTTTCATCTTCTTCAGGATAAGGGCTGTGTTCTGCTGGTGGCCGGTCATGGTGAGCCCCATCCCTCCAGACAGCCACAACTAGAAATTCATGTGAAAGGAGTTCAGTGTCAGGGAGTCATGCCCCAGGTACAGCAGGCTCGCCAGCCCCACACAGGTCTGCAAACTGGGGTCTATTACCATGGTTGCGGAGAGTAGAGGGCACTCAGAACAACGAAACTGGATGAACTTGCATGTCAGCCACCGCCTGCACCCGCGCTAGGACGGGAGGCCAGGAGCCATAGCTTAGGCTGTGCTCCTACCCCCAGTCCTGGCCACGCTGTAGCCCAGCACACTGCATCTATACAGTGCTGTGTTTCTCCACACTCATCCCTCTGTACCCAGGTAGATGCAGTCTTGCCCTCAATGGTGTTGAACTCTCAGGCAACAGTGCCTGGTATACCAGCTATGAATGAAGCCCAAATAGAGCCCATCTCATCTTGGAAGAGCTCACAGTCATATGGACTGTCTGTTCAGTGGGACCCCCAAGCCCAGCCTCCGCTCTTGTCTGACTCCATGAAATTCTATGAGCATTTCCCTAGACTCAGAAGTAGCATTTGACATGCAGGCGTGCACTGCCCCCTCACTTCTTCACAGTGGGAGACACCCTGACCTTCCCAGCCCTGGTTACCTCTTCATGGTGGGAGAGACCCTAACCTTCTCACCCCATGTCACCTCTTCACAGTGGGAGACACCCTGACCTTGCTGTGGGGAGGTGGCCAGCTTCAGAAGCCACGTGACTTGGCTCACTCAAAAAATGATCTCCCCCAGCTTCAGATAAGGTGTGTGTGCACTGCCTGACCAGACTGCAGTGGGGCGATATCTCCAGCCCTGCTCCCATCAGCCAATCCCACAGATGGAAACTTGATCAAACAGCAGTGTCTGCTCTAAGCTGCTTATCGCTCCCAATCTGCAGAGGCTCTCAGAGCTCCTCCACAGGAGAACGACATCCTCTCCTCCTCTCTCCTGTAGCTCATCTGAGCCCGGCTCCTCCCAGAGAGGAACTATGGCTTCTGTTCCAGTCACAAGCCCTGGGCCTCACCAGGGCAGCTTTACCACTTCTTGTCCTCTGCCTCTGTTCAGGGGTGATCACCCTCTCTCAACGGCAGACTTTGGTCTGGATAAATGAACTCGGGGCATCTTCTTCTTCCTTCTACTATGGTCAGCAGGAATGGGAAGACACACTTACATGCTTCCTTTACTTTTCTTTCTCATTGAGAAGATGAATCTCGGAAAACTCAGTGTGAGTCAACCCAGGAAAATGGTGTGAGCACCATGGAGCACGCAAGAGCTCTGCAGATGGCACAGGCCATCCCTCGTGTCTTTACATGTCTTCCCGGTCACCTTGCAGAGAATGGACTGGCTCAAGCTACAGCTGAGAATCTGCTGTGACACCCCAGGCTCTCTGCAGTTCAGACCACCGAAACGTGCTGACCTGTTGTGACGCATTCACTTTACTTTTCTCCCAGTGTCACTTGATTTTCACCTGCAGTATCAGGAGACATGGGGCAGGCGAGGTTATTCTAGCTTTTCAGAAGTTTTTGAAAGTCTATTGGAAATTTTAAGTAGCATTTGTGTGATGGTTTATATTGGTTGCCAACTTGGCAGGGCCTAGAACACAGTAGGGATTATCTAGACTAGGTTATTTGCGGTGGAAAGACCCACCTTACCTGTGGATGCACTCTTCCACGTGGGGTTGGGGGTCGATAAAAAGGAAAGAGTTAGCTGAGCACCAGCCTTTGCCACGCTCTCCTTCCCGACTATGGACGCAATGTGACCGGCCAGCTTCTTCTTGCTACTATGACGTCCCGCCACGGCTGGAATCAGCCCTTCCTCCTGTAAGCTGCTGTTTGGTCACAGCAGAGAAAAGTAACATGCACTGTTTCCAAGGGACTTCAACAAGAGCTTGACAGGCCTTACTCATCCGTTCTTACTTAGCCCTCAAAAGTCCTGTGCCGTTGTAACACCTCTGCTTTGTAGATGGCGGTCTTGAGGCTCAATGGTTTCATGATGTGCGTGGGCCAGGAAGGTGTGGGCTTAGGCTTTCACCCAGAGCCTACAGCCACTGTACCATTGACAAGGAGAGTGGAAAACTGGGGGAACTGCTGCACTGCCATGGCCGGGCAGGGAGAAAGCATGGCCCTTGATGTGGAAAGGTTTCCATCTCAGGACGTGCTAACAGGGGCATTTACCAAACTCCTGCCTGGCTAAGGCTGCATCAGCCCTGGTGAGGCAATGCTAGGGACACTGTGGTGAATGGCATTGTCCATGGGCTCAGGAACCAGGAGGGATCTGGGGCCAGCAGGCAGGGCAGGCACAGGCACAGAGGCGCAGTTATGCCTCATCCTGTCACTCATCCTACACCCCTCCACTTGGGCTTCCCCTACGAGGACTATTGTGGCATTGGGGAGCTGCTCCTGATACTGTCATAACTGCTGGGTGTCTTGAGACACCCTGTGGTCTCTGTGTTGTCTCTGGACCAGTCTCACTGGCTGCATACCCATATCCTTTCACATGGGGTGGAAGATGGGTCCTGGCCCTGCCACCATGAGCTTAGAGCTGACGCAGACAGCAATCTGATGTCAGAAAGACATAGGAAGTTGTCCCTATGAACCATCCATGGATTTAGCACTATAGTGTCAACAAAGGACTGTCCAACAGCCACTCAGGAGTCCGTGGACTATCGGTGAGGGTAGTGGGAAGCTGGGGGATCCACTTCCATGCTATTCAAGGCCACTACTGTTCAAGGGCTGGAGTTTACTTGTGGAGGGGCCAGCAGCTGGCTGCACAGAAAGAGTGAGGTCTGAAAGTGCATGGAGCTAGGACGTTCTAGGGGTGCTGAGGGGCTCCACGTGTGAGAAACCAGAAGGAACTTGCTTTATTGTTACAAGCAGTTGCCTATATAATGTTGAGGACGAAGGCAGGGATTCTAGGATGTGGGGGGACAGGTAAGGGCCAATAGTAAACTGTGACTATTGAAATGATAATTCTAACTCCCATGCGGAAGTAGCAGGCAAGAAGTCATTAGGCGTCTTGCTGAGTCACATCTGGCCAGAGGCAGATCACCAAACTTTAGCTAGGCTCAGGAAGTTCCACTAGGCATCACATCCGGGCCTCTCAAGGCCCAACAGAAAGAGAGACCAACAAGTGTCCTCGTGTTGTTAGTGTCCCTGCAGCCCAACCAGGACCCAATATACTTTCTGATTACCCTCATGTAGGGCATTTTAAACCCCATTCACTTTCTTGTAACAGAAAATCCCAAGTTGCTTCACATCCAGATCCATCTTCTCAGTAATGATGTCAGACTATGAGCTCACTTCTGGGCCCGTGTTTATGATAACAAGTAGGAGGATTGGTCCTGTGTGGAAACAGTAGTGAGGAGCCTTCACCGGTGTCTTCCAAGAGCCAGACATGGTGTTAAGAATGTAACATGTCCCCCATAGATTTGTGTGTGTGAATACTTACTCCTCAGTGGGTGGCACTGTTTGGCAAGGTTATGGAACTTTTGGGAGATGGATCCTTACTGGAGAAAGGGTGCCATGAGGGGCAGGCCTCACAGTTTTACACTTCACCCTGGTTTGCCACCCTCAGCTTCTGTCTCTGCTTCCTCCCCGCTGATGTGATCATACGAGCCAGCTTCCTGCTCCCGCCTATACCCTCTTCTCATCATGAGACTTCCCCGTGAAACCGCGTGCCAAAAATAAACCCTCTCCTTCCATGAGATGCTTCTGTTTATTTTATTTCAACCTGGGCATGTGTATGTGTGCATAAACACACACACACACACACCAGGGTCTCTTGCCATCACAAATGAACGTCAGACATTTGTGTCACTTTCTGTGCCTGGTTTATGTGGGTACTGAGGAATTGAACCCAAGCTGATGGCAGGCTTTGAAAGCAAGCACCTTTAGCTGCTGAGCCATCTTCCCAACCCCCACAAGCTGCTTCTGGTTGGCCATTTTGTCCCAGAAATAAGAAGGTAACTGATGCAACCGCTGAACCACCACACTGTCCCTCGTGCAGTGGTCCCGGGACACGGCAGTTACGAACCGTCCCCACTGTATGTACGCAGCAGCGAGGCGGAGCAAGGCCGTGAGGTCTGGGGACTCGTTCACCATCTCACAGTGCCTAGTGGAGGATGAGGATCTGAACTCACTTTGATGTTGCTCAGACCACACCCCATGGTCTCTCCATGGTGCATGAGGTAAGCTGTCCCACTCATGGCTCTGTGAACAGCTGGGCCTAAGAAAAAGAAATTTGGAGCAGACTTCTGAGGAGCCTCTGTAGGGTATAAAGCTAGGGTGCCATGGGTCAGCTGCTGTTGTGGACTACTGTCCTTCAAGCACAGCTCGTGCCCTCTTGAACGGTCAGCAGTTATGATTACTTACACAAGATTGGGCCCATAACTCCCCACTGTGGAGTGGGGGTGAGGCTCTGGAGCTCCACCCTCCTTGAGGATAAATAGGCAGTTCATCTGGTGAAGGTGCTTTGCAGGCTGCTGGGGAAGAATTGTCAACTGTGGACCCTGAATACTACACTGTCAGCGTGCCAGACAAGATGTGCACACCGGAACAATAGTGGCATGATGGTTAGAGGTGCAAACAACTGCTTTCTGAGTGTTTTAAGGCCCACTCCACAGAAGGAAATTCACACCTGGTACTGTAATCCCAGGCAAAGCTCATGGCTGAGAAAGGTGATAGGCCCCAGTGGGGAAGCTACTGCTGGTGTTTTGCTAAATGGCCATGTGCCTGTCAGGCTTCCTTCTAAACATTTATGTTTATGCCCATTGGTATCACTACAGTCATCCTTGGTCAGAGAAGTTTCTTTTTGCAATGGGTACCAGTTACTGCAGAGACCCATAACTGGTTAAACTGCTTGAGAATAGTGACTATTGAGTGCTCAGACCTAAATAGAACATTTATATCACCCCTTTTAAGGCACACTGTGGAAGAGGGAACATTGTAGAAGAGGGGGCGGAAAGAATTCAAGACCTAGAAGAGGTGGAGTGTTGTGGAACACTGCCCTCAGGCATGATGTAGTCATTGCTCTCTTGAGTTCTCAGCAGCTGTAATTACCCACATGAAACTGCATAAGATTGGGCCCACAAAAGTTCCATCATGAAGGGGGAGGGGTCATGAGAACACATCCCTCCTAAGGAGTGGCAGGCAGTTAACAGCTAGTAGGAAAAACATTTTCTTCAGGGCAATGGTATAGGTGTTTGTAAGTCACCCATGCTCCTGTTAGTAACCCTTCACCCATGTTCCTATAAGAAACTCCCCACCTAGGCTCCTGTAAATCCCCCCTCACACACACCTTAATGAAGCTCATTGGTTAACCAAGCTAGACCTGAGTGGAATAATTTCTAGGGTCTGCCGTGTGTCCCCTATCTAAGGTAAATAAATGTTCGTTGGTCTCTCTAGAAAAAGTTCACACAACAGATGTCTAGCTAGGAAGCTGCATCAGTGTAATGACAGGGTGGTTAAAAAGTGGGTGACTTGTGGGGATTGTCCAGGTTGGGGGTTGTGACCATCACAGGTAAGGTGACAGGGAAGCAGGGCTTCATTTGCTGAGTAGACATATCTCAGAAAGACTTCCTGTCCTCACAGTCACCTGTGCACCTGTGCTGATTCCAGGTGCCCCAGACTTCATACACTGCAGGGTCCTCTCAGGTACACAGCAGTACCAGAATGGTCTGATGACCCTCTGTTATGTATCATTGCCTTTAAAAATCATGCGAAGTACGAAGAGCCCCTTGTTCTGTGGATTTCTGAATTTTAAGTCATGTATGATAATGGAGCCCATGACTATCACAGTAGGGAGCAGATCCATCACCCCCAAACACACCCTTCTGTTGATGTGGGCAGCAGTTTGAGTGAATTCCAGAGACATTATGCAGAAGTAAGGAAGTCAATCTCAGAACTTCATTGACTGCAATTCTGAACAAAACTCCCCCAAAGCTTTTTGAAACGACTTCCTTCCTTCCTTCCTTCTGTGCAGCACCTTTGGAATTCATCCAAATTGCTGCATATATATCCATGGCCTCATTCTCTTTTATTGCTGAGTAATATTCTCTTCTATGGATGTATCACAGTGCGTTATCAATTCATTCACTGAAGGACATTTGGGTTCATTCCAAATTGGGGCATTGTTTAACAGCCTCTCTGAAAATGTGTGCACGTGTGTGTGAGAGTGGAGGTGTGTGGATGCCACAGTGCACGTGTGGAAGTCAGAGGACAGTTTTCAGTTTGGTCTTTGCCTTCCACCTCATTTGAAGCAGAATCTCCCACTGCTGTTCACCTTTCCTTATAAGCTTCCAGGAAATTCTTCTGCCTACTCTCTTCACAGGTGCACTGGGATTATGGGAGTCCTCCACAGCTTCCGGCTCTTGCATGGCCCCGGGGATCCTAACTCAGGTACTCAGATTGTCAGAGTGGTATGGCAAGGGCTTCACCCACTGAGCCACCTCCAGGGTCCCTTACTGGACACTTTGAAGAGTTTTAACTTATGTTGTTGTATCAGTCAGGGTTCTCTAGAGGAACAGAACTGATAGAATGAATTGTACTAAAAAGGAATTTATTGGATTAGTTTAGGACAGTCCAACCACAGCAGATTACAGGCCTGAGAGTCAAGGAACCTGGTAGCTGCTTAGTCCATGAGGCTGAATGCCTCAGCAGTCCCAATCCAGCACTGAAGGCCTAGAGAGACGCTGCTCTTCAGTCCTTGCGAAGCAGCAAGCAGCACTGGCAGCCAGGTGGGAGGAGAGGATACTTTTCTTCCCAGAGCTTCTTTTTATACAGCCCCCTCCAAGAGGGGAGGCCCACTCTGGGGGAAGTACTCACTCTGGGGGAAAGATTCCTCCTTTAAGTATTCCTTCCTGGAAGCAACCCCAGAGACCCACTTATGAGGAATGTCTGTGGATTCCTAAACAGATCAAGTTGACACAAACTTAACCATCACAGTGGTAGATGTAAGATTTTCACTGGAGGGCTGGAGAGATGGCTTAGCTGTTAAGGCATTTGCCTGAAAGCCCAAAGAACCAAAGTTAAATTCCCCAGGACCCATGTAAGCCAGATGCACAAGGTGGCACATGCTTCTGGAGTTTGCTTGCAGTAGCTGGATGCCCTGGCAAACCCATTCTCTCTTTCTCCCTCTATCTGCCTCTTTCTGTCTCTCAAATAAATAAATTAAAAGAAAAGAATTTCACTGGATATGTAATCTAAAACTTTTTGCATGTGTGTATATAATGTGGGGTGTGTGTGTGTGTGTGCTATTAGTATGTGTGATGTATACACACATATATGCCCATGTGGCATCCAGCGTACTTGCTTGCTAAGGGTGCATGTGCCACTGGCGGCTAGAGAGAACGCTGGTGGTCCCACTCCATCAGTCTTGCATCCATTCTTACTGATCCTGAAGCTTGCCTTTTTTTTCCCAGAAGCCTCAGCAATTCTCTGATCTCTGCTTCCCTATAGACTGGGGGTCCAGATGTGTCTATAACTCGGCTGTTTCTGTGGGTTCTGGGGATCGAACTTGAGCACCTTAGGCCCTCATGCTGACACAGGAAGTGCTCTGAGCTGTTGAATCATATCTCTGGCCCAATGTTAAAATGTTTGCAACCCAGTCTGCAGTCTGACACACTGTCTTGCCTGGGCTGCTGCCACCAAGTTCCAGAGACTGGGTGCCTTAAGCTGTAATTTGCCATCTGGAGGCAGGAAGTTCAAGCCCAGATGTGTGCAGGACTGGTACCAAGGCAAGATCTGCGCACCTCTTTCCTTGGTGTGTGGATGGTTGTCTTCCCCCATGTGTCCACACCTTCTTTTCTCTAACGCCACCCCTGCGCCTCGAGTCCTCCTTTTTAGAGTAACCCACCCATATTAGAATAAGGCCACCCCAGTGAGATCACATTAATGTGACCTCAGCAATGACGCTGGATCCAAATACAGTCACATTCACAGGTTCTGGCATCAGGATCTCAACAGATGAATTTGGGGGACAAAGTGCAGTTCATCCCTGATGCCTTTCTCATTTTCTTAATTATGTCTTTTGCAACTGTCTTGATTTTGATAGTCACAGGTATCTTTTATTCCCTATGGATGGTGTTCTGCTATGGCATCTCTAATAATGGGGTCCTATCCAGCTGGTTCTCCCCAAATGCCCTGATCCCAGCAGCTTTCTCTTGCAGTTTCTTTGGAGGTTTTGTGGGTGTTGCGTTCGGTGGTCAGGATGGTTCTGTCTGGGTCAGTGTTTTTCTACCTGATGATGCTGTGGGCCAGCCTCTGAGTTTCCTGTACGAATGGCTCATGGCTTGAATGCCCTGGGTTGGAAAGAATTCTTTCTCCGTTGAGCTGTCCTTGCACTTATACACCTAGGGCCCCCTTGGGACTGTGACCTGCCATTTGCCTGTGCCCTTGCTTTGATGACAGTGTGTTGAGAGTGACTCTTCCATTCTAGTAGTATACTTCCCAATTTTACTGGCTTTCATGAACCTCTGATCTAATGTATTTGGCATTTCATGTACATTTTGGAGTTATCTTGTCTTTACTGACAAAAAAAAAAAAAATCCCTTCTGGGAAACAAAGCAAAACAAAATTCCTTCTGATACAAATGTGCTGTTTAAGTTTACACCCTCAGTAGTCACTAATTCTCAGCTGCTTGACCAATAATGAGCCTCTGCCAATGCTCAGGGGAAAAGCGTAGAAGAGAAAATGGTGAGAATGTGAGAGTCAGAGGACAGGGCGGAGTGCTGTGGAACGCTGTCTCCTGGACAAGCGTGGCCTCCGGACTCATGTGCTCACAGCAGCTCTGGCTACCTGCACAGGCCTGTACGAGATGGGGTCCACGGACATTCCATGCCGGGGAGAAGGGCTCATGAGGCCCCACCCCTCCATGACAGCTATTGCAACCTTTTTCTTGTCAGCCCTATTAAAGACTTATTAATTCTATCTTTCCAGAAACCCAGCTTTGAGTTCCTGACCCTTTTCAGTGTTGCTGTTGTCGGTGGCTCCATCCAGCTCTGGTCTTTGGGTTTTCTTTCTTCGGCCTGCCCTGGTCTGCGCAGCGCGTCACTCTCGCTTCCCAGGAGAAGCTGGGGGCCTCTGTTAGACACCTTTCATCTTCGCCAGTGTAAACATTCATTGCTGGAGATGTCTTCCACAAATTGTGCTCATTGTTGCTCAGTTAAACGTCTTTCTGAGGTGGGGTGTAGCCGTACACACCTGTCACCCCAGTGAAGAGGAGGGAAGAGACAAGAGGATCGCTGGATCTCCCTGGTCAGTCACTGTAACTAAAAGCAGCCTGAACTGCATTTCACTGAGATACTCTGGAAATGATGGGGAAGAAGGAACAATGAGGACTCCCGATGTCCCCCTCCTCCTCTTCATGGGTATGCACAGGGCATGCACGTCCGCACACACACACAAAGTATTTCTAATTTCCCTTAAGACTTCCTTGGTGACTAATTATTACACAAGTGATGTTTGACTCTTAGGTTGTTTGACAGGAGAAAGATACCCCTGTTATCTTTCTGCTGTTCATTTCCAGCTCAGTCCCACTAGATTCAGAGAGAAGGCTTGATGTAACCACGGGGTTGGTTCTGAGGAGCGCCCATGCGAGCTCACCGTTCTCCAGGGTTGGTTCTGAAGAGCGCCCATGCGAGCTCACCGTTCTCCAGCGGGCTGTCCTGCAGACACTGATCAGATGCAGAGGGCTCCACCCTTGCTGATTCTCTGCCAGTTCTTCATCTTACTGATAGTGGTGTGTGGCGTCTCCACTTGCATGGAGAAAGTCTCCGTCCCTCCTTTCAGTGTCTGCTGCTTTTGCTTCCTGGTTTGGAGGGTCTTTTGGTAGAAGCAAGGTGTCTCCTTGGTCAATTGACTCAACACTCCACAGCATCCTAATTCCTCCAGGTAAATATAATAGCGCTGAAGTCCATTTGTCTCGTATTTGTGCCATGAGCCCAGCTTTGGTGATTAATGCTCGGAATGACAACGTCTTCATCGTTCTCTTTTCACATGCCTGTGCCATTATGCTTGAAGTGAATTTCCTCTGGGTATCGAGACATTCTTATATCCATTCTAATAGCCCCTGTCTTTTGACATTGTATCTAGACACTTTTATTTGCTGTAATAATTGATACATTTGGATTTAATCATTTTGCTTCATTTTCTTTCTCTTTGTTTTGGCTCCATGTTTCCTGCCTCCTTTTGGGTTGTCTGGACATTTTTAGTATTCTGCAGTACAGTGGTTCTTAATCCCTTTGTGTAGATTAATTCTGAAAGCGAGAGGCTGGGATGTACTTAGATTTTGGCAATCTCTTAGAAACAGGATATCATCAGGCCAAATGGAGGGTAGCAGACCAGCCTGAACCAGGGATCCTGCCCTCTCTCTGCATGAGCACTGTCTTCCATGTTGTGCTACCTGCACAGAAGCCCTGACAGGCAATGGCACAATGCTTTTACTTTCAAGCTTCGAACTCATTTGAAAGAATTTAAAATGGAGACAAAGCATCTGTCCTGCATGCCCACACCAGGGTCACTTCTTTCCCAATGCCCTACTTTTCCTGACACTCTTCCTGCTGCCTGTCAAAATCCCTTTCTTAAGGAATTCTGTTGCAATAGTTCTATGAGGATGTGATGCTTGTTTTCCATTGCCGGACAGATGATGGCTGTCTACAGAGGAATAACTGAGGAGAATGACCCACTGAATATGGATGACACCATCTCATAGACCGGGGTCCATGACTGCATGGAAAGGGGAAAAGGAGGAAGTGAACTGAGCAACAGGATTTCACTTTCTCTGCTTCCTTGTGAAAGAGGTGTGGGCAAGCCTACTCAGGTTCTTGTCACTACAGCAGAAAGCTGAGCCTACCACCACATCCTCCCACCACGACAGACTGTACCCTCAAACTGCGGGCCTGCCACCATACCCTCCCAACATGATGCACTGTACCCTTGAACTGTGAACCTGCCACCTGAGTCTCACACCATGACTTCCATCATGATGGACTGTATACTCAAAAAGTGAGCCTGGGGTTGGGTGTGGTGGCACACGCCTTTAATCCCAGCACTTGGGAGGCAGAGGTAGGAGGATGGCTATGAGTTCAAGGCCACTCTGAGACTATATAGTGAATTCCAGGTCAGCCTGGGCTAGCTAGAGATCCTACCTCAAAACCCCACCCTCAAAAAAAGTGAGCCTGGGGCTGGAGAGATGGCTTAGCAGTTAAGGCGCTTGTTTGCGAAGCCTAAGGACCCATGTTCAACTCTCCAGATCCCATATTAGCCAGGCTCACAAAGGTGAGGCAAGCACAAGGTCACACAAGCCCACTAGGTGGCAGAAGTGTCTGGAGTAAGATTGCTCTGGCTGAGGCCCTGGCGCACACCAATTCATTCTCTCTCTCTTTCTCTCTCTCTCTCTCTCTCTCTCTCTGTTAAATAAAAAAATAAATAAATAAAAAGTGAGACTGACACCATGCCCTTCACCAGGATGGACAAGCAGAGATATCTCAGTACTCACAGGACAGAGGCAATCCACTGACTTCGATCCCAAAAACACTCAGACGCTGAAATGATCTGAAAGAGTTTAAAGCAACAGTTGTTCAGTCCTCCAACAAGTTATCAACAACACATTTGAACTCAATGAAACTTAGAAAATGGAAACTTGAACTCTGAAAACAAAAGGGCATGAAATAAGCAGCTCATACTATCAGGCTCCATAGCAGAAGGGAGCCCACAGGGGGAAAAAATGAGCACAAAGACACATCAAGAAGCTAGCAGTTGGGCTGCAGAGGTGGCTTAGCAGTTAAGGCACTGGACTGTAAAGCCTAAGGATACAGGTTTGAATCCCAGGACCCAAATAAGCACAAGGTGGCATATAGGTCTGGAGTTTGTCTGCTGTGGCTGGAGGACTGGGCATGCCCATTTTCTCTTTCTGCATATCTGGTTCTTTCTCTCTCTCTCAAAGAAATAAATAAAAATATTTTTTTAAGAAATGAAAGCAGTGATTTTAGCTTGCATTCTTGATATTGTGCACATTCAACCGTGAGGCTGCAGAGCAGGGAGGACAGATATTGTGGTGTAAGTAGCTGGCCCACTGACGCAGGTCACACGCTCCTAATCCCTCCTCTGGACAGCTCAATTTGGGTTCTAAGGCTTTCTGTTCTGATCAGATCGTCCCTGTGTGCATCTTCCAGTGGCTGAACTTGTAGCTGCTCTGTGCTGTTTATTCTGTCTTTAAGCATTTGGAATGCTCTATCAAGTGGTATATCTATGCCACCAGTTTATATGTACAGAGAAAGGGGAGCCCAGAGTTCACAAACAACCTTATCAAGTTCTTCTCTGGAAACATGGGCAGCAATTTGCTGCCCAGCTCTGCTCTGCACATCTGTATCCACTGCCCTCATCCACAGTCATGCAAGTCACTGGTAGAAGGGAAAGAGAAACTTTTGGATGAATCCACCTGCAAAGGCTCAGGTATCTGGGAGGCAGAGAAGGTAGTTGCCCTGACTCAGAGGTGTGACTCCTGTAAGCTCTTGCTGGTAACCCTGTTATTGGCCCCATGAGATTATTTAAGGGACTGGTGCAAGAATAAAATAGGGAAGAAAATGGAGACTTCTGAGCTCTAGCCCTCTGGGAAGCTCCTTGAATCATAACAGGATCTGGGCCGGGAGAGGTCAGACCTGGGGAGGTCAGGCCTGGGGAGATCAGCTCTGGGGAGGTCAGCTCTGGCTGGTCAGGCCATGGGAGGTCAGTTCTGGGAGGTCCAGTCTGCTAAGGGAATGACCCACTGTTCATAAACCCAGAGCACACTGAGCCTGCAGCTCTTCCCCATCTGCCCACTGCTGTCCACAGTCAAGGGCCCTCAAATCCTTGCTTTTCTGTCTGTAATCTCCCACCCCAGGTCTAAAGCCATGCCACCACAGGAGCTTGGACTGGTCTCTTGGCCACCTCCTGCTGGATTCCTGTGTTAGAGCATCCAGAGAGCCAGAGCTGTGCAGCTCAAGCAGCCTGTCTTGCTTTGACTTTCTACATTTGCTCTCTGAAGCATTAACAACATGTCCATGTTTTTATTGATTTGGATTCGGAAACATTTTCTAACACTTTTACCTGAATTCCGGCTCCTTGTGTCCTGGACCCAAGTGTCTGGTAATAAGCTGCAAAAAAAAATGAAAAATGGATTTGCTTTTCTTTTAAGAAAATCAATAAATCACAAGAGATGAATTTCATAAGAAACAGCAAGGAGTGAAGCTTCTTGTCTTATTAGGACTTTCATGTTGACATAGGGAAGTGGAGGTCTTAAGACAGTCCCCGGGGGGCCAGGGAGAGGCAGCCTCAGCTGGGTACCTGCAGGCGGGGAAGGTGATGGTCTGTGGTTTGGTTTCACTGGCAAGATCTGACATCAGACCCTAGCCTTCCAGCAGAACCACACCCGCTCCCCACTGCTCCCAGACCCACAGCAATCCCAGATCAGTGTCCACTGTTTGGAGGCCATCCACAGTCAGAGAGGCATTCTGAATCCTGCAAGGCACACCCATGCTTGCAGACACACTCGGTTGTGGAAGGCTTGTTTACCACCCAGGATCCAAGAGCTAAGGCTAAGTCAGCATGTGTCTGGGGAACTTACTGTGCCCCGAGCCTAATGAGCTAGCCAGACTCAGATAGTGGGTGAGTGTTCTATTATCCTCCCTCTTGGCTGCATTTGTTGTCTGACCCATTTCGACCAGCACGTTATCATGAGGGTGAGAAGTGCTGTGAGGGTGTGCAGAAATAGGGGCCCTTGCACCCACAGGCAAGAGTTAAAACAGTACCTCTGCTTGCAGAGAACTCTCTAAACATTAAACACAAGGTTATGAAGACCCAGAAATGCTGAGAACATTGCAAATGTATTCACACAAACACATCTTCATAAACAGCCTGGGCAGTATTTTTACTCATTACAGTAAAAATGAATGGAAGCAGCCCAGATGCTGTGATCTGGTGAAAGGATCAAAAACCTTGTAAATCTATACACAGGATATTAGGCAGCCATGAAAATAATGAAGCACAGACGAATGCCACTGCAGAACCCACCTGGAAAACATCACTGCGCATGGAAGAACGTGAACACAACAGGCCGCACACTTTAATCTTTTTAAATTGCAACTGTTAATGTGTGCTATTGTTCAGATGAATGGGCTTCCTGTGACATTTCTGTCCATGCACTCATCCTGCTTTGCTGAAATCCACCTTCCTGAACACCTTATTCAGAAAGGCTACATACTGAAGGATCCCATTTACTCGCCATACTGGTATTTGCAGTTACCTTTTCATTGCTGGGACAAACACCTGACCAGAAGCAGCTCATGGGCTAAAAGCTTATAGATTCCAGGGGAAGCTCTATCATGGTGGAGAAAATTGGTGTCATTGATGGTTGCATAGTCTTGGATAAACTAAAAACAAAAAGAATTATTTTAATACTCTGAAATGGTAAATTTCATAATATGTCTTTAAATTCAAGAGCAGGGGTTAGGAGATAACTCACTTGGTAAAGTGCTGGCCTTGTGACCTTGAGGACCGGACATTGATCCCAGAACCCATGAAAAATGTTTGGCATGGTCATGTGTGATTATAATCCCCAAACTGGGGAGGCAAAGGTCACAGAATCTCTGAAGCTTGCTGGCCAGCCAGTTTAGCCTATTTGTAGAGGTCCAGGCCAATGAGAGACCCTGTCTCAAAAGAGGGGAACAAAGCCTAAGGAATGATAGGGCAGTTGTCCTCTACCTCTGCTCTCCACTCTCTTTAAAAAGTTAAAAACAAGTGGTATAGGAAAGGCTAAAGTCAAATATTCCTGAGAACAGAGGCAGAAGGAGGGAGCCCCTCTAAGCAGAGGGAGGTGAAGTCACAGGAAGGTGGCTGAAAACCATGGTGGTCTATCCACAGCACAGTGGGGAATTGAATGAGACAGGATCTCTGACAGCACAAGCTGGGTCAAGAGGAAAAAGATGAACTGTAAGGCCGTCCTAGGGAGGTCTGGTGGCTTTCAAGGCTCCAGAGCTCTATCCTGGGGAACACGCCATATGTGTCAGAGAAGTGACTATTCAGAGGAGGTTGGGGTGAGGTACTTTACACCCCTCGGAAGGACAGTGTGGACACCTTGGGATCATGAAGGAGCATGAATAGGATGGTCAAGGACAGGAGCAGGGCCAAGGGTCCTGGTCTGGCTCAGGCAAACAAGGAAGGAGGAAGGGAACAGTGGTGGTTTGAATATATTACCCCACAGACTCAGACTTAAAACTTGATTCTCCAATGGACAGAGCACTGGGACGTAAGGCTACTACCCTACTGGAATGACACTGAGGGCTTATCTTCAGTCCATGCCTGAGGTGAGTGGAAAGTAATTGGAGCTATGGTGGTTTGTGCTTGCTGGAGCTGGAGTTTGCTAGATAGTTGGTGATGAGCTTCTGTTTGTATCTATGGAAATTAACCAGCTTCTTCCATCATTGATGGTGCTCCTCAGGAATCTGTAAACGTGAAATAAACCCCTTTCCTTCACTAAACTGATTCTGGTTGGGTATTTGTCCCACCAATGAGGAGCTCTCAAAAACAGGTGAAAACAGCCTGGAGAGGTGGGAAGGAAAGAAGAGGGGTGTCCTGAGTGTCAAGAGTAGAAGGATGGGTGTGGAGCAGTCATAGAGAGCAGAGAAAGACAGGAGATGGTATTCTGACTGTGTGGGATAGAAGCTGGGTGTGGAACAGCTCAGCAGAGCATGGAAGGATGAGATGGGAGAGGATGCACACACAGAGGGAAAGGAGAGGATGCACACACATAGGGAAGGGAGAGGATGCACACACCGAGGGAAGGGAGAGGATGCACACACCGAGGGAAGGGAGATGATGCACACACAGAGGGAAGGGAGAGGACGCACACACAGAGGGAAGGGAGCCGATGCACACACAGAGGGATGGGAGATGATGCACACACAGAGGGAAAGGAGAGGATGCACACACAGAGGTAAGGGAGAGGATGCACACATGGAGGGAAGGGAGATGATGCACACACAAGGGAAGGGAGAGGATGCACACACGAGGGAAGGGAGAGGATGCACACACAGAGGGAAGGAGATGATGCAACACACAGAGGGAAGGGAGAGGATGCACACACAGAGGGAAGGGAGAGGATGCACACACTGAGGAAGGGAGATGATGCACACACAGAGGGAAGGAGAGGAAGCACACACAGAGGGAAGGGAGAGGATGCACACACCGAGGGAAGGGAGATGATGCAAACACAGAGGGGAAGGAGAGGATGCACCACAGAGGGAAGGGAGAGATGTACACACAGAGGGAAGGGAGAGGATGCACACACAGAGGGAAGGGAGAGGATGCACACACAGAGGGAAGGGAGAGGATGTACACACGAGGGAAGGGAGAGGATGCACACACAGAGGAATGGATGGGGAGCAGATGCACACACAGAAGGAAGGGAGAGGATGCACACACAGAGGAAGGGAGCGGATGCACACATGGAGGGAAGGGAGAAGATGCACACACAGAGGGAAGGGAGAGGATGCACACACAGAGGGAAGGGAGAGGATGAACACGCCGAGGGAAGGGGAGCGATGCACACACAGAGGGAAGGGAGAGGATGCTCACACATGGAGGGAAGGGAGGATGCTCACACAGAGGGAAGGGAGAGATGCACACACAGAGGGAAGGGAGAAGATGCACACACAGAGGGAAGGGAGAGGATGTCACACACGAGGGGAAGGGAGAGGATGCTCACACAGGAGGAAGGGAGAGGACGCACACACAGAGGGAAGGAGCAGATGCACACACAGAGGGAAGGGAGATGATGCACACACAGAGGAAGGGAGAGGATGCACACACAGAGGGAAGGGAGAGGATGCACACACAGAGGGAAGGGAGAGGAGCCACACATCAGAGGGAAGGGAGAGGATGCACACACAGAGGGAAGGGAGAGGATGCACACACAGAGGGAAGGGAGAGGATGCACACAAGGAGGGAAGGGAGAGGATGCACACACAGAGGGAAGGGAGAGGATGCACACACAGAGGGAAGGGAGAGGATGCACACACAGAGGGAAGGGAGAGGATGCACACACAGAGGGAAGGGAGAGGACGCACACACAGAGGGAAGGGAGAGGATGCACACACAGAGGGAAGGGAGAGGACGCACACACAGAGGGAAGGGAGAGGACGCACACACAGAGGGAAGGGAGAGGACGCACACACAGAGGGAAGGGAGAGGACGCACACACAGAGGGAAGGGAGAGGATGCACACACAGAGGGAAGGGAGAGGATGCTCACACAGAGGGAAGGGAGAGGATGCACACAGGAGGGAAGGGAGAGGATGCACACACAGAGGGAAGGGAGAGGACGCACACACAGAGGGAAGGGAGAGGATGCACACACAGAGGGAAGGGAGAGGACGCACACACAGAGGGAAGGGAGAGGACGCACACACAGAGGGAAGGGAGAGGACGCACACACAGAGGGAAGGGAGAGGATGCACACACAGAGGGAAGGGAGAGGATGCACACACAGAGGGAAGGGAGAGGACGCACACACAGAGGGAAGGGAGAGGATGCACACACAGAGGGAAGGGAGAGGATGCACACACAGAGGGAAGGGAGAGGACGCACACACAGAGGGAAGGGAGAGGATGCTCACACAGAGGGAAGGGAGAGGATGCACACACAGAGGGAAGGGAGAGGATGCTCACACAGAGGGAAGGGAGAGGATGCTCACACAGAGGGAAGGGAGAGGATGCACACACAGAGGGAAGGGAGAGGATGCACACACAGAGGGAAGGGAGAGGACGCACACACAGAGGGAAGGGAGAGGATGCACACACAGAGGGAAGGGAGATGATGCACACACAGAGGGAAGGGAGAGGACGCACACACAGAGGGAAGGGAGAGGATGCACACACAGAGGGAAGGGAGAGGATGCACACACAGAGGGAAGGGAGAGGACGCACACACAGAGGGAAGGGAGAGGATGCACACACAGAGGGATGGGAGATGATGCACACACAGAGGGAAGGGAGAGGACGCACACACAGAGGGAAGGAGAGGATGCACACACAGAGGGATGGGAGATGATGCACACACAGAGGGAAGGGAGAGGATGCACACACAGAGGGAAGGGAGAGGATGCACACACAGAGGGAAGGGAGAGGACGCACACACAGAGGGAAGGGAGAGGATGCACACACAGAGGGATGGGAGATGATGCACACACAGAGGGAAGGGAGAGGACGCACACACAGAGGGATGGGAGATGATGCACACACAGAGGGAAGGGAGAGGATGCACACACAGAGGGATGGGAGATGATGCACACACAGAGGGAAGGGAGAGGACGCACACACAGAGGGAAGGGAGAGGATGCTCACACAGAGGGAAGGGAGATGATGCACACACAGAGGGAAGGGAGAGGATGCACACACAGAGGGAAGGGAGAGGACGCACACACAGAGGGAAGGGAGAGGATGCTCACACAGAGGGAAGGGAGAGGATGCACACACAGAGGGAAGGGAGAGGATGCTCACACAGAGGGAAGGGAGAGGATGCTCACACAGAGGGAAGGGAGAGGATGCTCACACAGAGGGAAGGGAGAGGATGCACACACAGAGGGAAGGGAGAGGATGCTCACACAGAGGGAAGGGAGAGGATGCTCACACAGAGGGAAGGGAGAGGATGCACACACAGAGGGATGGGAGAGGATGCACACACAGAGGGAAGGGAGAGGATGCACACACAGAGGGAAGGGAGAGGATGCACACACAGAGGGAAGGGAGAGGATGCACACACAGAGGGAAGGGAGAGGACGCACACACAGAGGGAAGGGAGAGGATGCACACACAGAGGGATGGGAGATGATGCACACACAGAGGGAAGGGAGAGGATGCACACACAGAGGGATGGGAGATGATGCACACACAGAGGGAATGGAGAGGATGCACACACAGAGGGAAGGGAGATGATGCACACACAGAGGGAAGGGAGAGGATGCTCACACAGAGGGAAGGGAGAGGATGCACACACAGAGGGATGGGAGATGATGCACACACAGAGGGAAGGGAGAGGATGCACACACAGAGGGATGGGAGATGATGCACACACAGAGGGAAGGGAGAGGACGCACACACAGAGGGAAGGGAGAGGATGCACACACAGAGGGAAGGGAGAGGATGCACACACAGAGGGAAGGGAGAGGATGCACACACAGAGGGAAGGGAGAGGATGCTCACACAGAGGGAAGGGAGAGGATGCACACACAGAGGGAAGGGAGAGGATGCACACACAGAGGGAAGGGAGAGGATGCTCACACAGAGGGAAGGGAGAGGATGCACACACAGAGGGAAGGGAGAGGATGCACACACAGAGGGAAGGGAGAGGATGCTCACACAGAGGGAAGGGAGAGGATGCACACACAGAGGGAAGGGAGAGGATGCACACACAGAGGGAAGGGAGAGGATGCTCACACAGAGGGAAGGGAGAGGATGCACACACAGAGGGAAGGGAGAGGATGCTCACACAGAGGGAAGGGAGATGATGCACACACAGAGGGAAGGGGGAGGATGCTCACACAGAGGGAAGGGAGAGGATGCTCACACAGAGGGAAGGGAGAGGATGCTCACACAGAGGGAAGGGAGAGGATGCACACACAGAGGGAAGGGAGAGGATGCACACACAGAGGGAAGGGAGAGGATGCTCACACAGAGGGAAGGGAGAGGATGCTCACACAGAGGGAAGGGAGAGGATGCACACACAGAGGGAAGGGAGAGGATGCTCACACAGAGGGAAGGGAGAGGATGCACACACAGAGGGAAGGGAGAGGATGCACACACGGAGGGAAGGGAGAGGATGCAGACACATAGGGAAGGGAGAGGATGCTCACACAGAGGGAAGGGAGAGGATGCACACACAGAGGGAAGGGAGAGGATGCTCACACAGAGGGAAGGGAGAGGATGCTCACACAGAGGGAAGGGAGAGGATGCACACACGGAGGGAAGGGAGAGGATGCAGACACATAGGGAAGGGAGAGGATGCAGACACATAGGGAAGGGAGAGGACGCACACACAGAGGGAAGGGAGCCGATGCACACACAGAGGGATGGGAGATGATGCACACACGGAGGGAAGGGAGAGGATGCACACACAGAGGGAAGGGAGAGGATGCTCACACAGAGGGAAGGGAGAGGATGCACACACAGAGGGAAGGGAGAGGACGCACACACAGAGGGAAGGGAGAGGATGCACACACAGAGGGATGGGAGATGATGCACACACAGAGGGATGGGAGATGATGCACACACAGAGGGATGGGAGAGGATGCACACACAGAGGGATGGGAGAGGATGAACACGCCGAGGGAAGGGGGAGGATGCACACACCGAGGGAAGGGAGATGATGCACACACAGAGGGAAGGGAGATGATGCACACACAGAGGGAAGGGAGAGGACGCACACACAGAGGGAAGGGAGAGGATGCACACACAGAGGGATGGGAGATGATGCACACACAGAGGGATGGGAGATGATGCACACACAGAGGGATGGGAGAGGATGCACACATGGAGGGAAGGGAGAGGATGAGCACACACAGCGGGAAGGGAGAGGATGCTCACACAGAGGGAAGGGAGATGATGCACACACAGAGGGAAGGGAGAGGACGCACACACAGAGGGAAGGGAGAGGATGCACACACAGAGGGATGGGAGATGATGCACACACAGAGGGAAGGGAGAGGATGCACACACAGAGGGATGGGAGATGATGCACACACAGAGGGAAAGGAGAGGATGCACACACAGAGGGAAGGGAGATGATGCACACACAGAGGGAAGGGAGAGGACGCACACACAGAGGGAAGGGAGAAGATGTACACACAGAGGGAAGGGAGAGGACGCACACACAGAGGGATGGGAGAGTAAGTCCATGGATGTGACTCTCACTGGGCCCTGCTCTGCAGCTTACCATGACCTACTGTGGACAATTTTTGTAATTCTTGCCACTCATTCCTGTTTTGCCCCTGTGCCATGCAGTAATGAGGAAAGAAATGCCAGGCCTATGGAAGTCAACGCTTAAACTCATTTTCATCCTGTAAGGAATGTCCACCAGAGAATAGAATGTACATGGGGAGCCACACATAGACCTGCTGGATGAACGGGGGCCACAGCGGTGAAGGAGCAGCAGTAGCTGAAGGTGCCTGTGGCTTGCCCTCAGCATTGAGCAGGGCTGGCATAGGGCCTGGGCTTCCCAAGGGGAGGTGCTCACCAGACCTAATGCTAAACAATCACCCCTAATTTCTGCACAGTTGTTTTTTTTTTAGGTTTCAGTTATCCACAGTCAACTGTGTCTGGTTCAGAAATAGAGTTCTTCCATAAATAATTCATCAATTAAAATGTGCTCTGTTCTGTGTGGCATAATCACCACTCACTCCCCACAGCTCCACCTGCCCATGACATGAATCACCCCTCATCTAGGATGTGCATGTGACCACACTGTTCTCCTGTGGCTCCCTCAGTGGCCATCTGGGTTTCCAGATCATTCATCACAGTTTTGTAGGATGTAGAGTCCAGGACTCCCCATTTTACTCACAAATGGCCCCAAACCACAGGAGAAGCGCTGCTGGCCATCCTGACCTTCCCAAGAAATTCCGTGCAGTGCTGCTGCAGGAAGAAGGTGGAAGTCCTGAGTTAGCTAGAGAAAGGAAAGCCGCAGGTCCAGACTGCAGATCTCAGGTAAGGGCAGGTCTCCTGGCAGGAAACTCCATGCTTGCTCTGGGACCTCACTTCAAACTGCAAATGCTATAGTCATGGTGTACAGAAGCGCTTGGTTAAGATGGAAAAGCTGTGAAGTAGACAACTGGAAGACATGAGCACAAGATGGCCTCTAATTGTGACAAGCATTCAATTTAATTATCAGTTATTATTGCCAATTCCATACTGTGCTGGATTTATTAATGCATCAATTAAAGTTCATCATAGGTCTCTGGGCTATAGGAAAATCATGGGACATGCAAGGTCCAGGATACTCCGAGGTCTCATGTGTCCACTGTGGACCGTACCCCCACAGGTAGGGGAGGATGACTCTGTGGGAATGTCTGGGACAGATCCCTGGCAGCCGTGGAGGGTGGAGGGAGCCATGGGGAGGAGCAGAAGGCTGAGCTGAGCACTATGGACCAGATGGTTAGCGTTGGCTTCTGCAGTGTGGCCTGGAGATGGCGCTGCTCACCTGCCTTTACAGGTGCCCAGACTAGGCTAAAAGGACCACCAGACAGAGGTAGGCAGGAATGGGGACCAGACAGGGACCGGGGCTACCTACAAGGATTGGCAAGTACCTGGCTCTGGCTTCTAAGGTTGTGAAGAGTAATCTCAGTTGTCAACTTGACAGCATTTAGAATCACCATGGAAACACATCTCTGGGCATGTCTTGGGAGATTTCCTAGATTAGGTTAATTGAAGTGGGAAGACTGTGAGTGGCCCACGGGTTACCCATGGACTGGGGTCCTGGACTGAATACGAAGGAGAAATGGACTGAGCAGCAGCATGCACCATCACCCCCGTCTCTGCTTCCTGACTATAAGCTGACCAGCTGCTCCAGGCTCCCACCATCATCTTTCCCCGCGCTAACGGACTGCATCACCTGAGGCCTGAGGCAAAACAAACCTTTCTGTCCTAAAGTTGCTCTTGTCAGATATTCTGTAGCCATGAGAAAGTAGAAAGGCCTTGAATTGCAGAATGGTCTGGGGGTCCCCTAGTCAGTGAGGAACACATGAGTGCCCACTGCCCTGGCCTTACCCACTTCTCGTGGCTCTAGAGGAATGAGTCATGTTGTGATGGGAACGCAGATGGACAGGATGTGGCTGTGGCCCGCGGCCCCATGGCTGAATGCAGGTGGGAGATGTCGTGGTCTATGACCCGGGTGGCTGGCCTGGCACAGACACAACTGAAGTTCCTGTGCCGCATGCAGTCCTTGGTGCCTGCTCAGGGAAGCCCACGGAAGTGCTGTGGGGTCCTGTGCATCTGTGCCACCTGCTCCCCTGCAGCGCCAAGCCTGCCTGCTGAGGTGCGTTCCCATGTGCTCCCAGCGTCATCTCTCATTTGGCTGGAAATGCATCACCCCAAGCTGCTCCAGCGCGGCCTGTCACATCACATCCCTGACAGGTGTGGGCTGAGGATGGCACTAAATCTTATATAAGAGTCACGACTGGTCAGCACGGGCTATTTTCAGCAGCATCTGATGGGAACCGACTTCGAATACAGTGGCATGCTGACAGCCCATGATGAATTTGAGGACCTGGATTTAAAGGCGCATGTCTCCTTGGATTTAAGTGTATGCAAAGCCCTTGGTGAGAAGAGGATCTTCTGTTTTCCTTCCTGTGCCTCAATGCGGCATTCCTTTCACTGTGGTATCCCTACCCGCTAGCTGTCTGCAAGCGCCTGGCTCCTCAAGGACCACCTGAGCCCAGGAGCAAAGTCGAAGATAGGGAGGGGTTCGCAATGGAGTAAAACTGAAGCCACAGGGCTTCAACGATTGTTGTACATGAAGATCCATGCCCAGGACAAGCACCAAGCTTGGCGTGTACAGTACACAGAGGACTCCCATGCTAACCCAAGCTCGGGACCATCAGTATCTCCCACCTTCTTCCAGGTTATCTGGGGAGCTCAGGACTGATGGCTATAATGAAGCTCCCTGAACCAGCCGCAGGCCAGGGCCGTCTCTCACACAGGTAGCCAGATTCAAATGACAGTCCTTGGGGAGGACTAGTGGCTCTTGTACTCAACAGAAAGCTCTCAACTACTCTCCCTCTAATTTTTTGCCATAGTAGCAACAGGTACACCCCTGAGTCCCTCCAGGCGCTTGGAGAGAGAATCCCAGGGTCCAATCCCATGACCAAACACTTACTCATCCGTTCCAGCAAAGGGACTATCTGGTCTGCTGTCAGGATGGAGTCTTACATAAAGAGGTGTCTGTCGCGGTGAGCGTGACAGCTATTGCCTTGCCAATTTCTGCTTGCTGGAGGCGGTTTACATAGGAGAAGAGAAGGTGGTGCTTAAGGCCATGGACACCAGGAGCGGGGCCATGGAAACCACACCTCATTTCCTTTCATCTCATGGATGCTGCACACCTTGGCGCATGTGTGATCTAACTTTCCTAAGTGTACACACCTCCAGAAGCCTGATCAAACCCACATGAGCCAGCCTCCTCCTGACCCACACCAAAGAAAGCACTCACTGTATTATCTGCTTCGCAAAGTCAAGAGCCCCGGCAGGAGAGACTCAATCGTTCTCAGATGCCTCCTAGGGCCTCGGTGCCTGGAAGATTCCACGTAGCTAAGTCGGAAACAACGGGAGTTTGTGCTTGTCCTGAGCTCTGGTCTGGAACCTTCTGGAAATAGAACTTAGTGACAGTGAATGAGATCTCCAGTGTGGCTCTTATTAAGCACAAACAATCTGAACTTTGAATTTAATTTCACAGTATTGTGTTTCTTAATCAGTCTGCGGTAACAAATCTTGGACTTTTCCCCCCCAGGAGTAGTTTCCGCTGTTCAGAGAACGGCTGAAGGACATCATTTGTGTTGGGTGGTCAGCTGCAGTGTGGAACTTACCATGGTAACTCTGGGTCCTTGTCAAAAGACAGGTATGTTTATGTCTTCACAAGTGTGGAGAACATAAGAGAAACTGCAGGCTTCAGAGGCCACAGGCTGGAATACCAGGTGTCTTGATGTTTCATAGTCCCTGATGCCCAGTGAGGGGGCACTGTGGGGCCAGGTGCCTCCACCTCCCATCCCTCTCTAAAGCATGGATGAAATGATACTATTCTCAGTGATATTTTTATACAGTTTGTAAATTTTGATTTTATTAACTTTTCCCAGCATTCAGAAAATTAAATACTTTCAGGCAAATCTGCCATAATCTTCTCTGTGATTTCTTCCATGAATTTGCTCTTTACAAGGGCTTTTTATCATGTGTGTGTGTGTGTGTGTGTGTGTGTGTGTGTGTGTGTGTGTATCCATGTGTGTAAGTGTAGGCACATACATGCCACCGTTTCCATGTGGAGGTCAGAGGACAACCGCAGATGGTGGTCCTCACCTTCCATCCGGTTTGAGGCAGCGTCTTTTGGTGTCTGCCTCTGTGTTCGTCACCACAATAGCTGGCCTGTGAGCTTCAGGGATTCTCTTACATCCATCTTCCATCTTGCTATAGAAGTGCTGGGATTCGTTTTTCTCCTGTTTAACAGTACTTGGGTTCTTGGGATCTGAAATTAAGCTCCCCCACTTGCACAGAAGCCGCTTTATCCACTGAGCCATCTCCCGAGCCCAGTATGTTCCACTGTAAATGCACATGCATTTTTGATGCAATGTTGAGTGAGGATTATCTCATTTAGCAACCATTCTTGTCAGTGCCACAGTTTGACACAGCTTTCTTACAGTAGTGTTGTTTAGCAAATAACCCTCTGGTCCTCAGTGTCTCAAGTCAATGAATAAACACATCACAAGCCTATCTCAGTTGCAGACAGTTCAGCTCCAAGCAGAAGTAAAGTCCGGTTGTAGGCTGGATTGGTCATGAACTTCTTGAGAGGGAGTCAGGTAACTTTGTTAGGTAGTTTAGGGTGAATGAGCCCCAAAAGTAAAAGCAGGAATGTCTGGCTTCACAATTTCCACTTACCTAGAGATCAAAGTAAGATTTGACTTCGTATCTCTTCCCTAAAGCAGTTTCCTAGACCTGCGTTTGTCCTGACATGATGGATGGGTGCAACACAGATGGCCTCTTCTTGAACCAGCCCCTATCCTGGACCTCTCAGCCCTCACTCTAGCTCACCCGAGCATGAAGGTGAGGCCCACCACCATAAGGTTACAAATGGACCCTTACCAGGGGTGGGGGCTCTCTTGGCTGGCCACTGAACTTTGAAGTTCTGGTGAGGTGGGAACCCCACTGGGTCAAAACAAGGGAAGACCTCTCCACACCCTTACTCCCACATGGGTTCTCAACCCCCACCTGCCTTCCACATGGCAGAGGCTCCACACACTTTCGTCTCTTTCATTCTCTTAATCTAGTAAAGTCTCTCTAAACCTTATCCTCTGGTCTATGGATTTTAAAAAGTTATTTATTTATTTATTTATTTATTTATTTATTTATTTATTTATGACAGAGAGAGAGAGAGAGGGAGTGAGAGAGAATGGGAGCTCCAGGGCCTCCAGCCACTGCAAATGAATGCCAGATGCATGCACCCCCTTGTGCATCTGGCTTATGTGGGTCCTGGGGAATCAAACCTGGGTCCTTTGGCTTTGCAGGCAAGCACCTTAACTGCTAAGCCATCTCTCCAACCCTGGTCTATGTACAACTGCCATTAAACAGAAGAAAAAATGCAATACCCTGAGCTGTTAGGGAAATACAAATTAAAACTACATTAAGATTCCACCTCCCCCAGAATGGCTGTCATCAGACAGCATCCATGCCCTTCTGCCACTGAGAAGTCACCAAGCCCAGTGTACTGCCCTCTGTACTATGACCACAAAAACCTGCCTCTTTCTCTCTCTCCTCATGTTCTTAATAGTTTATTTTTAGTTTTAGGTCTCAATGACTTTACTATATTGTGCCTAAGGTTGTGAGAGTATGTGTGTGAATGTGTTATGTATATGATGTGAGTAGGAGAGAGATCCTCTGGTTTTTCAACATGCTTCTTGAAGTCAAGACTTGATGTTTTCACTTATCTTGAAAACTCATTTTTTGTGCTTCACATACTGGCTCCCTTGGCTCTCTCTGTTCTCATCCATCTGGGTGATATATATAGTCTGTATCTTCCAGTTCATTACGATCATACATACCAAGCACCATTTTGAGTATTTTACAATTACCTCATTTCCTCTACAAAGAAAAACTACTACAATGTGTGTAGTCTCATTACTCTTATTTCCATGCAGAGCACATGAGGCACAGAGCAAGAGAGGCGGGAGCCTTCCTTGAGGTCACACAGACAGCAGCTCGTCGAACCACTCATATTCTATGTTCTCAGCACTGGCTTGTCTGCCTCTTGTGAGTTGTAAGATGACCTCAAAGACAGGACCTGAGGATACACTGAAGGCACTTGACTCTAGAATGTGGTTCTGGGTACACGGGAGAGCCCTGCATTCGATTTTCTAGCCTAAATGATGTTTATTTATTCTTTTCTATTAAGTCAAAATTATAAGATAAAAACATTAGCCAAACATGCTTAGGTAAAGTCATAACTTTAAAAAAAAAGTTGTTATTGGGGCTGGAGAGGTGGTTTAGAAGGTAAGGCACTTGCTTGCAAGGCCTAATGGCCCAAGATTGATCCTCCAGTGCCCATGTAAGCCAGGTGCACAAGGGGTGCATGTGTCTGGACTTTGTTTTCAGTGACTAGAAGCCCTAGCATACCCATTCTCTCTCTGTATCTGGTTCTCTATCTGCCTCTATTTCTCTTTCTCTCTTTCAGATAAATGAATAAATAAATAAATTTTAAAGTTGTTATTATACAGGATTACACAATGCTACTTCCATGCATATGAATCACACAGACACTTGCACTCCAATCTTTATTGCAGCATTCACAATAGCTAAGTCTTAGAACAAGTCAAGTGTCCATTTCTTTTTCTGTAAATGGCCTAACTTTGTTCTTCATGGCTGAAAGAAATTCCATCAAGAGTGTTCACCACATTGGCTCATCATTCCCTCTGCTGTTGGACACCTCAGATGATGCCCTGATGGTGAGATGTTGACTTGATGTCTTCAGGGTAAATATCAGGGTATTGCAAGGCTGGTCACAGGGTAGATTTTTTTAATTTTTTAAATTAATTAATTTATTTTATTTTATTTTTCTTTATTGACGACTTTCATAATTGTAAACAATGCCCCCTGGTAATTCCCTCCCTCCCCCAAGCTCCCCCCTTTGAAATTCCTCTTTCCATCATACCCTTCCCCCTCTCAATCAGTCTCTCTGCTATTTTGATGTCATCATCTTGTCTTTCTATTATGATGGTCTTGTGTAGGTAGTGTCAGGCACTGTGAGGTCATGGATATACAGGCCATTTTGCATCTGGAGGAGCACTTTGTAAGGAGTCCTACCCTTCCTTTGGCTCTTACATTCTTTCTGCTACCTCTTCCGCAATGGACCCTGAACCATGGAAGGTGTGATTGAGATATTTCAGTGCTGAGCACTCCTCTATCACTTCTTCTCAGCACCACGGTGCCTTCTGAGTCATCCCAAGGTCACTGCCATCTGAAAAGAGAACTTTTTCTAACCAAAAGTGAGAGTAGAATTAATATATGGGTATGAACATTAAGAGAAGTACTTACTGGGCAGTTTGGTGAGCATAGTGTATACATTTAGCTACACAGCAGCAGATGTTCACCCCTAGGGCTCATCACTACCCCTGTTGTAGGTTTTCAGTATCAGGGATATAGTCCCTCCCACGGAGTGGGCCTCCAGTCAAATTAGAGGGCAGTTGGTTTTCCCCATAACAGACATGCCACTATTGCACCCATTGGCTCATTTGGCCTGGCTGGCCAAATATAAGTCTTGCAGTGTCCACTGTTGAGTATCTACACTGGTGATTTCTCTCTCTTCCATTGAACTGCATACATTATAGCTTTCTCCAGCTTTATGTCAACTGGTCTGCATAGAGGAGGTTTTCAGCTCAGCTCCAGCAGGATTTCTCAGTGACTTTGCAGCCCATGTATGTGGAGTCTTCAGCAATAGGGTCTTACCATCTACTCCTGGTGGGAAACCAAGGGCCTCAGCAATGGCCTGTAATTTTGGGGGGACACCAGGGACCTCCCTGGCCAACAACTCACTGGAAGGTATCCCCTCCTTGGCACTGAAAATTTTCTAGTAACAATCTATGGCTCCTGTGTGTTCCATGGTCCAAAAAAGTAGGTTTCCATATGACTTATTTATAGCCTCTTAGATTATGATTAGCCCTCCCTCCACCTTTCCTTTACTCAATATCTTCCCCTGACCTCACTTAGGAGTTTACAAGTAGCAATGATTACATGGTTCATGGTCCTTACTGAGTTTCCGTAACAGAAAGACTTCGGCCAAACTTGTACCTATGCTCACTGCAAAGAATGTTGAGGAAGAGAAGTCCAGGGGGTCTTCTGAAGGGCCAGGGGCAGCTTCTGAAGCAGCAGAGCTCCATGGAAGGTGAAAAGAGTCATGTTCAGGAAAATTTCAACAGCCGACATGGAATGCATGGGAGATCTCTGGCAGGGAGGCACCCAGCTCACTGGAGAACTGGAAGATCCCCACCACTTCCCTTCATCCAGAGGAAATCACAGGAGGATTTGGTTGGGCCAAATTTGTCATATGGGACTTCACCAGGAAGTCTTTAGAGATTATGAGACCAGAATAGCACCATCGGCCTTGCTGAGCTACATTTTTAAAAGATCATGCTAGCTGTTTTGTAGAAACTATGTTGGAGAGACAAATGCTGTGTCGGGAGCCTGGGGAATTCAGCAGGCCAGGTGCAAAGTCATGGCAGCTGGGCCAGTGCATTGGGATGGTGACAGAGATGAGGAGGTAAAGACTAGAAAGTGGTGGCAGGATGTGGCCATCAGGTCTGAGGCTTAAGGAGAGGTCTAGGCGAGGACCCCTACATTAATGGAGAGAAGGAACATTTATTTGGCAAGAAGAGCACATGTTTGAAAAGGAACTTTTAGAGTGTTGGGTGAACTGAATAGATCCTACTAGGAGATAACCACTTGAGGTTTTCTGGTCAGCAGTTGGAAGCACCATCCTGAAGTTCAAGGGCATACCTGAGCTAACAGACCTCTGACACTTAACAAACACAGTTTTAATTCAAGCATAGGGAAAAGAAAATGTCTCCAAAAGGTGTAGAAGTGGATGAGGGTGGGCCGAGTCCAGGGCCTGAGAGGGTGAAGCAATTACTTCAGTCTTGGATCAGTTGACTATTTGTCATCAGCCTCTCCTCCAAACAACTTTATTATAATATTATTATTTACTATTATTGATTATTATTATTATTAATTAACTCCTTGGGAGAGTGTGGACTAAGACTCATCCTTGTAGCTACTGTCCCTCGGCCACTCAGTGACCCTATCTTGTCATGTTCCAATATCTTACCTCTCTACCAATCTGGAAGTGTTTGCAGCCATCCCTCCACTGTAAACTCTAAGTACAAGGACCTCTGTGATAGGCTTCTATAATCCTTCTCCCTGTCAGCCTGACCCTCCAGACATTGCTGCTTACTGCCTTCAATGCATCAAACAGCCATGGCCACCCTGTATACACACCTCTGTTGCTAACTACTGCTTCCCCAAGGGGAGGCTCCATGTTGCCTGTTATTTATCTCCTACATAGCTTTGTATCCCTACCCTTCATCTATCCTTATCCACACATTCTCATACAACCACAACCAAGATCATGGCCAGGATGGCACTGTCACACCTATAAACTGGCTCATTTGTATCCCTGAGGCTTTGGCTACCTTAGTCTGTGTGTTGAGAGGCCCTACCTTCTTCTTTGGAGATAATGCATTGAGTTCAACATGGTTTTAGTGCATCCGCATCACCATGGGGTATACAGAAAGACTACATTACACCCCATAGCACCAAGGCCTTGTGGACACTTCTGACCAAATGAGGCAAGAGGAATTTAATGCTTCTGTGACCTTCCTTAAAAACACAGCCTCATGTTCATTGTTATGTGTCTCTCTTAAGGCCATATGTGTAAAATGGCTCCACCTCACTCACACAGAACAATGGAGCCTAACCTGAGGACCCTGAGGGGACTCTTGCTGGCCAATCACGCAGATTCCTCCTCCCAGCAGTCCAATCCATGGGAAGCCTCTCAAGAGCTTCCACAGGTCCCATGGGGGACATACTTGAGACACAGAAACATGGTGTTTCTCTCTCTGATGCTGTGACAGATATGAGGTCATCCTAGTGTGGTCACTGAGTCTCCAGCAGCTGTGGCAGTGAGAGTGTGAGAAGCAAAATGGTGAGTTAGGACCTCCAGTGATAGTGAGTCCCTATTATGTGTCAGTTGTCACAGTGTGTTGTATTGTGTCATCTCCTTTCCTCTGGCATTCATACTAGGACTCTCTAAGGCACATAGGTGCACACATGTGTGTGTGTAAAGGTATTTTCCAGATAATGCTAATGTTTACAAGCAGATGACTATGTGCAAAGTATATGAGCCTCCATCATGTGGGTGGGCCTTGTCCAATCAGTAGCAGGCAAAGATGGGAGTCCTGAGTGTGAGCTTTATCCATCCTGCTGGCATCCTTCAGACAGCTTCAGACTGGCTAGCCTGCCACAATGTGGGCTAGCTCCTTAGATAAGTAGCTACAACAAAGATAGAGAAGTCATAGATGATAGGTAAGTAAATCATAGATTGATGGATGGATGACAGATAGAAAGGGAGGTATGTAGCTGATAGGCTGATGGTAGATGATCTATAGATAAATTTATGATACATGATAGGTAGATAATAGATGGATGATAAGTAGATGATTGATGGCAAGTGGATGATAAATGGTAAGTGATAACAGACGATAATAGATAGATGATAGATAATAGATACAGAAATGATAGATAGATGATAGGTGAATGATAGATAAATGGATGGTCAGACAGATAGATAGATAGATAGATAGATAGATAGATAGATAGATAGATAGATAGATGACAGATAGATGTTAGGAGAGCCCTAACTACAACACTCATTCACTCATTACTACAAAAGTAGATAGGTGATGATGGCTCAGGGCCCACTGTGTTGGAATTTACAAAACAAAGACAGATAATATATGCTTGAAGCAGGTCACATGTGGCAATGGCCAGTGTCCATATGGGATAGAAAAGACCCTCTGGGGAGTCTCCCACATTTCAAGGCAGCTGTGAGAGTCTTCCTGAGTGGCACGGTAGCAGGAGCTAGTGGGGATCAGGGTTTCAACTAGGCTCTACAATCTAGGGTTGCCCTGTCAGAAAACCCCATGGTGGAGGTCCAAGGAGAGTCCTTCAGGATATGCTATGGATCTAGGCTTTTGACAGACCAGATGCCGAGTCATGAGCTGGCCTGCACCCACTGTGTGACCCTAGTGAAAGTCCTAGAACTCTCTAAGCCTCAGTTTTCACCACTGCAAAGTGATGGTGACAGCTATTGGCATTTGAGGACCTGGGCTATGGCACACATCCAATGGCTCTTGCTGTCTTGCTTCAACTGTAAGTTCTCAGGATGAACAGGAGCCATCTCTTTAAACCTTCAGAACAACTCACTCCTAGCCCTGCTTGTAGAAATGCTCCTTTCTGGCAAAGTATGTGGATACATGCAGGGAGCTAGAGGAGAAAGCTGGGCCCAGCCCCAGCTCATGGCCACACCCTGCTGCAGTCCCTGGCCTGGTTTCTGCACAGAAGAAAACACCTGGTGGGAAGGCAGATCATCTGCATCCCGCAGCTGCGCCTTGTTGTCTCTCGCAACATCTCAGCTGGGAAATTCAGACATGAGATTAACACCAGCCTGGCCCTCCCAGGGGAGAAGATAGAGTGTGGCTGTCACCATGAGAAAGCTCTGTAACCTCAATTCTCAAAGTGCCATTCATAGACTCTGTGTATGTGTGCACATGTGTGCCATGCATGCATGCACGCATGTGTGTGTATGTGTGTGTGTGTGTGTGTGTGTGTTTTGTCCATACCCAGGGAGAGTTGCTCTCCAACACTTATAGTTTCCAGATAGACATGCTGCTATGGAAGACTTTTTAGTTCATATAAGTCACAAATAATGGTAACAGAAGAAAGCAAAGCAAACTTATCTGGTTTAGAGAAAACACTTGCAATAAAGAAAGCACAATACTATTAAACAGAGAGGGAGGAGGGAAGAAGAAGGAATGTAGAGGAAGGAATGAGAAAAGGAAGGAAGACATGATGGAGGGGAGGAAAGAAAAAGAGAGGAAGGGAGGAAGAAAGGGAGGGAGGAGAACTGTCTCTTCTGCATAGATCTAGATACTGACTAAATCATGACAGCAAGGAAAGATCCAGAAGTAAATCCGAGGAGGTTTTCCTGCCTCTTCTACAGGTGCCAGAAAAGGGAAGTCTCCTGTGTGCATGCTCAGGCTCACAAGTGTGGACACACAGGGTGTTCACAACTCATGAGCATACACATACACAGAGGTGCTCACACACACATGTGCACACAGAGGGGTGTGCACACACCAATGCTCACACATGTGCAGAAATAAGGGTGTGTGCACATGCAGTGGTGCCCACATATACATGTACGCACACGCATGTGCACATGGTGGCAGAGGAAGAACACAAGCTCTGCAGGATCAGTTAAGAGCTGTGTGAGGTGTCTGACACTACCTACACAAGACCATCATAATAGGAGGAAAAGATGATGACATCAAAATAAAAGAGAGACTGATTGAGAGGGGCAGGGGATATGATGGAGAGTGGAATTGCATAGAGGAAAGTGGGGGGAAGGAGGGAATTACCATGGGTTAGTGTATATAATTATGGAAGTTGTCAATAAATAAATTTAAAAAAGAAAAAAAAAGCTGTGTGAGGAAATATGCCTTTGAGGCTTCATTTCCCGTGGGGCTTGCTAGAGCCATGTGTGAGAAGGCTCAGGTTGTCCTTCTCAGCCGAGCCCTTGGCTGAGGTGGCCTGCAGAGATCATCCGTAGGAGAGAGCTCACAAGGGCCTTCAACCCTCAGAAGCTCTATTTAGGCACAGGAGGAGGGGATCCTGCATAGGTCTGGGTAGCTTGGGAGCTGGCAGGCACCAACTATTAGTCCTGGGGACTAATTCCTCAGAGAGAGATCTCCCATGGATCTCTGAGTCCAGCTTGCTCTGAGAGTAAGTTTCATCTGGGAGGGGAAAGTGCTGGATAGCACAGAAGCCTGCTCCACCACCCAGTGTCCATGTTCAGTCTGAGGTGTCACTGTCACTACGATACAAACGTGGCAGGGGGAGCTTGAGGGTTCTGTTCCTGAACCAACCGGGAGCCTTTTCCAGGTGGAGCCAGGGCTCTTAGGAAAACTTCATGAGCTCTAAACTCCAGTGTTTCCCAAGGTGGAATGGGCAGAGCAGAGGGTCCCCTCGTCACTCCACTGCCCTACCTACCCACTGCCAACTCCAAGCACATGGCATGGAAGAAGATATGTTAACACTGTCCTCACCTCCTCTGGCCAGCTCCAGCCTCCCCTCCACACAGGGGCAGGACTGTCCCAAGATAGGCGGTAGCTGTTGCTATAATCAGGAGCCACTAGCTTCCAGAGAGCTGCCAGGTATCTCCAACACGGGAGTGTCACCTTTTAGTGAGGAGGACAATAAAAAACCCTGGCCCTTGAACCCTGGAAGTGATGGACTGGACAGAGAGGAGATAAGAGGGCACAATCTGATGTTACCTGGCTTAACTGTCCACTGGGCATCTGTCAGGTCTGGCGGCAGCACAACATAGAGATCCACAGAGAAAAGTAGCAGAGGGTGAGAACAAAGCCCAAGGGTTTGCATGATGGTAAAACCTTGGATTTACTCAATAAGAACAAGAGAATAAAGGAGTGTTCCAAGGCCTTTCCAGGGGAATTAGACTATTTCCATATAACAATTGTTCCCTTACTTGATACATTTAAAAATACTTTTGCTGCTGGGATGCTGAACAATAGACCAAGCGCAGGTGGGGCCCCGAGGATGGGAGGATGGCCCCTCCTGCCCTGTGGTGTTCTGCTCACCGCAAACCAGGACCGAAACCACTTAGGCTGGTGAGTCACTCTTCACCAAAGCCCCAGGGTGAACCAAACGTAAACAAGGGGCACACAAAACCCCACCCCAAACTACCCGTCCTCTGGCAGGATGGAAGGGATCACCCCTTCACGGAGCCTTGGGGTTTGCATGTCTGTAACCAGCACTAAAATGGCACTCCGTCTCTCCTAGAATGGCCACTGTGGTCAAAAGCAGTCATGTCCTCCACCTTGTATGCATGCACCTTGTATGGTGCACAGCAAACCTGCCCCCCATCATCCGTCACCCGGATTGACTGGGGTGATGACCACCCATGTAGAGGCATCTGTGTTTCAGCCACAATGACCCCCGGGAGGGGGCAAGGAGTCTCCTCTGCTAACCTTGGATGAGCAATGGGGCTTCAGAGAACAGGAAGGGGAGAGAGAGAGAGAGACTTTGTCCAGAAACAAGTTATTCTAAGGCCTAAAGAAAAGGACTTCCCATGAGCTGGCCTTGAGGTGAGCCCCCCTCCCACACATTGAGGACCCGTGAGCTTCCCACTGCTATAACAAGTACCTGTACCGTCTGATGAAGAGAAGAGGTCCCGGTGGCTTACTTTGGAGGGTTCAGTCTGTCAATGGCTGACCCTGTTCTTTGGGCCTTTGGCGAGGCAGCATGCCATGGTGACTGAGCATGGCGGAACAAAATTGCTCACTTCGTGGCTGGAAGCCAAAGACAGAAAGAGGAAGAGGCCAGGGTCCCACAATCCCTTCCAAGGACACGCCTCCAGTGACCCAGTGACCTCAAGACCTCCCACTAGTGACCATCACTTAAAAGATCCACTACTTCTTCAGAGCACCCTGCTGGAAACCAAGCCCTTACCACATGCTGACCGCAGCACACAGGGAGGAAGAGAGCGGCCATCACTTCCCCTCGTCACAGCCATTTCCCTGCCTCCACTGAGAGACTAAGATCCAGATGGAGGCATGGCAGAGGTGGAACCAGTGAGCCCCAGCCACATGCAGCCAACGGTCTCAAGATACCGGTGCCTTCTCTCTCCCCTGCCTGGTAAGGCTGCACTAGCTGTAGGTGGGGGACGTTGATGACCGTAGGGTCTCTGGTTCCTTTAGCTCCCAGGCTGACCCACTTCCTTGTACCCAGGCTCGTTCTGAAGGCCTCTGACCACAGGCAGTAAGTCCCAGCTCTGCCTGTGGGCCCAGCCCATTCCTTCCCTCTTCCCTGTCTGGTTTGAACCTGAACTATCTAGTCAGCCTGATAATTCTATTTCTACTCTCCAGTTTCCCTCTTCCTAAATGTAACTTAAGTGTGACTCACGCTGGCAACCAATTGAGCTCACATTACTCAGAGATTTGCCCCTCGGTTTCTCCTGATTCACCCCAAATTAAATTGCAGTACCCACAGGCCGCCTTCACTCCAGCAGAGAAAAGGACGCAGCCAGCTTTGTGCAGAGCTCTGCATGGTGGACCAGAGGGAACTGAGGGAGGCCAGTAGATGGTTCTGCATTTCCCCGTTGGTGCCCTGGCCTGCCTGGGGCATCAACCTTGCCAGGTCTGCAGTGTGGCTTTCACTGTGCAAGGAGGGCAGGGTCCCGCTTAAAGCAAATGGCCCAGCTACGGGAGCTGAGGAACAAGCCTGCCGTCCCTCCTCATTCTGCCATTTATTAACAGCTCCGCCACGTCCTGGCTCAGCAAAACCAGGCCAACTGATGGCTCATTTTGTTCTCAGTGGAGGGCGTTAAGCAGGGCGATTTAAGATGAGAACACTCATATTTGGAAGTCTTTTTTTTTTTTTTTTTTTTAGTACAAATGGAAAATTACTTTTTCTTTGGTTCCATGAGGGAGAAGCAGGTGTGAACAATTTTCTGTCAACACTTCCAGAACTCCTCCTGGCCTGCCAATGAGGCTTGGCTTTCAGTCACGGGAGCAGAGAGTGGCAGCCACCATTGCTCAGTGCTATGTGTCACATCATCTCTCGCAGGGAGCTACTGAGAGCCAGAGGAGGAGAAGAAAGTCCCGGAAGGAAGTTCCTCACCGTGGCTCTCCTTTGCCCTAGGTTCGACCTCAGGCAAGTTTGGAAGTTTGGTGGGTTTTTGCTTTGTTTTGTTTTGTGTTTTTTTTTTTAATAAAAAAAAAACAAATAAACAGCATGAGCTTGGTTTTAATAGCTCTCTTTATCCCATTATTGGCAAGGTGAAGGACTGGGCTGATGTGGCCTGGCTTTACCCCATTTCCCTTCAAATCACACTCCTGTCTGAGTACAGATACTGATGCTGCTCGGCAGGGTGGTGATGGACGTGTCTGCCTCCCAGGCTCCAAGCAGGAAGGAAAATCAACACTCAGAATGCCCACAGCATGGCCTCGCCCCCACCCCTGTCCTTGTGAACATGACCCTGTACCTTACCTGACAGTGAGCCTGGAGAACCCCGGTGACACACAGGACAGGTGAGCGGGTCTCGGCTTCACCACCACCAGCTCACCCTGAGCCCACGGCCACTGAAACCACTGAACCGAGCTGAGAGCCACCTTTTGTCTGTGAGGTACTGGGGATAGAACCCAGGGCCCCGTGCGTGCCGAGCAAGTGCTCACAAATGAATCGTATGTCCCAGCACTGTTGTCTTTCTCAGAGCCTCGCTGCATTGCCAGGCTAGCCTTGTGGTCCTCCTGCCTCGGCTTCTGGAGCAGACGGCATTACAGGCACGCACCGGTACCATGCGACATACCTGACAGTGGACAGCTGCATGCCATGGCCACACTCGGGGGCCCCTGAAGGACTGTGGTGGAGGGAAGTCATCCCAGTGAGCAGAACTGCAGTGACAGGTTTGGTTTCCCCTGGGTCGGTGAGACAGCGCGGACCTGCTGTGACCCGAGAGCAGTTGCTAATGGCTTGAAAGAAGCAAGATGGGGAAGTTGCAGACCAAACACGGGGGAGTTGTGGATGGAAACAGACTAAGAAAATATTTGTGTCACTAGGAATGCCCACTACAGGGCAACCAACCACCTGGAGGAGACCACTGATGTCCAGGTGGACAGGATGACATTGTAGTCTGCCTCAGTCCCAGCCACCCCAAGGCTTTCACAGTGGGCGAGGAACAAAGTGGCTGTGGTGGCAGGGATGGTGGCAGGGACAGAGGTCACGTGGAGGCTGCACCCAAAGCTGACCCACCTGTGCACTGTTGAGTGCCCACTCTGCCAACAGCAGAGGCACGCTGAGCCCTGAGATAGGCCACTCCCCTGAGGACCAGCTGGGGGTAGCTTGCTGAAGCAGGCCTTCTCCCAGTGTGCAGGACAGATCGGCCCACAGGCGTGAGCGCCATGCTGTGTTTGGAGCCACCTTCCCTGATCTGCTGCTCCTCCCTCCGTCAGCGTGCGAGGTTGCACAGCAAATTTCTCCGAATGGAAGCATTCCTTGCTGACGGAGGAGGCAGGCTCAGGAGACTCAGGAGGCCAGTCGATCTGGAAATCTGAAATTGAAAAGGTTGCAAGACCCCTCCCTAAGGTTATATAGAGGAAGACTCTCTCGAGCCAGCCGAGCTGCCGGGCAAGTTGTGCAGTGAGCACCAGACACACATCACTGTGCTGGGGGGGGGGAGCATTCCAGTGACGCAGCTGCATTTAAGTCACCCATATTCCTGTAGGCAGCCCCTCACCCTGCTCTGTACGCAACACAAATAAACTCCGTGCTTCACTCAACTGCGTTTGGTGTAACTGTGCTCTGGTCTGTCATCTGTGTCCTATATGAGGTGAACAGATATGTGTTTGTGCCCCAGGAAAAAGTTGCACAGCACACATGGCTCAAAAGCACACTCCTCAGCATGGCTTTCTCCCAGCCTTTGGCTGAGGATGCCTTCAGCCAGGGCATAGGACCCCATGGGTGGGATCAGCCAGTTCACTGCATCCCCGTCTTTCTAATGCTGGAGGCTGACTGAGAAAGAACATGGCACACAGACAGACAAGCAGCTGGGCACAGCAGGACACAATGCCCAGGGAAAGGGTTGTGTGCCTTAGGGGTCAGCACATGCGTGTATCAGGACATCACACGGCACTGTCTCCTGAGCCTGAATGCCTGTGGTTGGAGATGCAGGGTCAGGGGGCTCCTGTCTCACTGTGACACTTCCTAGTCCAGCAAGCACATGGAGGTAAGCTAGTGCTGGGATTGCTGATTTTTCTGGCAAAAATGATTTCACAGTTCTTCAGTTTCCATGCATGCTATGTGTCTGTCTTTTCTGCTGGCCGCTGTGGTGTTGTATTGCTTGAAGTGAGCACCAGTGAGTGCAGTGTAGGGCCCAGTCCTGAAGCCCTGGATGGTCCTACAATGCGGGTTCAAGTCCCGTACCCTGGCTGGACCCTGGTTTGGTTCAGATCACAGCCATGTGCTTCCTATGCCCCACAGAAACTGGCTTTTCTCACAGTTTGAAATATCTCTTTTTATGTTGTTTATGTTATGTTTTATTATTATTCAGAAATTTTTATTTTCCTTTTAATTTGGTCAAATTTTTCTGCATGTCTCATCTCTAATTTCCTTGTGGCTTCTACATGCTGCACATTTTTTTGTCGGGGAAGGTTTTACTTATTCTTCAAATGCTTACAATAAACTCCCTCATTCCCTTCTATTCCTTTATGCTTATTTCAGTATTCGGCACTTACTGCTTCACGTCACCTGTTACGACATGACTTTCCTTGCGTGGTGGGTGTTTGTTCCCAAGGTTTATTTCACACTCTCTCTTTCCTCTGTGGACGTGGGATGCCTTCTTTATCGCCTCACCATAAACTAAGATTTGATATTTACATAAGCATGTTTCTCCTGTCTTACTCATTCAATTAATTATTCTTATAGGCCCAACTGCATCCTATTTAATTATATCAGCACTGTACAATTCCATGTCTTGTAGGACAACTATTCTTTTGTTGTTGTCTTGATTATTTTCGAAACCAAAAAGAAGGAAGGTGAGGTAGAGACTTTGGGTGTTTTGAACTGTGAACTTTCTCCCACACAAACTCTAAAATTGATTTGTCAGGTGGCATGCAAGCTTTATTAGAGTGAGCTTTCATTGATCCCGCAGATTGCTTTATGGACAATTTACCTGCTTGGAGTACGGTGTGATAAGAGAAGACCATTTAATAGGATTGTAAGGGATGTCTTCCCTTAGAAGGTGAACTCAAGTGAAGCCGGGAATGAGGTGACCTGGTGAGTCGTGAAGAACATTCTATGCAGAGAAATGAGGCTTTGGGAGATTTTAGGGAGGTGAGGTGCCTGGTATGAGAGAAACAACTGTTCAAGTGGCTGGAGCTGGGCTGGGGTCAGAAGCCTCGGGGTGAGATCCTGAGTCAAGAGCGTAGGGGGGATTCTGCTGCTTTGTTTCAAAGTGATGAGAAGACCTTGGAAGGCTCCGAGTGCACTTGATGTGTTTCCAGTTCATATGCTAAGATGCTGCTTGCCCCACTGCGAGTCTTAGAGGATGAAGGAGGAGCAGAAGCAGAGAGGTCGGTCAAGGTCCGTGCATGAGGCCAGCATGGAGTTGGTATTCCAAAGAAATGAAATGAAATGAAATGGTTAGGGAGATGTGTAAGAAAAGACCAGTGGGACTGGATGCATGCTGGGTGGTGTGTATCCACAGAAGAGAGGTGCCAAGGAAGACCCCAAGGACCTCAGGCAGGAGAAGTGAGAACCCACGGATAGCAGGGAAGGACTGGTGATCCTTTATGAGTGATGGGGCTATGTCCCAATAAACCCACCACAAATGCAAAGGGAGACGAATTCAAACGGCAGAGCAGCCCTACTAAACCTCCAACTCAGCCCACCACGCTGGGCCGGCTGTCTCCCTCACCCCCCCATCATCACTCAGCTGACTGAGAGCAGTGGCTCCGTGCTGCTGGCGGCATCGCAAGAGAGGGTGGAGGCATGCATCAGTAGCCCACACAAAGCACAGCTCACAACTCAAGGAGGCTCTCCCCTACATGAACACTGTTTCCTACCATGGGGAAGGCTTCTAGTGTGGTTCCATCTGCAGTGGAGAGGAGCAAGTGGAAGGCGATTGGCATGCCACTCCTCCACTCAGCCTCCAGAAGCATCTGCCACTCTCCCCACACAGGCAAGGTCCTCACTGGGAAGCAGGCTCCCCGCCCCCCACTTGCCTCTTGCAGGCGCTGTGGTCCTCCAAGCTGCTGGGACACACCAGGCAGGCTGCAACTCAGCTGTCCTTCCCTCTCAGCACTCCCTTGCCACCTGCCCACACCTCTCAGGAGGCCTGCCAAGGCCACCCAGACTCGAGCCCTCTCCTCTGCTGTCCATGTCCTTTGTGTCTGACTTTGTTTACAGCAGCAAGTGTCATTACCAATGTCTGCCCTTTAATTGTCTCGTTTTCCCACTAAAGACAAAGGTCCACGTGGACAGGCTTTCTTTTGTCGTCTTGTCATTGCTTCCTGAGGGTCCCCAAGAGGACCCCACACATCATAGGGTCTGTGATACAGGAAGGGTGGGAAGAGACCCAGAAGGAAGGAATCCATTTAGGCAGCAATATTGAATTGCCATGTGAGTGCATGTGCGTGTAAAAGAGTTGGAAATTTATATGTTAAAAAAACTTTTATGTTGGTCTTTTATCCAAGTCCCTTTCTGAGCCTTTTTATAGTAGTTGTCTGTCGGGTGTGTTTGTGCTTCCAGCACACGCTTTGTTGTAGATAAACATGTAAACAAATGACCGTTTGGGCTGGAGACATGACTCAGTGCTTACATGCTTACAAAGCCAGAAGGCCTGGGTCTGAGTTCCCAGCACCCATGTAATGCCAGATGCACAATCTGGTGCATGCATCTGGAATTCATTTACAGTGGCACTAGGCCTTGGCATGCCCATTCTCCCTCTCTCTCTCTCTCTCTCCCTCCCTCCTCCCCTCTCTCTTTCTCCTTGCAAATAAATAAGTATTTTTAAATGATGGCTTCTTCCTTATAATGTATGACATTTTCTTGTCTTATTGCATTGGGCAAGACCTACAGAAACAATGACTAGCAGTCCATCTGCTTCAGTTTTGTCCCACTTCCTTTTAAGACTATCAGCACTTGGTGGCTGTGTGCCATTACTTCCGGGGGGAGACCACCCAGGGATGTATTGTAATGGGCAGGGGACTAGAAGCAGTGGGTGTGTCTATGGTAGTTATCCTACATGCTGTTGCTTTCGTAGTTGAAGTCCCCGGCCAAAAGATATTTTGCCATAACCACTTCTGGAATCAGAATGGAAATATGAACCAAAACACCAAATCATTCTTTTATTAAATACTTAAAAATATTTTTATTTATATTTTTGCAAGTGTGTGGGGGGAGAGAGAGAGAGAGACAGAATTGGCATGCCAGGGCCTCTAGCCATTGCAAACAAACTCCAGACCTATGTACCACTTTGTGCTGCTGGCTTACATGGGTACTGGGGAATTGAACCTAGGTCCTTAGGCTTCATAGGAAAGTGCCTTAACTGCTGAGCCTTCTCTCCAGCCCAGACAGAGAAAGCACATTCCTGCTCAGAGGTGTTGACAGTAAAATTCTCCTCTTAGACCTCATTTGTCATTGAACATGAATCCTATTTAAAACTCTCCCTCAACTTCAAATGTAGAAAATTCCACTACTACAGAGCCAACGGCTTTATAAGGCAGTGGTGTTGTTGACATGGAAGTCTTCCTTTTGGTTTGATTTTCCTTATCCTGAGCCAAGGTGCTTCTCACATAACTGTCTCCTGGAGGTTTTGTGCACATGGACAGACCCCTGCTGTCTGAAGCCCACCTTGGTGTTTCTTATCTCCAGTTAACCTCCTTTAGCCACTCATGTCTTCATGGTCACTAGGATCTAGTTAAACATGTGTTTATTGACTCCGGCTAAATTAAGGTGTCAACTCTGTCTGCAGCCAGATCAGCCATGTTACACCCCATGCACACTTTGATTTCCAGTTCTCAGGAGACCAAATTCCACAGAAAGCCAAGTAAGTGTCAAACAGGAATGTTCAGAGGAAGACCAAAGAACAGCTGAAAAAGAGCAGCAGGAAGGGAAGTTGGAGGCAGAGAGAGGAGAGAAAAGGGCAAAGAGCTGTAGAATGAGCAGAGGACAACGATTTGGAGGCATGCACAAGGCTGTCTGTGCAGGGGACCAGACTCCAGGATGGGGCTTTATATCCAAGACTGTCTATATAGGGGATAAGACTCCAGGCTGGGGCTTTATATCCAAGACTGTCTGTGCAGGGGACCAGACTCCAGGATGGGGTTTTATATTCAAGACTGTCTATACAGGGGATAAGACCCCAGGGTGGGGTTTTATATCCAAGACTGTCTGTGCAGGAGACCAGACCCCAGGATGAAGTTTTATATTCAAGACTGTCTATACAGGGGACCAGACCCAAGGATGGGGTTTTATATTCAAGACTGTCTATACAGGGGATCAGACTCCAGGATGGGGTTTTATATTCAAGACTGTCTATACAGGGGACCAGACTCCAGGATGAAGTTTTATATTCCAGACTGTCTGTGTTGGGGACCAGACTCCAGGATGGGGTTTTATTTTTTTTAATTATTTATTTATTTACTTGAGAGTGACAGAGAGAGAAAGAGGCAGATAGAGATAGAGAATGGGCGTGCCAGGGCTTCCAGCCATTGCAAATGAACTCCAGACGCGTGCGCCCCCTTGTGCATCTGGCTAACGTGGGTCCTGGAGAGTTGAGCCTCGAACCAGCGTCCTTAGGCTTCACAGGCAAGTGCTTAACCACTAAGCCATCTCTCCAGCCCTAGGATGGGGTTTTATATTCAAGACTGTGTCTGTGGTGAGGATTAGACTCCAGGATTGGGTTTTATATTCAAGACTGTCTGTGCAGGGGACCAGACTCTAGGATGGGGTTTTATATTCAAGACTGTCTATACAGGGGATCAGACTCCAGGACAAAGTTTTATATTCCAGACTGTCTGTGTTGGGGACCAGACTCCAGGATGGGGTTTTATATTCAAGACTGCCTCTGTGCTGAGGATTAGACTCAGGATGGGGTTTTATATTCAAGACTGTCTATACAGGGGATCAGACTCCAGGATGGGGTTTTATATTCAACACTGTCTATACAGGGGACCAGACTCCAGAATGGGATTTTGTATTCAAGGCTGTCTGTACTGGGAACCAGACTCCAGATTTGACATACAAACAGTTCGGGGATCAAATGGTCCTAGGAAGGCTTGGGCCAGGACGGTGGTCCATTTTCAAGGTGGTCATGGAACAAGTGGGAAAAGTAGTGAGTGTTGTGCATCAGGAAGGATTCATGGAGACAGTCATGAATGTCCTCCTGCTCTCAGTTTATGCTCCCCTAAGCGGCTAATAGTCATGCATGTGTGTGAAAGTTGATGCTTCTACAGAAGGAGCAGGGTGAGTAGATTCTCGATCGCCAGCATGTATGTGAGGAAACAGCTACCTGTCTCTCGGGAGGATCCTCCCACTAGAACAGGACCTGGGGCAGTCAGAGCACCTGGAGATGGGCCAGGGAGACCCCTCCTTCACCATGAGGAAAGCATGCCATGTTCAATCTGCAGACACTTGCTTCCAAAGACATAAGCATTGTTTTTAACAAGAATCCATTGGCTGCTCCTCAAACCAGGGGAAGAAAACCAGATTTATTTGTTGCAATTTGGGGTCACTACAAAGATATCTAGAATAGCATCTATTTATACATTTTTATGAGGAAGTATCCTTTGGTCTTCCTGGGTCAGGAATTGGCCAATCATAGGGCAGGTGAACATTAAAATGCATAAGGGTCTAACCAGTGCCTGTCATAAAGGTTACCATCACGTTCCACTTCCATCAGCAACCTCAGGGTGTAAATCTTCCAGCTCCTGCATGCCTTCTGTGCTTTGAAAGAAGCTTCCCCTCCAAACCGTAAACCAAACGAACCATTTGCTTCCATGAGCACAAATCTGGAAGGTATTTTGTTCCAGCAAAATAACTGGCCCTCACAGTCTTTCATATAGCCAATCAATTGCATATGAGGTAAAAATTCATTGTAGTTTTTAACTGTACACCCTCAGTTACTGAAGTTCTTAACCCCTCTGTGTGCTTACCTGCCACATGTCTTCTGCGAAGAAGCTATGCAATGTGTGTCCTCAGTCCTTCCCTGGTTGAACTGCTGGAATTGGCTCATGGACTGTCCCTGTATACTTTCTAAACCAAGCCATTCGTTTGGAACTAAGATGTATATTGCACCACTGTAATGTATGGCCAATATTTTCTCCCAGTCTATGGCTTCCCGTCTCATTTTCTTAATGGTGTCTTTTGCTACAAAGAAGCTTTTAATTTTGAAGAGGCTCAGACTGCCGATTCATTTTCTGTTATGGTTATTGCTTTTTGTATCCTGCAAGAGACCTTTTGCCCACTTCAAAATTGCATTTCATTCCTTTGGTCGTCTCTTAAAAGCTTTATAGATATAGATTTTACATGTAAGACTGTAATTTTTGTGAAATATATGAAAGAGGAAGTTGACTGTATCTAAGTGGATATCCAATCATTGGAGCACTATTTCTAAAGACTTTCTTCATTGAGTGGTCTTGATATGTTTGTCAAAAATCAGTTGTGCTATGGGTCTGACTCAATCTGCACTCTCTTTCTTCCTATCAATCCCTGGGCGCAGATGAAAACCAACAATGTACTCCAATATGGACTGCAACTTTATAGTAAGCATTGCCATCAGCTAGGGATTGTCTAATTGTTTTGTTTGTTTAAAATACTTGAAATGCCATATGTAATATGAATCTTAGACTCAACTTATTACTAGTAATAAAGCAAGTTTACTTGGAAAGGAAGCGCACTAACTCTCCACAAGACTTTTAGGAGGAACTTCCATGCAATAGGGTTCCCCATCTATGAACATGGTATATCTCTCCTTTTACACAGATCCTTCTTTCTTTTGCTCTTCAAGGTCATATGTAGCATCTGTTAAAATTAGCATTATTTTGTTTACTTTATTTATTACCCTTAACTTCTTTCTAATTGCTCACTGCTACCATGCAGGAAAAGTAGAAAATGTACTTCTTTTACTGATTTGCTTCCTTTGCAAATGGTAAATTTACTTAATAATCCACTAGGTTTTGGTTGTTATTTTAGATCACTTAATAATTTTCTAGGGCTAGGAGATCCATGTAAAAATGCTGGGCATGGGGCTGGAGAGATGGCTTAGCGGTTAAGCGCTTGCCTGTGAAGCCTAAGGACCCCGGTTCGAGGCTCGATTCCCCAGGACCCACGTTAGCCAGATGCACAAGGGGGCACACGCATCTGGAGTTCGTTTGCAGAGGCTGGAAGCTCTGGCGCGCCCTCTCTCTCTCTCTCTCTCTCTGCCTCCTTCTCTCTGTCGCTCTCAAATAAATAAACAAAAAAAAATTTAAAAAAAAAATGCTGGGCATGATGGCACACACTTCCAATCACAGCATGGAGGAGGTTGAGACAGGAGGGTTCCTGGGACATGTTGACCACCTAACCTAGCCTAAGTGATGAGATACTTTGTTATGTTTTAGCATCAGCATTATGCTGACACTATGAAATTATTTAAAAATAAATATTCCTTTTGCTCTATTTTTTAAAAATGGGGTTATTAAGGCAGTAAAACTTCTTACTTTAAAGTCAGTCATGTAAGGTGATCTGGGCCTAGATTTTTTTATTGTTAATTGGAATTTCATTATCAACTTAATTACTTAGTATATATAGGGCTAGTCAGATTTTCTTCTTGCTTTGGTAAATTATATCTTTAAGGAAATTTGTTCAGGAGATATAAGTCATAAAAATCTCTGGTTTGCTAATATAGTGTTATTATCCATTTCATGTCTATAGATTCCTTAGTAATGCCCTCTCTGTGGTCTGATCCTGCTTACCACAGCCCTCCCTTCCCTCACCCAGCCGTTGTGTGTGTGTCTGTGTCATGCATGTGTGTGTATGTGTACACTTGTGTGTACATGTGTGTGCTCTTTATTCTCTGTCTTTCTGGGTATTCTCAATTTTGTTCACTTTTGCAAAGAACTTTGCTCACTTTGTTGAGTTCTTAATTGCAGGTTTTCTATTTCATTTAATTCTGTTCTGCCCTTTGTTATTTTTATTATTCTGCCTTCGTTGGGATTAATTTGTTCTTCATTTTCTTGCCTCTTATGGTAGATCATTAACTTTAAAACTTTCTTCCCTCCTAATTATGCATTTAAATTATACATTTCTTCCCAACTGTTATTTAAACCTCAGCTCACATCTCTCAATGTGTTGTGCTTTCATTTTTATCTGCTTCAAAATATTTTTAAATTTTCATTATGATTTCTTGTTTGATTCATGGGTTATTTATATGTGTGTGCCTTAACTGCCAACTATTTAACTTTTTTCTTACCATTTTCTATTTTAATTGTAGTCAACCAGCTGGGCATGGTGGCACATGCCTGTCACCCAGGCACTTGGAAAGTAAAGAAGGATCAGAAGTTTAGGGCCATCCTCAGTCATACAGTGAGCTCAAGGCCAGCCTGAGCTATATGGACACTGTCTCAAACACCAAAAACAAATAAAATTTAATAGTAGTGTCTTTGCTATGTTTTGTGGCTTAATAAAATGACCTGCAAGACACTGCTTCTATGTTGTGTTTATTGTGGGTAATTATTAGTCACAATGTCATTCCCACACAGTTCATTCATGCTGTGTCATAGCACAGGATTCTCTTCTTTGGTAAATGAAGAACTGAACTGACCATGAGTTCAGAGTTTGTGTTCAAAGGATTTTAACCCTATGTCCTTAATGATCTTATACCTACATGTTCCTTCACACAGAAGACCAAATGTGAACATTTCCAAAAAATGTTATAAATATATTAAATTGTGCTTTTACTTGTGCCAGTTTTTGCTTCACATGTTTAATTCATAGACAATATAACTATGTTTAGAAAATCTGAAGTAACATCAAAGAGCCAACAGTGAAAATAAGCATGTTTATCAAAGTGTTTGACATGATTTCCACATGTAGTTGCATTTCTACATGTGTTTCTACATGCTGACAATGATATTAGAAGTCATTTCCTTCTAAAAGAGTATCATACACAATAAAACACGTAGGAATGCGTGTAGCACATGGTGGCATTGTGCTGAGCACATGCCTTCACAAATGAAAAGGCACCCCAATCCCACGTTCGTGGATCAGAACACGATCTGATAATGAGTTGCCCAATCTGACTCCTGGATCCACTGCAAACCCAAGATGCCAGCAACTCTCTTTAGACTGTAATGGCTTCATCTGAGAATGAACAGAGCTGGAGGAATCACATCTTCCAATTTCAAAGCTCGCAGTGAAGTTACAATATCAACAATGCGCAGAACTGGCACCAGAATAGACACATAGGCCAGTGAGATGAAGGCAGGAGTGAATGTCCACCAATGGACCCCAGCTTTTCTCATTACAAAGAAGGCAGATTCCTCAATAAACACTGTTGGGGAATGGGATAGCTCTATGAGGGAAGAGTGGGAAGAGAGGAAAAGGGGATGAGAGGAGAAAAACAGAGAAGGTAAGGGAGAAGAAAATGAGAGGGAAGAGGAGGGTAGGGAAAGTGAGACTTTCACCTCATTCTATGCAAAAATTAACATAGAATATAATCATGACTTTATAAGTTCTAGAAGAAAACATAAAAAAATTTTGTTTCGAGGCCAAAGTCACATGAATGTGAACACAAGCAGGTTCTTACAAACTCCAAATTTGATCAATTACACTGCATCCAAATTTAAAACATTTGATTTTCAAAGGGAAACATTAAGAAAATGTAAAGAAAAATGAAAGATTGTGGAAAATATGTACAGATTATATTTATGGTCTCTTGACCACATTATGAAGTTTTATACCTCAAAAATCAACAGACAAAAAAAAAATTCTAAGCAGTAGTGAACATTTTAAGGGACATGTCACCAGTGACAATCACACCTGGTTTGAAGCTTGTGAAAATATGACCAAATGTTAAGCACCTTAAAACACAAGTGTGAATTAAGACCCAGTGGTACCTCACCTCTTCCCAGCCCTAAGGATGGCTTTGAACACAGAGAGACAGCAGTAGCTGTTGGGGTGTGGTGGGGACCCAGTACCTTTACATGCAACTGGGGGGGGGGGTAGTGTGTCTTCATACACAGCCATTCTGAAATAAGTCTGACAACTGCTTCAATAGTGAAACATAAACTATAAACCCAGCAACTCCATACCTTGGCATCTACCCAAAACACATGAAAACATATTTTTACACAAAGACTTGCACTCCAGTACCAACTGCTACTTCCTTCATAAGGCCACAGGCTGAATGTCCCCCAGCTGCTGGGTGGATAAACAAGTTGTCACCAACCTAAGAGAAAAGCCAAGCACTACTCAACAGCAGAAAGTGTCCCCAAGTTGATTCTTATAGTTCATTGTTTCATCGTGGACTATTTCCGTAGCTGGAGTCATATACATTCACCTTCAAACTAAAGAATGCCAAGCTTGTAACTTTCTGTATTGTTGGAAGTCACTCTCTCCCACACAGGCACACTTTCAAGCTATTTTCTTCCACCGTGTCCAATCTGCTCTTTGCCCCATCTGTGCATCCTGCCCCCCACCCACTGTCACTTTCATCTCTGTATAGTCAACCTGGATTTTTTCTCATATCTTCTACAGCTCCACATAACTTTCTCAACTTGTGCATTACAGGTATAAAGCTGGGCTATGCCATCTGCTAGAAACACCTCCTGAATGCCTACCAGAGCCACTGCTGCAGCCAGCTTCAGTTGCTCGGATGAACTGCCAAGCCAGGCCCACTTACGGAGGGAGGAAAGGCTTGATTGGCGCTTGCAGATGGAGAGCAAGTTCCGTAACGGCAGAGGAAGCTGGCTGGCTTCCACGGGTCCAAGCAGAGAGAAGGGCAGCTCCACCAGCACCAGCAAGCGTGTGCCAGCAACCGGGCAAGGCTCCGGCACTTTGCCTATCTTTGGCTGTAAATTCCAGATGTGCCCCGCGCTTAGAGCTGGACCCTAAGATCCGCCCACAATGACACCTCCTCCATCCAGGTGGCTGCAGATCCAAAGCTTGAGTAAAACTGAATCTACTGGGGGACATCCATTCTAAACATCACAGTCATCAACGGCACCAGGAAGCAAGATTGCGGCCCTGGCCTCTGGGTGAGTGGGTTGATCCACTCGGTTTGTGCTGCAGAGCCCAAGCCGTGTCCTTCCCTACTCACACGATGGAAGAAGCCACTTGTAGCCATGAGCTCTGTGTCTAAGCCGCCATGCAGACAGCCTGTGGCTCCTAAGAGGCTTGAAGATGTTTCTGCTCTGCAAGAGTGCCGTGCTGTATCAGAAGTGGACCAGCAACAGTAAACAACCCTAGAGAAAGGCCAGTGGACACATGCCCGAGTCTAGAGAGGGAGCCTGGGAACAGGGAGGCCCAGGCTGGCATGGCAGATGGAGGTGGTAATGGAACAGTCTTTAAGGAACTCCCAATCTGGGCCTCTTTCTTGACTTGGGGCAGCTGCCAGGTCCCACACTGCTTATTGTAGCCAGTGATGAAATGTGAAGAAAATTCAAGAGTGAGCATTTGAGAACGTTTATAGAAAATTGACAGGGTAATTTTATGTCTGTTGAAATTAATAACAAAAAAGTCGATGTTGTATGCCTTTTCATTTCTTTCTTTTTTTTGGAGCAATTTCTATTTTGCTATAATTTTCAAGCCATAATCTGTGATGGACAGCAAGGCTCCTCCCCACAGGCCTGGCATGTACCCCACAGGTCCATCTGAGATGGAGGCAGGCCGGTACTCCAGGGTTGAAGCCCTGAGTCTGAGGTTCCCATGGAGAGCAAAGGACCCACTCTGGTCCCCAATGGATGCCCCGGTCACATTCATCACTTGGATGGCTCTGGCATCATGGGAAACATGGATAAGAAGGAAAGAGAGTAGGTGGGATATGGACAAGAGACTGTGAGCTCAGGGGTGGTCTGCAATGAACTCAGAGAGCGCTGGGGCCTCAGCAGCTCCACAGCAGAGTGGAGCTGGAAGAGCGGAGACTCAGCACCTACCCGGCCTCCAGTGCACCCCTCTGCCTCTGCCCCTGCCTGGCAGCACCCCGGACCCTGGAGTACTTTACGTTTCTCTGCCAGGGCAGTGATAGCGGCAAGGGCTCAGGTCTGCAGGAAGGCATCACATGGGGCCATACAGGTCCTCCCACCAGACTGAGACTGAGAAAGGAGCCCTCTTGAGGGTTGCTTGGGTATCTTTAATCCCTCAAAATCAGCAACTTGGCCATGATTTGCAGAATAGCCAGGCCACCTTCCAGTCTCCTGATGGAGGAAACTGAGATCCTGAAAGAGGAGGAAGAGGAGGCTGAGGACGACCAACCACAAGGCCACGAGTGCACCCATGATTAAGCCATGCACCGAGGCGCTCTGCCAACTGTGGTCTAAAGTTCAAAACAAACACCTTCTTTTGCAGCCACTGGGACTTCAAAGGAAATAAACAAATAGATGTCCAACCGGCCCCACGTTACTATTTGCGTTACCTGTGTAAAGTCAAGAGTGAAAGTGTGCTAGAGGAAAACAAACGGCACGTGCAGTGTCGGAGCGCAGGTCCTCCAGCCCCAGCACGGACGGCCTCTCCGGCTCCACACCGGACCTTGCAGCCAGGCATTAAGCTCCCAGGGACATCAGAGCCCAGAAAAGCCAGGAAGCTTCCCAGACTGCAACCCCAGCACCAGAACCGAAGCAGGCTGTGGAATAGTGAGAGGTAGGGGCTGCAATGAATATGGAATAATAACATCACACATTGTACAGGTAAGAATACTGAAAAGAAAACAGAAGAACCGGGGATGGGGGGAGATGACTATCAGTGAAGTGCTTGCCTGATAAGCATGAAGACCTGGGTTCAGTTCTCGGAACCCACGTTAAAATGCAGGGCATGGCGGTGCACATCTGTGATCCCAGCTCTCTGGGGAGGCAAAGACAACAGGATTCCTAGAAGTGCTTGGTGATCAGTCTGGTCTAACTGGTAACCAGTCTGGTCTAACTGGTGAGCTCCAGGCCGATGAGACACTCTGGCCCTAAAAGAAGTGGACGGCATTCCTGAGGAATGACACTTGAGGTTGATCTCTGGTCCTCAAATACACATGCTTACACTTGCACACACACCCACATACATGGACATGCAGACACACAAAATATTCGTATAGTAAATTTTCCAATAAAAAAATAGTGGAAAAGATAACCAAAATATATTACAATCCAACAACATAAAGATAACTGCCAATATTTATATACTTATATACTTTTTTAATATTTTGTATACTTTATAGCAATCTTAATGATATATTTAAAATGTATATCAACATAATTTAAGTAATGTTTTGTACCCTAATTAATAAAAATATTTTTATTTATTTAAGAGAGATAGAAAGAGAGAGAGTGTGAGTGACTATGGGAGTTTCAAGGACTCCACTGCAAACAAACTCCAGAGGCATGTGCCATTTGGTATATCTGGATTCATATGGGTACTGGGGAGTCAAACCCAGGCCATTCGGCTTTGCAAGCAAATGCCTTTAACCACTGTTCCATCTCCCCAGCCCTAGTGCCCTAATTTTCTCTCAACATTATACTAGTTTATAGAATATATGCTTTTCCAGGTTACTGAGTCCTTCAAAGCTTTAAACTTCGAAACCTGAACTTAATTACATATTCATCAATAACTTTTTTCCTGTATCTTCTTCCCATGTAAATTACATCTTGAATGATTTTATAAAGATGAATTTATTTATTTATTGAACTATATTTATACACATGGACAAAAGACGTTGAGGATATGAAACTCTAGTGAGCTGTGACGGAAGAACAAGTGGAGGGGTGAAATTTCCAAGCGCCGCAGTTAGTACGGAACACGAGACGCAGCTGAGAGCGAGCCAGGGCTGGAGAAGCAGCTTGGGCACTTGCCCCAGGCAGTGTGGGGAAGGAACAAATAGATGGAAAACACAGGGAGATTTGGAAGACAGGAAGGTCAAACACGTAGGGCTATTGGAGAGGGAGTAGGGAGGGCAGCAGGGGACAAGTAAGAGCAAAGTAAATGGTATACATGTTTGAAAATGTCACAAGGAAGCCCATTACTTTGTATGCCAAGCAAAAGTTAATTTAAAAAAAGAAAGAAAAAAGAGGCTGGGGAGATGTTTCCATAGGAAAAACGCTTGCCAAGTGAGAATGAGGAGTGGTTTGGATCCCCGGAACCCATATGAAAGCTGGACTTGGTGGCGTGCATCTGAGGAGGCAGAGACAGGAGGGTCTGTGGGCCTTGCTGGCTGACAAGCCTAGTTGATTCATCAAATTCATCAAGTTCCATGTTCAGTAAGAGACCTGTTATCACAAAAGCAAAGTACGGAGACATTGAGGAAGATACTTAGTGTTTACTTCTGGTCTACACACACACACACACACACACACACACACACACACACACACACACGGACATGTATACATGTGTGCACTCCACACCAATACATTCAAGAGAAAAGAAAAGAAAAGGGACAGCCAAAAATTCACAAGAAAAAGAGGAAATGTAAGAGTCTTGAATCAAGGGACTAGGAGGGGTCTAAAAAAGCCAATGAGGTGGAAACAACCCAGGCGAAATTAAAGTTTAAAACAAAGATGGAAAAACCTAAGAGCTCCCAGGACACAAAGCATTGCAATAACTATGAATAAGAGCCCCGCTGGCTCCTGTCACTGTGGCAGGCAATGCTGTGATAAGAACCTTTCATTCTTAAGGGGAAAACTTTGTGTTCAGACAGTTCCACCAAAGCTGATGACTGTTTACTGCTAAGATAAGATGAGATTTTTCTCAGGCATTAAAAACCTGATGAGTTTGACTATGTTGAAATTAGGAGCTTCAAAGTACTCAAAAGCTCTTGGAGCAAAGTGTGGGGCAGGCAGAGGGGAGGGGTTTGTTACACTCATAAGCAGAGCAGTAGAGCTCACATCTGAACTGTATTTATCAACGATACTCACTCAGATCCATAGAGATACCACACCCCGAAGAAAGGGGGAAATATGGAATAAATACTTCCAAAGAGGATGCACATCCTGGTGTAGTGGTGCCCCTGTCATCCGTGGTGCAGGAAGGAGGAGCCGAAGTTCAAGGCCGTCCTCAGCTCCATAGCAATTTGACGTCAGCTTGGACCATATGAGACCCTATTTTAAAAAGAGAGAGAGAGAAGAGTGAAAGAAGATAGATGATAGATGGATACATAGATGATAGATAGATAGATAGATAGATAGATAGATAGATAGATTTCAATGATTCACAAAACTATCAGGACATAAAATAAACCTCTGTTCACACCAACCCTCCAGCCCGAAAAATAAATCATGAACAAACGTCTTCCTGGACCCGTTGTCCTTTAACAAACCTCAGGCCAGGTCAATCCAGTGGGGCAGGCAGAGAACAGTTTTCAAACTCTGACCGTGGGTTGGGGGAAGGATTCACTGGGATATTAGATCACCCCCACCACCCTACAGCTCTACCTACTGCAGGCCAGAGACTCCTGGACATGTCCACCAAGATCCATGAGAAGTGAATGCGCGAAACCAGCTACAAAGCACAGTGTCCTAGCAGTGAACACCGTGCTGCTGGTGGCCCTGAGAGTGCGGCCGGACTCCAGTACAGGACTGGTTAGAGAAACACAGGAACATCCCTCCCGTGGAACTCACCGTGCTGCCTTCATGCAAATCAGCACAGCCAGAACCCAGCAACCCACGGGAAAGCCACAGAGGAGAGTCTCAGAGGTCAGGGGGTGGTGGTCTAGGGGAGTGAGGGGGCTGTGATTGCAGAACACACAGGGGACCTGCCTGCAGGCAGGGCTGCTTTGAGCCATGGCCCAGATGTAGGAGACGGTCTCTAAGAACTCATTGACCACCCTGCACATGGGGTTTGCACTCCCCACACCATGTCTGTGTTACGCTTCAGATAACACCAGTAACACATAGAAATCCAAGAGGGAGAGGGAGGAAGGGATGGAGCTGAAAAGGAGACCTGTGTCACACAGGACAGCTTCCTGTCCTCAACTCACCACAAACAGAATCCCCAGGCCAAGGGCAAGTCCTGAATGTGGGTGTGTTGTTTTCTACGGAGAAACAAAGATGCAGATGGAAACACACACAAAAGACCAGTGCATGGGACCGCTGGACTTCAGGGGCATGGGCGGTTGACAGGCATTGCCCCGGTAAGAGTGTTTTCCAGGTACAGGTTAAAACTTTGCATTATTGGTCTAGGTGGGTTTAAGGTGAAAAGCCTACTGGTCTTAATGAGCAATATTTTAGCAGGTCACTCTGAGAGCGCTGGAGCCTTACCTCAGTTCTTTGGTGGGTTTAACTCAAAAACTAGGGTACTGACCTCTCAACAATCACCAAAGTCCCACTGAGTCCGTGGGTCTGGGTTCTTTATCTCACTATTTCAAGAATGGATCTCACAGACAACAAATAATGGTTTTAAAGGAGAAACTTCATTAGAGAGAAATCAAGTTCAGAGATAAAACCTTCTATTAAGTTTATTGAGTAGTGAACACAGAAGAAGTGAAAAGGTCTGTCTGTGTCACAGAGCAGACAATGCCCTGGAAGTGGGTTGCCAATATGCTTCAGGTCTTAGGGTTTATGAGGCTTTTTAGCTCAAGGAATAAGTTGATCTTTGAAAGGACTGGACTGAGACATGAAGAAGTAAGGTTTTGGGCCCATCATCAAGCCGCACGATGCATCCGCGTGTCCCCTTGCCAGGCAGGGAGCGGGTCACGTGCTTCTCTCTCAGTGACTGGACACAGGGAGGGTTCAGCACGCTCCTTCATGCTTTGCAAGGGAGAAGCAAACCAGAATCAGGACAGAAAATAAGGGGGCTTCATGGAGACGAGACTAAGCCTGCTGAGATTGGCTTTGTCCTTTCTCCCAGCGCCCTGTGCTTCCCTTTTCTGCTCATCTTGACTGTCTCATACCCAGCTGCAGTGTTTCTAACCTTACCGTTTTAACCCTAACATTCACTCTGCTACACCAAAGACAGGGACAAAAGACAAAACAGCTGCTAGATAGAGCTCAGGGTGCAGCAGGACTGCTGACTCTCAAAGAGCCTTCCCCAAACTGCTTGCAGTGCCTTCCTCCTAATCTCCATCAGTGTTCCTGCTGGCAGAGCAGAACACAGGGTCGGGAAGACAGAGTGTGTGAACACATACACCTTAAAATAGTGCCTCGCTATATATACATTATGACAGAAATTAGACGTAGAATTACTGCTTCTGATCTCAACAAAGCTCTTCTAGAAACTAGAAGATCAGAGGGATGAAAAAAAGTCAGGGCATAAATACACATGAAAGTGAGGCGGCGAGATTAATAAAAATCCGAATGCAAAGACCATGTGTGGAAGGGGCTGCCACAGGGCTGGGGGACAGGGACAGAGCAGAGGCACCGCTGACAGACAGGCATGCCACCATCGACACGTTGCCCAAGCCCATGACGGTGAAACGGGAGACCAATAACCAAAGACGGCACAAACCAAGCAGCAGCATCTGCCCGAAGGCTGACATATTCCCCTTCTTCCTCTGCAAGGTCAGGAAAACCATCCTGCGCCGCAGCACAGCGGAGGCTTCACGTGTTTCAACGGCGCATCACACAGCAAGAGCTATAGAAGCAAACGTTTGATTCACTTAAAAAAAGAGAGAGAGAAGTAGAAGGGCCCCAAGGAAATAATAAAAAAGAAATAAAATAGACAAAGGCTGAAATCAATAAAATTGAGACCGATAAAATCCAAGTGGTTTCTTTAAAAGATGACTCAAATGTGTGAGCTCTGGACAATGCCATCAGAGAAACGAGGGAAATGCACATGCAGAAGCATGCACTCTGAGAGAGGAAGTCACTAAACCCCAGCATCAGAGAACTTTTTAAATGAAGACATAAATTGGAAGACATAGACAAAAAATGAATAAATTTTTGGAAAAAACTTTATATCCCAAGTTGGAACAAGTAAAAACAAATTTTCAATTTAAAATTTGCAATGGCAATTAAAATTTCTCCCATAAGAAAACAAAACAAAATAAAATAAAAATAAAAACAAAATAACAGGCCTAGAATGATCCACAGGAAGTTTCTCAATCTTTCAAAGAATAGAAAGTTCCTGTCTTGAAAGAAGTTGCAAATTATTCTAGGACTGAGGGAGGGACACAGGAAAGAAAGGAAGGAAGGAGGGGAGGGAAAAGGAAGCAGGGACAGATTGAGAGTCCATTAATTCTAAATGTCTAGTATTTTATTCATTCCAAAACTGATGAAAAACACTTCAAAAAGCAAAGTAAGGGGCTGGAAAGATGGCTCAGTCAGCAAAGCGCTTGCTTTGCAAGCACTAAGAGCTGAGTTTGATCCCCAGAAACCACACAAAGGTGTTAAGTGTGGCTGTGTGCTTGTAGTCCCAGCAGTGGGGAGCTGAGACAGGTGGGTTCCTGGGGTCTGCTGACCGGCTAGCCTAGCATACTTGGTGAGCTCCAGGCCTCAAAGACAGGTGATGATGTACCCAAGGATCACACCTATGCTTATCCTCTGGCCTTCAAACCTGTACACACACATGTGCCCTGACACAAGTGAACACACAGGCACACATTATCTCTCTCTCTCTCTCACACGCACACACACAAAGTATGGGCTCTTCCTCTTCCTTTACGAATCATCTCATTTACATATTTGCTAAATGACTTTAGCATCTTTAAAAAAAACAATATATCATTAAGAAACAAGTTACTCAAAGGAATAAAAGTTTAACTCAAAACCTTTGAATATGATTCACCCCTTTTAGGTACTGTGTTAATTTAAAGAAAAAAGATCATCTTAACATTGGCAAAAAAAAAAAAAAATGCACTTAAAAACAGCCAACATATTTAAAAAAAAACATGCAAGTATAGGTAAGTAAGATGAGTGAGAATGAGATAAGAGAGTATATTGGTGGTAAATACGATGAAAATACATTATAGACATGTACGAAACCACCAAATATAAAAGCCGGGTGTGATGACTCATACCTTTAATCCCAGCACTCTGGAGGCCACGGTAGGGAGATCACCATGAATTCAAGGCCAACCTGAGACAACAAAGTGAATTCCAGCCTGGGCAAGAGTGAGAACTTATCTAGAAAAAAACAACGACAAACAAACAACAACACAACTATAATAAAAGGACGTTTTCTTCCCTGAAAATAACTGCTGAGCAGCTGCAGCTGTGGAGTGCCTGTTCCCAAAGGCCCGTGAGTCTCTCCGGGGACAGCTCCTCCCACGGCTGCACGTGCATTAGAAGTGAGCCACGCTGCCTCACTCACACTGCTGAATCTAGGAGCTCTTGGTCTTTTTCATGTTTGGATCATTCTCCACCCCGTCTCATACTTGTCCAGTAGTGTCCCTTATTTGGGACCTGGGGGGCGGTACACATCCTAAGACCCTAAGTGAATGCTTGAAACTGTGGACAAACTGTGTGTTTTCCTATGACCCACTAGAATTTAATTAAGCATAGCAGGAGTACAACAATGATAATAATAAGATAGAACAATCATATCCAGATGTGGGTAACATGAATGTGGTCCCCGCCAATATCTACTGTACATGCGTCCTCATCTCAGAATTCTTTTTGCATTTACTGACTTTTACTGAGAGGAAGTGTGCTATGGCTTGTTTAGGAAAAGTGGATTTACCAGCCAGCACCACTATTCCTGTGCTTTGGGGTGACTATTAAATGAAATGAGGTGACACCCACAAACACTGGACGGTGACAGTCTTGAGCCTGAGTGGATAGCGGGCAGGTAGCACAGACAGCCTGGACACGCTGGACACAGAAATGATTCTCCCCACAGGCAGAACAGAGCAAGCTGGCCTGAGACTAGATCAGCCGCTCAGAACGGCATAGCACTGAAACCTTAGGAACTGCTTAAGTGGAGTTTTCCTTGTAATGTTTTGAAACTGTGTTTGACCACAGGTAACAACAAAACCATGGAAAATGAAATCATGAATGTGGGGAGCTGGCTGTGTTCAGCACAAGTCAGTTATCAGATGTCTCATAAAGGAGGGTAAGCTACTTTTCAAGGGTGAGCTTTGCTCTGGGGTCCGTGCCAGGGTGACCCTGGCTCCTGGGACCCCCACACCTGCTTCGCCCTGAGGTCAAAGGGCCAGTCTTACAAGGTCCTGCAGCGGGGCTCTGGGCACCATTAATCTGATGGCGCGGTGCGTGTCTTACAGAACACCGTAACAGCAAACACCACATTCAGTGTCCGATTTAAGCCGTTCTTCAAGAAAAATGCGACTCCTGTCACTCCACGTCTCTGGGCAACATCCTGACCTGTGGGGCGTGGAGAGAAAGATGACCAGCTGAGGGAAGGACACACACGACAAGGCGGCTCCTGCTCGCCGAAGGCTCGGTCACTAAAGGTCCCCAGAATGAAGCACCACGAGTAACTGAAGCTCTGCAGCAGGCGGGAGGCACAAGTCAGCCAGGGAACAGTGTAGCTTCTTCCCAACCGTAACTTGCAAGTGACACAGGTAAGAGCAGCGCTGCAACACTGACAGTAGTAGGCAAAGCTAAGAATTCCCAAGACCTTTGCACAGGTTTTAAGACACACGGCAGGGTGTTGTGCTGGCTAATCTCCACTGTTCACTTTGATCGGGTGGATCAGGAATCAAGGGAAGATACCACCAGGAAGGATTAACTCACAGGGAAAGACCCACAACCCTCTGGTGACAGCCTGTATAGAGAGAGGCCCCAGGAGGAAAGCCCTGCTTTTTTATCCCTCGCTGGTGAGTGCATCTACCCTGTGGCTGCCGTCCTTCATGGACACCAGAACCCGGCTTCACCAGCATTCCAGTGTGGTCTGAAGACCTTGGCTCTCTGGGAAGCCTCCAGGCCTTCAGTGCCAGACTGGAGCTGCTAAGACATGCAGCTTCATGGACTGAGCAGCTACCAGGTTCTCAGTCCCAGCCGCCTGCAGACAGTCGTTGCTGGACTGCCCAGCGTGTATCCTGTAAGCTAATCTAAGAAATCCCCTTTATTTTATATATATATATATACATATATATATACATATACATACATATATATATATATATATATATATATATATGTATATACTCATCTATAATCCCAGCACTCAGGAGGCAGAGGCAAGAGGATTGCTACAATTTCAAAGGCAGCCTGGCTACATAGTGAGATTTTTGCCTCAAAAAATTATATTTGCACCCATCTAATTGACTAATGTGTGTGTGTGTGTGTGTGTGTGTGTGTGTGTGTGTGTGTGTGTGTCATTCTACCAGTTCTGTTCCTCTAGTGAACTTTGATGTACATATATAGAGAGATTAGAATATAAGGGAAACATCCCATCTCCAGGAGGGAGAACTTGCAATTCTCCCCAAAGCCTGACTTCAGTGAGATTCCAATTACAATTTTCAGGGTAATTTCTGAAGAATTCAATGATCTTATCATAGCAACTGAAAAAATCATGGTCTAGGGACAAAACTATTTCAGAAACAATAGAAGAATAAAAGAGAACCTGTTGTACAAGATAAGCAGGAATTCTACAAAATATTAGTTTCTTTTTGTAAAGAGCATTTATTATGAGATGTCTGCATGGAGGAAGATTGAGAACTCATGATCAGAGCTGTGTGTGTTTGGGGACCTGTTTTATGGAGAGGTGAGAGCATACTGCACTGAGAACAGAACAGACCTTTTAATAGATGTCACCGTGTACAGTTGTCTGACCTCATGGATAAAGTTACAGTCAGAACCTCCCACACAGCCTGGAGAAAATAGTCTGGCTAGAATACAGCTAAAAACCTAAATTCAAATTGCAGAACTATAAAGCCAAGGGGATAAATTGTTGGAAAAACCTTCTTTCTTGAACAGATGCTGCCCTTTCTTACATAAGACTTCAAAACTCCAAAGTCTACTGTGGACAGCAAATGAGTTCCTCCACAGCATCACTCAGGACCAGGAGCAGATACAAGGGCAGGGGGCATTATTTAACAGACGGGGGACAGGCCAGGCTAGGGGAGAGTTTTCATCATATAATCCAACCATTCATGGACATGGGGACAGATGAAGGTTTACAAAAAGACAAAGACAAACATTCACCCCTTGAAAATAAAGCAGTAAGTGTCTTTGTGTGAGATCTTCCCAAACATCTAAGATGGTGAAACAGCAAGAACAGAAAGTCTAAAGAACGTACCCTTGCCGGGCGCGGTGACACGCATCTTTAATCCCAGCACTTGGGAGGCAGATGTAGGAGGATCGCTGTGAGTTTGAGGCCACCCTGAGAATACATAGTGAATTCCAGGTCAGCCTGGGCTAGGTTGCAACCTTACCTTGGAAAACAAAAGACAAAAACAAGAATGCATCTTTACTCCCATCCATGATACAACCAGTTCCTAACCCAGAACAGAATGAGTCTCTCTTGTTCTGCAAAAGCATATCTTTCAAAGAGAATAAAAAATATTTTATAGCAAGTGTCATACTTTCTGGAAAAATATTAAAAGTTTTCAGGGCTCAGGAGATGGCTCAAAGGATGAATGCTTGGCATGCAACATGGACCTAAGTTGCCCTGAGTTCAACTCCCAGCACCCACATCAATAGCTAGGCATGGTCACACATGTCTGTGATCCTAGTCCCATGGGGAAGCCAGGCAGAAGAGTCACTGGGACCTGCTGGTTAGACAGTACAACCTAAAAGGACAGCTCTGGGTTCAGCAAAGACTCTGTCTCAAGGAAACACACAGATGAGCAACAGAGGACACCCTCCACTCTCCTCTGGCCTACGCAGGCATGTGAACAGGGTGTGTACATCTGCACACACCAGTGCATCCACCACACACACCACGCCATGCATACTACACACACATACACACACACACACACACACACACACACACGTCTTCCCACAAAGGAAGAAAGAAAAATAATTTGAGACTTTTTCTGAAACAGAAAGAAAATTAAATGAACAATATTGAGAAAGTAAAATGTTAAGCATCATCACAGTTATATGTGAAATATGATCCAAAATGATCAACAGAAAAATTATGAGTGTTACTAAATTTATCAAGGGACCTTGGCAAATTCCTTGATTTAATTCAAAATACCAAACAGATGAAGTCTCCAATCAAGCAACTAGATAGATGTGCGTGTATGCATGTGTGACTGTGTCTATGTGTGTGCATCTGTGTGTGTGCATGTTCATGTGTGTGCATGTGTGTGTGCATGTGCCTTGTGTGCATGCATGTGTTCATGTGTGTGCATGCATGTTCATGTGTGTGCATGTGTGTGTGTGCATGTGCCTGTGTGTGCATGCATGTGTTCATGTGTGTGCTTGTGTGTGCACATGTGTGTGTGTGCATATACATGTGGGTATATGTGCTTGTGTGTAGGGGAACACACAAGTATGTGTGGTACTCATGGGTGTGTGTGTGTTCATGTATGTGTGTGCATGTGACCGTGGAAACCAGAATTTGGTGTTGGTGTCTTCCTCAATTGCTGTGCATCTTATTTTCTGACACAGGGTCTCACTGAACCTGAAGCCTAGACTACCTGGCCAGCAAGCCCTCAGGAGCCTTCTGTCTCCACTTGCTCAGTACTGGGGTTTTAAGTGTGCCCCACCACACCTGGGGATCCAAACTGAGCTCCTTGTGCTTGTGCAGCAAGCACTTTACCCCCTGAGCCACCTAGCCAGCCCCTAGAAACTATGTTCTTAATTTCCATTTATAATGGTATTAAAAACAAAATCGGGGGTTGGAGAGATGTCTCATTGGTTAAAAGGGTTTGCTTGCAAAGGCTGACAGCCCCGGTTTGATCCTCAGTACCCATGTAAAGCCAGATGCACAAAGTGGTGCACGTGTCTGATGGAGTTGATTTGCAGTGTCATCTTGACACTGGCATGACTAGTCATATTCTCTATCTACCTGTCTATCTATCTATCTATCTATCTATCTATCTATCTATATGTGTCCTTACAAATTAACAACATATTAAAAGCTAAAATAAAATCCAATACCTAGGGGAAAATAATAAAAGATAGACATGAACACTGCATTAAAATTATGAATACTGTTGAGAAAACACTCAAAAGAGGCTTAAATACACTTTGTGTGTTTAAAGACAAAAAAATACTGTAAAAATGTCAGTCTCCCCTAATTTTATCTGTAGATGGAAAGTAGTCCTAATCAGAATCCCAACTTTGTGACAGCAAGGGGAGAGAGAGAGAGAATTTTTGCAGAAATGCACAGGTCCAAACACAGCAAGCCTACGTGAAACACAGGCGGCAGTCCGGGGTCACCGGGATCAGGGACCACGGTGAGAGAGACTGGATTTCAACGGCCACACAGGGAAGCACCAGGCACCCAGGCTGCCATGTAGACTACAGCAGTCCTTACGTATGGCCTGGCATAGCCAAATCTATTTGAGGTTTGACACTACCAGAATCAGACAGGGACAGAACGTTACAGTTAATTGTGGACAATCTCCTATCTTGACAGTAGTTGCCCCTCCTCCACCTCCAGGCATCCACATTCCTAGCCAGGAGGCAGGTGGGCAATAAGAGACCCCAGCTTGGGGCGTCAGGGCTCTGTGATCCATTGGGAATGCGGGTCCTAGCCTGAAGGAAGAGGAACAGGAGCGCAGCCCCTCCTGCTGCATGGCTGCTGGGAAGGATGGACCGACCCTCTGTTCCTGTTCTTCCCACCCTCCCTCATTTTCCCTCCTCTCCTTTTGAAAGCCATTCAGAAGCTACAGGCTGTGCACGCCAAGGGAAGGCAAGGGCTCAGAAGGAACCAAGAAGAGCGGTTACCTCCCCACCTGACCACTGCATGAAGTCACTGCAAGGCAAAATGTTTAAATCAAGCCCTTGGAAATTGGGAAGTTAGTATCTTCTGAGTTACCACACTCATATAATAATAGATAAAATAAATATAATAAAATAAAATATAAAAGATAAAATAGGGCTGGAGAGATGGCTTAGCAGTTAAGCGCTTGCCTGTGAAGCCTAAGGACCCCGGTTCGAGGCTCAATTCCCCAGGACCCACGTTAGCCAGATGCACAAGGGGGCCACGCATCTGGAGTTCGTTTAGAGAGGCTGGAAGCCCTGGTGTGCCCATTCTCTCTCTCTCTCTCTCTCTCTCTCTCTCTCTCTCTCTCTCTCTCTGCCTCCTTCTCTCTGTTGCTCTCAAATAAATAAATAAACAAAAAAATTTTAAAAAGATAAAATAAAAATTAATAATAGATCAACAGGCGCTGTGCCTGGGAAGGCGCTGAGAGTAGACCTCCTCACAGAACTTGCAGGATGACGGTCTTGGAGATGCCGGAAGAACCAGAAGAAGGCGCAACATGCCAACGGCTCTGGAGGGGACATGGACAGTAACCTCACTGAGGACTTCACTGGAGGGCTTAAGGAAAATGTCTCAATGAGCAGGACAGAAAGCAGTAGTGGACATGAAGAGGACCCCACGTATGGCTACCTCCGAGGAACAGGAAGGAAACAGGTCACAGGAAAGTGAGGAGGGCCACAGGACCTGTGAGATGTCGCCATACACACGGGGGAACATAGAAGAGAGCGTGAAGGAGGTAGAGAGATCCTGTGAAGAAAAAAGATGAAGAGACTTCTAAAGGTAAGGGAAAACATGGATATAAACTTCCTGGAAGCTAAGGACAAACTGAAAAGAGCCACCCAACTGTCAAAGGTTGTCTCAAGAGAGAATCCTGTGAACAAGACAGAGTGACATATCACACATGTGAGACTTCCAGTTAGGTGATGGGTGGGTTTCTCATCAGGAACTGTGGAGACCAGGGGCAGTAGGTAGGGAAGTGCATGTGCTGAATAAAAATAAATAAATAAATAAATAAGAATCCTAAAACGGGCAAAACTATCCTTCAAAACAAGATGAGATGAAGACATTCCAGGATAAATGAAAATAACTCATTATGTCTCGACCCAGCCTAAAAGAAATGCTCCAGTGAGGACAGAAATGTCCTGTATGAGCAGAGAAACAGGACTCTATAGCTGCATAAATAAATACCGACGTAAAGTTTGAGCCGGGCATGGTGGCACATGCCTTCAATCCCAGCACTTGGGAGGCAGAGGCAAGAGGATCACCATGAGTTCGAGGCTACCCTGAGACTACATAGTGAATTCCAGGTCAGCATGGGCTAGAGCGAGACCTTACCTTGAAAAAACAAAAAGAAAGAAAGAAATACTGAAGTAAAGTTTAAAAAAAGGTGTGGGGGGGTGAAACTTACCAGAGCTAGCTTGACTGTGACTTTGGTCTGAAAACTCACCTCTTGTTTTCTACAGGGTGTAAGAGGATAATGTATGGAAATTTACTGTTCTTTGAACACACCGTTACAGATGTAATTTTGTGATACCACTGGCTGCAAGGTATAAGAACAGAGCTATATAGAAGCAGAGGTTTTGTCATATTGATGTCTCTATAAGTTCACATTAGTGTTATTAGTGTGGGATTTTTAAGTATCATCTCTATAGTGACCACAAAAGATAGCCATGGAATATATCCCAAAAGAAATGAGGGTAGAATAAATGTTTCCCTGCAAAGACTCAATTGAACACAAAGGGCAGGAAATTAGGGGCAAAGATAAGGCACTCATAAAACAAGTAACAAAAGCAGTAGTCCTCATGAGGAATGGCTTTAAATGTGCATGGGTCAAATTCTCCATTCAAAAGATATAGAAGAACGGATTCAAAAGCAACTATGTGGGCTGGAGGGATGGCTTAGTGGTTCAGGCGTTTGCCTGCAAAGCCAAAGGACCCAGGTTCTGTTCCCCAGGACTCATGTTAGCACAAGGTGGCGCATGTGTCTGGAATTCATTTGCAGTGGCTGAAGGTCCTGGCATGCCCATTCTCTTCTCTCTCTCCTTCCCTCCCTTTCTCTCTGTCAAATAAATAAATAAAAATAAAAAATATTTTTTAAAAAGGCAACTATGTGATATTCACAAGAGTCTCACTTTAGCTCCCCAAACACAAGTAGGATGAAAGTAAAAAGATGAAAAAGGATCCCCATGGTTACCAAGAAAGGACAGGAGAGGCTGGGATGATCACAAACAAAGCTTTCTGCAACTTCACAGGGTCAGAAGAGACTCGGGAACACTCCACACATGAATGAAACTTTCAATACGGTGAGAAGATGTTAACTGCTGGAAACATTTCCACATCTAACAACATACTACTGAACGACCTAAACAGAAATTCTGACACACACTTCGTTGTGGCTACCTCCTCGTTGCTGGGACAAAGCACTCAACCAAAAGCAGCTGATGGGAGGAAGGTTTTGATTCGGTTTACAGTCTAAAGAGGAAGTTCCATGATGGCAGAGGGAAAGCATGGCACGAGCAGAGGCTGGGCATCACCTCTGCCACCGCAGGTGGAAAACGGCAGCAGGAGAGTGAGCCAGAGTTCTGGCAAGAGGGAACTGGCTTTAACACCCTAAAGCCCACCCCCTATAACACGCCTCCTCTGGCAAGACTCCACCTTCCAAATTGCCATTGGCTGGGGACCAAGCATTCAAAACACATGAGTTTATGGGGGAACACCACACACTCTATGACAGGGTATATCTAAAAGAACGTGTGCTGAGCGACGCTAGCCAGACACAGAAGAGCAGGGGCTGTGGGAGCCCTTCACTGAAACAGGCAAGTGCGCAGCTCGATGCTGCGTCTGGGGTGGAGGAGGGGCAGTTAGTGCTAGAGGGACACGCAGCTTCGGTTTGGCAAGGTGGGGTGCTCTGTGAGGAGCGCTTGCGATGTGCTCCAGTACTGTGAAAGCACTTGGTTCCACTGAACTGCACAGTTAACGTAGCTACAATAGTTATATTTGTATCTTTTGCCGCAAGAAAGAAGTACTTTAAAAATATTTTATTTATACATATGCACATGAGAGAGAGAGAGAGAGAGAGGAATGAGAATGAGTGAGCAGACCAGCAGCCCAGGGGCTTTCTACCACTGCAAATGAACTCCACATGCGGGCACCAGTTTGTGTATCTGGCTTTACATGAGGATTTGAACCAGGGTCCGCAGGCTTTGCAAGCAGGCTCCTTTAACCACAGAGCCGTCTCCCCAGCCAAAGAAGTACTTTTTCAAGCCTCATGGTTTCCAGAGGTTTGGGGGAGGGATAAACAGGTGAATGAAGGTGGGTTTCCCCTCTGTGACTGTGATCTGTGTGTGGTAGGATGTGTTTGTTTAACACAGCATGACCCCCATGCTGCCTAAGGGATTTAACCAACAATTACACATCAAAAGATCAAAAACGCAAAACTCGCTAAACTGTGTGGAAGTGGGATAGAAGACACAAACCTTCCAGAGTCCCAAGGCTACACAGCAAGTCAGGAAGTTGACAATGGCACCCTGCTGTGACGTCAGGGAATTTCAGTCCTCCACCACTGCCGGAGCGTGAGCCAGGAAAGCTGAGGATGTCCTGGATTTTTGGCTATTTATACTGGTGTGTGAATGTGGGCGTGTGTGCCACAGGCACACGCGCGGAGGTCAGAGGACGACTTCTGGGTCAGCCCTCAGCTTTCACCTCGCCTGAGACAGGGTCTCTTGTTCACCACACCATTATCAACCTTCAGTCCCACCTCCCCTCTTTCCATGGGACCTGAACCCAGGTACTTACGAGTTGCGTGGATAGTGATTTATCCACAGAGCCATCTTCCCAGCCTCAGCTGAAGGTTCTTAAGCAGTGCAGAACAGATTGTGAAGGAAGGTAAACAAACTGCATTCTATTAAAGTCAGGGCTCTTTAAGGCTTCCCAGGATGACCCTCAAAGGCAGAATGGCAAAGGTCACAGACGTACTTGTGGTGCATTTGTTACGTGGACAGCTAGCACGTAAACGCAGCTCTGTTTTCTTCACGGAAGACATACAGGCCCATAAACAGTAGGCAGAAGAGGTACACAGGCGCGTCCCAAACTATCCGATGTTAAATAAATACAAAAGGTATCCAACTTTGCTTAAGTATTTACTTCTTTTTAAATTTTTGCTTATTTTTATTTATTTATTTGAGAGCAACAGAGAGAGAAAGAGGCAGAGAGAGAGAATGGGCGGGCCAGGGCCTCCAGGCACTGCAAACAAACTCCAGATGCATGTGCCACTTTGTGCATTTGGCTTACATGGGTCCTGGGGAATCGAGCCTTGAACCAGGGTCCTTAGGCTTCACAGGCAAACTCTTAACCACTAAGCCATCTCTCCAGCCCCAAGTATTTACTTCTTTACTTACCGGTTTTGACACAGAGTATCAATATAGGCCAGGCTACCTCAAACTCAGGATGATCCTCCTGCCTCAGCTTCCCTAGTTCTGGGACCTCAGGCTTTGTTCCCACACTTGGCTCTGTAATCATGTTATTTTTGTACTGGGCTTGCCCATACTAGGCAACTACCACTCTACCACTGAGCTATATCCATAACTGACCTTATTAGTCCGTGTGAATGAATGCATTACAACACCACAAACAGCTTCTCACTTAACTGGCTAAAGTGTTGGAGCGCAACCATGCCAGGCCAGGGGTGAAGTGAGGAGCAGCAACGCCCTTCTTGGAGCCATGGGAGCAGGAGTCTCGTGCAGCTGGGAAATGCTCCCTGGCACGGTGCACCCAACGTAAATACACAAGTGTGACGATCTGGCGCTTTTTAAAATATTTTTTGTTTAATTTTATTTATTTATTTGAGAGCAAAGAGAGAGAGAAAGAGAGGGAGAATGGGCGCGCCAGGGCTTCCAGCCACTGCAAACGAACTCAGACGTGTGTGGCCCCCTTATGCATCTGGCTAACGTGGGTCCTGGGGAATCGAGCCTCGAACCGGGGTCCTTGGGCTTCACAGGCAAGCTCTTAACCGCTAAGCCATCTCTCCAGCCCATGATCCGGCGCTTTTGCCACCATGTCCACAGCCGGAAGAAGTGTGTGCTTACCTGTTCCTGGAGACTCGCGTGTCCCCAGTGCTGTGTTCTAGCAGCCAGACACGTGCTCTCGGAGGGTCACTCAGCAGAACAGATAAATGCATCGAGCCAGAAGATAGCCGCACCAACCCAGTAATGAGACTGAAGCTCCAAGACTGTTGGGTTTGGAGCTCCACTCCTAGTACTGCCCTCCTGCTTTGAGTAGCGTCTCCCCTTTAGTCTGAGTCACATCAAAGGTAAGTCTCAGATTGGTTATCATAGATGATTCTGGAAGCTTCTGCCAGATAGACAGCACCTGAGGGGCAATGGGTAAGCCAGAGAGTCAAGGGTCAAACAACATTCTCCTTCTTAACTTCTCCTCTCTGGCCTTCTTTCTTATGTCTGCATTCAGTCTGGGTGATCCCCACCTGTTTTCTTCATAGCCAGAGCTCATCAGGGGAGCTGTGTTTCTAAGCCATTGACTTACATCTGTGCAATGGGGACCATGGCTCTAGGGAAACCAGGGATTTTAGATCTCACTGTTAATGACACTGGTTGATTCAAATCTGGGCAGGTTCGAAACCCCTAGATTGGGTGTGACGTGAAGTAAAGGTCCTTCAAGACGTGGGAGTCTCAGCCTGCAGCTCCTGTCCACACTACCACCATACTCCACCTGTGGCACGCCACCACACGGTGTCTGAACAAAGCCACACCTGTGAGACCACTGGCTGCATGATGCTACTTAAATAAACCCAGAAAAGAGAATCTCATGAGAGACAAGTGAGAACAGTGGAAACATTTGAGGCTAACAGTCTGAAGGAGCCTGGTGTGGGGGGCTTTGGGGTGACTTGAACTGGTGTGGGAACAGTTCTCCTCTCCTTTGCATACATTACTCGTTTGTTCACTTGAGCCCCCACCTCAGTCTTTGTCCTGTCTGGCGGAAGATTGTCTCCACAGGAACCAAGGGCGTTACTGTGCTCACAAAGGACGCTGAAGCCCAACTGAGGCTGCCCCATATTTGTTAGCTTAGCTTGTTAGATTAACGAACACTGTTTATTGCTTCCAAGGTCTGTTTACCAGTCAGACAATTGAAACATGAAAAAAATAGAAGCTCAAATATATTACATTTATTAGTACCATTTAAATACTTAAGAGAGTTTAATTATCTCAGCTAATAAATAGGACCAAACATTAATCAAAGTTGAATCTACTGGGTAAAGAAGTGAGTTTAACAAGTCAAATAGCACTTTTCGAACTGCAGTTCCTAAGGGATTCTTGTATCATCTTTCCAGAGAAGGAAAGCAATCCTATGGGGAAGAGGGGCATCATGGGAACACAGGTGATGCATGTGGCCAGCACAGTCCCCAGCCAAGTAAACCAAGAAGTCAGGCACCACCATCCTTGTCATGCTTGCCCTCTGTGCAGTGACCCTTGTCGCCTGTCACAGTGCCAAAGCAATCCGTATGAGACTGTTTTCCATGGGTCTCTCTCAGCCTCTCAGCTTCCATGGTACAGGCCGAGCCCCTTGGGCTCCATGATGCCAGGTGGGGCAGCTTTTTACTTTGTTTGCACATGTCCGTATGGGCACGTGTGTGTAGGCATGCGTGTGTGTGCAGAGACCAGAGGTGACTGTGCGTTCCTCAGTCACTCTGCACCGTATTTTTGAGACAGGGCCTCTCACTGAACCTGGGGCCCCTAATTCCACTAGACCAGCCAGCCACCAAGCCCTAGGGAGTCTCCAGTTTCCACCAGCAGCTAGATTATAGATGCACACCACTACGCTCTGCACTCTTATGTGGGTGCTAGGGTCCCAAACGCAGCTCTATGCTCACACTTGCATGGCCAGCACACTACCCACTGCGCCATCTCCCGAGCCCGGATGGGGCAGCTTTGTGATGGAGATCCACCTCAGCCCCTCTGACCCACTAGCAAGTGCACTGAGTCACAACTCTCAGGCCCCAGGGAAGGTCCTATCCCTTCTGACCTTGGAGAGTACATGTGTGAACATAGCCCCATACAGGTCAGTAGTGCTGAGGGAAATTCAACAGGCCCCTTCCTTAAGGGACAGTGTCACTGGAAAGGCAGTAGCCTGGGACTAGGGCTAAGGCACTGTGAAGGTTCTCTATAGCTCCGCCTTGGGCTCCAGCTCGCCTGGGTCCTTGACCATCACAGACAGAGCTCGCTTTCCTCCTAGGGGGTTGGCCCTTCCCTCTGAGGTCTGGATGGAAGGGACAGGGCCTGATTCCTATCTGAACCTCTGGTGACCCAGGAAGTGTAAACCTGAAAGAATGAAGGCTGCGCCTGTCAGAAACGGGGCATGGAACTGTCTCAAATGGAAGCAGATCTATGCAGCGGAGGTAGATGACAGAAGCACCCAGAAAGTAGACCCCAGCTGGCCCGTGCTTACTGAGACACACCGAACAGCCCCTGGCCTTTCTCTCACGAGGGACCTATGCACATCCTCTGCTCTTCTGGACCAGGGTCTTCCTCCTCCAGGCTGTAAGGAGGTAAGTGTCTGGGACAGGTGAGTGAGGAATGCTGGGCTCTATAGAGATGCTGTGGAAAGCTGTCTGCAGACAAAGGAGAGGAGAGGAGATGAGACAGGTCAGCCATCCATCTGCTCGGCAGCCAGCCCGGGAGAATCCAAAGCCCATAGACGGAGTGCTCCAGAACCTGCACCCAACTGAGAAAGGTTGGTTGTACTGCTATGTTGTGGGGACATGTCCTCAAGGGGCTGTCCCTGGGAGGCCTCCCACAACCAGGTTCCCAGCCGGAGACTAAGGCAGCCCTCAACTTGTGACCCTGTAGAAAGCAGAAGCCAGGATTTCTTGTGCCCAAGGAACACTGGAGGTAGATGCCAGACATCTGGGAAGACTGAGTCTCCCATCCACCCATGGCTGTGATGGGAGAAAAGGACACATTTGCCCCAGCTCGTCACAGTGGGGGGCAGGGGACGATGGAGGGACCCACACCCTCTGCCAAAATGCTGCTGATGGCCAACTTCCCCTGAAGCCCTTCTTCCCACCTGCTCAGTAGGTACTGCCTCTGAACAAGATACAGGGCTCCCCTGTGAAGAAGGCATGTTTCCAGAGCACGCGCATTCTCCTCTGCTCTCTTCCCTGCTGGTGACACCCCCAGAGCCACCTCCAGCTCACTGTGCACAGGCACAGCAAGGAAAACTCACCATGGGAACTCCTCCCAGGACACTGGTGGCCAGGAGGTCCTAGGACACACCACACATCATCTGCCTGCCGGAGACCCAGCAAGCCAGTGATGCGGTTCAGTCCAGAGCCTCAGGGTCTGAAACCCTAAGGAGCCAACTGCGTGGCTGCCAGTTCAAGGCTGAGGTCCTGAGGTCAGCCTGAGTTTGAATCCTGAGATCTAAGAGTGTCCATGGGTGTCCAGCACCAGAGAAGATCTGACCACTGCTGCGGAAGGAGAATCACCTCGCTTGCTGGCTGTGCCATGCAGGCCTCCAGAGATAACATATGAACTGGGGAGGGAAGATCATCTGTCTGTCTATGTAGTCAACTGACACAAAGGCGAGTCTCTTCCAGAAACCCCCTCACAGTCATGGCAGGGGTAACGTTTTGCCAGCCATCTGGGCACCTCATGGAGTAGGTGACCAGCAACTCATGAACAGTCACCCACCTTCCGCTATACGTGTGCTCTAGGAAGCTGTGTTGTCATCTTTAGGGGGCTTAGGACCAGACCTCTTATAACTCACGACTAAGTTATAAATACCATGTTTCCTTGTGCGATTGGGGTGTGGGGGGGGGGCGGGTGATGTGACTAATAATCTCCCTTTGTGGGGAGATTAAAAGATTCTTAAATTCTGTATCACTGATATTTGTATGTTTGCACAGCACTGCAAATGTACTGAAACCTCAGACTTAATTCACTTGCAAGTGGTCAATATTACACAGTGGTATGTGCACTGCTGAGGTAATTAAACGGGAGGCCATGTGACAGAGCAGGCATACACAACACCCTGCGTTGTTACATCCCTTAGGAGTAAAAGAGAGCTTGAACTCAGCTAGTCACAGGCATTCACAAACGATTGGACAGAGTATCTAGAACCTTCCACCCCCCGTAGTGCAAAGTTACTGCCCCAGTGGCGACCCAGGAGTAACTTTCTAGGCTCCCACATTTCGCCACCTCACACCAATGTTTCCTACGTACCCCCTCCAGTGTAGCCCAGTCCCTTAACTGCTCAGGCTGCAGTCAGCACTTCAAAGCTGGGGTGCGGGCTGCAGACATCTGTTGCACATAGATTTCCCCCTGTCCAGGAGGGAGGCTCATTGGGAAGTTCCAGATTGAAACACAGGCCCCTTAAGACTCAGGAAGTGCTTAGGATCTTCCTGAAACTTACAAGATTCCCAAGGTCCCTCCCCAAGGCTAAGGAAGAGAGACTATCCCACCTGCCAAGCTGCACCAGCCCCGCAGTGAGCCTTGAGGATGCATCTTCACCCATGTTCCAGTGCGCTCAGTGATGCAGCTGCCTTTGAGTCATCCATGCTCCTGTGATTAAGCCCTCCCCCACACTCCTGCAAATAAACAGCCCCTCCCCCACTCCTGCAATAAACAGCCCCTCCCCCCACTCCTGCAAATAAACAGCCCCTCCCCCCACTCCTGTAATAGCCCCTCCCCCTACTCCTGCAAATAAACAGCCCCTCCCCCACACTCCTGCAAATAAGCAGCCCCCCCCCCCGACTCCTGCAAGGAAGCCTAATAAACTTGGTTCACAGAGTAGGACTTTGGTGGAATGGTTACTTTGGTCTGTTGCTGGTGTGTATCTGGGGTGAGAAGGTGTTGGTCCATGGATCACCAGGAAGTTAAGACAACATCTTCTACAAGCTTCCCTGCAGTTGACAAAACAAAGATCTGGTGAGGCAGCACCTTCCCTGTGCTGTATAGGTACCTCGCCATCCCCAAACCCGGCTCCCCACTGTCCATGTAGTGGGTGGGATGATGTCCTGCAGAGACAGCTGAAAGCAGATCCTTAGATCCTGAGAACCCGCCATCTTCCAAGGCAGAAGGGACTTGACACCTGTGATCGGGATGACTCTCAGCCCTTTGGGTGGGTCCACGGCTGTCACAGGGCTCCTGGTGATAGAGAGGCTGCCGGTCAGAGATGGAGTTGTGGTAGAGCTGAAGTCAGTGAAGAGCTACTCTGTCAGCTTTGATGATGGTACTGCCAGGTACATAGCTGCCTCTAGAAGCTGGGAAGAGACCAGAGACACTCCCCAGAGCCCACGGAAGGCCCACAGCACGCTTGCTCACGGCAAGTTTGCAGATCTACGTGGTTTGAAACCACTCTGCTCTTTCAACTCCTTACAGTACTGAAGGATCCACCACCCCATCATTAGTCTGTGCTCCTCAGCCTCGGCTGGGTTCACCTTCTCTTCATCCCACTCCCACCTTCCCTGCTGAGCCTGCTGCCTTAGCACTCCACCTAAGAAATGACAGCCAGGCTCCCATGGGCAGATCCAGTCACCGCCAGGAGCCCTGCCTGGAACACTCTTGGACTGGAGGAACGCTGCTCTCCAATGGCTGCCCTCAGGAGAGCTAAGGAACCAACGGCAGCCAGCCACTGCTACAGGGAGCTCCGTGGAATCTTCCAATTAAAGGTATTTTAATTACTCCTGGTCTCAGGGCCCCAGCTTGGTTTCCTGCCTTCAGATAAGGATGCTACCAGAAAGTGCAAATGGGATTCCTCCCTAGGCCTCCTCCCAGGCCCACCTGAGCCCATTCCTGCCCCTCTGGAGCTCACTTTAATTATGCTGGGCTAGTCACAACACTTAACATCCAAAGAGGAAATTATATAATCCCTTTAGTAACAATTGCCTGCAGGTCATCGAAGGGCATCTCAGAACATTGCTGGCTGTCTTTCCTTTTCTCACTTTAATCCTCTTATCTGAGTTCCTTGGGGCCCCTTTCTTTATTACTTTGGAAACCTTATCTATCAGGAAGGAAGAAAACAATCGGAATGCCTGCATCACGGTTATCTTGGATGTGTTGGAATCCATAGAGCTCTACAAAGCTCTCTGCACCTAGAATGCCGCTTGGATAGGTCCAGTGGGCAAGGGGCATGATGAATGTGCTGGCATCCAGGGATCATGCCTGAGATGGTGCACTAGCAGTTGAGGACCCAGGTACAAGGCTTGTTGACTATGTCTGTCAAAGCCAAGGGAGGTCAGACAGACACCATGAGAATGACTTGGTACCACATGGTGTTCTGAAACCCAGAGACCAAGAGAACTGGCTCAGCCTTCAGGCCAAGCCTCTATATTAGTTTGCTTGAGGACAGCCTGTGTTTGAAGATGTCAGCACATTTGCCGAAATGATTTGGCTTTAGAATGTCCCAAAAGGGCTAATGTTCCAAAGGCTTTATGGACCATGTTTAGAGGTAGGGTATGGAGGGGTTGGATCGGGGAGGCTCTGACCTCATCAGTGGATTGGTAACTGAATAGGCTCCTGCAAGGCAGACTCGTTGGAGGAAGAAGGTGACCAGGGCTCATATGGAAGTGTGTGTCTTGTCCCCATTGGACTCTTGCCCTCACTCTCTCCCTCTTTGCCTCGCGGCTGCCATGAGGTACCGTGACTCAGCTCCACCACCTGCTCCCACCATGATGCTCTGCCTCACCACAGGCCAGAATGAACGAAACCCTGTGACCATCGCCTGAAACTCTGAACCCTGGACCAAAATGAAGCTTGCCTTGTTGAAGTTGATTTTTTTTTCCACAATGACAGGATGCTCACTGGCACAATAATACAATGCATGAGGGATAGAGTTGAGAGAAAGAGTCAGTCTCTCAAGAAGGGGCTATGAAGACTGTTCAGGAGGGCAGGGAAAGTGGACCCGGCACACACTGGCCGAATCATGAATCCCTTTGCATGTGCACAAACATTTCTGGCATGGCTGAGTTCTGCGTGCAGGTAGGAGCCTGAGCCAGTGGCTGTCATGAATGAGACCTGTGAGCCCGCACAGCTACAGGACACTGTCCCTGGAAAACGTCCCTTCATGTGACTCAACCATGGAACCCCTCACCACGCTGCCTGGGAAACCCTGGCCTATGGTTTCTGTTGTCCATGGCCAACAATACCCAAAATGCAGTGCTTTAGAAAATACCACATTTACATGGTTTTTATTTATTTCATATATGTGTGTATGATGATACACATCATGTGGAGCTCAGAGGACAACCTCAAGATATAGGCATTTTTCTCCCACCTTTCTTGAGACAGGGTCTCTTGCCACTGCCAACAAACACTAGACCAGCTGGTCCACGAGCTTTGGCTACTCCTGGCTTTGCCTAATATTGTCATATGCACATTCACATCACAAATGCATATGTCACTTTGTTCCTGCTTTATGTAGGTGCTGGGGAACTGAACCTGAGTTGACAGGCTTTGCAAGCAAGTTCCTCTAACCGTTGAACCATCTCCTCAGACTCAATTTACATTTTGTAGTATATTATTATAATGCTCCTGTTTTATTATTAGTGATTGTTATGCTCTTACTATGTCTAATTATATATAACACTTCATTACATGTACATATATATAAAAAAGCACAATTCCTATGTCCCTGTAAAGTTCAGTCCCATCTGGTTTCAGGATTCGCTGGGGGTTTTGAGACATACATCTCCTCTGTTGGGTAAGGTGGTTATATCAACTTCTTTCTATTGCTAGTCCCATTTCTTGGGTGAGGTACATTTGGGGAAGAACCAGTCCTGTTATCCCTTTCTACCCCACCCCCTCTTCTGGGACAGCTTTCCTAGCTGTGTTCACATGGGTGGCCGGAGTGAGTGGCAGCCATCACCACCTCTCCAAGGGCAGGTGTGCACACACAGGACAGTCTGCATTCAGCTGGCCATGTTGGAAAAGGACTGACATTCAATCCCCACGTCTTTGTTCTCTTCCTCCTCCTGAGGCTAGTCAAAGCCATACAGCTTCACTGTGGCACTAAGGTAAACCCGGAGTTGGCAAAGGTATTCCTGCTGCCAGGTGTGGACAGCCAGCGTGGTAAGAGTTAGCAATGGACCAGCACATCAGGGCAGGATACGTGTCAGTGTCTGCTCTCAGGAAGCTCTTGTGTCTGTGCTGCTCATCTGCCTGGCCAGTGTGTGCCAATGAGGATGTCAATGTACTGATGGGTGAAAGAACAAGGAAAGAGAAGAGCCCCACAAGGAAGACCCTGCCCCTGCTGGTCAGTAGGACCTACCTTGGATGAAGTGGGTGGGCTCCAGCATCCCTCAGCGACTTCTATTGTCCTATGATCAGAGCTAAGATGAGCCCTTCCACCTCTTCCCCATGTAGCACTGGTGAAGATTCAGGAGTGTTGTCATGGTGATGCCTCAAGTGAGCTGGAATGGACCCTCAGGACTCACACCATCTGTTGCTGGTTAGGAAGCTGGGTAATATGGAATTCATGGGTACCAGAGACAGCTGTGACTAGGGAAGAAGTCTCCTGTGCCTTAGATCTCAGCTGCAGCAGGTTGTCCCCAGGTCAGCGTCTCAGGTGGGTTCTGTTTCCTGGTCATACTAAGCCCTCCACAAGCTGCTGACCCTGGATCCCAGCACAGCCATCTTTCCACAGGAACTACAGAAGTTATGGCTGGGGAGATGGCTAGGTGGATAAGGTGCTTGCCATGCAAGTGTGAGTCTCTGAGCTTGGACCCCCAAAACCCACTCGAGCAGGCTCTGTAACCCCAACATGCCTGTAGCAGAAGGGCAGTGGAAACAGGAGCATTGTTCAGAAGCTGGCAGATCCGTGAATGCAAAGGTGAGCCCTGAGAGACACGTCCTCAAAGCAAGGTGGACAAGGCTCAGAGAACATAGCAGAAAGAATGTAAGAGCCAGAGGATGGGGAGGGGTGCTTTGGAATGCTATCTTCTGGACACAAAGTGGACATCCCACTCATGACCTCATAGAAACTGTTCTTACTTGCACGATATTGGGGTCAATCAACATGTTGTTATGAATGATGGAGAAAGGCATAAAAGAAAAAAAGACATCAAACTAGAATAATTGCTTGGACAAGAAGAAGGAATTGTGGTATAGAAGGAGTGAGGGGAAGGGGGAACAAAAGAAAGTAATGGGAGGGCAATGACCAATATACGTTATGTACATGTATGATAAATGTCAATAAAACCACGCTGTATATAAGGTATATATAAAGATGGAAGGTGAGGACTGACACCTGAAGTTGTCCTCTGACCTACACATGTGTGCTGGCACCTTGACCTTAGACCTGAGCCTCCAGAACAAGGTTGAGAGGTATGTTTTGGTGGCTCTAAGCCACCAGCATGTGGCAGCTCAACAGCAGCCAAAATGAAAATGGACTAAGACTGTCAGAACCTACCTGCCTGAGCCTGCAAGGTGAGGATGAGGGATCCCAGGTGATGAGGTCCCAGGCCCAGGGCTGTGAGCTTAGAATGAGCTTAGAAATAAAGCCACCCTGCTTTATAGGTGAAACCACTCACAGTATCTGTCAGCCCTGCCAGCCCTGTGTCCCTGGCTCACAGATGGATGGAGGGATGTGGCCCCATCAGGCTGGGGCCAGGCCTCACTTCCTCATCATTCTGAGGCCCTCAGGTGAGTTAGCTTAGAGCAGGGCTGATCCAAGGAGACAACGCATCACAGAGTCCACGCTGCTGCCCACACCACAGAGGGGAACTCCAGGTCCCAGCAGGTGGGAGAGGCAATGCATAGAGGATGTGTGGGCGACCTGCTGCCTGATTGCCCATGTGCAGTCAGCCACCCTGAAGGCAGGAAGAGCCCCAGGACAAAGACTCACCCCCCTACCCGCAGAACAACCCTCGAGGGGAGGACAGAGTGGAAGAGAGACTCCGGGTCCCAAGAGTTCCTCTGCATATGTGCTTGGTCTCTTTCCTGCCCCTCCCCTGTCCCCTGACACTCCATGGAGATGGCTTCAGTAACCACTCTTCTCCAGATGCCTGATGTTTCCTGCTGAGACATCCAAGCCCCCAGACGGGCTCACAAACCTTCCAAGCACCCGCTGGCCCCAAATCCAAGTTTTGGGAGACAGAGTAACAGACTATCCAAGCCAGCACTTAGTATGCATCTATCCACTCTGCAAATATGAATCAATGCTTTTCATGGGCATCTTGTCGTGATCTGCTCGGTAGCTTTTGACTCAACCCAGCTACTACTGGAATTTCATGATTTTTGTTAACATTCAGATGTTGATTTAACTATTGACGCATTTATGGGGCTGCAGCCACTCTAAGCACTCAGTCATACGCTGCATTCTGTCTGCAGGCAAAGTCATGATTGATGGGTGGTGATGGGTGAAGGAGTTTGGACTGGAACTGGGAGAAGAGCTCCCCCCCCCCCCACCATCATCATCATGCTGTGGCAAAGAAAGGACTTCAACAGGACAGGCTGACTCCAGAGCCTTCATATATTTGGGGGATAAGGCTATGTGAAACTTGGAAGTATGGCCAGAAAGTGACTTTCATGTTATGCTGGGATATTGTCTAATGGTGCACACATGTGTGAATTAACTCTTTAAGGGAGTATCTTTGACTGCCCTCTGCTATTGATTAGGTCCCTGCAATTACTTGCTAACTGTAGATTTTTTCCACAGCAGAGATGTTAACATCTTGTTTGGTGGGCAAGAGAACCCAACAGGTTCCGGCTTCATTCCTGGAAGACATCGGCGAGCCCTGGCGGTGACCCCACCACAGCCCTGCTTCAGCTCGCTGCTCCTGATTTGTAGAGGCGTCTGACCTCAGACTCCCCTGATCTGCTTTCCCCTCTGCTCACAGAGGCAAGTTAATCCTTGACAAGGGCTCTCTGTGTACGAGTGGATTCCTAACTTCTGAGAATTAGGCGTGGCTTGCTTTCGGCTGCTGCTGCCCTTAGTCGCTCATCTGCCTCAGCTTGGCTCTGAGCTCTGCTCTTCCTCAGAGTCTAGCTCGGAGACAGCGCCACTCACGCTCGTTCAGTTCAGTCTGCAGGCTCCAACACCCACCCATCTGTCTGCAACCGCTCCACCTGTGTCCACAGCACATACGTGCCCTGTGCAGAATGGCCAGTTCTGTGACTGCAACCCACCCTCCTAAAATCCTTGTGACCCCTATGGAAAAGAATAAGGTTTCCTGCCTTTTATGTTGGGTTAGGGACAGCATACCTCTCCCAAGCTGTTGGAAGGATGGATGGCACAGGCATGCATCGATAAATGGAAGGATGGCCAAGTGAGGGGGATGGATGGGTGGATGGATGTATCTATGCATGGATTAATGGATGGATGGGCAGATGAATATGTAGGTGAGTGGATGGATGGATGGGTTGATAGAAGGATGGATGACTGGGTGGATGGGTACATTCACAGATGGATAGAAGGATGGGTAGGTGGTAGGTGGATGAGTGGATGAATGGATGAGGATAGATTGATGGATCTATGAATGGATGAATGGATGGATAAATGGATGGATGATGAATAGAATCCTGAAAGATCAAAAGCGCTCAATTGGCCTTTCTGTGTGCAGCCTAAAAAGTTACAACTTAGACTCCAAGTCTACAAGTGACCTTGGGCAGAGCCTGCCCTCACCCGGGGCCTCAGTTTCCCACCCATAAGAGAGAAGACTACGATGTCAGAATCTCTGATTGCCATGTGATACTGGAGCTCTCATGCACAGACAAAACTCTGAACATCCAGACACTCCATGCCACTGATTTCATAAGGTGAAATTCTAAACAAAGGTGAAACCTCCTGTCAATCAGATCCATTTGTCAGGCAGTGGACAAAAGAGGCTTCGGGGATGAAATCACCCACAAGCTCATCTTTATTCATGGAACCAGCCCTGCAGAGCAGGAAACGGCCCCTCCTTCAGTGTAGGAGGGCAGGAGGGACATCTGAGAAGAACTTGACCTTGCTACCTTCCTCTTTCTGAAAGGGATGCGGGTGGCTTCAGCCAGCCTGGGCAACTGTGTGTGGCAGGGTCAGCCCTGTGAACAGTGGACAGGTGGGCATGGACTGGAACATGTGGCCACATGCTTCTGCAGGTGGTTGGAGAAGAAGGAAGGCTGGCCTCTCCTCTTAGGTAAGAATTTCTAGTTTTGAGGTGCAGCCTGGGAGCCAGTTTTCTAATATCAGACTGGCTTCAGTCCCCATTTCAATGGCATCTGATTTCCAGCCTCCAGGCCTCCTGCAGTTCTTTTCTATGGAATTTGCATGGAAGTGATTAGAGACCGCAGGGGCCTGGAAGCCAATTTCTCAGCTGTGAGTTTATCAGCCCAGGAGTCAGCACAGACTGAACTTCATCTTGTCCCAGGAAACGCGCCTCCTCCTGCTCCACGCCTATCTGATACCTACTTCAAAATGAAAGGAAGCAAAGTTAATAAAAACCAGAAAGCTCACCAAACCCATCGCTTAGCATCACTGTGGTGATCAAAAATATGTAAGAATATCTCACTCAATGGCTCGGGCCAAGAATTCTGTCCCCAAGAAGCAGAAGACTTTCTTCTTCAAAGCACCAGTGCATCAAAGTCTCTTGTTGAGCTGAGAACAGGGGGAGATGGAAATTGAAGTTTGAAGGTGTGCTAATGAGTCTCTTCTGGGATGCCCAAAACGTCCCCCACAGTGACAGGGAGATCTCTTGGTAAGGAAAGTTTGCTGGTCACCTGGATCGCATAAAGTCTGTGCAGGTCGGGCTAGGTTGCTGGGCTTCAGCCTTCAGTCTCAAGTGAGGAAACTGAGGCAGAGTAAGGAGAGGGAGCTGCTGTCAGAGACTTCCCTCAAGGGAGAATTTGCCAAGGCGTTAACTTGCTAACTTGCTGACATAACAAGACAACAACTCTGCTGGCACGCAGAGCTTCCTAAATGTCCATTGAACATCGGGGAAAAAAACCCAAAAAACCAAAACAACAACAAAATAAAAGTCCCTTCAGTTGTTGGAGCCCAGCCAGCCTGGGTCCCCAGGGTCTTCTGGAAGGTTCTACAGGATCAAGTTTAACTCTTTGTGGCCTGCATCAATATCAAAAGCACAACTCACTTCAAAGAGAATAAGAGATAGCTTAATCTGGAGCTAAATATGAGTGTCCATGGTCCCGAAACATAGGTTTTCATTATCCTGAATGCTGTGTTCCAGTGTGGTAATGATTTCATGAAGTTTTTATAGCAACAGAAAAAGGAAAGTCATGAATCAAACACTCTTCCATTACATTGGTGGGAGCTCCAGGCAGGCAGGCGCAGGGAAAGCTCTGTCCTAGGCTCCAGCTGCTGGATGATGACATTGTCAGCTTGTAGGCTGGTGTAAGCTGGCGGTCCATTCATGCACGCCAAAAGAGTTACCCAAGATAACTTGCCTCTAGACCTGTACGATTCCAACTCCCCGCAGTCACTGTCAGTGAATGAAATACAGGCTGGGGCAACACCCCCGTCTGCCAGCCACCAGCCAGTGACCTCGGGACTCACTTGACATTCTAGTCAGCTTTCTTATCCCTTGCTATCGCCCCCCCCCCCCTTGCCATCTCCCTGTGAGACATCCACCGGGACTTCGCTTCTAAAGTACAGCAGTGAGGACACGCAGCATGGCGCACAGTCAGGCCCCAGCTCTTGGACACCCAGGCCACCTACCCAGTCAGGCCCTGGGAGACCAGGGCACATAGAAATCCAGCCCTGGGGAGGGGCTACACGAGGGTCTCGGGGCCTCAGGCCAGTCCAGGCTGAATTTGCACCTGCTGGGCCTGGCCCTGGCCAGGCTGTTAGGGGAGCCCAGGAGGACCAGAGTTGAGAAGAAGGGCTGTTCAACACCGTGTCCTAGCTGCTGTGCCCACATGGAGACGCAGGCTGTGCAGACAGAGCAGAACTTCCCAACCCAGCTCAGCTTTTCCTCCCCATCAATTCGGATACTTGACACAATTCTCATTAGAAAATTTCTACAACATGACACAAAGATGCTCAGAATTACCTAGAAAAACAAGAAGACGGGAACAGCCATTACAGATCATCAAAGGAAACTAAGGGAAGAGATTTTTCTGTCAAACACGAAGTTGTGCTATTGTTCAAAACACTGATGGTGAGCTGGGGCAATTGCTTAGTAGAAAAGAGTGCTTGCTTTGCAAGCATGAGGGTGTGAGTGGGCCCGAGTTCAGCCCCAGCACCCATGTAACAGCTGTGCATAGACATGCACACCTGTGACCCCAGTGTCATGGAGAGTGCAGACAGAAGAATCACTGGGACTCACGGTCAGCCAGTCTGACTGAAAACAGCAGCTCTGGTTCAGTGAGACTCCGTCTCCAGGAAGCACAGGGAGAAGTGATATCAGAGGGCGCCCAGTGTTCTCCTGTGGGCTCTGCATGTGCGTGCACAGGGTGCGTGCATCAGCACACATGTGCATATAGCACACATATGCCCCAAACATGTGCACACGTGCATGTATGTGTGTGTGCATGTATATACACACACACCCACAATAATGACAGCAATATGGGATGGAGCAGGTTAGACTAGCTTTCAAAGGAACAACACTCCTAGAAATAGATCTCAGTGAAAGTCGACTTTACAAGGCAGGAAATAGCTTATCTGATAAATGACCAAGAAAATTTGATGTACAACCATTCTGACAGAAATGAAGACTAACCATTATCTCACATCAAATGCCAAAAGATATTTAGGTGGCTTAACATGTTTAATAGAACAGAATAAAATAAAATCATAAAACATGGTAGACCAAAATCCAAAAGGTTGTTTATGTCATCTTAAGCTTGATTTAAAGAGCCAAAAGGGAAAATTTATAGAAAAATTATTTGTATGTTATCCTAGTTCTATATAAAATTACTATAAAATCAAAACAAACAGAACTCAAGAGGGGAAAAAATACAACAAAATTAAAGTTTGATCAACTAGATAGTTGTGGTCCTAAATATATGAAGTGTTCTTAAAAAAACAAAGATAAAAGGAAACAGTCAATGAATAAGAAGGAACTGATAACCCTCACTGGGGAAGGGAGGGAGCCTCTTTACATCCCAAGAAGGCGAGGGGCCCCAAGGATCATGACATATCGTTGCATCCGGGTCTCAGGCTCCCATCCTGCTCTGCCAAACCTCCTGCTTATCAGACACCTGTGAGGTCTGGTTCTCTCTCAGTGTCTGAGGCCTAGTCTCTGGCCTTCTCCACTCCAGGCTTAAGGCTTCTTTCTTTTGCAGTGATGGGATGGAGCCAGGGCTTCACACAGGTCAAGCAGAGCTCTACCACTGAACAGTGTCCCCAGTTCCCTTTTAACCTTGAATTTGGACACAAACTCTCACTAAATTGTCCAGGCTGGCCAGGAACTCATGCTGCTCCCTCAGCCTCCTGAGTAGCTGGATGGCAGGCCAGTGCCATGTCCCAGCTGCAATGGTTTCTTTAGAGCTTGGATGATCTCACCGAGTGTCACTTTCTCTCTTCTCAGCACAGTTCTGTTCTGATTCTCTGTTCTAGGAGAATGGTGGAGATAAGACAGGAACTGCTACAAACCCTTCCACCTGCTCTGACCCCACCCACACAACAGGATGAACATACACTGCAGAGGGCATGTACTAGCTTGGCTTGCACAACACAGGCTGGGTGGTCCAACAAAATGAACATCTGCAGGCTGAGAACTTGACAGCTGCTCTGTCCAGGAGGCTGGAGGCCTCAGCAGTCCCAACTGGTGCTGAAGTCTGGAGAGATTCCAGGAGAGCTGCTGGTCTTCAGTCCAGGTTGGAAGGCTGAAGAAGCTGGCTTCTGGTGTCAGCAAACGGTGGCAGTAGCGGGGTAGATGTGCTCACCGGCAAGGGGTGAAGGAAGACAAGCAATAGTAGAAATGCTTTTCCCTTGGACGTCTTTATGCCTGGGCCCTCCACTCTGGAGGAGGGTATGAACCCCTCAGTTAATCCTTCCTGTAAATGCCTTCCTAGACTTGCCCAAAGTCACATCCCTTCCCAGAGTCCTGATATACTCAAGGGCAAATCAGAGGTTAACCATCACAAGGCTCAAACCAAACATGGTTCTTGTGGAAGAAGGCTGCTCTGGGATTTGAGAGTATCAAGTTCTGTGAATCCTAGATGGCAGCCTGGTGTATTCCATCACCCCTCAGGCTAGGACTGGACAGAAAACAGTGTTCTCAATCTGGATGCTGGAGGAAATGGCCTGGAATCTCTGGGAATCCAGTAGCATCCTGGTGCTCTGTCCTCCCTAAGATCCCCACTGCTGATTATAACACAAAAACAAACTAATTAACCCTTGGTAGTGCTCTTCTAACCAATCACCTACTTTATGGTTTCATTAGCTGTAGGATAGACTCTACTAGGCAGTCATATTTAATTCCTCCATATTGATCTTCAAAGGTAGCTTATGGCCTGCTGGTTAGCAAGGGGAGGTGGGATTCCTGGGCTTCAGGTGAATCCTGCCTTGTAATTAAACCGCACAGGGCATCCCGTGATAAGCGCACAGCCCAGGGTCCTGTGAGGAGCGTTACAGCGACCTCAGCCGAAGCTGCTCTCCCTCGCCCTATCCTGAGCCGCACTGGGATGTCCTGGAGTTGGCTCTTCTAGAGCTCCTTTGACTTTCTGGGTCTCCAGTGGAGACTCAATGGCACACATGTTGGCTACCCCAAGTTCCACAGGGCGGGGGGAGCACAACTCTCACTTTGTGTTTCCATTTGGTTCTCCTTCTCATGGCCTGTGTCAGGCTCACCCCACCGCAGCCATCTGTGGACCCCTTCCCCACCCCATGGTGACATTGCCGCCATCATGGCTTGGCTCCAGGGGCAGCAGTGGGCCTCCACTGTCCTTGTCCCTCAGGCTGTGCTCATGCTGACAACTTCTGCATATAAAAAAGCAGAGTGCTGGAGATGCCTCCACTTACACATGCAAGAAGGAAGCTTAGAGGGCCAGGATGCTTCCCAAGGTGCCTGTAGCTTTTCTTGGTCCTGCCCTGTGCCCCATGACACGGAACCCATTCTCCAAGCAGTATCTGAGATTTTATGGCTCAGATGAAAGAAAAAAAAAAAACGAACCATAGTAAATATTAAAAATTGACGAAGATGTCTTTAGGTGTTGTAAGGATTGACATATTTTAAATGACAATAAAAAAATAGCATATGGCTGCTGTTAATTTAGGAAGGCAGGCTGATATTACAAAAACTAAAAGCAATTAAGTTATAGGAAAGAGAAGCAGGGCTGGAGAGATGGCTTATAGATTAAGGCACTTGCCTGCAAAGCCAAAGGAATCAGGTTCAACTCCCCAGGAACCACATAAGCTAGATGCACAAAGGGGCACATATATCTGGAGTTTTTTGTAGTGACTGGATGCCCTGGCGCACCCATTCTCTCTCTCTCTCTACCTGCCTATTTCTGTTTCTCTCTCTCTCTCTCAAATAGATAAATAAAAATTATTTGAGAAAAAAGAGAAGCAGATAAAAAAAAACCAGGGCTCCTATGGGTCCATGAAGGGCCAGGAACCCACCTTCCTGCTTCTCTCCAGACCACACATCACATAATCTAACAACAGCATGCCTGGGCCCCTGTGAGGTTGCCAGTGAAGAGCCATGTATGCTGTACAGGGTGGTCAACCTTCCCCATTTGCCATGGGATGAGGGGTTTTCTCTGTGACTGATGCAGAAATTGGGATACAGGAATTCTCAGCCAATGCACAAATATGATATGCCGATGCACATTTATGAAATTGGAATTCAGGGGTGTCTCTGGATTCTTCTTTTATGGATTAAAAGAATTGGCATCCACAGACCACAGCATAGAGTTTACAGGTTTTATTATACACAGAACATAATAGAAGGAAGGAGTCAAGAGAGGGGTTGAGAAACCCAACTAGAGAACCGGACTGGAGCCTTTGGTAGGTTCTGGAAAATGCACCGCAGGTTTCTGGGCAGTGTCTCAGGAATTTCAGTCTTCCCAGAAGGGTATAGCCCTCTCAGAAGGGGACAGTCTTTTCAAGGGGGAGGACTTAGGTTGAGTTCAAGGTGTGCCAAGCAGGCTGCTCTCTAAAATGTGCCCGTCATATAACGATGTCCCATGTAGGCCACCACAGGGGGCAGGGTCTGGGAGTAGCAAGATGGACAGAGGAGATAAGAAGCAAGGAAAGGAAAGCCTGGGGAGGGAGAGAGAGTCTTGGGCCCTGGAAACCCAGCAGTGGCCACTCTGAGCATAAGGAAAAGGATGGTACCAAGTGGGGCAGGGGGAGCCTAGGAGACCATACAGAGAAGCCATAGGAAGGGAGGGGACTCTGACTGGCAGAACCCAGGGAAGACCCTAAGGAAAACAGGACAGCACAGCCACCATGACGACAACCAAGCTCTTTGGAGAAAGACAAACTCACAGAAAACAGGGAGAAGAAAACAACAGGAAATAGCTCTGTGCAGAGCAAGTAAATAATCAAAGACCCCTGGAGACTTGGATAGCAGCGGGAAGAAGAAAGCTGTGTGGGGGCATTGCTGGTGTCTCTAAGATTCACGCAGAAGAAAGCAGACAGCACCCCAAGTGGATCTGAAGACTAGAGCGGAGAGTCTCACTGTCCTCCAGGGGAGAGGAGGAGGCAGGACTAGGACTCGACCCAAGACAGCTGGAAAATCACGGGGTGCAGTTGTCACAGAAGAAGCCGTTAGACACGCAGGGTGCATATCAGGACGTTTAGAAGGGAGAGGTAGGAGCCTGGCCACCCTTGGCCTTCCCTAGATGACTGCTTGAGGCTGGAGATAGAGAAGCCATAGCAGCAAACCTTCAAGAGCTGCGTGTTGCCTCAATGCCAGCACCCAGTTGTCAGAGAGAGACATTCTGGGTCATCCCGAGACTCAAGGGCCTTTATTCTACAGAAGACGGAAGGGATCAGTGTACAATGTGAATGTGTTTCACCACTGTTTAAGACAAAAATAGGTGTGGCTATTGGAACTACACAGTGGAAGGGCAGAGTGGGAGCTGATCTTCACTTTGACTGGATTGAGAAGCACTTAGGAGTTAGTGGGGGAGGGGGCTGTGATGGCATTTCCAGAGAGAATTAACTAAGGGGAAAGACAGGCCCATCATCCCATAGGCTGAGGCCCATATGCAATAGGAGAGAGCCAGAGAGAGCAGGCTGTCTCTCCTCTTCCCACTTCTCTCTCACTCTTTCCTTCCCTTCCTCTCTCCCTCCCTCTCCCTCTCTTTCCTGGTCCCAATGATGGGAACTGCTCTCCTCCACCATGATTTCCCTGCCAGGAAAGACTTAAACCAGGAGCCAAAAATAAACCTTTTCTCCCTTAGGTTGTCTTGCTCACATATTTTGTCACAGCACGGACAGTGTCTGACCCAACAAGCATTATGACTACAATACAGAAATGGTACTGCCAGTAAAGGTGGGAGGGATGAGAAGAAAGCTAGATGGCAAAGCTTACAGATGGTGCAATGGATCTCCAGAAAGGAAAGACATCAAAGCGTGTGAGTGAAGAGAGAGGAATTCATAGTGATCACCAAAATAGGAGTCAGAAAGACAAGTCCCACTTGTCCTCCCATTTGACAGAAGTATGTGCAATCATATGTGCACACGGGCATGGAAATAAACCATCTGGAGGAATGAATGAAAGGGGTTTGGGAAGAGGAAGAAGAGGGAGGAGTGGACATGGTCAAAGTAAATGGCTTACTTGTGTGAAAATGAAACCCTTTGCCATGTACAGTGAGTATGCACCAGAATACTGTGTATGTGTGTTTATTAGATATAGATAGATAGACAGATAGATAGATATAGAACTGATGATAGAAACTATAGATGCTAGATATATAGATAATAGATATAGATAGATGATTATTAGATAGATGATAGGTGGGTAGGTAGGTAGGTGACAGGTGATAGATAGATGGATGATAGATAGGGAAACCTAAAGAGCAATTCCCAAAGCATTAGGTGCAGATTATGTCACTGGTGAGTGCTTGAGACTCGGAGACAGGTGCTCGCAGGAGGGCGCACACTGTGGTAGAGGACACAGGAAAGAAGAAACTTCCCGGAAGTGGAACCACAAAACCACAAGGAAGCCCATGGAAGGAGGCACCCACCTCACTTATGAACCTAATACTGAAGATGTCATAAAAGCAAATGTAAAATCCCCAAGTTTGGAAAACAGAATCCAGTAACAAAATAAAAGACTCACATGGTATGAAAAAGTAGAGTTCATTGCAGAAGCTCAGTGATGGTTCTGTGCTGGAGAATCAAATAACATAACTCACCATAGTAACTGTCCTAAGTGCAAATGAATATGATTATCCCAAACATGCCGAAAGTTATTCGAGTAAATTTACTTTCATTTTTGGAAAGTAAACCTCTTAATAATATGGATACTGAGGAAATTTTCTTTCCATATTTTTTTTTCTTTAATGTGTATATGCAGAAGTGAAGGAGCCTCCAAGGTGAATCATTAGGGGAAACAGATGCGGATGAACTTGGGGCTAACAAGAGAGAAAGGCAGTGAATGAGTCAACGTGTGTGTGCATGTGATTGTGTGAGCGGTGTGCCTTCAGCCCCTACCTTTGTAGAGCAAGCAAGAAACAGTAGGTGTCTGAGGGGGCAGCTTTGGGGAACAAGAATAACAAGAAGCCTTTTCCATATTCTATCAACGCTTCCAGATGAGCACCTAATAACCAGCATAGACTTGTAAATCTCAGAGTTATTATCATACTGTTATCCTAAAGCAATGACTCTTCCCCAGGGAACGCTGGGCAGGCAGGCGATGTGTGGAAGGGGAGAGGCAGGGGAGGCTCGAAGCTGTAGAAGCCAGGACTGCTATTTTTCATCCCAAAAGCCCAGGACAGTTGCCTCCAGCAAAGGCTTATCTGACCCCAGATGTCACTGTTGAGGCTGAGAAACCCTGTCACAGAGTGATAATTCCTACCAGGGCATAGCTATGAGATAATCAAAAGTGAACGAAGCCTAACTCAGAAAGCACTCCCTGTCTCTCATCAACAATGTGACCACCAGGTCCTGGTCCATAACGATATTGTGATAAATGATGTCGTGCTGCATCTCTGTTCAGGAGTCACAGATAGAGCCCAGGAGTGGAACCACAGGACCCTGCCCAGGAACTCACTCCTGGTAGACGAGGTGACAAGAAAGCCGAGACTGTCAGCATGTACTTCGGTGATAAGACAGACAGAGGAGCCTTGGAGAAGAAAGTCTTGGGGCCGCCTGAGCACATGAGGCACTTTCAAGATCTGGCCCTCTTGCACCTGGACAAGCATGGTGACCACTGAGCAGAGATACCAAGCAGTGCAGTCCAGGCTGGAGAGGCACTTCAGTGGGTGAAGCTCTTGCCTCACAAGAATGAAGACTTGAGTCCAATACTCAAAACGTACATAAAAATGGTGAGCATGGTAGCATGAGCCTGTAATCTCTTATGTGGTAGTCAATCTCTGGTTGTTAACAGGAGTCAGAATCACCATGAAAACAAATCTACTGTCATATGATCAGTTAGTGAGCACCTGAAAGTGGTCAAGTGGAGCAGAGAAACTGATGGAGAGAAACGCGTTTTAGTTAGACAAGGGGCTGAAGTGCAGATTTGTACTCATCAAATTCACAGCTACACAAACCTGATTCTTAAAACGTATTCTTCTGGGTATGTTAATATGTTCATGTGTGTGCTTGTATATGTGTGTGTGTGTGCAGACCAGAAGACACCTCAGGTCCCATCTTCAGGAAACCTATCCACGTCTTTTGAGGCAGGATGTCTCACTAGACCTGGCCTTCACCAAGAAGGCTAGATCGGCTGGCCAGAGAGTGAAGATCTACCTGTGTCCATGTTCCTGACTCTGGGATTCCAGACAGGTACCCTATGCTGCCATCACCATGCCCAGAATTTAGGCGGATTCTGAGGATCAAACTGAAGTCCTCATGTTCATATTTAGTTGTGCTATTTCCCCAGCCCTTAAATGCATTCCTTATAATGTTTTATATGTCCCTTAATGCCTCAAATGTTTTCCATCTGCCTGGGAGGCAGGACACAGAGCTAAGTGCACTTGGGGTGCAGAAGCACCCACTAGCCACAGCCACAGTGTTTTGCACTGACGTCTAGAGCACAGCGTGCCTTCCTAGGACACCCGCCTTTCCCTTATCTCTGCTTGACAGTTGTCAATTCTGAGTGACATCAAAGAACCCTGCAGCCAAATCTGATTTGCTCATTTTTTTTTTGTTTTTGTTTTTGTTTTTGGCACGTGTGACAGCTGCCGTGAGGCTGCACTGGGGTGCTACAGCCCCTCCACGACCTAGAAGTGGAGGGTGCAGTGAACATTCCCATCTGAAGTTCAACAAAGAGCTGCCCTTGAAGGTACCTGAAGATGTAATGCTGGAAGACGCTTAACCTTAAAATGTGTTCAGTAAACTCAGCGCAGAACACAGGCATCATCTTCATCAGACAGTGAAATCAAATTAGACTTTGCTGATAAGCAACGTTAGGAGCCCATTTGCATGGTGAGTCAGTAATGAAGCTGCTTGCAGAATTTCTGAGTGTGCGTCTGGGCTCCAGTCCATCTTCCATCTCAGTGCAGAATCATAAAGCTTCAACCTCCATGTGCTCTGTGGGTCACGCGCTCTAAATCTAGATTCAAGTCTCAACCCCCTGGCCTCTTGCAAAATGCCTCCCCTATCCCTTGGATACAGGACCCACAATAGCCAAATGCCAGCCAGCCTCGCCTAGGACGTCCCTGCCACCTCTGGGGTATGAAACATACAATGGCCAAAGTGTCTCATTATATTATCAAGAGTTAGAAAACAAACTGGGCATGTGTTAAAGCCAGAGCCAACCTGCTAAAGCAACTTTTCTCTCTTACTTTGGTCCTTCACAGCTACACATGCTGGGTACATCTGCCACCCGAAAGCTGCCCCGTGACCCCAGCCCCTTGCTGTGCTCTTGCTTGGCCTCCCTCAGGACAGTTCACCCTTGTGGAGTGGAGCCGATGGAGGTATTCTCTACAGATGAAGAGGCCACAAGTCAGGCAGGCGGAGGAACTTGTAAGAACGCTGAGAACTCTTCAGTCTGGGGTAGAACTAGTGTGAGAGCAGAGTTGACCACGATTAGACTTGAGGGCACAGCTCTGAGTTGAGCCAGGCCCCACAGCCGACTCTGGAATGGGCTCAGGGGCAAAGGAACCATGAAGCCAAGACACGGTGAGTACCACAGATGTCTCTCAAGGTTTGATACCCATCTCAGCCACCATCACACTAGATAGGGTCTCTCTGATGACAGTCCCTTACCTCTACTGAAAATTGACAGCAGATCCCTGAATCTTCCCCACAATACTCTACTGGGTAAACGAGTGAATATATCTGATGGAAATATTCTGGTTTTCCTCATCAGAGGAAGAGATGAATAGGAGGAGAGGGAGATGAAGGTGAGATGGAGAGGAGGACAATGAGGGGAAGTGAGGGTAAACATGATGAAGATGGAAAAGGAGGAAGAGGATGAGAAGAGATGAGGTGATGACGTCTTATCCAGCCACACTCAGGAAAACTTCAAGCAGCCTGCTGATCATTCTGGCATGGTGGTGAGAGCAGGAAGTGAGTGTTCCAGCATGCTCCCTGGGTATCCTGGGTGGCCCTTGATGGCGACATAGTGGAATCTGCTAACCATGCCTTTGTGGTCCTTTGGAAGAAGAGCAACAGAGCAGTCCCCAGCCCAAACCACCATGCACAGATGAGCCACGGGTGAACTCCCACCAAAGGGTTGAAATAACAACCACGGGTGAGCACTAAACACCACGGGTGAAATTCAGCAACACAGGTGAGCATTCACAACCACAGGTGTGCACTCCGCAACCACAGGTGTGCACTCAACAGCCACAGGTGAGCATTCAACAGCCACAGGTGAGCATTCACCAACCACAGGTGTGCACTCAGCAACCACAGGTGTGCACTCAGCAACCACAGATGAACACTCAATAGCCACAGGTGAGCACTCAATAGCCACAGGTGAGCACTCAGCAACCACAGGTGAGCACTCACCAACCACAGGTGAGCACTCAACAGCCACAGGTGAGCATTCAGCAACCACAGGTGTGCACTTAGCAACCACAGGTGAACACTCAATAGCCACAGGTGAGCACTCACCAACCACAGGTGTACACTCAACATCCACAGGTGAGCACTCAACAGCCACAGGTGAGCATTCAGCAACCACAGGTGAACACTCAATAGCCACAGGTGAGCACTCACCAACCACAGGTGTGCACTCAACATCCACAGGTGAACACTCAATAGCCACAGGTGAGCACTCAACAGCCACAGGTGAACATTAAGCAACCACAGGTGAGCATTCACCAAACACAGGTGAGCACTCAGCAGCCACAGGTGTGCACTCAACCTTCAGGACACCAAGAGAGACACGCTCGAGTGTTGTGAACTGTTCTCACTGCGGCCTCATTCTCCGTACCCTCGCCATCCTCACCACCAACACCATCCGTCATAACGATGTCCTTCAGTCTGGGAGGAAGCACAGCCTTTTCCCTGCAGTCAGATTCTCTCCCTTCCAGACTCCACACTTAGCTTTGAAGGCATCATGCATCCACTTAGAAGCATTCTGTAAACATTAGCCTGTAAATGCATGTGATGTTCTCTATGGCTATTCATAGCAGGCTCAATTTATTAAGAGAGAGATGACGAACAGATGAGACAGGAAGCTCTGGCCCAGCAGAGAGCCTGGCCACGCAGGAAGGCTCCTCTGCCCTGGGGCTGGGTGGCTTCTGCACAGCAGTGCAAGTGGCAGACCCACAGTGGAATGGACCAGCGAGATGTCCACTGGCACCCACCAATCCCCTCTGTCCCACTATGTACAGTGTCTGGCTCAGAGACCTTCAGGAACATGCATGCACCACATGGCCACGTGCTCCTGGGAGATGCCTCCTGTCCTCACCTGCCTTCTTGGTCTGGAAGCCCTATACCAACTGCTGCACAAACCCTCAGGTAGATCTCTGGGCCTGTGGAGTTGATTCCGTGCTTAGTGGAGTCATTTGTGTTATAGGATGGGGTGGGCGGGGTTTGAGGCTCCTTGCCTGCATTTTGAAGAACCTGCCTGCCTGGCACACCTGGTGAGTTCCTTACATGCATTCTTTCCCCCACTCTGCCCAGCAGATATAATTCTCTCCATTTTGCCAGGGAGGCAACAGAGCTGATAGAGAGCTGGCGAAACTACTGGAGGGGACAATCATATGGGCCACTGTTCTGAGCCTGAAGGGACTCCCACAGTGGACGATGGCTCAGGAAGGGCCTTGAACAGAACGTGGACCTCAAGGACATCATAGGTCTAGGGTGCAGCCAGGCCACTCCCTTCACCTGTGTGCCTAGCATCTCAAATGTCTCCCTTTTCCTGGGACAGGCTGTGCAAGCCTTCACCCACCTGCAGGCCTCCTGCCTGCAGTTCTATGAGGACAAGCCTTCCTGAGGCAGAACATTCTAGGCTATAGGCCCATGGGCACTGGATAGGGTAGAATAGGTTCCATGTAAGCCCAGCACAGCACTGAGTCCCAAAGCCCCAGCCTCCTGTCCCAACACCTGTGTTTGAGTTCCTGGGGACAAAGGTCAAAGTAACCTGTATTGTTTCTTGTAAAAACCAGGTTAAGTACTAGGGGGCAGGGGGCTGTAACTGTTCTATTCTTCCTCTGTAATAGGAAGAAGAACTGAGTACCTCAGATTCTAGAATCAGTTCTGACACTCTACTGGCAGCTCCATGCTGGGCTGAACAGAACAGACCCTTCTGGAATGGATTTACCCACTCACTCGGCTGCCTTTCAGGTTCTCTGAAGGGCAGTCCTAGCACAGGCCCACCTGACTGACTGAGTATTCACATGTTCACTACCTGACACAGGCGACAGCGACAGGGGGCACCCTATGGCTGAGCTGTTCCCAGTATGGCAAACATGAAGCCCCCAGCGAAGGCAGACAGAGCGGGTCCCATACCTGCCACAGGACCCCCAGCTCTGGCTCAGACTGAGACTCGGGTCCTGGTGTTTGTCATCACTGGGCCCACTGAGCTCTCTGCCTCAGAAGGTGGCTCCCTCCCCTGTCAGTGCCTCAGGCTGGAAGTGCTGGAGGAGGGGGAATAGCAGGGATCGTGTGCCAGGCACCTGGCTCAGGTAATCTGCATCCTCATCCCTGCTTGTCTAGTGGCCTGGATTCCTCCCAAGAGTCTCCCAGGGAGGCACCTGCCCACAGTTGGGTCTTCTGCCAGCTATCCACACAGCTACACAGAGAGCATGCATCCCCAGTCCCTGGCACAGCCAGGACCCTAAACCCACCTCCACGCAGTGCACCAGCCCCTTCTTCTGGTGTTCAGACGCCTCCTTCTCCTCTCCTTCCCATTTCACATTTCAACCTAACCCCCACCAGGTGAGGGGCACTCGGCTGCATGCAGCTTGCTATGCTGGGTGCCCTCTCTGTGGCTGCACAGGTGACACCCTCATAGGTGCACCACACCAACCCTCAACTTCCCCTTCTTGATATCTGTATCAGTTACTGACTCATTGCTGGGACCAAATACCTGACAGGAAGCAAAACTTAAGGAAGGAAAGGTTTATTGTTGCTTGCAGTTTCAGGGGGATACATTCCATCCTGGTAGGGGTGTCATGGCATCAGAAACAGGAGATGGGCTACTCATGTTGCAACCAGTCTGGAGGCAGAAGGCAAACAGGAAGTGGGGCTGGGCTTCACTTCAAAGCCCACCCCCTGTGACCATTTCCTCCAAGTTTCCACCTCCTAAAGGTTCCACAACCTTTCCAAACAATATCAGCAGCTGGAAAACAAGCGACTCTGCAGGGAGGCCTTTCATATTTAGAACCACTGAACCATCTTGAAAAGGAGGCACAGGTTCCAGGCCAGCCTGTGGGGACTGACACCCTACTCGGTCACGTGCTGACTGTATAGCTCCAAGCCAGTTGGACCTGCCTGTGCCTTAGTGTCCTCACTTCACACCGAATGGTTATACTAACTCCTGCAGTTAAGATGATGAATGGTTTGAAAGGGGGCCCTCAAAAACCATGTCATCTGGGCTGGAGAGATGGCTTAGCAGTTAAGGTGTTTGCCTGCAAAGCCAAAGCACCCAGGTTCGATTCTCCAGTAGCCATTTAAGCCAGATGCACAAAGGGCATAAACATCTGGAGTTAATTTGCAGTGGATAGAGGCAAGCCTATTCTCTCTCATTACTTGTTTTTAGCATTTTTTAAATAATTTTTTATTGACAATTTCCATAATTATAGACAATAACCCATGGTAATTCCCTCCCTCCCCCCACTTTCCCCTTTGAAACTCCACTCTCCATCATATCCCCTTCCCCACTCAGTCTCTCTTTTATTTTGATGCCATGATCTTTTTTTTTTTTTCTATTATGATGGTTTTGTGTAGGTAGTACCAGGCACTGTGAGGTCATGGATATCCAGGTCATTTTGGTCTGAAGGAACATGTTGTAAGGAGTCCTACTCTTCCTTTGGCTCTTACATTCTTTCTGTCACCTCTTCTGCAATGGACCCTGAGCCATGGAAGATGTGATAGAGATATTTCAGTGCTGAGCACTCCTCTGTCACTTCTTCTCAGCACCATGGTGCCTCCTAAGTCATCCCAAGGTCACTGCCATCTGAAAAGAGAAGATTCTCTACCAAAAGTGAGAGTAGCATTAATATATGGGTATGAACATTAAGAGAAGTGACTTAGTGGGCAGTTTGATGAGCATAGTATATACATTTAGCCAGACAGCAGCAGATGTTACACTCCTAGGGCTCATGACTATCCCTGTTGTAGGTTTTCAGTATCAGGGATGTATTCCCTCCCATAGGAGTAGGCCTCCAGTCAAATTAGAGGGCTGTTGGTTTCCTCCATAACAGATGAGCCACTATTGCACCCGTTGGCTCATTTGACCTGGCGGGCCAAATATAAGGCTTGCAGTGTCCACTGTTGGGTATCTTCAATGGTGATTTCTCTCTCTCCCATTGAACTGCATGCAGCATGGCTTTTTTCCAGCTTTCTGTCAGCTGGTCTACATGGAGGAGGTTTTCAGCTCAGCTCCAGCAGGGTTTCTCAGTGACCTTATAGCCCAAGTATGTGGAGTCTTCAGCAATAGGGTCTTACCATCTATTCCTGGTGGGAAACTAAGGGCCTTGGCCATGGCCTGTAATGTTTGGGGAGCATCAGGGACCTCCCTGGCCAACAACTCACTGGAAGATATCCCATCCCTGGCACTGAACATTTTCTAGTAACAATCTATGGCTCCTGTGTGTTCCATTGTTCAAAAAAATAGGTTTCCACATGACTTATTTATATCCTCTTAGATTTTGATTAGCCCTCCCTCCACCTTTCCTTACTCAGTCTGTTCCCCTGACCTCACTTAGACCTTTTCACCATCATTAATCTATTCTTCCACTTACATTTATACAGTACCATCCTATTAGGACCCCTTCCTCCCTTTCTATTCCCTTTATATCTCCTTTCTAGCTTACTGGCCTCTGCTACTGAGTTTCCTTCCTACTTACACAGAAGTCCAGTTATTTGTCTCCTTCTATCTGACCCCCCTCAAATAAATAAATAAATAAAAATATTTTTAATGTGTCATCTTAACTGGGATGTGGCTTATTTGACAGAAGAGATATTGCATATGTGGACCTATTTAAAGACTTTGTAATGAGGAGGTGGTATGGGACTGTCCAGGCCCTAGATGCACTCATGTCCTGTTGAAAGGGAGGTTGAGGGATAAGTAGGTGCCAGTGGAGGCAGGGTCAGCTTGGTGCAGATGTATCCAAGGCTGAGACAAAATACAGACCAGAAGCAGCTGCTGGGAGGAACGGGTTTATTTTGGATTAAACTCTCAAGGGACGTTTCACCATGGCAGGGCAGTGTGGCATACAGCTGGACACCCTGTCACATAGCAGCAGCAGCATGGGAGCTGCAAGAGAGAGCAGAGCTAATCATGGCCCAGGTCCTGCCTCAGAACACTCCTCCTGCAAGTCCTCACCTCCCCAAGGCTCCACCACGCCCCCAGATTACCATAGCTGGGGACCAAATACTCAAAAAATGTGAGTCTATGGGGGATGTTTCACTCAAACCGCCACAGAGGCCCTGGGACCGCTGCATCTGAAAGGGTAGAGGGTCCTTCCTGGAGCCTCTGGGGAAGGAAAGCAGTCCTGCCAAGTGCTCAACTTCAAACTCCTGATTCCTGAGATGGGAGAGACGCATTTCTCTTGTTTGAAGCTCCCAGTTTGTGATGACGTGTTAGCGTGTCCACAGGGAGCTGAAACAGGGATGTGGTGTTACAGCCAGAGCATGAAGGGTGCCACGGGTGTCAGGTGCTCTGGTGAGTGTCTACGGAAGCCTGGTACTGACGTCCCCCTGGGCTGCAAAGGAGCCGTGAGGAGCAGCGCTGCTGAGCTGGTCCCATTGGAGCCAGGGATTCCTGCTGTGAGGTGCTCCTTGCTGGCCTGGGCCCTGACCTGACCCCAGTGCGCCAGGTCCCCTGTGCTCCTTCAGCCAGGGTGACCCTGCTCAGGACCATGATGAAGAGAAAAGTAGGTGCTTCACCAGGAAATGAGGCCCTTGCCACAGGGCGGGAGGGTGACCCGTGTTAGAGGTGTTCCACTGTATGTACTTCCTTCCCAGGTTTTCAGGGTCCTGGAGAAGTCCCCTCCTGACCATAGACTCAGCTCTCAGGAACAGACCTATGCTCCTCTCTAGCTCTCAAGACTTCCCTGGCCTGCATCTTTGCTACACAGAGCTGAATTTCCAGCTAGTTAAGGAGGTCCTCTGCATCAGTGGCTTCTCCCTGGTCTAAGAGCCAGGGATTCACACTTTCAGACCCTTCAGGGGAGCACGGCCAGTGAGGACAGCTCAGAACTCAGACCAGTGAGGATCAGCCCTCAGTGGCAGGTCCCTTGGCTGTGTGGGACATGGTTGCTTATTGATTGACAGCCTGAGGTATGCCCGATTACCAATGGCCTGGCCCTCCCTTGGGCCATAAGCAATTACACTAAGGGACACGAGGTTCTGCTCTCTGCCCGGGGATGAGGTGTCATTTCACTGGTCTATTGACCCAGAGAAGGGGAGGACCCTGCTTAGAAACATCTGACGTGGGAGCTGGGGGAAGGGTCAGTGGTAAGTGATTGTTGCACAAGCATGAGGACATGAAGCGAAGCCACAGCCCCACACCCACATAAGATGCTGGGCATGGCAGCATGTGCCTGTCATCCCAGTGCCAGGGAGGCAGAAACGAGGACTCTCTGGAGCTCACTGGCCAGCTAGACTTGCCGAATCAGTGAGCTTTGGGTTCCGAGAGAGACCCTGTCTCAAAGAACAAGGTGGATGAAGACACCTACACACGTACTTGCACCCACATATGTAGGAATACACATACACCCAAACCCCATACACACAAACACACATAAAAGACAAAGAGGCCCACAGCAGTTCAGATCTCGCCTGGGCTCCACCCAGGCTGTGATGGGGCCCAGCTAAGAGAGGCGCTATTGCTCCTGGTTGGCCACAAAGTCCCCAACCAAAGGTGGTGGGTGGTTTTAGGAAATACAGGCCATGAGCCTCTCTGACCTCAGGAATGGGTCTCTAGGTGAGCCGGGTAGAGAAGATGGCACAGGCAGACTGCTGACATGGATGTGGCTTTCACGCTGTCCAGCTGTTGTCCTGACTATCGCTGAGCTGACCTGGCTGGTCTCTGATGATGGGAGGATAGAGGACTACTCAGCATGCCAGAGTCACTGGGAAGAGAGGTGGACAGAGAACAAAACCAGGGGGAAGATCCCAGGAAACGTGGCACCACACAGGCACTGTTTCGCTTCCCCTAGATCAACTCACAGACAGCTCTGTCTTCCTGGCCTAGTCCCATTGTGAAGTATTCTCTTCATGGCTCATGTTCAGGTTCAAGAGTTTTGGGCATGGTCTCTCAGCTCTACCTTAATATGTCCATGTGATAGAAGACAGTCCTGTATCAACTCTTCAATTCAGAAAAAAAAAAAAAAAACCTAGAGAAATCCTTCCTTTCCCATTGAAGAGATAAAAGTTCTTAGCCCCCTCCTCAGCCTATTCTAATGCTCTAAGAAGAGAACTGGGTCCCACCTAGACCATCACATCCCATCAGCCATGCGTTGATTGCTAGCCCAGTGGGTGGTGGCCCATGGCACTTCTAGAGCTGGAGCCCGCAGCACCCCTGCCACCCCTTGCTACTTGTGCACATGGTTTGGTTAACTTTGAGCTCCTGAAATGCAAGCAGTTGTTTGTCCAAGATCACTTGGTACAGGTAGTGTGTGTAGACATGCTTGGGTTGTGTTAGAATATCCCTGTACCATTTCAGCACACTTGGTTTGAGCTAGATGATGGTGATGATGGAGATGGTGATGATGGTGGTGGTGGTGATTATGGGAGTGATGATGGAGAAGGTAATGATCATGATGGTGATGATGGAGGTGGTGATGATGGAGGTGGTGATGATGGTGGTGGTGGTGATGGTGGTGGTGATGGGATTGATGGTGACAGTGAGGGCGATGATGATGATGATGGTGATTATGGGAGTGATGATGGAGAAGGTAACGATCATGATGGTGATGATGGAGGTGGTGATGATGGAGGTGGTGATGATGGTGGTGGTGGTGATGGTGGTGTTCACAGAGCTGCTGCTAATGAGGGTGAACATTAACATCTATTAAGTTTTTATCATGTACCCGGGACATTGCTCAGCCCTGCACTGACAGCATTTTACATGACACTAACATAAGCTAGATTTTCACCTTAAAAGATTTAAATGACAAAGGTGGTGATAAGGGTCATTTTTCATTAATATTTTTCTTTGACAAAAATATATGTTGAAAAGTATGAGACTCTTATGAAAATACCTTTTGACAATCAGGAGTCACTGGGGGCCTATCAGATCAGCCCCAGCTACCTGGGTATTTTGAACAATGAGCCAGCATATCGGTCAGTAATTACACTTATCTAGCTGTGGGTGAGCGTGCATGCACGCCACAAGTGTGCAAGTCCATGTTCTCGGGTGTGAGTGCCCAGCCACACACCTGTGCTCAGGTCCATACCCACCTGCCTCATGTGGGTGGGTCGTTCAGAGTCAGTATATGCCCAGAAGCCCTTCCTTCATTCCCCTTCTCCTCCTCTGCCTGCCTGGGAGGACAGTCTGAGGGAACACTGGCAGAACAAAAGCCCGGCCTAATTCCTTTCCAGAAAGCATTCTGCCTTCTATAGCTGCTGTGGCTGCCTGGCCGGCAGCTCCTCCCCAGACAGCCGGCTGGAGTGGGCTATTTTTAGGCTGCATCACAGGCAAGGCTCTGCGAGGAGCACACTTGGCACCCGGTGGACATGCTGCTGCTTCCTCCCACAAGCCCCTAGCTTCAGGCTCACGCGGCTGCCAAAGGCACGTTCTCCTGATTATCGGAACCCAGCAGTCACATGCCCCTCTCCTTGAATGCCTTTCAAGACTCCAGTACCAACGTGCATTCCTGGTAACTATTATTACAGCACCCATCAGGCCCGTGGCAAGCGACAGCAATGAAGCCTGGGGTAAATAATGATCATGGGTACTTAGCTATGTGGGCAGAGTTACAACTGCATGCCAAAGAGTTTCTTCATGGTTTGGCTACGCTGTCAGTTTTTACTGAGATGTGTGGCATCCAGTAAAATATTTACACTCAAAATTACACAAGCACGTTGCAGGCAGAACCACTTCATATCACAGTGTTAAAAGCACCAGCACTGGAGATGCTGAAGCCAACGTACAGTTATTCTGGGGCGATGAGCCACGGGCTGACGAACGCGCGCTCTGGTTGATTTCATCTCGTTCTTTGCCTTCACCATCCTCATCGCCGTCACCATTGCCATCCTCCTCAGCACATTCTCATCGCCGTCACGTTCCACCATCGCCACGTTGATCAACACCACTACTCTCTGTTCTAATTGCCATTGGTTGATCAGTAGCCAAAAGCCCAGTTCTCTGCTCGGTGTGTTTTACACATTAGTTCTCACAGCAAACTTGCCTCCTAAGCTATAGATACTTTTATTGTTCCAAGTAAGGCTTAGAGGTGTTTAAGACTTCTTTTTTTCAAAACTAACTGGCTATAAGTCAGATGAACCCAGGTGCCTGAAATTCCCATGCCCTCTCTATCATGCCACCTCATTCCTCAGTCCAGTGACCACATGCCAGGCAACCAGATCACTGCTCCCTCCGTGGAGACAATTGTGTCTGCTTCAGTTCTTCCTCCAGTCCTCTAGACATCCTCCTTCCGCGAGATGATTTCCCATGACTCTCGCTGAAAAGCCATACCTTTTTCCCCAACTTTATCGAGAACGGCACAGGCTGGCTGCCCACAGAACATCCTCAAAGGCTCCCAGAGCTTCCCTTGGCACCTCAAGAGTGCTCAGGAGTGTGTATTCACATGGACTCCGATCTCCCTAACTTCATCAAGGGGCTTTACATATGGAAATTGGGGCCATGAGCCAGGAGAACCCACGGCCCAGTCCACACTCCATTGACAGACCAGATAGCTACAGGCTGCCCTTGGAGCCCTCCATATCCTATGAGCAGTCCAGAGCCCTCTCTTGCCTTCACGTCTTCCTCTGAACACCTCTCCAAGTCATGTGGTATTTGCCATCCAAACATTTCTGTCCCTTGCCTTCTTCTCTCTCCAGACTCCCTGTACCCTTTCTGTAGATGCATATACCACCTTTGAACCCTGTGCCCCCCTTAGCCTCCCAGGTATAGACGTAGCCCTATTCTCAGGAAACAAGCATACGGGATCTTGAACCAGCCCTTCACCCTTCCATCTCCTTCCAAGCCCTGTACCCACGTTCCCGCCAGCTTCTCTTGGCTGTGGCTCCACCATACACCACAGCCCTTCTCAACATTTGCTCCCAGTAGCAGCCTCTTGGACCCTCCCTGACACGTAGACTTCAGCAGTGGCCCTGGACTGTGTCCCTCATCTCTGTCTTCTGCCCTCCATCTGGCATGCAATTTTCATGCTTAAATCTTCCAATGGGTTTCCAGTGAGTATAGTCCCCAGGCCCTCCTGCCCTGGCCAGTCCATCCTCTCTATCCTTCTATTGGTCACCACCTACCCCTTCCAGCAGACTCCAACACCAAACACACGGGGTCAAGACTCAACCATTCTTTCCTGATTAGGGCTTTACTGCCATAGCTATGCACACTTCTTCTTCTGCCCAGGCTCGCTGTTCCCACCCGGATGACCACTCTCCCCCTCCCCTGCACATCTCAGTCTGAACGCTGCCATCCCTGTGTGGTCACCCTGGCCACTGAGCGGAAGTCAGAGCTTTCCTGCCCGTGGTTGTGTGTTCACGTGTCCTCTTCTCACTCAGCTCCAATGGAAACGGAAGCTCCTGGGGCACCAGCCTGCTCTTGCTCTCGGCCACACCCACTCCCCGTGGCAGCACCTGACCAAGCAGGACTTGGCGGAAACAGACCTGGGGGCTGGCCCTGTGACATGGGGTGGCCACCATAGCCCTGATGTCAGGTTTCTCTGGGGCTCAATGTGAGCAAATGTCCACCAACTTGGGGACGAGATGAGACGCCCAAGCAGTGTGAGCCAAGTATCAGAGCCAGCCTCTCTGGGAGCTCTCACAGAGCCACGTCACTGACACCTATCTCCACCTCCCGGAATCACATTATCAATGCACCACTAGTTCTAGTCAAACCGTTCAATAGCACTTAGGTGGCCTTGACTTTCGCCAGTATACAGGGGGCTGTGGAGGCTGAGGTGACAATTTGTTCATAATTATGTCCAGCAGGGCTCCCAATGTCTTCCTCCTGATGCCCCCTCCTAAAAGACCCCCGCAGGAGTGGTTTCACTGCCACTTTGCAAATTGTCCTCGTGGGCAGATAGACAGAGGAGCATCCAGCCAGCCCAAGCTTCCCTACCCCATGGAGCTCCCTGCCTGGTGGTGGGAGAACCTCCAGGCAGCCACCTTGTGGCACTACTGAGGCTTGGCAGCTACCTGGGCAAGGGCAGAGGTGTCAGCATGCTCACCTGGCATCACTGCCCTGCAGGAGCTGCCAAGCCTTGCTTGAGAAGTTCCTGACATCCTCCCTAAAGCTCTGCCCTGCATCTGCCAGGCCCTGGGGCCATGGTGCCCACCTGGGAGCCCCATCACCCCGGCTGCCTCTGAGTGGAGTTGGATGGTTTGTGGACAGATTGCTCTTCCGTGCAGCTGGCTTCTTTGGAAAGACAAGGGAGACAAGTGTCCCTGGGGGGTGCTGCAGGGCAGTGATGGACAGGGCCTTGTCAGATCCACATTCCCTAGCTCCATCCATGCAGCCCGAGTGCAAAGCAGACTGGAGATTGAAGGGAAAGCCAAGGAGATAAGTGGAAGCCTGCCATTTGGACAGAATGACAGCTGGAGGGGACTACAGACAAGTGCCTGGCCAAGGCTTCTGGGCCCTGGACAGCTCCAACGTCTGCTGCAGGAGCTAATTTCATCCAAATAGTGTGTTTTAGGGGGCAGGAGAGTAAATACTACCAGTGTCCATGGGCACCAAACATCACTAAAGTCCACCACACACAATTTCATTGAAGTATGTTAATTCTGAAAGCATCGGTCCTAGTTGTAAGCACTTGGACCGGAATTCATCAGACAGGGCGTCCTGAGACAAGGATGCTGATGGTGGTGGTGGTGGTGGGGATGATGTGGGTGGTGGTGGTGGGGATGATGTGGGTGGTGGTGGTGGGGATGATGTGGGTGGTGGTGGTGGGGATGATGTGGGTGGTGGTGGTGGTGGTGGGGATGTTTTTGTTGGTGGTGGTGGTGGTGGGGATGATGTGGGCGATGGCGTTTTGGATGATGTGTGTGCTGGTGGTGGTGGTGGGGATGATGTCGCTGGTGTTGGTGGTGGTGGTGACAATGGCGATAGTGATAGCGCAGACGAAGAGCATGCAGACAGATTCCAACAAGCAGTTCCCATGCACATTCATTTTCTCCTCAAGGATGGAGACTCTGGGTCCAAGAGAAGTTTATGATGCACCTGGTCCAGGGACAGTAAGACTGGGCTCTGACCTCCTGCCAGACAGGGCTGGTTCCTTCCCCCCACGTGCACGGGGACCCTGGTGATGGTCACCCAGGCCTTTATGAAAAACTTCTCATCAGAGCAAAGAATCTCCCAGGAAAGTAACATCAGAGTAAGACAATAGGGGAAAGTGCCGTGAAACTCCATTTTCAATCAGATGGTCCCCAGCGCGGAAGAGGGCAGTCTTCCCCTTTGCTGAGGACATCAGAAGCAGTAAGAGTTGAAACAGCAACTCCACAACTATGGGTAGTCCTTGCCCTAGCACTGACTGGTTCTGAAATCCAGGGTCCACTCCTGGTCCCCTTAAATACCCAGACCACACTGAGATAACTCGCGCCCCTCTCCCCACTTGCCATTTCCCCCCTGCATATGCAAAGTGACCAGTGCTCCCTCCTGCACACATGGGGGTGGCCACTGCCCTCTGAGTGTCCAGGCAGGACAGGAAGCCACCTTGCTCTGAGGGGCTGTTGTCTAGCACAGCCCAGCTGCACCCTCTGACCTGTGCTGCCAGTCATCTGTTTGCCGCACGGAGAGGAGGTGGCCCGCCACCCATCATTCTCAGCTCCAGCTGCTCCTCGAGCCACAGGCCACATGGGGACAAGCTGTGGGGCTGGTCCCGCCTCCCACTCCAAATTCCAGGAACAAGTACACATCTATCACTCTGGTCGAGTGTCAGAACCTTGCCAGGACTCCTTCAGGGCCCTCGCCAGTCAGCACCAAAGCAGCCCAGGCTGAGAGCAGCAGCACTCCCCTGCGTTGCAGACACAGCCTTGGGTTTGGGAGCTTGAAGCCAAATCCAGTTGTTCCATTTATTTATTTCTTAAACAAATTTATTTTTATTTATTTGGGGGAGAGAGAAAGAAGCAGATAGAGAAAGAGAACGGGCACATCAAGGCCTTCAGCCGCATGTACCACCTTGTGCATCTGGCTTACGTGGAGAATCAAATCTGGTCCTTTGGCTTTTCAGGCAAGCACCTTAAACACTAAGCCATCCCTCCAGTCCCAATTTCTCCATTTAAGTAAGCAAAAAGAGGGTTGACAGATACAGATAGTTATAGAACATAGGTAAATAGATGATCGATAGAATGATGGGCCATAGATGACTTATATAGGTGATAAATGATAGATGAATGGATGGAAAGATGACACATACATACATACATATACATACATACATATATACATATATAATACATGCATAAAAGATGATATGATGGGTAGATAGATGATGGATGGATGAGTAAATGGATGATGTATGGCTACATAGATGCATATATACATGATAGATGATGGATGGATGGATAGATGGGTGACAGATTGATGGATATATGATAGATAATGAATGGATGGATGGATGGATGGATGGATGGATGGATGGATGGCTAGACAGACAGATAGACCCATCCATCCCCTCTGTAGAATGAATGAGTCAGCCAGCTAGCTCCTCCCCTGCTGGCCATCTCTGCCATGCTAAGCTGTCCTGGCCACACTACACATACTCCCCACCCCAGCTGTACATTCTCACAAGCTCACACTGATTCCTGACTGCCCCATCACCCAGCAGACGTGCCGTCATGCTAACCCCTGCAGCCTCTGAATCTCAAAACCTAGGCTCTCTTCCAAGCACACAGAACTCATGGCCTCTGAGAGGCTGTGGACCAAGGACCCCCATGCTCACACCATCTCCTGGCTTCTCCCCACCTTCAATCACCCTTCTATTCCTCTGATCTTCCCTACTGACTCCCTTCTCAGTTTTGGACTTCAGTGGATGACTTCTTAAATGCCATCAACCTCCATTTCTTATAGAATGTACTAGAAAGATGCAAAAATTGTGAAAATCTATATCACCATTGGGAAACAAAACTGACAGTTTAGTGAGACAAGAAGGTCATAGAAAAGACTCACTCAGAAACCATCACAGATGCTTCTAGAGGCTAAGGAAGCCTTCCTACGGATGAGAGGAGTCATTACTGACAGCTATATGATGTCAAATACTGCTGTTGTCTCCAGGATGGGTGAGGGCATTGAGGCTCAGAGAGGTCAGATATCCTGCCTTGTCCAGGATCACACAGCAGAGCAGAGGAAAAGTTAGAAGCCCATCTCTAACCTCCGCAGTGCCCAGCTCCGGACTCACAGGGCTGGCTGTACAGACACCACCTAGCCTCCACCTTCCGTGCGTTGCTCCCCACAGAAGCCTGGGCTCAGAAAGGCAGTGTGTCTGCCATCAGCACACACCACAGCCTGCTGAATGTCCACTTTCCTCTCTGCAGTGGGACATGAGTCTCCTTCCCTCTCAGTGCAGGTCCCAGGGTGGAGGGGAGGGCCAAGGCTCCAGAGCAAGGGATGCTGGGATTGATGCAGAATCAAGGCTGGAGTGAGGGCAGGACTCCTACAAAGCGAAGCTTCTCCTTTCCTCCTTCCTTCCCTCTTTCCTTCCCTCTTCCTCCTTTCTTCCTTTTCTATCTTAAATAAGTATTTAGCAAATAGCACATTTTCTTTTCAACTTGTAGTTATCAGCAAAGATCAGCATGCATCACACAAAGAAAGGATGTTCTTTTTCATGTGTGTGTGTGCATGTGGCATGCATGTGAATATGTGGTCCTATGTGTGTGGGCACATGACTGTGTGTGCTTGCGTGTGCATGGCATGGAGGCCAGAGGTCAATGTTGGGTATCTTCCTTAACTGCTGAATACCTTATCTGTTGAGGCAGGCTCTCCCGCTGAAACTAGAGCCCACTGATTTCACTAGACTATCTGGCCAGCAAGCGCTAGGGATCCTCCTATCTCCACTTCCCCAGTGCTGGGATTACAGGTGCATGCACCACTCTTAGCATTTACATGGGCACTGGAGATCTGAACTCATACTTGCAAGGCAAGCCCACTGAGCCATCTCCCCAGTCCCAAGAGAGGATTTTCATAGGCTTATTCACAATACCAACAAATACCTAACAAACACTTTGAATCTCATCAAATGCCTAAAATTTAAATTTTCTTAGTTCAAATCTGAATCTGGATCAAACCCACACTTTGCAGTTCGTACCTGTGTCACACTGTTTTGGTTGTGCTAGCCCCTCCTCCACCCCTTCTCCCTAGGAAAGAACCCCTCATTTGTCCTCCACATGGTTCCCCACACGGGGGTTGCTGTTGAGTGTGGTGACTTCAGATTTTGGGTCTTGGAAGAGGATGATGGATGCTGGGCTTGGCTTCCAGCAGGAACATGTGGCATCTGCCGGGCTCCGTTCTGCGACATCAGCAGTCAGTGACGTCTACGGCCCTCAGAGATGGTGCTGGAGGACTCACGCCGTCCTTTGGCAACCGAGTGTGTCTGTGAAGAAGCCTCCGCATCAATGCTCTGCTAGGCCAGAAGTGTTCTTTTGTGCAGAGGAGTTAATATGTCTTTCCTGTTCTGAATAATGAGTAGAAATAATGAGCGGTTTCCCTAGCACCCTGAAAGAGTGGCCAGATTTTCCGCTGTAATCTGCACGTACACTCGAGGACTTGGGCATAGGCTGTGGGTTGTGTCTGTGGAGGTCAATCCATTCAATGCTAAACCTGCCTGCCTTTGCTGGTGGAGTTCTTAATTCCCCTGGTCATCCTCTTTCCTGCTTTTCTTTCCTTGGGGCTGTTTAAAGGTTGCAGCAGGGTTCACATGCCGTCAAATTGATCACTGCGTCACAGGGTGCAGCGGGGTGACAGTGGGTGGGCGCATTGTCAAGTCATGCGAGCCCCATCACCACCTAGCTATAACTTTATCATGATCTCAAACAACCATGCACACACATGTTCACGGCGGGCTGGCGGAGACAGCTCTGAAACATACCGATGGGGGCCTGGAGGAAGGAAGAGTGGCAGAGCCACGCAATAGAACACCATGAAGGAATGAGCTTGTGCCCTAGCTACATCAGGGAGGAACTTTAGAGACATGCTAAATGAAAGAAGCCTGACCCAACGTGCTGTCTGCTGTCTGACATGTCGTGCATGAATGTGTGTGTGTGTGTGTGTGTGTGTGTGTGTGTGTGTGTGTGTGTGTGTGTGATTGAATCCAGGGACTCATGCATACTAAATGCTCCACCCTTAATTTTCTTATTTGATGTATTGGGGAGATAGATCTATCTGCAAAGTGTTTGCCTCACATGCATGCAGACCTGAATTCAATTCCCAAAACCCACATAAAATCCCAGGCACATGCCTATAGTCCCAGTGCTAGGGAGGTGGAGACAGGCAGATCATTGTAGCTCACTAACCAGACAGTTTAGCATAGTGGGTGAGTTCCAGGACAGTGAGGGACCCTGTCTTAAGGCAGGTGGATGATGCCCGAGAAATGATGCAGAGTTTGACCTGTGTCCTCTGTGCACATCTCTTATACACATGCACCTATGCAATATGCACATGCGTGTGTACACACACACACAAATACATTTTGAAGTAGGATCTCACTAAGTGGCTCCAGCTGGCCTGGTACTTGCTGCCCTGCTGCCTCTGCCTCTAGAGGGCTGGGCTTACAGGTTTGTGCCGTCACCCCTGAACTGTTTGATTCCTTATATCAACTTTCATTGACAACTTCCACACACATAGACAGTATATCATGTTCCCTCCCACCATCCTCCCTTTTCCTCTTCTCAAATCATCCCATCCCCCTGTTCACTGAAATCCCTTCTTCTTTCCAACAAGCACCTCTTATTTTTTGATGCTGTCATTTTTTCTCCTCTTATGCCGTCTTATGTAGGTAGTGTCAGCCACTGTGAGGCCATGAATACCATGGCCACTTTGTGTCTGGAAGACAGTATTGTAAGCACCCCTCCCCTTCCTTTGGCTCTTACACCCTTTCCACCACATCTTCCCTTATATTAACTTAGAGAAGCTTCTCTTTCCAGATGGAGTGACCACTGGGGTGACTCAAAACTCACCAAAGTGCTGAGGAGTCACCTAGGAGTGTTCAGCACTTAATGAGACATCTCTATCACACCCTTCAAGGCTAAAGGTCCATGATTTGACTCTTTTTGACATGGCCCCATATCTCTGGCAGTTTCCTGACTCGAGGCTCATGCCGGCCACTTCCTGCTCCTGGCTTAGAACCAGCCATTCTTCCAGGAAGCCCCGGACACTCCAGTGGTGAGCTGGACATAGAGGCCACAGGCTGGGGACCCGTGCTCGTTTGTGTGGTGCCTTTGGAGAAACGGCTTTCTTGAACCTTTCTGTCATCACACCAGCATCCCCTGTGTGTCGTCCTAGCCATGCTGGTCTGTGACCCTCACTGTGGTCACTTACTACATCCTACAATGTGCACACCCAGTGGGCACCAGGTCACAGCATTAGCACCACCACCAGCAGCTAATCTCAGTGGGCTCCTATCCATGTGTAGTGGTTTGAATAGAATAGATGGCCCCCAATATATTCAGTTGTTTATTTGTTTGTAGTTTGCATCTCTAGCCACCTGGCTGGAGGCAAAGTCACTGGGTGGATCTTAAGGTGTGGTGGTGCGTTTCAGATTTCAATCTAAAGATATGCAAAGTGTGCCTAGCAGGAGTTCCTGAAGTGTGCTATTGGCTTTTGGCTTTTAGGCTTGTACTTCTCTCTCTCTCTGCTTGGGCCTGTGAAGGCAGGCCAGTTTCTTCTGCCATATGGAACTTCCCCTGGATCTGTAAGCTTCAATAAATATCCCTTCCTCCATAACTATGCCTGGTCTGGAAGTTCATCTCAGCGAATCTGAAGCTGTCTGCTACACCATGGAATCCCCATCCAGGGTCCAACTAGCTGCAGAGCAAAGTGTGTAAAGGGAAAACTGTACTTGCATAGAATCTGTGCAGAAGTTCCTCCTTGTCATTAGTCCCTAAAGAATGCAGCCTCAAAATGGCCTGGATATCCATGACCTCACAGTGCCTGACACTACCTACACAAGACCATCATAATAGGAGGAAAAGATCATGGCATCAAAATAAAAGAGAGACTGATTGAGAGGGGGAGGGCATATGATGGAGAATGGAGTTTCAAAGGGGAAAGTGGGGGGGAGGGAGGGAATTACCATGAGTAATTGTCTACAATTATGGAATTTGTCAATAAAAAATAAATTAATAAAAAAAGAAAGCAGCCTGGCCGGCATTCGCACTGGTGAGGTAGCGTCCATAAGCTGTTAGCCAGGAGCACCTGCATGGGTCACCTGCAGATTCTGCACTGTTTAGAAGAAGGTATTAGGTATCCACTGATGTTGGTCTCTAGGAGATCCTGGGCCCAACCTTTCATGGATCCTGAAGGCCGACTGTCCTGAAAGCACTTCACTGGAACTTGTTCCCCTCAGGTCCTTTGATGCGGCCCATCAGGTGTTCTGTGAACCTCTTGGAGGGATGTCACTCTGTGTCACGACACCACCAGCTTAGCGCACAGTCAAGTTCACGTGTTTGTTTCCCTTTGTTTTAGATTTGGAGATTTCCCTGAACATTTATTTTCCTTTTAAGTTAGGTACAATTTCAATGTCAAATCTGTATTTGAAGACATTTCACTTCTACAGTTTCACCCTGTCACTTTTGTGTGTATTACGTATTATTTCAGTTTATGGCCTATCATTCTGTTATTTTTTAAATATTTTATTTATTTACAAGCATAGATAGAGAGAGAAATGAGAGAAAGAAATAAAAGAGAGAGAGAGAGAGAGAGAGAATGGGCATGCCAGGGCATTCAGCCACTGCAAATAAACTGCAGGTGCACGCATCACTTTGTGCATCTGGCTTTACATGGGTACTGGGGAATCAAACCTGGGCCTTTAGGCTTCACAGTCAAGTGACTCAACTGCTAAACCATCTCTACAGCCCCATTCTACTACTCTAATGGGCATGTATGCCAGTGTAATACACTCATTCTGTATGCATTTATATGTAGCGTGCCAAGCACACTGGGCACGGTAAGCATGTCGCTGTGCATGGCCTTGCCTGTGCTGGCCACATGGCGTGTGCTGTCTGCTCCTTCTCCCCTGCTCCTGCCCTGCAGCTGGGCAGTGCAGAGGAGGTGTGCTCCCTCTGACTTAAGGGGGGCTCATCTGGTCTCCACAGACACCTTTGTCTCCCAGATTTCAGAGGATGTTGCATGAATGGCCATGTGTGAAGGAACAGTCCATGCTTCTGGGACCCCAAATTTATCCTATTCAGGGTGACTTCTTTAAGGAGAAAAAGACAAATCAACTGCACTTCGGAAAACTTTAAGAGCCAAGGATCTGGACGATGGTGTCACAACATGCCCCAGCTGGCCGCTAGCCTCTGACCACATCATGCCATCACTTCATGTCATGGGTTCCCAGAGGTGCGAGCACGGGTCAAAGGTGTGGCTGGTCACTTCTGCTGGATGTCGCCAACTGCCTCTGGGAAGGGCTGACCTCTTTGAGTTCTTAGCTGAGACACAAGAAGATGCCTGTCTCTCAGGTCTCTGGATCACGGGGTGCACACAAACCCTCCAGTTGGCCAAGCAGATGGGGGTGGCGGCGACTTGCTCGCATTGCTTGTTACTGACGAGGCAGGCATCTCCTGACAAGTGTAAGGCTGCTGTCATTTCTTCACTGAGTTATTCCCTCGGATCTTTGTCGTTTTACTCATTTTTTTTTATCAGATTGGTTCATCAGATGTCCTGTCAGCCTCGTTGCACAAGATGCATTTTAACACTTGTGTGGCCAGCAGTGCGTGCTTGCCTCTGCTTTGAAGTTCAGGCTGTCATCTGTAGCTATTTTTACCAATTTATTATGGAACACATAATCAGGTAATTTAAATTCATAAAAATGTTGGTTTTTAATGAGATAATTTTAAATTTATGAAATGACTTGGAGGTATTGAACTTAAGCCTTCTATCTAAAAACACAGCCTTGGGCTACAGAAATGGCTTAGCAGTTAAGGCACTGGCCTGTGAAACCTAAGAACTTATGTTCGAATCTTTAGGTCCCATGTAGCCAGATGCACAGTGATGCAAACATGCAATGTCACAAATGCGCTCAAGGGGGCTCATGTGTCTGGAGTTTGTTCACAGTGGCTGAAGGCCCTGGGGTGCCCATTCTCTCTCTCTTTGTCTTTTTCGAGGCTGACCTGAAACTCACTCTGTGGCTCCAGACTGGCCTTGAACTCGTGGTCTTGTACAAAGCAAACCTTTTTATTTTATTTTATTTTATTCACTACTGGAAATAGAAGCTGGGGCCTTACTCACGCTAGGTGAGTGCTCTTGCCCTGAGTTGTGCCCCACCTGGGGAGTTTTCATTTGCTCAGTCTACCCATTTTCTCCGGTTATAGGTTGTACATGTGGGTATTGAAATCTAAGAACCTTTGTCTAGCTCCAGGCCCTAAAGATGTTTTTCTATATTTTTTCCATAACTTTTATAATCTTACCTTTCCATCCATCATCCATTTCAAGTTAATTTTCATATAAAATGTACAGATTAGATTATCATGTTGTTTTGCTGAGGTTTTGATTTTTTCTTGCAGATGTACGATTGTTCTGGCAAAACTGTTGTCCATTTCTTCCAATAAATTGCATTTGTCATTTTGTCAGAAAGGTGTCTGACACGTTTGTGTGCCCTATTCATGGATTCTCTTCTCTGCTCATCAATCTACCTGGTGTCTGCCAATATCACACAGTATTGGTTACAAGAGCTATATGAAAATTCTGAATATCAGGTTGAACACATGAAAGGTCCAGTACCCACAGCGAGGGGCCCCACAGAAGAGGAAAAATATCTGAAAATCATACATGGGTCCCAAATACATAAAGAAAATGTGCAGTTCAAACAACAGCAGAACTACCTGATCAAACACCCATATAATGGTTCGTGTGAAATGTCCCCCATAGTCTTGTGTGTTTGAATACTTAATGCCCAGCTGGTGGTGCTTTGGGGGGAGGTTGTGGAACCTTGCTGGAGGAGTGGGTCATGGGGGCAGACCTTGGGGTGTTACGGTCTAGCCCCACTTGCTGATCTCTTACTTCTGTCTGCTGGGACCACTAAGGCTCTCCTCTCCTGCCATGCCTTCCCCACCATTGTGGACTCTACCCTCTAAACCTACAGGCAGAATTAAACCCTCTTCCTTCCTTAAGATGCTTCTGGTTGGGTATTTGTCCACAGAAACAAGGAAGCAACTGATACAGTGGCCAACCCTGGAACAAACATTTTTCCAAAGACGCCCCGAGCCTCCACACTGCTGCCCGGGGAACCCACAGTGACCCATGGCCTCGTGCCCCTCGGGGTACTCACCGCCACAGGCACAGCGTAAGTGCCGGGGAGCGGGAGGGGTGGCCAGAGTCCTCGTGTGCCGCTGATGGCAAGATGGAGGGAGACAGCTGTTCTTACAAAGCAGTGCTGATTCCTTAAGAAACCAAATCACGGTTTCCACCCCATCCAAGGATTCCACTGTGCTGATAGATCACGGAGCGAGAGGTATGCATATTGCTGTGTTCCTGGCAACACTGTTCCCAATAGGGAAAAAAGTGGAAGCAAAAAGTGTCCAGCAGCAAAGGGGTGGATGCACAAATGTGCCCCTGCCTGTGATGAAGTACTGCTCAGCCTCCAGAAGGATGTCGTGACATACAGGACAGCATCAATGTCACATATGGTACAACGTGGATGAATGCATGGGCAATGTTTGAGGTGAAATGAGGTAGGAATGAAGAGACCAGTGCCCCATGGTGCCACCTCTGTGAAGTCCCTGGAGCAGTCAGGTCACAGAACTGGGAGAGGGAGTGGGGGGCTACTGTCCAATGTGACAGTGTCTTGTCTGGGGGGAAGAAAGCCGTTCTAGACAGTCATTCAACAAGGTGAGTATACAAAGATAAACATTCAAAAATGGCCGAGATGGTAAACTTTATGTGTCTGACCACAATTAAAATATACCCTACTGGAGTCTTGGTCTTCAAAACCATTGAAGGTCTTTCCGACCTTTTCTTTTCCATATCGACTTCAGCACAACCTTGTTTGTACCTTTAACAAAATCGTCCTGACTTTGCAGGGCATTTGAGGGAAACTGATATCTTAACTACACTCGGATTTGTGCATGCACATACGTGGGTGTGTGTAATGCATGTGCACATGCATATTCATCTGTGTGGGGGAACATGTATGTGCATTTGGAGGTCAGAAGACAACCACCGGTGTCTTCCTCAAGAAACCGTCCGTCTTTTATGAGACAGCGTCTCCCACCAGCCCAGAGCTCTCGTCAGTCTGGCTAGTCTGGCTGGCCAGTGAGCCCCAGGGTCCTTCTGTCTCAATTCACCAGTGCTGTGGGCCACACGCAGCCTTTACAGAGGTGCTTGGGCCAGAAGCCAGGTCTTCATGTCACACAGCAAGCCCACAGAGCCATCCCCTCAGCCCCACCATTCATATGTTTTTTTATTTTGTTTTTTTTTTTTTATGAGAGAGAGCTAATTGGAGCACGGGGGCCTCCAAGTGCAATCAAACTCCAGCTGTGCATGCACCATCTTGTACATGTGTGTGACCTTGTGCACTTGCCTCACCTTGTGTGTCTGGCTTACACGAGATCTGGAGAGTCAAACATGAGTCCTTAGGCTTCGCAGGCAAGCGCCTTAGCCCCTATGCCCTCTTTCCAGTGCTCATTCATATTTTTTTTTTGGTTCCTGCTCTTGTACTCATCTCATGCTTGTTTGCTATGGATTAGTGCTGCTCTTCTGTGTTTAAGTCTTAAGGAGAAGCTTAGATTATTGATGTGTGGTTTTCCTCTTTAATAACACGTGTGTTTACTGTTACACACGCCCGCACACTGCTGCTTCTGCTGTGCTCCATGGATTATATTCTCATTTTCATTCTGTCTGAAGCATTCTTCATTTCCCTGGAGTCCTCTCCTCTGACCCATGGATTACTCAGAAGTATGCAGTTTGCTTTTCCGTGCTTGGAGACTTTGCCGCTATGGCTCCGTGTTTCATCTTTCCTCTGCTTCACTGTGTGGGAGAACGCACGCAGCACTTCAAGGCTGGGAAATCTGCTACGGTTTGTTTCATGGCGAGGAGCATTTCCTCACATACTTGAAAGACCACTTCCGCTTTTGTGGAAGCTTCTGTAAGCCCTGCTTGCCTCCTGTCAGGCGGAGGAGTTCTGGCCTCCTCTCCGCATAAAGGGCTTGCCGAGTGCTGGCTCCATCATGTCATAGAAGGGGAGTGAACCCCAACACTAACTGTGGGTCTGTCTCTCTCCTGCCACTTGAAGCAGGTCTCGCCTTTTGGGTTTTGCAGCTCTGTTGTTCAGTACATGGGAATTTAAGAGTTTCAGGTCCTTGTGACAGGTCAGCCAAGTTATCACCATGGCCACCATACCTGAGGACTGCTCTACCTGGCCCGGAACACCTTCTCCATCCCTTTGCCTGCTGCCTGCCTATGTTGTGACAGTTGAAGTAACTTTCTTGAAGTCAGAATATTCTGGGGTCATCTTTTTAATATATTTCACAACTCTTTGTGTCTTGACCATTTACATATATACAATTATTGATCTTTGAGGGCTTATGCATTATTTCCTACCTTGTGTTCCCTCTCTCTCCCTCTCCCCCACCCCCACTTTTTCCTGCCTTCCTAAACATCGAACACTTACAGTCCCATTTTGGCCCATGTGTGGGTGTTGGTTATCGCTGAAGGCAGCATTTTCGGTCCACTCTACAGCATGGACACACAGTCCCCTAGAAGGCCAGCACGCCGTCTCTCTGGGCTGCAGTGAAACGGTCACCTCCCCTTCTTCTCTTCACTTGTCCCTGTCATGAGTCTTAACTGCTTCCTCTGCATAAACGGACAATTACACCAAACAGCTCCCAGTTTTGCTGCAAACATTATAGACTGAATAAGACTCGACGGGATAAAGAGAGCTGTAGTCCTCTTGGTGGGCGCCTTTGATCCCAGCACTTGGAAGGGAGAGGAGGATCGCCAAGAGTTCGAGGCCACCCTGAGACTACATAATGAATTCCAGGTCAGCCTGGGCTAGAGCGAGACTATACCTTGAAAAACCAAGCACACACACATACTCTCTCTCTCTCTCTCTCTCTCTCTCTCTCACACACACACACACACACACGAAGGCTGCAGTATATATCAGTAGCTTGCCTGTGTTCTTTATTCCGACTGTGTGTCACAAGGCCCCCTCTTATGTCCTTTCCTTCCTGTTCCAAGAACTTTCTCTGGCCATTTTTTTTTTTAAGAGAAGTTCTGCTATGACAAATTGTCTTCATTCCCCTCATCGGGGAACATCTCAATTTCGCCTGGCTTTTGAAGAGTTTTCATGGTACAGGATTTTGAGTTGACAGTTCTCTTCTCTCTGTAGCTGAAAAATATTGTGTCATTTCCTCCTGGCCTCCCTGGTTCCTGGTGACAAACCCACTGCCGTTCATTTTCTCCTCTAGGTTGGGTGTGTTTTCCTCAGGCAGCTTTCAAGTTTTCTTCCTTTTGCTTTTCACTGTGCAGAAGCTTAATTATGATGCGTCTTGGTGGAGGTATCTGAGTGTTTATCTTATTTGAGATTTTTTTCAGCTTTTTGCCAAATTGAGTGCTTTTCACCCATTATTTCTCTAACTTCCTTTCGTATTTCCCTCCTTTCCTACTTTCAGGGACAAAAGGACACACATCCCCGGCTTTCCTTACTACACACCAGCCCCCAACGCTCAGATATGTCTTTTGGTGAGTTTTCCTACGTGGTCCTGGCTGGGTCACGTCCACTGCTCTATCCCCCAGCTCTCTCCCTGGCTCTGGTCCATACCCTTCGACCCCTCTGCGGAGCCCATCCTCTGTGCTTTCCAGTGCCAGCTGCGGTTTTCAGTTCTGAAACGCCGGATTGTAGATCTGTCCCTCTGTTGAGGCTTTCTCTCTGTGTTCTCACTCGTGGGAGTACATTCATGACTGTTCAGGGCGGCCTTGAAGCCCTGTGGGGTCCTGCATGTCTCCCCTCCGTGACTGTCTCCCTTGCACTGTGCCAAGCTGCTGGCCCCTGGTTCCGTTGTAGAGAGGTCTGCTGGTGACGGGCTCTTTCTCCTTTCCTTGTGATGCTGCTCTGAGGGGACAAGGAGGACTCTTGATGGACCTCCCTCTCCCAAAGGGAGGAGTCCGCAATACTGGGTGGTGCTCCACCTCCTGCGTAGTCTGCAGGTACTGGTGGGGAGGCGGGGTCACTGCAGGAGATGCTTATTGTCCATACTCTCAGCAGACCTCCTCACATGCCCACAGGGATGGGGGCTCCTTCCTACAGGGGGAGAGAACCCACAGTAATTTCATCCCTTGTATCTCCACGTCAGCCTGCTGGTCCCTGCCTCTCATTTGGAATCTCTGCAACAGAGCCACGAAAGAGTCCACAGTGGGAAGAGCTGCAACTGCACAGCTGACGTGGGTGGCCAGCCAACACACACACTCCTGGGCTTGCTGCTGTGCTACTCGCAGTAGCAGGGGAGTGGGGTCAGCCTAAGTGTCCATTAAGGGATGGTTGGGCACAGCCTTATACAATGTCCACAAGCACCAGCTTTACTTACTGGGAGGAATGGGGAAACGTATCCAGCTTCTCAGACGCACTAATCCTGTAGAGTTCTCAATAATAACTTTTATAACATGTCACATCAGTGGATTTTCTCCTACTCCCTTTTATTCTTTTGGTAATACTGTTCCTTCAGCTGGGAGAGATTTTTCAATATATATCATTTTGTCATCTATACTGGTGTTTATTTTTTTTAATGTTTCTTCAGTGCTGTGTTAGTTTTTCTGTTGCTGTAACAAAATACTTTAGGCAGATACTTTGTAAAGAAAAACAAGCTCATTTGACTCACAGTTCCAGAGGCCCAGTAGCATGGTGCCACCATCTGCCCTGCTCTGGTGAGGGCTCTGCCATAGACAGCACCATAGTGGGAAGGCACAGCAGGGAAATGGAGCAGGTAACGTTAAGAGACAGGAAGCAAGAAGAGTCCAGGGTCCAGACTTGTTCTTCAATAAACACTTGCTCTCATGGGAGCTAAGTGGGGTCTCATGAGAACTATATTAATCCATCCCAGGGGTGATGCTCTCAATGACCTATTCACCTCACATGAGGCACCTCTTCTCAAAGGTTTGGCACCTCCCAACACCGATACCGAGAACCAAGCTTCCACACGAGAACCTTGGAGTTGGGCACACCTGGCCAGTGTCTGATCATCTACAGGTGCACTGCTGGGGTCCTTTTCTCTTGTCCTGTGACACTGAGTTTTTTCTCCTCATTCTCCATGCTGTGAAGATGCAGGCATTCCCATTTTTTTTTTCTCTCCTGGCTGGAGGAATGCTTGTGTTTGCCACTGGGCACCATGCTGGCTTCTGGATGTGTTGGTTGCTATCTTTATCCAGTGTTTTTAACATACATGTGTTTGAGTATGCAAAATATCTCTTCTGTTTTTGAAATGATCAGGCAACACTTCTGCGTAGCTGCACTCACTTGATGGATTATATTAATATATTTTCTAAGATTGAACGACCCTCCCATTCCTGGGAAAACAGCCACATCATCATGACACGTTATTGTGTTTCATACTGCTTACTGTTATTTTACAATGTTTTCTCTTAAATTTTCATGCATCTACATTCATCACTGAGGTGGAACAGGACTCATAACTTTCGGCAGAAGCAGGGTTGTCACAGGAAGTATCTGGATGATGTCCATCCTCCCTGTGCTCTGGAATCCTGTAAGCATATTGCTATGAATGGATCTCATTCAGCCTGTGTGTTCCTCCGGGACAGAGTTTGGACAGAGAGCTCCGGTCTCCTCGGCTCCACCAGCGGCAATGGCTCTGCTTGGGTTCTCTCCTCAGCGAGCTCGGCTGTGGCTCTCCACACTCCCGGAAAATCAATCCTCCCCACTTAACTCTGCCACATACGATCCTACACAACTTAATAATTAAAACAACAAATTCCTCTATACTAGTGGTGGTTTGAATGAGATCTTTCAAATACCCAGCTGGAGGCAATTTGGGAAAGTCTCAAGGTCTTTTGGAGGAGGAGTTCTGCTAGAAGATGTGCATCTCGGGGTTTGGGGAGCTTTGGGGTAACACAGCCAAGCTAAAAGCCCAGTCAGTACACAATCTACTTCCTCCAAGCTGACATGACAAGATGTGACACCCAGCTGTCTTCTTGTGCCAGGCTTCCTCTGCCATAATGAAGCTTCCTCTCCAAACTGTGAGCCGAAATACACCTTTTCCTCCAGTGAGCTGCTTCAGGCTGGGGCTTTGTCTCGGAGAAGGTAAGTGCTACAATATTGACTGTCTTCTTCTCTTGTCATTTCTAGTTGGGGTGCTTATGCCCTCCGTCCCTGCCCCACCAGGACTCCACTGGATCACCTTGCCTTGGTCTGCAAGTCAAATATGGGGTGTGTTTTCTTACTGTCTCTGTTGTCTTTTCCCTAACTCATGGGAACTCTGGCCCTCTTTCAGCTTCTTAGGGCTTAGCTGTTTTTCCAGCCTTGGTTTTGTTATTGTTGTTGGTTAATAATCAATTAACATTTGTATTTCATCTTTAATGATAATTCATTTTTATTTAAATTGAAAGTGTATCCATTGACTATGCTCCACAGAATCTGATATTGAGGATTTTCATTATTATCTTCATGAAATTCTGAAAATGTTCCTTGGTTTTGTCTCTGTTCCCAGGGTTGTTTTCTGGCGTGCTCAGTGGGCAAGTCTGCTTTGCACCATAATTAACTTCCAGCTTTACTGCTGTAGGAGGAGGATGTTGGTTGTGTTATGTCTATGCTTCCAATGTAATGAGATTCTCTTTGTAGCAATCGACATGGTCAATTTGCAGGCTGTTTCATGTACTTTTAAAAGAAGATGTATTCTCAATTACCAGAGTTCAGAGTTCAATGGGCCGTTGGAGTCTCCGCCCCATTGCTCATGTCACTGGAGCCTTCCTTCTCCGTCAGTCCTAATAACAGTTGGCCGTGGGTTGAGAGTGGTGTGGTGAGCTCCCCTGATGTGAGAGCGCGTCATTCTATTTCTCATTACTGTAACTCCTACGAGCACCAGTAAGCACCTCCTCTTGCCACTCTTCCAGCAGCATCTGTGTCATTGGGTGTGTGTGCTAATGAGAATGGCACCTTAGTGGTGAACAGCACATTTAGAATTGTCACCATACCTCCTGGGAAATCTCTCTCTATGCTGGGTGGTCTAACCCTGCCTTGCTATTGCACCTGCTTTCTTTTCATTTGTGCTTTCCCAGGCTCTCTTAATATGAACTTTGCTTTCATCTTGCTGGCCCTCTTTCCTTTTGGTGGGTTTCTTGTAATATAGCATCTGGCTGGGTCTCATTTGGTTGGCCAGTCTGACACCATATTTATTTTACTTGTATTAAGCTCCTTGCTGTGTTATCAGTAGACTTGCCTTTATTATGTCACTGTTTTGTGTCACACATTGTATGATAAGCATGCCACACACACACACACACACGCACCCTTTCCTCGTGTGCTGTCCTTGTTTTTCTCTGGCATGGCTGTGGCCATCTAACAGAGCTTGTCTTCATCCTCATGGACAATGAATTTTCCTGGACTCTGGTTCCTCAGTCCTACATCCTTCTCCCTCTCTTTTCTTCTCCCACACCAATGGACGTGAAGTGAGGTCTTTCTCTGCCATTCCCTGCCATCAGTTGGGCCACTCTGCTTTTTACAGAGACCCTCTTCCCCTCAGTTTTCTTCTCTACATAAGAGCCCATCTCTCTTCCATCCCATGCCGATGCTTTGGGCTCACTTGCTTAGCTACCTGCTGCTCCTCCTTCCATTTTCTGTCCTTCATTCTAGAGAACCAAGCTAGTTATCAAATAAACACTGAGTGGGGTGCTGGGACAGTGTTTTTTTTAGGTGTTCTCTCCATGTGTACTGACAGGCAGTCTGGCCGGCTGGCTCACACACTTTCTGTGAGAAGCTTAAGTGTGTGTGTCCACTACCTTCCTGTACAAACACTGTCAAAAGACCCGTGTCAGTCTGGCTTTTCTCTCTCCTTTGATATTTTTCTTCCTCCTACATGGGCACAGCAATTTTTTTCATCTGGAGCTCAGTGACTTTATTAGAATGTGTTTGTGTGCATTCGATTTTGGATGGATCTTCCTAACCATGGCAAGGGTCCTTCCCCAATGCTGGGACTTGGGGAAATTTTGTGTTAATGTTGGTCTTCTTAGTCATCTGTCCCCATGTCTGTATGTTTGTTCCTGTCTCAGCATCTCCAGTTTCATACTGGTTGAATCTTCGTGTCTGTCTTCTACACATGCACTTTCAAAGGTCTTTAATATCTTCCTTAATTTTCTTTCTTTTGAAAACATTTGCCCCTTCAAATTGTCTGTTTCTCTGACATTATCTCTGACTAGTTTTCATTCTTGTATCCCTTTTAATTCAGCTTTGTCTAAAATAATTCCTTCTACTTATTTCCAATTGCTGAATTCTATAAGTTCTATTTACCTCTATTTGTCATTTTGTTCGTAGGCCACTTTCATTCTGGTTAACACTTGCTGTGGCCCAGCCCAGTTGACAATAAAATCAACTGTGGTGGCATAAAAAGTGACTACCATCTGTGACCACAGAGGCATCCAGGACCAGGGGACACATGTGAAGGAAGGAAGGCTCATTCACCGAACACTACAGCTATCTCTCTCTCTACTGTGGAGCAAGGTCACTCCCATGTTGACAAATATGGCATTTGAAGATGTCACTGATTTCATCTTTAACTGACTATCTCTGCCCTAGAGTGGGCTGGGTGGGCCACCTCCAAAAGCTGGAACAGGCAGGGGGGGGGGCTGCACTTGAAGGCAGAAGAGCAGAAGGAGGCGATTCTCATCTTAAATGTCACTGTGATTTATAGACTATATTTTCTGGGAAAAGTGCAAAGATTCATTTCCAAGAGACAGGTCATTTGTAAACACAGCTCACAGGTGCAGTGTGTGGGTGGCAAGCACATGGCCCTTCAGGCTGCAGCAGGTAGAGGATGTGAGAGAGGAAGCAGAGACTTGGGCTCAATAGAGGCAACCCCTGCATCCCAATGTTGGCATGGTTACTTTAGGTCCCCTAAAAGAAGTTAGGATTAGGTCATCCTGAGGTACTTCACACCAGCCAGCTGGATGGAAAGGAGCTAGGGTGAGGTCATCCTGTGGTACTTCACACCACCCTGTTGCTTGGAAATCAGAAGCATGCAAAGTATGTGAGACCATGCAGGTGTTGATTAGCTTGAAATAATCTTCCTACAATGTTCGTGTGCATCAAAGCATCATATCATATTCTGCCAACACAAGCTTCTGCTATTTGTCAATTAAAATAATATATATATTTTTAATTTTCACAAAAGAGAAATAATGAAAAGAGTTAACTTTTATATCAAGGAGGTATAAAAATTACCAGTTACTAAATTCTTAAAAATCATGCTTACAAATATATAAAGCAAGCACCTACTTAAATCAGGTAACTGATACATCTGTAATGGTCAGGGGACTGTAAGAATGTGTTTCCCTTGGTACTGATGGCTGAATTTGACATCAGTCCTCAGAAAGTCTGGAGCTAGGAAGGGCTCTGAGAGGGAGGGGGCTGGAGGAACAGAAAGACGAAGCCCAGAGAAGAAGAAAATAGTAATAAGTGTCTGTTTCAGACTCACATCAGGGAGTGGAAACTTGACCCAAGGATTTGAGGCCTCTTCATATTTTCAAGTGAGCCTTTTCCTAGAAGGCCACAGTGTGGGCCAAACCAATTGGACCTCACAACTGAAATTCACACACAGTTGAAATAACCAGGCCAGGAATACAAAACCAAACTCAATAGAAACAGAGAAAATGTGACAAGAAGAAAAGAAGAACATTTGAGACCACTGTGTAAAGAAAGAAATTAGAGGGATCCAAAGGCATATTTTAATTGACAAATAGCAGACAATTGACAAGATCAAGAGACTTGGTCTACAGTGGATGAATAGATTCAAAAAGGGCAAGGATGGTGCATCAGTGAGTGTAAGTGGAAATGATGATGTCATGTTAGCTTTGCTGATTCATCTGAGATGCTACGAATTCATGCAAATCACATGGTCTTCATGTGAAATCATGTGAGGAGCTCAGCCAAGAACTCCCTGACTTCTCAGATTGGACAGGAGGGCTTCACTCATGCCCTCACCTTCCCAGATGCATGGTGTGATGCCCACATGACCATGAGCCTCTTCTAGTCCCTCCACATACCCACCTGCAGCTGAGAAGGCTAGAGACTCAGCTACCCCATGGGCATTGGAAGCCTTAGGCAGGTGACAGCATGGAGTAAGAACATTGTTTCTTCAAATTTCATTGTGTCATTTTTTTTCTTACTGCTGTGTAGAATTCCATTGTATAGATACACCACATCTTAGTTATCCATTCTTCTAGTGATGGACTTCTGGGTTGATTCCAGGTCTTAGCTATTACAAATTGAGCCACTATAAACATGGTTGAGCAAATCTCTCTGGGCTGCGGTTTAAAGGTTTTAGGGTACAAGCCTAGTAAGGGAATAACTGGGTCTGTTGGTAACTCTATAGTCAGCTTTTTTAGGAGTCTCCGTATTGCTTTCCAAGGTGGTTGTGCCATCTTACACTCCCACCAACAGTGGATGAGGGTTCCTATTTCTCCACATCCTCGCCAGCATTTATTTTCATTTGATTTTTTGATGTTTGCTATCCCTACTGGGGTAAGGTGTAATCTCATAGTTGTTCTAATTTGTATTTCCCTGATGATTAGGGATGATGAACACTTTCTTAAGTGTGTGTTTGCCATTTGTATTTCTTCCTCTGTGAACTGCCTGTCCAGCTTTTTGCCCCATTTTGTGAGTGGGTTGTTTGACTTTTTATTGTTTAGGTTTTTCAGTTCTTTGTATATTCTAGAGATTAGGCCTCTGTCAGTTGGATATTCAGCAAATATTTTATCCCATTCTGTGGGTAATTTACTGGCTTTGCTTATTGTATGCTTGTCTGTGAAGAAACTCCTCAGCTTCATGTGATCCCATGGTTGAGTGACTTTTTAAGATCCTGTGCTACTGGGGTATTGTTCAGGAAGTCTTTTTCCATTCCTATATCATAGAAAGTCCCTCCTATATTTTCTTCCAGTAGTAGCCGAGTTTCTGGTCTTATATTTGGGTCTTTGATCCATTTGTACTTGAGTGTTGTGCATGGCAAGATGTGTGGATCAAGTTTAAATTTCTTGCATATGGTTACCCAGTTTGTCCAGCACCATTTGTTGATGATTTTGTCTTTTTCCAGCCTATATTGTTAGGACTTTTGTCAAATATCACGTAGCTGTAGTTGCTTGACCCAAAGTCCAGGTCCTCAATTCTATTCCATTGGTCTATACTCCTGTTTTTATGCCAGTACCATGCTGTTTTTATTACTATGGCTTTGTAATATAGCTTTAGATCAGGTACAGTGATGCCTCCAGAGGTATTTCTTTTGCTGAGGATATGCTTGGATATCCGAGGCCTTCTGCCTTTCCATATGAACTTTGAGATCATTTTTTTCTATCTCTGTGAAGAACAATGTTGGAATTTTAATTGGAATTGCATTAAATCTGTATATTGCCTTTGGTAGGATTGTCATCTTCACAATGTTAATTCTGCCTATCCTATTCTGCATGGGAGGTCTTTCCATTTTCTCAAGTCCTCCTCAATTTCTTTTTTGAGTGTTTTTATGTTTTCATTGTATAGATCTTTCACTCCCTTGCTTAACATTATTCCAAGGTATTTTTGTTGTTGTTGTTGCTATTGAAAATGGGACCATGTCCCTTATTTCTTGCTCTGTATATTTGTCATTTGCACATAGAAAGGCTACTGATTTTTGTGCATTGATTTTCTATCCTGCTACTTTGCTATAAGTGAACTTAACCAATCACAGAAAGATAATCACTGCATAGTCTCACTCATCTACAGCACCTGACCTGAATCTACCCAAGATGCCAACATACCCAGCAAGCATCATGAGAACTAAACAATAGGGTGGGTGGGGAGGGAGGAGAGGGGAATGGAGAGGGTGGGGGACACAAATCTAGACACAAATGGCAATGGTACCATAAAATTCTACATCCTAAAAGGCAGACCAAATGGTTGAACCTTTGCCAGGCCCTTGGAGGGAACACCTGAGTCACAAGGCACTGGAGAGTGTATGATGAAGACTGGCCTTAATCTTCTACAGCTTATCTCTCTCTGTCTCTCTCTCTTCTCTCTAACTCTTTTATATTAGTTATCTTTTTCTTCCTTCTCTTAGTGGGCACTGACCTGCAACTCCCAGTACCAGAAGGTGGCTATCATCCCCAATGAGCCTTTGATCAGAGAGACCTACAAGGTTTCCTAAAAGAAAGACAGATTTCTGTCAGAGTACTTGATGACCCACCAAAGGTTAGTGGTAAGACCCTACTGCTGAAGACACCATGTGCAGTTGACATGACATGGCTGGAAGCTTGAAGAGAGTCAGTCCCCATACAGTCAGCATGTCTAGTGCCAGAAGGTGCTACATGGGCTACTGGGGAAAAATGACCAATATCTGTCCAAGCAACTCATGGTCTAACCTACTTAGCAGCAAATAACCTGTTGTGATGCTCACACAAGTGCAATAGTGGCACACAGACATGGTGGGAAACCAACTGCTCTTGATTTGGCTAACTGATCCCCTCAGTGGTACGGGACCCAAAGCTGGAGCTGGGAAACAAGTCAGAACCATTTCCAAACATGAGCCCACTCTCCATTATCAAGCTACCACCAATCATGGGCTAGAAGAGGGCCTACACCTATTAAATTCTCTATAAAAAAAAATAAGGGTTATCCCATTTGCCTGGTGCTAATTTTATTCTCCTTTGGAGAATCTGCTTCTCTTTTTCAGATAGAAGCAGATCCTAAGGAGAGAAGCCACCCCATCATACCTTCAAAAGGGCCCCAGCTGAAACTAAGAATAATTGGCGAAACAAGCAAGGGTGCTGTTTTCTTGGTGAACCGGGTACCAGCACAAGGGTGAAGGAGATTAACACAGAGAACAATCAACTCCTACCAAATCAGATATCCAGAGACACAGAGACTCCCAAGACCTCATCACTGAAGCAGACCCAAAATGAACCCAACATGGCTCAGGGAAATTTTGCAGAAGAGAGGGAAGAAAAAATGTCAGAGCCCACACATTGGGTCATGATACGTAGAGACATTTCTCCTACCCATAACTGTGGACTAACTCCACAATGCATGACCCATATTCCTCAACAAGGAGGGTCCTGGTGGAGGGGTAGGACGTGGACGAGCCTAACAATGGTGCCAACTTGACTGTATTCACTGAGTATAAAACTAAGTAATAAAAAAAAAGAACATTGTTTCTGCCACCTCCAGCTCCTGGGTCTGCATACCTCTCCTATCTCCAGAAAGATGGGCAAGTTCTGTGCTTGTCACCCACTAAGCTCGAGTATTCTGTCACTGGGTAGGACTTTGGGATCCCATATTCTCTCTCAGCAGGATCACCAAAAAACTTCTAGGCATCACCAGCATCCATGTCCCCTGACTATGTTGAAATTTTCTCAGACTGGGCACCAGAAACCCCTCTGTCTCACCCCAACAGATGTCCAGCTGCCTGAGGGCTTCTCTGCCACTGACTATGGGTTTCCTCATCTGTTTGCATGTCCTTCCTGTGGCCATGGGCTCCAAAGTCCAGGCTAGTGTCTTTCTGAAACAAGCAGAAAAGCTTAATTTCCAGGCATGTTTTCTGTCCTCAACAAGAAGCAGGTTCTTCCAGGACATGAGTCCTAGAGTGTCCCATTTCCATCACCCACTTCTTTCGCAGCATGTAGCCTCCGCATGTACAGAACGCTGGCTTTGAAGCTCTGGGTGGTGAAATGGAGCCCCTCAACTTACATACCTTCCTCTCTGACTCCTCAGAGGAGAGTGGGATATGAATGAGGACATGGATGTGGATATGGATGTGGATATGGGTAAGAATGAGGATATGAATGTGGATATGGATATGAATGAGGATATGAATATGAATGAAGATGTAGATGTGGATTTTCACATGAGTAAGGATATGGATGTAGATGTGGATATGGATATGAATGAGGATATGAATATGAATGAAGATGTAGATGTGGATTTTCATATGAGTAAGGATATGGATGTAGATGTGGATATGGATATGAATGAGGATATGAATATGAATATGAATGAAGATGTGGATGTGGATTTGCATATGAGTAAGGATATGGATGTGGATATGGATATGAATGAGGATATGAATATGAATATGAATGAAGATGTGGATGTGGACATGAATGAGGATATGGATGTGGATGTGGGTAGAAATGAGGATATGGATAAGAACGAGCACATGTATATGGATATGAATTAGGAGATGGATGTGGATGTGGACATGACTGAGGATATGGATATAAATGTGAATGTGGTTACAAATGAAGATATGGATGTGACATGAGGCACACATAGGCCTGAGCTCTTAAGAGTGTACACAGCACCTGTAGGTAATTCTAATGACTTTGTAGGGTCACAGTAGCATGCAAGTTGATGAGCGCACACACACACACAAACACACACACAAACACACACACACACACACACACACATGCTGTCACACTCACATTTATACTACATACTGAAACATGCATTTATACACACTCATGTGCACATTCACTCTCACATACACCAGTGCCTGAACTACCTGCTGGATGTGAGAACACTATCCCTAGGCATGTGATAGAGAGAGCAAGCCCATTTCTCTGGCCTCTCAAGCCTTCTGAGACAGACATTGCCTCCCTCCCCCACCCCCACTGTCCTGACTCCGGTGCAGCCAGTGCCTCTCACCCCACTCTGCAGGAGCCGGGCTGCAGCTCCCTGCTTTATGCCTTTCATACCTGGCTCAGGCGGGCATAAACGTTGGGAATGTGATGACTCACCGCATTTGGCAGCTCCTCTGTCTATATGGATTTTTCAAAACATTCATGCTCATGCCGTGATAATTGGGGCTGTATAATCCGTGTGTGCGGCTGCCAAGACCCAGTGCACAACTCATGTCAACCTCTGGGTGCGGAAAGAGAGCCCTGGCTAATGTTCTGGGGCTGCTAGAAAGTGCTGCACAGAAAGGGGCTCCAAGGTGGACCTGCTGCAGTGGGCTCCCTGAAACCCACGCAGCACACCCATGGAAAAAGGCAGTGAGGCAGAGGCAATAAACCCAGGCCTCAGGCTGGAGGATGACTTAGCAGCTAAGGTGCTTGCCTATGAAGCCTAAGGACCTGGTTCAACTCCCCAGAACCCATATAAGCCAGATGCACAAGGTGGCACATGTGTCCGGAGATAAGTGGTAGAGACCCTGGTGCACCAATTCTCTCTGTCTCTCTCTCTTCACCTACCCTCTCTCCCTCAAAAAATAAGTAAAAATAAAATTAAAAAAATATTTGAAAGCCAGGTCTTCAAGTCTGTCCTGTCCTGCAGTGACAGAAACGTACCCTCATACTGACCATTCCTGGATCCTGGCTTATCCAGGCAAGAGTTCACAGGAAGGAGGAAGACAACAGCCCTCCCAGCCAGCAGGCCAACTGCACAGGCAAAGAGCAAACCACCTCGCAGGCCAAGGGCATCTGATGACTGACACAAATACAGTGGAACGGTTCAAGAGCAGACCAGGCTGAGGGTGAAGCTTGATGGAAGCAAGATTGTGTCTTTCCAGCTCTGCTTGGGGACATGCTCCATGAGCTCTGAAACAAGAAGGTGGCCAGCAGCCTGACACCTAGCACCCTCTCAATACCAGTTCACAAGAAAAGCCAGGGTCCCGGCCAATGTCTCCATAAGTGCTTCTGTGCATCTAGTCCTCCCGTCTGGCTCTCTGTGGCACCCAGTGATGCCTGGGTCTAAGAGATGCCTTTCTCCCCAGCAAGTTATGGTCCACCTTGGCCAGTGCAAAATCATGATCCACTGTGGCTGGGGAAGCAGCAGGTGGTCCAGTCCATGCAGGCCCATGCAAGGTCATGGGCCACTGTGGTCAGGGGTTGCAAACAGCCTCATGACGTTGGAACCAACTTCCACACCAGGCACAGTTTATGGGAGCAAGGGATTTATTGAAGCTTACAGATCCAGGGGAACGTCTATAATGGCAGAAGATGCTGGTCAACTTTCACAAGTCCACACACAGAGAGAAAAAAAGCAACCATCACCAACACAAGCAAGCACACTCCAGGAACCCCATGCAGAGCTCAGCACTTTGTATATCTTCAGTCTGGAATTTCAAATCTATCCCCAAACACACCTTAGGTCTGAATGCTAGGATCTGCCCACGGTGACACCTCCTCAGGCCAGGCACCTTAAGATTTAAATTACATGCTTTAATAAACTACTGAATATGTTTGGGGACATCCATTCAAACTAGTTCAACTATGGAAGCAGTGGGTGGTCCATTCCATGCATGTCCATGCAAGGCCATGGTTCACCGTGGCCATGGAGGCAGGTGGTCCGGTCTGTGCATGTCCACGCGAGATCATGGTTCTCCATGGCCAGGGAACAGTGGGAGGAGCAGCAACAAAACCTTGGAGTTGCATTCTCAAGCAGGGCCCACCTCAGCCCTGCTATCCACATGAATTCCTGGTGACATCTAAGCTCCGGCCTCAGTGTACCAAGTTCTAACAGGTTCTACTTAGAGCCTCTGTGGAAAGGGCCCAGGTCACTGTGGTGGTCTGATTCAGGTGTCCCCCATAGACTCATGTGTTATGAATGCTAAGTCCAAAGCTGGTGAAAATTTGGAAGTAGGGAGCTTTCTGGAGAAGGTATGTTGGTGGGGATGGGCTTAGGGTGTCGTCAGCTCCCTCATGCCAGAGTTTGGCTCCCGCTCCTGTTGCTATCTTCTGTCTGCTGTTGCAGAAGTGATGTCCACCCTCTGCTTATGCCATTTTTCTCTTGCCATCATGGAGCTTCCCCTCGAGTCTGTAAGACAAAATAAACCCTTTTCTCCCACAAGCTGCTTTTGCTGGGGTGCTTTGTCCCAGCACCATGAAGGTAACTACAACAGTCACCCATAAATTTCTAGCAGAGGGTCATTAGACATGCTGACTAGTATTCAAAGCTCTGCTGAAGCCTGAAGTGGCCACAGGCTGGGGCCATTGCTCAGGACTGCAAGGGGGAATCTGACTACTGGACTGAGAAGTCCTGGCTGTGAGCCAGAGCTGTTGCCTGGCTCAGAGTGGCTCCAGGTAGATGCTGCTGGCTCTTCTGCAGAGGACGGGAGCATTTCAGACCAGTGGGCTATCGTGAGTGCTTGAGAAGATCAAGGAGTCACCCGTGGGTTAATCTGTCTGCCCTCAGCTGGCCTCTAGAGCACTGGGCTTTCCCCTCCAGGTCCACCAGCCCGGGACCCAGACACAGCGGAGTGGGGTACTGGCATGCTCATGGGACTGAAAGCTTCCCCTGCACCATTCGTCTCCTCACTCCAGGTTTTCAGCCGAACTGGGCTCCCCCCAGACACCCAGGTCCTTCCCCAATCCCTCCTCAAGCCAGCCTTGCTGTGCTTGTGACTGATGGAAAATGAGGCTACTGTCCCTGCCTTCCTGGGAGCCAGAAAGTTGATGGAAGGGCCATTTCACTCTCTCCAACAAGCAAGTAACAGTGTAAACCAGGGTCTAATTCATCAAGCACAGTCTCTGGTATTCCACTCGGCCTGTGCTCTTGGCTGAAATATGGTTCCTGCCCAGCTCCAAGCCCACGTGTGTACAATTTTATGATATTTCAGTTTTATGGAGGACATCTCACTGATGAATGTCTCTTAGTGAACGATCATTCTGGAATCTATTTTGCCTTCAAAGAAGCTTCTCTTGGAATGGACTGGGAGGGGGTGGGCCCTGTGTTACATATAAATCCACTGCCAGGAGCTCCTAGCAGGGAAGCAAGGAGACTGGCCAGCGGGAGACAGAATGAAGCACGAGAGGCGGAAGCCAAGCATCTTGTAACTGTCCAAGGCACTGGCACCACAGGACGGTGGGCTTCGGCCCCACAGAGCAGTGTCACCCAGCTCTGCCACCTGCTTCTGCTTCTTGCTGTCTACCTCAGTGTCTCGGACATCATTTTTTATCCCTATAAACCTGCCTCTTGTTATCGAGCATCCACATATCCCAGGCAGGTCTGGGCTTGAGGTTCCTCTGGGCCCAGTTACAAGGTGATAATGTCATTGTCCCTGGGGGTCCCAAGGGACAAGGGTTTTCCCTACCCTCACAAGCCCTTCCTGTCTGCTGGGTGATACAGGCTTCCTAGGCTCGGGGTTCTTAGACCCCAGCTTCCCTGTCCTCTCTCTTGCTTCTCTTGTGCTCACCGTGGCAGCCTCTGGAATCAAAACCTTTGGACCCTGGGGCTCTGCTTGCCACGGGCTGAGCTTGGACCAGTCCCTCCCGGGATAGGGGCCCCTTTTGTAATGAGAATGGGGGATTAGTTGGTCCCTTCAAAGCCCTCTGGTGCTCAGCCAAGCCCTGAGCATGAGTGAACTGCCTCCCACCCCATACATCTCTGTCTTGGGGTACAGATGTCAACCGAGACAGCCTGGTCCCCCTCTTCAAAACCACCATGCCTTTCTTTCCCCTATCAGGCAGGGATTATAAAATGGGGACCCTTGGGCCAACCCTGAGCATGAGGGGGACTGCCCCCCTAGCCCATGCATCTCTGTCTTGGGGTGCAGATGACAGCCAAGAGAGCCTGGTCTTCTTCAATACCAGCAAGACTTTCTCTCCCCCACAGGCAGGGATCATAAAATGGAGACTCTCAGGCCAGCAGACCTCCCAACTCCAGTGGCCTCTGTGAAATCTGGATGCTTAGCCTTACCTTCACTGTTGGGGTCCAAAAGGGTCCAAATCTAGAGGACAGAGCCAATGTTGCTCCAGGTTAACACTTTGCCCCATGTGGTCTGGAGCTGCTGTGACAAGTGACAACACAGGTGGATGGCATTCCCATTCCGCGGGTCTTGGTCCGGCTGGCTCTCACAGGGCTGAAATCAAGATATGCACAGGATTATGTTCCTTCTGCATGGCCCAAGCTCACAGAATCAATTCCCTTGTGCTTCATAGCTCCAGAAGCGCTTGTCTTCCTCAGATGCTGCCCTTTCTGCGCCTTCAAGTGTACCTCCTCTCTGGCCTTCACACCTTCAGCTCAGTGTGCAAAGGGGCCCCACTCCGTAAAGGCCTTTGCTCTGTCAAGTCTGCACAGTCCAGACAAGATGACACATTCACATGCTGCAGGGTCTAGGTCAGGATCTCTCGAGAGGCCACTGTTCTGCTGTTCCACAAGCCCTCCAGGTGCCTCTGACGTACCTGGAACCCATGTGTTCTGAGAGCTGTGAACAAGGCCAGCCTGTTCTCACGCACAGCCCTGCTTCTTCCACAACAGGCCTGGTGAAAGCAAGCGTGTCCGGCTGTGGTTAAAGGAGATGGTCAGCACCACTTAACCTTCCTTGTGTGGGACCCAGAAACAAAAAGGGCTCAGGGTGGGCGTGGGGACCCTGCATGTACCTGCAGACCTGGGCAGAGGACCCCCTTGAGGCTGCTTTTCAAATGACAGGCTGTTTCGTGTGTATCTCTTGCAAGATGTGAGATATACACACACCAAAGGAGCACACCTGAAGTCCACACTGAACTGATGTCCTGGAGTTTTTTAGACCAAGGTTTTCCCAATGTCCCTGGAGCTCACTGCTCTTTCTATGATGTGGTTGTCTCCCTAATCCTAGGACATATCTTCTCCCCATTTCCCAGTACTCACTGGCTCTCTATTTGGGGGCATCCTTAGTGCCCTGCAGCAATCCACACTTCCACCTTGAACTTGGGGGAGTCCATAAAGAAGGCACTAAGAGGGGGTCCAGGGAGAGACCAAAGTCTACAAAGTTCTAGTAGAAGCCCAGGTTGGTAATGGGCTGACAGGCAGCCCGACTTCACATGAGTTCTAGCCCCTTCTTCAGGAGTAGGGGACACCTAAGCTAGTTCCTGTCAGTATTCCGGGATCCCACTGGGTGCTTCTCTGATGCTTGGTTTCCAGCCACACAGAAGAGCTGAAAGGAAGAACCTGGGCCCAGCTCCCTGTGCCAGGGCCGTACTGGATTGCCCTGTGTCCTCCACTTTGGAGGATATGGGATGATGCCATCTTGGCAGGCAGCAATTTAGGCAGGGAACAGCATTGCTCACCCTTGTGTCCTCAGCATGGAACTCCAAAACCCCAGAAGTGTCTCCAAATACCTGTGATCCAAAGGAAACGTAAACTAGAGGTCAGGTGGTCCTGCACATTCTAGAAACTTGCATGTACATGACAACATCTCTTGATTTCATCTCAGGAGAATAAAAGGAGGAGAAGATACATAAAAGATAATCCACTTAGACATGTGATCCACTCCCAGGAAGCGAAGCTGTCCCACGCACACACATTGACCCGAAGGGTCCCGGAGCACTCCACCCACCTGCGCTTTCCTCCCAGCCTTATTATCCTTTAATCTTCCTAATAATGTGCTTCTTTCCAGTCATAGGTTTTCATCATTCTCGTGGTCTATTGATCAGGACTCTTTTCCTGGGTTTTGAGATATTGTCTCAAATGAGGGACCCACTAATGCAGCCTCCTGGTGATGCATCAAAGGAAGTGAGTGGGTAATGTCCTTGTCGGGGGGAAGATACAGGGGACCACGGGAGGCCACAGAGGCCTGCTGCCACTGCCGCTCAGTGCCCTGCTGCAGCCTGTTGTCTTCCAGTTGGTTTTCGGGGTGTGGATGGCACTACAACAGGGGCTAGACTTTGGGAGGAACAATGGGCAGGCCAGCTTAGCAGAAGTAGGGGTGCTGTGGATTAGCAACGGGGTATAAGTCGAGGGGCATCTGCACCCCAGGCATACACTGAAGCAGGGAAGGGGTGAGCTAGCCGGTGCTCCTCCAGCTGCCATCCTGTAAAGCCGCTGATAAGGAGGCTCCTCACAGGACATTATTTCTCACAGTCCTGGAGTTTCAGCTCCCCAGGGTGTCTTCTCATGCATTCTAGAACGGCATGGAGCAAGGGGGGAGCACTCCTCAGGGCTATTTTATAGGGACCCTCATACTACAGTGACATACATCCTCGTGAGACTCACCTCCCAAAGGCTTCACTTCCTAATCCATCTCAGTAGAGGGTGGGGCATGTGGCAGTCAGTCAGCTTCACAAAGCTGGCACAAAGCACCTGATTAAAAGCAGTTTATGGGAGGAAAGGGTTTATTTTGTCTTACAGACTCAAGAGGAAGCTCCATGATAATAGGAGAAAAAGATGGCATGAATAGAGGCTGGTCATCACCTCCTGGCCAGCATCAAGTGGGAATAGCACCAGAAGAGTGTGCCAAATGCTAACAAGGGGAAGCTGGCTATAATATGCATAAGCCTGCCCCCAATACAATGCCTCCAGAAGGCTTCAATTTCCAAATTGCCACCAGCTGGGGACCTAACATTCAGAACACATAAGTTAATAGGGGACACTTGAGTCAAACCACTGTAAGGTGTCAACAGAAAGATTCGGGTAGGAGTCACAAGCATTAAGACCATAGTACAGGAGGTGTGGGCAGGTCCTCAAGATTGGTCTAGAAGGTTCTAGAATGGCAGATAGGCCCAGTGGAGCATATAACACAAGGTAGAAAGCCACAGGCTGTGTGGGCTGGAGTGAGTGGGTGAAGGAGTAGGCCTGCCAGTGGATGTGTCCCAGCTCATACAAGCCCAGTTGATCAGAACCCCTGCTCAGGGGGAGCAAGGACAGCAAGTCCGAGTCCAGTGTGGGTTTGTGTCATCTTCACGGGGAGCTGCAAGTCCTTGTTACCCAAGCTCCAAGGCAGCCACAGCAGTAGGCCACCCCCCCCCCACACACACACACAACACAAGGGCAGACTGCCACCAGAGACCAAAGGCAAAGAATGGTAAGTTATGCTGTCCCTCACTACGGGTGGATGAAGCCTAGGCTCTAGCCAGAGCTGGGGAGCTGAGCAATTAGATCTGATTGTGAGGGTACCACTTGTCTGGTTTTTTTAAATATATTTTTTATTTGTTTGAATAAGGGAGAAAAAGAGTGTGTGTGTGAGAGAGAGAGAGAAAGAGGCAGATAGATAAAGAGAAAACGGACATGCCAGGGCCTCTAACCACTGCAAACGCATTCCAGATGCATGTGCCACCTTGTGCATATGGCTTCTGTGGCTACTGAGGAATTGAATGGATCCTTGGGCTTCTCAGGCAAGCACCTTAACCACTAAGCCATCTCTCCAGCCCCCTCCACTTTCCAGTCCCTTGTGCAGTGAGCCAAGGTTGTGGCTGCTCTCCGGCTTCCTGGCTGAAGGCCATCCATCACCTTCAGGGCTCCATGAAACCCTCACAAATGTGATCAGTCATCTTGGTATTGAATTAAGACAAACAGCTGTTTATCAATAAGCTAAGGCTTAATGAAGAAATGTATGATGCAGCACTGCAAGAGGCAAAGGCAGGTGGCCAGAGCTCCTGTGCTCTCCTCAGAAAGGTCTGCAAGCATCGTCAGTAAGGAAAGCCCCTGACTGGACAGCTCACACTAAGAACTCATAAGCTTGAACTTGGTAATGCTAACTCCTCCTGTGACCCTGCCCCCTTCTCATGCATACCTCATCATGTGGTCTCCTGCATAGACTTGATATTCCGGAGCTTCTCTGCTTCACTGAGGACACATGGAAGGGGTGTGGCTATTATGACAAGTACTGAGGGGAACACAGCCCTGAACTTCCTCATCTGGAGAGCAGTCACCTATTACTCTCGGGGAGAAGCAGCTATGGGGATGGGACGTGGCAGGGAGGCAGGTGGGGCATAGCCAAACCACAGGTGCCAGGCCAGGGGCGTCACTCCTGCATGTCTGTCCTTGGAGATGAACTAGGAGAGGCGTGGTACCCACAGCACATGGGCACTCCTCACCTCTGCCCTGGGTGTGGGGTATCCTTGGAGATGAACTAGGAGAGGCGTGGTACCCACAGCACATGTGCACTCAGTATGGAAAGCTTCTCTGTCTATGGCAGCTTGTCCAGGGAACAGATTGTGTTTATGTCAGGAAGAAAAGACCACATTTCAGGGCAATGCTACAGCTTGTTGGGTCAGATTGACGCCCCCACCACATATGCCTCCAAGGGATGCCTTGGCCCCCTTGGAGCCAGCAGTCGGAGCCTCAGCAGGGAGCAGCCAGGCTCCTCGGGAGCCTGCCACATACGTGCAAGATGCTCTTCCGCATCTTCTCGGAGCAAGTCATGCTTCAACATGCCCATCACCGCTGGGGGAGCCCACACGGCATCTATTTAGTGGGCCTCTGTTGTGTGGTCAACTCTCAGCCAGGAGCTGAGGCTCAGGACCTCAGGGTGGATGGCCCAGGGAGAAGCCTGTGGGGAAAAGCAGTGGAAGATAGGGGACCACTGGGTGAAATGAGGAGTTCAACAAGAGACTCAGTGCTCAGAGCCTCGCCCAACCATGCACCTTCCAGGAGTCCATGACAGACACAAGCACAGGGAAGGTGGTGAAAGGACCCACTGGTGCCCCACGGATGCTATTCAGAGTGTCAGAGGAGTAGGACAAGGCAGGAGCACCAAGGCATAGTAGACAACATCTCGCTTGTGACCTGTATAGTCACCACCCAAACAAGACTCTTCCAAGCCCAACCTAATTGCCTGTTGGCAGGAGTAGTAACCGCCAAAGCCCTTTCCTTTCAAGCTTCCCCTCATTTTCTTTACTGCTCCATTTTGTCCCATGGACTTTGCTCTTCCTCCCCAGCCTCCTGGGGAATCCCAGAACCCAGCTTAGCCTTCTCCTCACCCCTCTCGCTCAGCCTGGCTCCATCCATCAAGCTCCATCTATCCACAACTCGTCTGAATCCTGCCAGGCAATGCCCCACCCTTTGAGAATGGTTCCTGTCACAAAAACAGTGGCTAACAATAACACCCCACCTGCAGCTGATGAACCTGGAGGTCCGAGCAGACCCTTCCCCACATCTAGGAAGGAAGGCACCTCCCTAGTGGTAAATTGGGGAGGGAAGCCCAGGGCCCATACCTCTCCCAGTCAGATCATGCAGCCCCCATTCAGGCAGCAATCAAGGAAGGCTCAACTACCCTCCATTCTATGGGGTATAACTTACCTACTATTAAGGTCATTCCTGAAGAACTCAGGATAACATGAGAAACTGTGATTATATGATACACCAGAAGAGAGGGAATACTGAGGAAAGAGAAATGAGAGCAACTACCAAGAAAGGAGAGCAGAGAGGAGTTCTGAGAGAGGAGAGCAGAGACGAGTACTGAGAAAGGAGAGAAGAGAGGAGTGAGAAAACATAAGTCCATTGTAACACCAGCATTCGTACTGACCCGGAGTCACTCCCAGAAGCAGTATGAGAAGTCCAGCATGCGTAAGTATGTCTGTTACCCAGCCCTGAGAAAGGCAGAGGCAGGAGAATCTCCAGGACTCACCAGTAAGCCAGCATGATCAAAGTACATCAGCTCCAGGTCACGCAAGAGACCCCACCTCAAACAAACCATGTGGAATTCTCTGGCTCCACACCAGTGTGCACTGGGCATGTACAAATCCACATGCATATACATATGCTATTCATATACATCTCATACATTCCACACATGCACAAAATAATAACAATGATAATAAATACTACATGTTGAGCAAACATGCATGTCCTGAGCCTCCACCTACCTTAACCATGGCTAAAACACACAAGTCCGCAGTCTGTAACAGTGTGGCCTGAGGCTGCAGCTCTGTGGCAGGACATTTGTCCGGCATATGTAAGCCTAAGCCTCTCAATTGACCTTTAGCAACACCACCAAAAAGAAGAAAATGAAAAAAAAAAAAGTTTTGGGTCATTTGGTATACAAAATTTACTAAAACCTGCATTAGTAGTAAAAACAGTGTTTCCACATGGATGGCCTTTGAGAGTGTATTTCACACTAATTTACCATTACAAAAAAAAAAAAAAATCCTGAAACACCTAAGTCAAGCCATTCTGAGTCAGGCCCTCTGCTCCGTGACGGGGTGTGTCTGCTCACAGAGCCACCCATCCAGCCCCCTCTGCCTCCCACAGCATGTGCACTCTCCCCACCCCTGGTCTGAGTGTTTTGCAAGTGCAGACCAAGGCTGGCCCATCAAGTCCTGCTCAGAGCCTAGGCAATCTGAGGCTAACCAAGGGACCAGGCCACACTCCCTGAGCTCTATGTTGTTCAAACCCTCCCTGGTCACCCATAGGCTGGATAGAGCTTGCTCCCCTCCCACCCAGGGAGGTCTGGACTGCAGTAGGTGAGTGTGAAGCCTTCCCAGTCACACTCCATAGCCCATCTGGGAACCATCCTTCCTCAGGGCCACATTGGTCGTATGACGGAGACCCTGGGAGGGAGAGATCAGCACTTTGCGTCTCCTGGAAACAGTTTTCCCAAGTCTAGTCATATTAAAGCAATCCATTTCCTCTAAACTGTTAAATATCCTCCCAGGCATGTGGGCTGGCAGTGAGCAAGCTCAGGCATTGGCCTTGATGGGAGCCATGGAATACTCTCTCCTCCATCTGGGCTCCAGCCTGACTTGTCCAGGCTCCTCCACAACCCAGGCAGACTGATGGCACCTTCATCCCCATACTCACTGCGCACAGTCCAAGCCCTCTGACACGCCCAGAAAGAAGGTAATGGAGCCAGCTGCTGGCCCTGCCTGGCTCTCTCAGACCCTGGGCCTCTTGAGCTGCCAGACGGACCTACCACAGCCCCAACCAACTGATCACAATGTCTACTACCAAGGAGTATGGGTCTGGGGACAGATGCCGGCAGCGTGGAGCTGTTAGGAAACTTACTCATGTGAGTGCCTGCCACTCAGAGAGTTCAAAAGAGGTCTGACAAATACTTAAAATCAGAATGATCCTGAGAGCAGTTTACAATGCAACTGGTATTTAATCGGTTTTGACTCCAGTAAGGGCAGGAGAAAGGTGCTATTAAACTGTTTATGAGCCCAGACAACCCCGCAGCCCCAACATGCCCACACTACCTTGTTTCCTAGGGGAAAAGTTAAAACAAATAATTGTGTGGAAGACAATAAAGTCAGATTGGGGTTGGGGACACAGAACTGGATCCCATGGTGGCTACAGAATGTCAAAAGAACGCTGGCTCATCCAGCCTGCTCTGTCTCCTGATGGGCTGGTGGCTGCTCGTTAGGAATTGGCTCACCAAGGTTGAGGGGAGGTTGAGGAGGAGACCAGCAGGGAGGGTGCTTTGAGGCCCCTCCCCCGGAGCCATGGAAGGTGTTGGGAGCATGCTCAGCAAGCAGGTGGTACGGAGAATGACACTGAGACCCGGGCATGTATTCCCATTTCCTGGGGTGTGACTAGCCAGTGCGTGGACAGGAGGCTGGCCCTGTGGCTTTCATCCTCTGTCTGTTCATCTTCCCTCCCAGGTACAGGGCGTGCAGCTCGGGACGCTGACCCCAGGCTGGCTGTAGACACCGGGTGTTCAGCAGCGTGGACATGACATAGGCTCCAACACAGGCCACCCTGGCAAGTTTAATAGCAGAATCCAGTTCTGTAAACCCCATGCCCAGTGTCCACATGCCTCCGGACAGCAGTGACATTCTTCACCCGCCATCACTTTCTGGGCATATTCTCTGAGCCGCACTGTTCTACGTATTGGAAATGTAAGATAGGCAGGTTTCCCTGAACGCAGAGCTTACAGCCTGCAGGGGGGTGGATATATAACTCAGCATAGAAAGACAGGTCCACAGTGCTTGGGCAGCCTGTGTGTGATGTCTCGGCAAGTCAGTAAGTATGATGCAATCATTGAGTAGGAAGTCAGGAAAGATAAACTGAGGACATGACACTGGGCAAGGGCATGAGGTTGAGATAAACCATCAGGACATGTGAAGAATGCCCCTGGCAGTAGGAAGGACCTAGGGGCAGGCTGTGCCAGGAGTGCATGAGCAACACCAAGGGCAGATGAGAGGGACTGAGCAGAAGGATGTGGAGTGGAAGTGTCCAATACAAGCACACAAGCCTTCAGGACCGTCAGACCTCTGTGACACCAACTCACAGGGGACTGGACAAGGGTGTTGAGGAGGTACTGTGACACACACAGGACTTCATAGGCTCACACTGACCACCGTGTTGACACTGGAGAAGGGCGTTGAGGAGGTACTGTGACACACACAGGATTTCATAGACTCACACTGACCACCGTGTTGACACTGGAGAAGGACATCGAAGAGGTATTGTGACACACACAGGATTTCATAGGGTGATTGGCTACTATGCTGACATTAGCTGGTGAGAGGTCTCAGCAGGGGACCCAGTTGGGACACAGTCACAATAGTGAGAGGACCTCTGGAGGGGTTTGGAGAAGCTGCAGGGGAGGGCACATCTGTCAGGCCTGGGGGTTTGCAGAGACTGAATCGGCATATGAGAGAGGATAGCGTGTAAATGGGTTTCCAATAGGGATGGTCTGGTGGGCATGGCCTGAGTAAGACTGTCTCTGAGGAGTTTCTGTGATCCCCACCAGAGTACACACTTGGACGCCCTTGAGGTCTTCACACAGCCCGGCATCTGGGTTTGCCCATGGCAGAAAGGCTTGGGCTAGACACAAAAACCAAGAGTCACTAGTGTATTGATGGTACAGCCAAAGGCACAGGAAGGAAGGTGGAGGAGAGAGTCCAGAGTGCTCCAGATTTTGGGCTGGGGACGAGGGGGAAACATCAGAGAGGGGAAGACCCATCAGAAGCAGGAAGAGGCCAGCAAAGCTGCAGAGCAGAGGCGTCTTGATGTCAGAGAGGGGCCATGTGTCACATGCCATGGGGGCTGCAAGGTGGCCATTGGCTTGAGCAATATGGCAGTAGTGTGGGCCCTGATATGGGCAAGTGTAGTGGAATGGCTGGTCTGAGAGTCCTGACTAGATTCACGTGTGTGAGCGAGAACAGGAAGAGGAGGAGAGGTTTATGGCCAAGCCTGGCTGCTGAGGGAACCAGGGCACAGGGAGGGAGCTGCAGAGGAAATGGACAGTTAAAGATTGCTTTAATATAAAAGAGATTACAGCCAAAGTGCATATGGTAATAAGGTGGTGTGGTAGTGAGGGAACCACAGGTGGCAGACAGAGGCCAGAATGGCTCAGCCTGTCCTCCTGGAGACATGGAAACTAGCTGTGGTCACAGGAAGGAGGCAAGTGGGTGGCACACAGCCTGTGGGGCATGTCAGGAACTGAAGAGGCACCTGCATGACCAGCCCATGACCAGCCCATGCCCAGGGCTGATCTCCACTTGACACTGGGCACTTAAGGTGCTGACTGGCTCTGCTGTGCATCATGTGCCACAGAGCCATGGACAGAGTTTTAGTCCCACTAGACACCTGCTTCATGTCTGGCCCACAGGGGGCCTGCTGTGTACATGTGTGGACTGTTGAAGGGTGACATAGGAGCCCAGCCAGCCCTCAACCAGCCTCCCTTGGATGGCATTGCTCCTGGAATGCACCATGCCTGTCCCAGCACACCCCTGCTGACCACTCTCTGTTCTCCACACTCTCCCAGCAGCCAACCCCTTCCCAGCCTCGGGAGCCCCATCAGATGCCATGTGTTCAGAGAAGGCTGGATACCCCTCAAGGGAGACCACCACTCCTTCTCCAGAGAAGAGCTTATTTGGTGTCAGTGGAACTATTCAGTCGCCTCCCCCCCCCATTATCCAGGCTTTCACATATCATGTGGTCAACCACGTTCTGAAAATATTAAGGGGGAAATTCCAGAAATAAACAGTCTGTACATTTTAAGGTGGACACTATGCTCAGTAGCATGGTGAAATCTCACTCCATCTGGTCCATGACAGGAGTGGCCCCTTCATCCAGCATGTCCAAGCTATGGACACAACTAGCCCGTTTGTCACTAGGGTCTTTCTCAGGTGCCAGGTTCCTTTGTCAATGAAAACATCACATAGCAGTCTAACACTATATCCCAACATCTCCACTGTTACCTCACATCATGGCAACAAAGAAAAGGACAAGAACCTTTGGAGATCAAGGGCTGGGAGTATGGCTCAGGCAGTACAGTTCTGGGCCCATAGGCATGAGACCCTGAGTTCACAACTCACGCAAAAACGCTTGGTGTGTTGGTCCACACCTGAAACCCCAGCAATGGGGGCGGGGGAGACAGGCATATCCCTGGGACTTGCTGGCTAGCCAGTCGAGACTAGTGAGCTCAAAGCTAGTGAGATACCTTGTCTCAAAAAAAGGTGGATGAGGCTGGAGAGATTGTTCAGTGGTTAAGGCACTTGCCTGCAAAGCCTAATGACCAGGATTCAGTTCCTCAGTACCTGTGCAAAGCTAGATGCACAAGGCAGTACATGTATTGGGAGTTCATTTGCAGTAGCTAGAAGCCCTGGCATGCCCATTCTCTCTCCCCTCCCCTGACTTTCTCTCTCTCTGAATTCAATAAATAGTTTTTAAAAGGTGGATGGTGCCTGACACATGACACCTGGTATCCTCTGACCTGCACATGTACACACAAATTAAAATAAAATTTGAAGGCCAAGACCACACACTCCCATAAGTTTTTATGACAGTATATTGTTATGATGGCTTTATTTATTAGTAGCTATTGTTGCTAGTCTACTGTAGTCAATTCCTAACAACCTTGACCGCAGGTATTACATGTAGGAAAGCACATGGTAGACTGGGTGTCAGTACCTCATACTGAGACCTTGCAGCAGCCCCAGAATAAAGCAGGGCTGCTGGGGTGCAAACCACACATGGAAATGTGGACTGTCCAAGGCTCGTGTTTCTGAAAGGTAAAAGACTGACGAAGACAACAGAATGTGCATAGTGTCTGCTGTTCAGGTCCATAGTGACAAGGGTGTGCTAGGATTGAGCCTCCTAAACTGTGAGCCAGAACAAACCTTTCCTCTTTATAAGCTGATTATCTAGGGTATTTTGTTGCAGTGACAGAAAGCTAACTCATATACATACTTACCAGTTTTCTGTGGGCAATTTTCAAGTGTGTAGTACATTATCATCAGCCATAGCCAACATGCTGCACCATATCTTTCCAGAACCTACTATTTCTGTCACAAAAGCCATGGCCTTCTGATCCACACCCCCCTACCCCAGCTTCCACAAGCTGCCTTTCCACACTCCTCCTTTATAACCTCAACCTTTCTCATGTCCACATAGGGTGAGATCACACTACATATGCCTCTCTGTGCTTGGTTGATTTCACATGTACACCCCAGGACTCCTAGAAATGTCAGGCACATGCTGGGCTTGCTGAGAGCAGGAAGTGCCACCTTATCTCTGCCCCCAGCGCCACTGCACAGAACAGCCAGCAGGCGGGTGGTGACTCTGCCCAGAGCAGCTCCTGCTGCCCTGTGATGCTGTGTCCACAGCGAGGCCCACAGAGGCCACAGCGATCTGCTCACAGAAGCGCCACCATGACCACGCCCAAGGCCTATGAGGTGCGTCTGCACTCCTCCACCCCAGCCTTTCCCAAGGCCTCGCCATGGGCTGTGCTCAGCTGTTAAGGAAAGTTCAGTCTCAGCTTTCACTGGCTGCTGTGTGAGCTCTTTGAAAAAGATGGCTGTCCATGTGGCCACCTGACTCAGTGCGCCCCCAAGTTGGCACAGCTGGGAAAAAAAAATGCCCTTCAGTCCTGCAGGTGACCGCCCAGCACCACATCTCCCAGCTCCCCACCCTGCAGGCCCAACCTCCCGGCAGGCACTCTCAACTACCTGGTCTTCTCTTTCCAGTCCCCCTAGTGAGGAGCAGAGCCGCCTGTTGCATCAAAGAGATCCTGGAATCACAGCGGGGTCAGGAGGAGGCCACATGCCCAACTGCAGACCTGAGACAGGAAAAGAAAAGCTAGAGGGACAGGGGTGTGGTCTTCGCACAGCAAGAAGAAACGAGAAGGCAGTACAGACAAACCCTCCTGTGCCAGAAGTGTTTGCCAGTGCCTCCATGAAGACGCTGAGCCCGCATGAAGACACCACACAAGCTGCAGCTGCGCCATGCGCCATCCGGGCACTGGCCTGCAGCAAGGCGAGGCCTTATCCTGCACCCCTGGCGTGAGGAACCATGAGATCCAGGAACAGCCAGGCCACCCCTACCGGCTGGATCACAGGAGCGTTTGTGTCTTGAAAGCTCGATGTGTTTGGCTCGTAGCAGCCTCACCTGATAGCTGGAACTGCACGTGTCCCCAAGCATTCCCCCTCCCCCAGTCAATGACAGGCCTCGCGGAGCTTGTCAGCCTCTGAGGAATGTGGCCATCTGCTCACTCCTCCATCACTGCAGAGCTTGACCCAGCCCAGCAGGAGCCTCCGCTTCACACTGGAGCTCAGTGCCAGTAAACCAGCCGCTAGGCATGGGGATGCCAATGGCAAGGGGTTAGCTCCATGAGGTGAAGCCGCCACCTGTTCCTGTCCAGTGGACCGGGAGACAGTCGCCAGGCTGGAGAGACTACGAAGTAGAGGCTGGCAGCTGGGAGGGGCAGGCTCCAGGAGAGCCTGGAGGGAAACCAGGCCGGGAGACCGCTGGAAGGAGGAGGGAGAATAGAGGAGAAAGACAAGGGGAAGGAGGGGAAGATGAAGTGGGAAGAGGGAAAGGAGGAAGGGGAAGAGGAGGAAAAGGATGAAAACAGGGAGGAGGAAGCTGGAAACAAGGGGAAGACGCAAGGCTGGGAGAGAACTGCAGGTGGCAGGGCAAGAAGCCTTACCTGTGGCCTCTTTCTCGCAGTGGGAGAAAACCTCAGAGGCCCCAGGAGCCAGCATGGAGGGGACTTGGGGGAGGGAGGGGGGCTGTGCAAACACAGGGGCAGAGGAGGAAACCCAGGCCAGAGCCACAGCCTCCTGCAGGGAGAGGAGGAGACAGGAACAGAGAAGGACCACAGCCCCCCAGGGGTGAGGCAGGTCACTGCACTCTCCCAGCACCCAGCACCCAGGGCTAAGCACGAGCCAGGGGCAGTAAGCAGGACTGTGTCCCCTTCTCTCAGGAAAAATGTTCTCTCACTGTGAAAGTTAGAGCATTGGCCAAAGGTCAGCCATTAACTCCCCAGGACACTGATGCTTTCTGTAAACAGATAAGTGGCCTCGCACTGATCACCCCTTCCATCTCACTAGAGGGCACGGGGCAGGGTGAGGAGGGTGATGGCTGCCATTCTCAGGAGTGGACCTTGTACCATTCCAGGGTGGCCCTTAGCTCAGGCATTCCTGGCTATCAGGGAAGCTGCCCCTTGCCTCCTGCCTTCTCTCGGCCCTGGCTGAGAGCTGTGGGTGAGCACCCCACTGTCTCTACATCCAGGGTCTCCCACGATCCATTCTTTGGGCACTGTCAGGGTTCTGGAACTCCCCAGCCAGAAGGCCATTGTTCTGAGCTGGGAGAGCAAGGCCCCATGGTAGAACATGAGCCCGTCTGCAGGCCCGTCTCTCACACACCCCTGAGGTGCAGTCCACCTTGCACACACCTGATCTTCCCTACGCTATGCTTGGGGAAGGTGAGTCCCGGCAGTTCGTCCCCAAGCCTGTCACCTCTGATCCTGTGTCTGAGCTGAAGTGCCACTTCCCAGAACTTTGTCAGGCTTAGGTGGCCCGTCCAGAGGGGCTGCAGGGTAGCCCAGCCCTGACCTTGGCCCTCACTCTCCATAGGCCTCATCCACACCAAGGGGCCTGGGTTCCTCCAGCCCAGCAGTGGCTTCCTGGGCAGGTAGGAGCCTGCGGTCATAAATCAATGGGATGAAGCGTCAACCTCAGCCTTTTCATTTGTGAGCCTGGTCTGGGCTGTGGTGCAGATGGGATGTCCACCTGTCCACCGTGGGCTGCAGCACAGCTCTCCCCAGGGCCCACCCTTGCTTTACATAGTCACGGGGAGCAGGCGCGGGCAGCAGAGCATTCATTGCAAGGTGCACGGTGCAGGTGTCCCCTGCTCCTGGCAGCTCAGGCCCCCGACAGAGCTCTGGTGGCAGGCGCGGGCTGCATTGTCCCTGGGCCAGCCACGGCATGAATATGTATTTCCCCTGCAGCCTCTGTGCGCACATCTCATTTCCTCCTTGGCTTAATTTCAGGAACACAGACTCCGGGCCACTGACCTGGAGAACTCACTGCTTTCTTGACAGTTTGAAAAGTGAGACCTCCCCTCCTCTAGCCACCCCCCTTCTCCCCGGCTGGGATCAGGGAAACTGGCCCAGCTAATCAGTACCACCTCCCGGGTCCCCCCAGCGCCTTAACCAAGCTGCTTCAAAGGCCTCTGCTGCCTTATGAGGGAGTCTCTCAGGTGGTAGTGAGAGGGAATCAGCTGGCTCTTTTAGGCACTTAGGGTGACTGGAACCCTGAAAGCAGGAATATCAGTGATCTGACTTCTCATCTGTTGTCCTGTCTTTCCACAAACAACCTGGGACCCCCCAGGAGGGAGGTCTTTTCTAGGATTTAAATTTAATCCTAACATTGTGGCTGGTCAAGTTCAGCCCCTGGAACTTGGTGCCAGGGCTAGCCTCTCCCTGAGACAGCCCCTAGCCCTAACTAATCAGCTGTCCCTCTGGCTCACCTGAGTTGGAAGGCAGGGCCCCCACCATAAGGTTATAAATGTTTATGAGGTTAGACATGCACTCTGAGCTGCCTGCCCACTCGGGAATCTCCAGCTACTAGTGAGTTTCCCCTTGGCTAGGCCCAGATCCAGCTAAGCAGAGCCCAGAGCCAAGGGGAGAGCCCCACCCCTTACTCTCCACACGGGCTCTTTAGCCCTCCTGCCCTCCATATGGCAGCAGCTCTCTGTACTCTCTTTTCTGTCCTCTTCATGGTTTTTCCAGGCCCTCCATGTGGGCTCTCAGGCCACGTGGTGTATTCATTCTCCTTTCCTTGATTCTATATATCCCTAAATGAATATAATAATCTAGTAATTCTTCTTCACAGTCTTATTTTATTTAATTCTTCGTTTAAAATTAGACATGAACGTAGAGTTTAGGGTTCAATGACTTTCCTGAACACCTAGCACCTTATTACAGTAAGGTTGGGTAGTTGCATCTTTTGCTTGGAAGGCATTTGGGTGAGGAACCTCAAGAAACCCCTTCACAGGGACACCCCACAGGCTATGGGGGAGGGCCTCACTGTAGCACTCTGAGGAAACACATCCTTGGACCCTTAACCATGTCCTTCCCTTGGCACCCAGGAGCCTGAGCCTGGAAATCCTGTGTGGGGAACTGAGTCACATCAACCAAGCTCTTCCATGGGATTAAAAGCAGGTTGACTCCTCCCCTGCAGGGCCAATACTGCTCACCAGTGGGGAAGGCAGCAGAAGCAATCTTGGTCTCTGGCTGGTCATATGCCAGCCATTTCCACTCAATTTCCAAAAGGTCCAAAGTGCCTCCCTGACATTTCCTCCCCTTGTAGCAGCTACTGGTGCTCCTTTGAAAGTTTTCAGGGAAGCAGTTTCCTCCAAGTGGTTGCTCCCTTCCTGCAAGATGCCAACTGAAGAGAGGGTCCTCCGTAAGCACTAAACAGAATCACCTAAGAGCACCTGTGGACAGAGAGCCATGTAAGGGATGAAGGAGGGACAGGGCTGGACACAGAGCTGTGCAGGGGATGAAGGAGGGACCAGACTGGGCAGAGAGGCATACAGTGGAACAAAGGAGGGAGAGGGCTGGATAGAAAGAGCAAGTACTTTGGCCTCTTTTTTTGGTCATGGGGTGGATGCTGGGTTCTGGGTCAGACCCAGTGGACCCTCAACCTGGTGGGAACCCCTAGAGTGCCCTGGAGGACACCATCACTGGTTCCTGCCTCTGTCTAGCCCTTCAGCCCGAGCTGACAGCTCACTGAACATCACTGTGTGTGATTCCCAGTATGGCTCAGTTCTGTGGCGAGATGCTGAGCATCACACAGGACTACAACTCCCCAGAGCCCCTTTTGTGTTCAGACACTTCCCAGGCTTGTTGCTAACCTTCACATCTGCCTCAAGTCTCATTATCCGGTATTTCTCCATATAGTAAATTGCCACCTGCCAGGGACTGAGGAAGGAAGAAATGGGATTAAAATTTTAAAAATGCTTTCTTTATTGGAAAATTTTCAGAATGTTTAATGCTAAAGTGTCTATGAATTTGTACTATGTTTCATATTTGTCTACATTTGTCTACAAACGAAGCCACTGTTGGCAGCCCCAAGGGGCATGCTTGTGCTGTGTGGCCCCATCCATGCACTGCAGTGCTGACCTCTGAAACTGGAGCTATTGGGGTGATGAAGTTAGGTAGGTCATGAGGGTGGGACCCTCACATCAGATTAATGTATCAGTGTCTTTCTTCTTGCTGGGACAAAATAAACTTAGGGAAGGAAAAGGTTTATTTTAGCTTACAGTTTTGAGGAGATGTTACATCAACACAAGAAAGCATGGCAGGAAGAGACAGCTAGGCTTCACATTTAATCACATCAACAAGGAGGAAGGAGACACAGAGAGAGAGAGACGACACAGAGCAAGAGAGACAAGAGAGAGAGAGAGGAGTCAGGGCCAGGCTGTGACACCTCAAGGCCCTCCGCTAGTGACACGCTTCCTCCAACAAGGCTGCACCTCCTAAAGGTTCCACAACCTTCCCAAACAGCACCACCAGCTTGGAACTAAATAGTTAAGCATGTGAGTCCGGTGGGGGGCGGGGGGCGGGGGTGGCATTTTACATTGAAGGACCACAAGTATCTTCCTAAAAAGACAACAGAGAGCTGGAGCTGGGGAGAAATCCACAGGGACAAGACCTCACCAGACCCAGTCTTTCAGACTTCCATATGTTAGTTGCAATTTCCAGAAGTGTAGGAAAAAATCCCCATGAGTTAAGCCACCCCAACCTGTGGCATTTTGTTCTAGCAGCCCAAGCCAGTTGTGATTGTATCCTCCTCCAGGTTAGTCACAACAGCCACAAAGCAGTGACTTCACCAAAGGGGGCTAGTTGATCCCTCCTACATGAGAGATGGATTCACAGGCAGCATGGCCAGTCCTGGATCAGAAGCTAAGCTAAACTAAGCTAGACTTTCCCCTGGAGGTCTTAAGATGGTGATTACTGCTCCAACCATCCCATCTATATACCAAAAGTAACAGGGCAAAGAAATGTCCTGGAACACTCCAAAGAGGTCTGTTTACGTATCAGTGACAAGAGGTGCCACAGGGTCACTGCCATCTAGAAAGGGAGTCAGGGAGTATAGCCATCCTAGCCGGCACATGGCCTCCCCCTTGTAAAAGTTTCTTGTTAGGACCGAGCAGGGCTGGGAGATGGCTCAGAGGGTAAAACGGCTTGCTGCACAAGCACGAGGACCAAAGTTGAATCCCAGCTCTCACATAAGAAGCTTGGCATAGTTGTGAATACCTGTAATCTCAGCACTGAGGAGGACGGAGACAGAAGGATCACTGGCTCTTCCTGGTCAGTCAGTCTGTCTAACAGAAAAACAAGGAGCTCCAGGTTTAGAAAGAGACTTTGTTTCATGGCAATAAGGTTGTAAAGCAATAGAGCAGGACACCCAATATCTTTCTCTGCCATCTCTATGCATGCACACTGTATGTGCGCATCTATGTATGCACATACACATGCATCCCACATGCTAACGAGACGCAGAGATGGTTGAATGGTTAAAGGTGTTGGTTTGCACAGCTACTGGCCTGAGTTCAACTTCCCAGAACATAAATCCAGCTGCCCAAAATGCAGAATGCATTTGGAGTTTGAGGCTCTGGCATGTCCATACTTACTCTGTTGATCTCTTAAATAAATCAATAAATAAATAAATAAATATATTTTCACAAAAGAGGAAGAGAGGAAAAATGGATATTTTGGTAGAAAAACAAAACCAGCAGAGCACAGTCAGTTAAAATCTAAACATAGGGCTGGAGAGATGGCTTAGCGGTTAAGCGCTTGCATGTGTAGCCTAAGGATCCTGGTTCGAGACTCAATTTCCCAGGACCCACGTTAGCCAGATGCACAAGGGGGTGCACACGTCTGGAGTTTGTTTGCAGTGGCTGGAGGCCCTGGCGTGCCCATTCTCTCTCTCTCTCTCTCTCTCTCTCTCTCTCTCTCTATCTGCTTCTTTCTCCCTCTGTCTATAGCTCTCAAATAAATAAATAAAAATAAACCTAAAATATAAATATAATTGGCAAGTAGAAACACTATTTTAATATAAATATATAATCATATATTTTGTATAAGACATGTATACATACATGCACATATATGTTTTATACTTATCTGCACATGTCTATCTACACATGCATAAGCATGTGGAGACATAGACCTCCTCTCCTCATTAGGATCAATCACACAGTCTTAGGAACATCTGTTTTCGAATAATGAATCCCATAGCTTTTAAGAATGTTTTAATGATTGGATCCTTAGGAAAATGCATCCTGTATTTCCACCCAGCCTATGTATTGACCATTATGATTAAGCGTCTCTGTTCTGAATTTTTTCAATGTATAAATTATTTATTGACCATGAGGAATACCTTTACTTTGCCTGTTTGTAAAACACCTGCTTTATTACAAGGCATTGAAATTTCAGACACTGATATCCAATTTATTTTTTTACATATTGGCAAACACAGAGTTCAGCAGCAGGGTATCACTGGGGGAAGGATCTGGAGTGAGCGTTGCAGCGTCAAAGTCCCTCCCTGGAGGGATATTGTGGTTTGAATGTGGAATGTGCCCTGCAGGCTCCTGTGCATGAATAATTGGCCCCCAACTGATGGTACCTTTTTTGGGGGAGGTTGCAGAACCCTTGGAAAGGCGGGGTTCAGCTGGAGGCAGTGGGTTACAATGGGACCCTGAGGTTTGTAGCCAACCCCACTTCCTATCCTGTCTCTGTTTCCTGGTCCACAGGTGAAAGCAGGCAGCCTTATGCTCCTGCCGCCAGGTTCCAGCCAGTCCCAGGGCAATGCCTCCCTGCGGTGACAAACTGAACTAACCAACTGCTGTCCTAAGTGACTCTGCCATCTGGGTCTGTGCAGCTCAGTGGCAACATGTGGCCTGGGGGAGGAGGGTAAGGGAAAACACCTAGGGAGAGTCTGGAAAAGTGCAGTCAGAGACCAGGAGCCCCCGAGCTAGAGCAAGACATGGAACGCCTTACGAGCACAACGTCACCTGAACATGCCATGCCACCTGAGCCACCACAGACATTCTAAAAGGGACCCGTGGTTGCAGGAGCCCGTGGGGCGATGAGGGCTCACTAGGCAGAGCTCAGAGGGTTCAGGCAGAGAAACTGCTCTGGGTGGCACTGTCATGGGTAGACACATGTCACCACACACTGTCCACTCAACATACATTATGCACAGTGAGCCTTAGCAGAAACCACGGACTATGGTGGTGAGGGCTGTGTCCATGCAGGCCCAGCACCAGGGCAGGGATGTTGGCTGGCATGACGGAGGCTGTGTGTGGTGAGGGATGGGACTTATGGGACATCTCTGTGCCTCATGTCCAGCTTTGCTATGGACCTATGCTCTAACAAATAAATTCATTAAGAATAAAAAAAGACAAGTGAGACAGATGGGAGCAAAGTGTGTGAAATTAATGTTTCCAAGTGAGGAATGTTCTGAGCTCCGACCTTGTCACAGTCCCTCTGAGACAGGCGCCTGGCTTGCCTGAGAGGCTCTGAGGCTCAGGCCCTGCCCAAGGCTCGGCACTCAGTGGGGTGGGAGCCACTTGCCACACACTTGGTGGCCCAATGCTGGAAGACGATGCCAGGCTGGTTCCCTGTCTCTCCTGAGGCAGTGGTGGGATCTCTGCGTGGATGGTGTGAACAAAACACAGATCGTGGAGCAGAGGAACAAGGGCCTGATGTTCCTACACACGCCTTGCTACATGAAGGAGACGTGACCTGCTGGAGGACTCTGTGTGGGGGGTGAGATGCTGAGTGTTTACAGTTGGCCTTGAACGTGATGACAACCTGTCCAACCCCAGTATCACTCCTGAGGGTGTGTCCAGTAAGGACTGGTTCCGTTTAGGCACCCTGGCCTGGAGAGTTTGGAAAATTATAACAGGGTGCTCAGGGTCCAGAAAAGTCCTTAAACCCCAAACCCTAGTTTTGCTTCTATATTTACTCAAAGTATTAAATAGACAAAGACTGAAAAGGATAATTATTAAGTTATTATATTTATTTAGGGAAGTACAGAGCCAAGGAAAGGCACCCACATGGCTAGAGATCCCATGTGGAGGGCCTGGGAAAACCATGGAGAAGAAAAAAAAGGAAGAAAGTTCACGGAGCTCCTGCCATGTGGGGAGCTGGAGGGGATAAAGAACCCATGTGGAGAGTAAGGTCTAGGGGGCCCTCCCCTCTCTCAACCTGGTTGGGCCTAGGCCAATCTAGCCTAGGCCCTGGCAAGGGACAAATCCACCCACATATGGAAGTTCCCAAGTGGTCAGAGAGCCCGCCCTTCCCTTGCAAAGGTGTTTATAACCTTATGATGGTGGGCTGTCTTCCAGCTCAGGTGAACCAGAGAGACAGCTGGTTGGTTAAGACTAGGGGCTATTTCAGGAAGAGGCTAGCCCTGACACCAAGTCCCAGGGGCTGAACTTGGCCAACCACAATGTTTAAATCCTATTAAATACCTCCCTCCCAGGTGGGGTCCTGGTTGTTTTTGAAAAACCAGGTCTAAGGAAGTGGGCAAGAGATAAGAAGTCAGAAAAGAGAAGAGAGAGAGAGAGAGAAGAAGAAGTTAGATCTTTGATTTTCAAACAAGTGAAGACTTTTCTGCCTTTTCTACTTTCAGGGGTCCAGTCACTCTAACTGTACTCCCTCTCAAAATGACCCAAAAGGAGCAGTACACAGGAGCTGGTGATCTGGGGTCACAGATGACACGTTGCAGCTGCTCCTGTCATAGAAACAGGCAGGACAATGGGAGTTCCCTGGATAAGAACAACAGAGTTAGCAGTGCGCATGGGAACTATCTGGCATCTGCCATTCAGAGCTTGATGCAGCCGTGGAGTACACCCAATAGAAGAGCTTCATGGGAAAGCTGGTAAGTGACCCTGTGATGAGCTCTGGAGCTGGTCCTGGTTCTGAGGGGCTCTCCCAGCTGTGTGACCTGGAGTGGGTCACTTCACCTTGGAGGACAATGGTCTCCTGGCCTATAAACAGGGATAACAGAATTTTCATTCCAGGCCGCTGCAACGTCCACAGGAAAAGACGCACGGTGTCCAGGGCCAGGGCCCAGCGCATTCCAGGCATGAAGACAGCAGAGCTCACATGGCCACAGCAATGGTGTGCACTGTCAAGTTCCAGTTACCTTCTTTTCTTTTTTTTTTGCATATGTATATATGTGGTATGTGTGTGTGTATGTATATACATACGTATGTACTTATGTGTGCTTGCATAAGTATGGGTGTTTGTGTATGTGCGTGTGTGGAGGTTTACGTTGGGTGTCTTGCTCCATTGCTCTCTGCTTTCTTTACCAAGGCAACATCTCTCACTTAAACCCAGAGCTTGCCCACTCAGCTACACTAGCTAGTCAGCTTGCCCCACGGATCCCCTGCCTTTGCCTCCCTAGCACTAGGATTACAGGTGGCCTACCACATCTATCTGGCATTTACATGGGTCCTGGGGATCTGAACTCAGGACCTCAGTCTTGCATAGCCAATGCTGTACTGACTGAGCCATCTCCCCCTGCTCGGTTTCCAGCTGCTTGAACGTGCTCAATAACTGTGACTACCTCAAAGTGAGCACCCAGAAGCCACCATGCGAGCAGCACACTGAGGAGTATTTTATTTATTTGAGAGAGAGAGAAAGAGAGAATGGGTGCACCAGGGCCTCCAGCCACTGCAAACAAACTCCAGGCACATGTGCCACCTTGTACAGCTGGCTTACATGGGTACTGGGGGAATCAAACCTGGGTTCTCGGGCTTCACAGGCAAGCACCTTAAACCGTTAAGTTATCGCTCCAGCCCATGAGGAGCATTCTAGAGCCACCAATGTCAGAACGCAGCGGGGAAGAGAAAAACTGCTGAGGCCAGAGGTTCTAACTGGAGGCACTGAGGCTCTCCACTGTGGGCCACCTGCCCAGAGCCACCTGGACAGTCTGATGGCCCACAGACGTGCTCCACCATATCACTGGGGAATATGCCAGCCAGAAGAGGCGTGGAGACCGTGAGCTGCAGAGAGAGCAGTAGACAGGCACTGTCCCTGGGTACTCTGAACCCTCACCAGAGCCAGTAACACTATGGAGGGGAGAGAAGCCCTGTCCCAGCTATCCATGGCCCCTCTGGGAGCTCACCTCCACTGACCTCCTTAGGGTGTGGCACCACTGACTTGTCACCACAGCCTCTCAGGTCCACTGCGGATACTCTAGCAGGGTCAACACGCGTGTAGTCTGTCCTGGCCACATGGAGGTGGAGCCTCAGACTGGGGCAGGTGTGTGTCTGGAAGGCAGACATGGGGCAGTCACGCTCAGCAGGCACAGCACGGCCACAACATGGATGCCTCAGCAACAGAGATTCAGTGTCTTGGTCCCAGAGGCCAGAATTCAGTGTCAAGTTATCACACAGCTGGTCTCTTCCTTGGCTGGTAAATGATGTCTTTTCCCCGTACCCTCACATCGTCATGGCTCCGTGTTTCTGTGTGCTGGTCTGCTCCTAGAAGGACTCCAGACCTGTGGGATCAGATTCCACCCATATGACCCCACCTAACCTGAATGACCTCTGTAAAGACCCTCCGAGCAGAGGTCCTTGGATTAAGGCCTCACACATGAGTTGGAGGTCATTATCCGGCCTGCAATGGGTAGGCTTGTAATTTCAAAATTACAGATGAGGAAATGCAGCCTTTGAGGATTAATGTCTAAAGTCACGTGTCATGTCAGTTATCTTCTCTCAGGTCTCTGCTTCTTTGATTATAAAATATAAAATTCATCTAATTAGTGCTTGGGCCCTCTAGCGTGGTAACTATTGGACCATTCTCTGACCCATAAGAGCTTGGGTCCTACTGGGCTAATAGCCCTTTCCTTGGAGGCCCCAAGTTCCAGGATACAAGGCCATTTCTTTTTTTGTAATTATTTTTATTTATTTATTTGACAGAGAAAGAGGGAGAGATAGAGAGAGAGAATGGGCACGCCAGGGCCTCCAGGCACTGCAGACAAACTCCAGATGTGTGTGCCCCCTTGTGCATCTGGCTAACGTGGGTCTTGGGGGAATCGAACCTGGGTCCTTTGGCTTTGCAGGCAAATGTCTTAACAGCTAAGCCATCCCCCTTGCCCACATTTCCTTTTTTTAAGATTTATTTTATTTATTTACTAGAGATAGAGAGAGATGGAGGGAGAGAGACAAAGGGTGTGCCAGGCCCTCTAGCCACCGCAACCAAACTCCAGACGCATGCACCACCATGTGCATCTGGCTTACGTGGGACCTGGAGAATTGAACCTGGATCCTTATGCTTTGTCAGGCAAGTGCCTTAACTGTTAAGCCATCTCTCCATCCCTACAAGGCCATTCTGTGAGCCCTCCAGGGCACTGGCCTGCTGAGATGCCTCACACCTGTTTTCCAGACACACACCTGCCCCAGCTAAAGGCTCCACCTCCACACGGTCCTGGAAGACCACGTGCATGAAGGCCAGGTATTAGAGGAACATCAGGCTTCCTTGCCTGCTTTCTTCAGCACAGCTCTTCCAAACCCTCTGCGGCCACATAGTGTCAGTTAGAGTTTCTCTCTTTGCTGGGAATCTGGTTACTTTTGAGTGTTTGGTGTGTGTGGTGGTTTGAATGTGAAATGTTAACGCCCAGTTGGTGGTGCTGTTTGGGAAGTTTGTGGAACCTCTGGGATGTAGAGCTTTGCTGAAGGAAGTGTGTCACTGGGGGCAGGCTTTGAGGTTTTCCTGCCCAGTCCCACTGGCTCTTTCCACTTCCTGCTGATATGAAAACGTGATGCCAGCTTCCTGCTCCTGCCATGCCTCCCCTGCCAAGACAGACACTTGCCCTCAAAAGTGTAAGCCAAAGCAAACCTTTCCTTCTATAAGCTGCTTCTGGTCAGCTGTCATTTTTCAGGAGCACACCCAGGACGTCTCCCTGGCCATCTGCCTTCCGTGGCACATGTGGACAAGTTGGCGGCTGAACTGGGATACAGGTACCTTTCCTGGGGCAAGGTTGAGGTTGGATCCAGAGTCACGGGCCAGCAAGGCTTCACCCTCCTCCCAGTACTGGCCTCCTACTCCCATAGCCCCTCAGGAGCTGGCTCCTGGCTACAGAGTGCCTGTCACCTCCCTGTCTAAATGGTGACCCTCAGGTGATCAGAGATGATGTCCACATCACCTCTGTAAATGCGGTGCCTGGAGCATAACCCAGTGCCTAGAGGATTCAAAGGGTATGCCGGAGCAAATGGACACCTCTTCTCATGTTCTTCCTTAGGATTTGTATTAGCCAGCAATTGCTGCTTTAACAAAACACCAAAGACAGCTGTACCTTAGATGTAAATGAGCCATGGGCCTGCGTGTGTCCCAAGGTTGGAGACGTGAACAGAAACCAGCCAAGGTGGCTGAGGGGCAACAGCCAGAGAGTGCCAGGCCATCAGGCAGTAGACTCTACCAGGCTGTTCCCACCAGTGTGATTCTCTTGACCCCAGGGCATTGACAGCATGGCCTTGTAACTGTCCTCTTCCCCACCTGTGAGTGTGCGTGATCACCACCTCATTCACTCGGTTTTTAACACCTTTGAGACCAAGCAGAGAGAAAAGCTGTGGTGGTTTGATTCAGGTATCCCCCATGAACTTGGGTGTTCTGAATGCTAGGTTCCCAGCTGATGGAGATTTGGGAGTTAACAGCCTCCTGGAGGCAGTGTATTGTTGGGGGTGGGCTTATGTGTTCCCTTGCCAGTGTTTGGCACACTCTCCTGTTCTTATTGTCCACCTGATGTTGGCCAGGGGGCGATGTCCGCCCTCTGCTCATGCTATCATTTCCCTGCCATTATGGAGCTTCCCCTCGAGCCTGTAAGCCAAAATAAACCTCCTTTTATCCCACAAGATGCTCTTGGTTGGATGATTTCTACAAGCAATGCAAACCTGACTACAACAGAAGGCCTGTAGTCATGGCTGAAGTCCTGGATGCGGGTGTCCTTGGGCAGGTCACCTCCCATCCTCGAGTCATTCATCTACAGGACGAGCTTTCTAAGGCTGCCTCCCATGAAATCCATCACAGGCGGGGGCAGAAGCCTCTGCTCGCTGCGAAGGCCTCTGCAGACACGAGCTCTTAGGATTCTGCTTTCCTGGTGCAGAAATCGTGAAATGCAAAAGGCAGACTGGTTTCCACCAGTGCTTCCTGCGACTGGAGCTCCAGTGCATCTCCTGACTGCTGGCCAGTTGTGAGGGCGAAGAGCCCTGGGCTCCTCCAGAGCTTTTTCACCATTCCTGTTCTGGAAACATCTGAGCAGGCGATCCTTTATATTCACAGTGGGTCCATGGGAGAAGACATTCCCGGGACAGTATTCCGAATGGCCCTCACTGAGCCCTGAGGGGCAGTGCACAGGTGTCCCTGAGGCCGCCCACCCTGCCTGGAAGCACAGTCACGGACAAGACTCAGATGCCAAGAGGACTGGACTCTGCGCCAGTCAAGTGCCTGGGGAAGTCGTCTTTCTGGTGACCGGGAGGGCCATATGGACGCTACCTCAGAGAGCGCAATACTAGGACTGCTGGGGGGATGACAGAGAAGAAGCTTGCCGTGCTTCTCCCTACCCTGTGTGACTGTCGCAGCCGTCCCCTGCTTCTCCCCGCCCTGTGTGACTGTTGCAGCCGTCCCCTGCTTCTCCCCGCCCTATGTCACTGGTCGCAGCCGTCCCCTGCTTCTCCCCGCCCTGTGTCACTGTCGCAGCCGTCCCCTGCTTCTCCCCACCCTGTGTGACTGTCGCAGCTGTCCCCTGCTTCTCCCTGCCCTGTGTCACTGTCGCAACCTCAGTGACAGGATCATGGCCTGGGGCGTTCTCGGCAGCACTGGTGGCTTCTGCCGATGGCGCACACCTGCACCAGCCTCTGCACGAGCATCCTGGTTTGTCGGAAACGGAGGGACCAGCCAGGTCTTCCACTCTGGGCCGCTTTCCTCGTGAATTTCCCCAGTGGGGGCAGGACTGGACTCTAGGGCAGTTTGCCCACAAGCTGCAGAGCAACAAGGCACACCTGGGAACTCGGGCCTGTGTCAGCCATTTGCTGCCCAGCCCACTGTTGGAATCATGATGGACCGCACAAGCCAGGGACCCTCACAGCCACATTTCCAGTCTGTCAAAGAGAGGAAGAAACAGAGCATGAAGTGGTGGAAGGAGGAAAACCACCTTCATTCCTGGCCCACCTACCCAGTCTCCTTGGGGCACACTTCCCCTCAGAGCTCCAGCAGGTTCTCCATGCCAGGCATGAGTGCCCTCCTCCTCCAAGTTGCAAAGAGAGCAAAATGCTATATTTCTCTACACTCCTTTATACCTAGCCTAGAGAAATATAGAAGTCACTTCCTTGTAGGAGGCTCTGCTGATGGTAGACAAACAAGAGGCTCTTCTGGGATGAATAGCATTTCCTGGGGCCTGCATTGTTGAGCAAACTCCTTAAGATAAGCCGGACTCCTGGTCACAGGCCTACCTCACACCCCCCAGGTGGTACTCCTGTAACTGACCAACAGGTCTGTTTACAAGTCCCTTTTTCTACTTTTATGACTGTAACTGCCACATGTGAATTGTGATTTTAGGGTTTAACTCCCATCCTGGTTTTTTTTCCTAACATCATGTGATTATTTCCAATAAAAGCTGACACTCTGAACAGTTCACAGCTGCCCCGCTGAGATTCACTCTGGGGGCAGACCTGGTATACCAGACCTTCTTTTTTCTTTTCTTTTTTATCCAATAAAACTTTGCCTCGCATTCCGTGAGTCGATGGCCTTACTTGTGCGACACCGGACCCCATAACAAGATGATCCTATCTCAGGGAGAACAGCAGGCCCCAGGACCTCCTACAATGACGCAGTTGAAAGCAATTTTGCCAAGTGAGCAAAATAATCAGAGAAGAGCAGGGAAGGGCGGGCGGGGGGTGAGAAACTTCTTTAAAAAATTGCTTGGGCAAATGGCTTGCGCCCTATCAATGTGACTTATTTGCGGGCCCGTGTTCCCCGGTGGCCATCCTTCACTGGGGAAGGGAGCAGAGGGTTGGCAGCAGCCCAGAGGCCTTACTGAGCATCTTGCTATTGATTCTGTAGGACTCCTTGACTAATGGGGCCGTTTGGCAGTGGGATCCCAGGGGACCCAAGGGGATCGGGGGTCTGGTGTTGACTCAGGTGATGAAATGCATGTTCCTGGAAAGGGGTGGGGAGGAAGTGTCAGATATATGTCTTCTCTTTTGTATAGATAAATGCTCCATCCAGGTGAGCGTCTCACTTTACAGCAAGCATATTACTCATGGGAACATTCTAGAAATGTCTTACTGTGGTATATTAAAAATCTATATTTGGTCTGTGTCCCTGTTTGCTGGAAAAGCTCTTAAAAATGCCTGGAATTTCTAGAGTGCTAGGAGGGTCTTTTGTTACTCATAATGAGGCCTTCCTACCACACCTGAGTCCATGCCAGTGAGGTAACTGAGGTTGGGTCCTGGGAGAGAGGCAGGAAGCCATGTGACCAGAGGATTCAAGGTTGGAATTCTGCCCCCAGGCCCTACTTTGCTCACTGCTGATCTCCAAGGATAGAGAAGAAGTCCATCCATTTGAGACTCTTTTTCTTTCTTTTTTATTTTTTAATTGACTAAGTTGTATTTCTTTATGGTGAATAGTATGATGTTTTGAAGTAAGTATTCGCCTGTAATCCCAGCTCCTCAGGAGGCTGAAGTAGGATGACGACAGGTTCAAGGTCAGCCCGGCAATAGAGTGAGTTCAAAGCCAGCTGGGGTAACCTTGGCAAGACTCTGTCTCAAAATTTCTAAAAATCCACACAGGGTTGAGGATGTAGTTCAGCGGCTGGGGGTTTGCCTAGCATGGGTGGGATCCCACATTCCATTCCCAGTACTGCACAAAAGCAAGCAGACATGCAGGATGTGTGATCAACATGTGCATCATCTTGCACAGTGATTGAAACCACGAGTTGCTATCTCTCACACCTGCTAGCAGGGCTCTCATCTGATTGCTGAGTGAGAACAAGGGCTGGAGAGGAGGAGGAGAAAGGAAGCACTTGTTCACTGTTGATGGTAATATGCAAATTAGGATGGCCAGGAGGGAAAACAGGAAGGTGATTGTCCACAAACTTAAAAATAGAGTTGCTATCCAGCAATTCACTTTCTTGATGTATATCCAAAGCAATTGAGTTGAGTAGATCTAACGGACTTCTACACTCCCACAGAAGCAAGGACAGGGCTCAGCCTGAGTGACCCTCTGTAGATGAGCGGATAAAGAAATGTGGCCTGGGAGCCATGGCTCATGCCTGGAATCCCAGCATTTAGGAAGCTGGAGCAAGAGGATTGCCACCTGGGCTACATATTGAGTTCCAGGCCAACCTGAATGAGGGATGAGACTACCTCAAAAAAAAAAAAAAAAAAAAGAGGAGCTGGGGGCAAAGTGGGAAAAGCGCTTGCTACACAGCTGAGGACCTGAGCTCAGACACCCAGTATCCATTTTAAAAAGCTGGATGTGGCGGCATGCTCCTGTAGTCACAGCACAGACAGGAAGAAAGATTCCTAAACTTTGATGGCTAGGTAGTGTAGCCAATTCCATGAGCTCTAGGTTCAGTGAGAGACTTCATCTCAAAACGTAAGTAGAGAGGACTGGAGAGATGGCTCAGCAGTTAAAGTGCTTGTCTGCAGAGCCTAATGAACTGAGTTCAACTGCCCAGTACCCACATAAAGCCAAATGCACAAAATGGTGCATACATCAGGAGTTCGTTTGCAGTACCTGGAGGCTATGGCACACCTGTTCTCTCTGTCTGACTCTCTTCTATCTTTCTCTGCTTGCAAATAAATTAATTAAATTAAAAATATATAAGTACAGAGCAATTAAAGACATCTAACACCTGCCTCTGGCCTCCATAGGCATGCACAGACTTGTACACACACACACACACACACACACTCATGCACACCCTTAAAATATACATACTCAAAAACAAACAAAAAAAGGGAGGAAGACATAATATGTACCCAGCGGAATACTGCTCAGCATTATAAAGAGTGAAATCCCATCTGGGCCCATATGGATGACCTGGAGGACACTATGATAAAGGCAGTTAATGAGGCACAGAAAGATGGTCACTGCGCCATGTGCTTATGTGTCGAATTCAACAGTTCAGCTCACAGAAGTCGAGGGAGACAAGGGCGGTGGCCAGGGGTGGGCACAGGTGGGAGTGGGAAGATAGAGCAAGAGAAGCAGGCTTTGTCTGGGCAGAAGGACAAAGTTCAGAGATTTCTTACAGTTCACGGCCACCCAGACAACTAAGTGCTCTGGAGTAGGGTGAAGGAGCATGGGCCGCTCTCTGGGTTCAAGGTCTGTACCCATCCCCTGACTGAACAGGAGCAGCTCTGGGTCTCCGGAGACTCACTGCCCCTTTGGCACCCAGCTCTAAAGAGTTGCTTCTCAGGGCTTCGTGCTGGGCCTTTCTTTCATCTCCAAGGCTTCACTGACTTGGTGCTGGTGGCTGCAGGCTTGACTCAGCTGGGCCAGCAGGCGACATGAGCAGGCAAGCACCACAGCCACTCAGCGGGCGCTCAGTGGGCACTCGCCAGGGCAGCTGGTGATCAGCCCCCATGGCTCCTCCCCCTGCACCTGCTGCGCCCTCGCCACTGGAGAGGACGACAAACCACAGCTCTGCCTCGGGAGCCCTCTCGGGTGCTGGGCTCGCAGGTCAAGGGGCATCAAGAAGAAAGCTGCCCTCCGCAGAAGACCAGAGAGGGAGACCCCAGGAGATGACGTAGGGCCTTCCAGCCACCGCCGCCTCAGCAGAAGTAAGAAGCCCAGCCTAGCACGCATTTCCCACTCCTGGGTCCCCAGGGCCTTTGTCTCTCCAACCCTCTGTGGAAACATGTGGGATGCAGTGGCTTTCTCTGGAATCTCCCCACTAACAGCCAAGCAGTCCTTAAGAAGGGGCAAGTAGTGCGGGCACTGCCAGGTCTTGTGCTGAAAAGCATCCGTGATTGCTTAGCTGGCCCTTCGGGTCCCCTCAAAGCACCCCATCATGGCACCTGAGAAACCACGTGACAACCAAGACAGACGTGTGTGTGCGCACATATACCACACATGTACACAATACATGTATGCGCACACACCATACACACATACAACATACCCACGAGGCACACTCCCACCATACGCACACGTCATGCACATACGCACCCTCAGTATCTGACAAGGGTGGTTCTGGAACTCCCTGTAGACGCCAGAGTCCTCAGAGGCCTCTGTTGCTTGCGTGAAACGGTTCGGCGTTTGCAGGGAAGCTGCACATACCCTCCTCTGTGCCATGAGTCACCTCCAGAGTTCTCACAATAATGAATACAGTGCGAATCGCTCCAGGGAGAGCTGTCATCCTCTATTGTTCGGGGGGATAATGACAAGGGAAGTCTGTGCATATCAATACAGTTGCAAAAATATTTTTGAAATATTTTCAATCTGCAGTTGGCACTCACGGCTATGGAGAGCCGACTGTTCACACATATGCACGGCGCACACACCACACATTCAAAATAACCGCTTTCTAGCTACCACCAAACTGTGCACTGTTCAAAACACACTCAGGCTCGGGAGAGAAAAGTCACATACTGACACCTTTCTTCCTTTGGCTTCGGACCCCTTTTCCAACTGCCAGGGGCAGTGACAAACCCCCAGACAAGCTCAGCTTTTGGTCCAAAGTTTCATTTCCAAACTCAGGATTAGAAAATGGAAGTTGTCCCAAAGTGCCTTACCCCCGCAGGAAACAGGCGCAAGTATTGTAAATGTAAAAACATAAGCTGAGAACGCACACAGCATAGCACATTCTGGGAATTAAATAAAGACACATACGACACAGAGAGAGCCAGGAAATAAAAATATTTCACACACTTTATATTCATGCAAGACATCTAAGTGGGTCCACATGGGTGAAACAGGGAGTGGGCGTGTAGAGAGCTGAGGATGGAGGCTGCCAGGAGCCAGAGACGGGGTCAGAACAGGAGAGAAGGGCTCCCACAGGGGTCATTCGTGGTGGGGGCGTGGCCAACGGGGCCAGGGTGGTGTGGTCTATTTTAAAGGAAAGCTAACAACACTTAGAGCATTCGGTCTTCATGACTATTCCATAGTTAAAGCGCTGCCTAACATCCCTCGCGCCCTGAAACTTGTTGTTGCATCTTGCACAGATAAATTACTTTTGACTAGCCATTCTCAAACTCATAAAAGGTTTTGAACACCCATCCTTCAGTGTTTGAAGCTATGGGATGGGGGGAGGGGACAGGATGGCAGCTGTACGTGACATGCCTGTCACGTACGGTGGAGCATGTATGAACTGGCTTCCTGCGTGACAATCCCCGGAGCAGCCAGGAGCTCAGAGCTTCACAAATACTAATGAGACAAGCACTGCCACAGGCCTCGGGCATCTCTCAGCACCCCTGGGCCTAGTCCAGGATGGAGGATTGAGACAATATCCCAACCTGCTGGCAGCCGTCCACCTTCAGGACCCTGGCTGCTGAGACTCCACCTTGATTGAGATGGGTGTGAGACATTTTGTTAGTCTTTAAAGCACTCGAGGCTGTCAAGGCCTCAGAAATGAGAACAATGAGGTCTTAGATCAGTAAAGGTTGAATCAAACCATTTACATGATCAAGGGCTCCCAAACACATGGTGGGCTTGACAGCACACTGGCTGCGCAGGCTGGCATGAATATCTGGTGAGAAGTTTGTGTTGGGCACACAAGGACCAGCAGAGGAACACATTGCCATCCGTAGCAACAATCATTTTCTCGTAAAACAATTAGGGAAATGAGCTGGGAGCTGGCGAGCAAAATGGACTTTTCATCACATCTAACTGTGGTCTGGGCTGGGACTGGGCAGCAGCATGGAGGTCGCCGGACTTGAATGAATTCCCCCAGTGCAGCTGACCATGGGCCCTTACTGATGCATTGGGTGGGCAGCAGGAAGTGGTGGACAGGAGGTTCCGGGCATCATAGGATAGTGCAGGCAGGTGGGATTGGGCTGTAATCCATGGCATGGACGAGGGGCGGGGTCAAGCATCTGGTGCAGGTCTTCTGTACCTCATCTCCCCGCCCCCCCCCCCATGTAGCGGCCAGGCAGAGGAAGAGGCTGGCTTCACTTCTGTGCCTCCCTCTAAAGAGCTGGCCCATGGGGTGCGTGTTTTGTGGAGCATGACAGTGGCCTTGCTACAAAACACGCCTTGTCACAAGGCGGCCACCGTCCCTGCATCCCAGCTGCACCTGCATACCCTGTGCGCCTACACTGCACGGGGACAGGGTGTGTCTGGTTTCAGCTGGGCGCCGAGCGGAGAGCAGCTCCCTAGAAAGGGCTGTGGAAAGGTCCGTGTGCAAGTGTGAAAGAAATGGAGACAGCAGACAAGATCCAGGACGGCAGGAAGTGAAAAACACAAAAAGACTCCTGTGCCAACAGAAGGTAGAAAAGGTGTGGATACACCAGCAAAGGCAGGGGAGGATCCACTTTATGACAAGGACTCTGGCCACTCTTGAGGACCCCTGAATTCATTTCTTATCTTCTCGCTCTGACAAAACCTTCCTAAAGAAAGGAGAGACTTACCTGGCTCACAGCGCACCACGGTCGGGAAGGCACAGGCAGCAGGAGTGTGAAGCGGCAGGTCACACCGCTTCCACAGTCAGCACGCTGGCAGCAATGGACACTGAAGCTCAGCTCACCTTCTCCTCTGCATTCAGCCCCGGACCCCAGCCCATGGAATGACACCACCCACATTCAAGACAGGTCTTCCCTACGCTGGTGAACCTTTCTGCAGACACCCTTACAGACATGCCCAGACGTGTGTCTCTGAGGTGATTCCAAATCCAGTCAAGTGAATAGTGAAGATGAGCTATCATGCCACCCAAAAGGATGCATCTGTCAGCGTCTATTACCGCACTAACGGGAGGGGTAGAGGTTCATAGGGGCTGGATGATTTCTTCAGGGGATGGAACCAACTGGTAACAGAATGTGAGCCTCTGGCTCACCCCCAGAGGAGAAAATGAGCAGGGTCCATCCAGGCCTGAGAGGCTCAAATAGAAAGGAAATGGGGCTGGAAAGATGGCTTAGCAGTTAAGCGCTTGCCTGTGAAGCCTAAGGACCTCGGTTCAAGGCTTAACTCCCCAGGACCCACGTTAGCCAGATGCACAAGGGGGCACACGCATCTGGAGTTCGTTTGCAGTGGCTGGAGGCCCTGGCACGCCCATTCTCTCTGTGTCTCTCTCTCTCTCTGCCTCTTTCTCGCTCTGTCTGTCGCTCTCAAATAAATAAATAAAAATAGAAAGGAAAGCAGGGAGAGAGAGAGGGAAGCCACCTGAGCTCACAGACACCATGTTCTCCATCGACAGGAACAGCAAGGCCCCAGGACACACGTGGTCCTGACAGCTGAAGATGGAAGCAGACAACATGCGCAGAGGGAAGAAGGTACTGCAGGCACGGGCACCCGGAGCCCCGCACCAAACAGGAGGGTGGGGCTCAACTCCCGGGCTGCGGGGGAAGGTGCTTCCTAGCGTAGCCCGACACTGGAGGTGCTTCCTGGACACTGTGACCTGCCCCAGAGCCGTTGCCTCATCTGCAAACTGAGGAGGAACCTATACCAGGTCATGTGGCAGGAAAATGTTCGTGGTGACCAGATGTGTGCGTAACTAACAAAGTGGCACCAAACCTCATGGCTGGCTCTGGAGCCGGAAGATACCTATGAGGATCAGTGCAGGTGCTGGAGCACATGCACCTGTGAGAAAGCACGGGGCCCAGGGAAGAGGTCTCAGGGAGCAAGCGCAGTCTGGCTCTCCACCTCGCCTGGAGGCCAGGGAGCACGCACAAAGGCAGTTGGGAAGTGAGCACAGGACCAGTGGACATAGCATTTCGAAACTCTGGTGCAGAAGAGGAAGCTTCCGCCTTTGTTGCCTGGACGGTCGGGTCAGCACTGGAAGGAGACAGCTCCGACCACCGGCCACTCTGCTAGGACACAGCACGGGGACAGAAGATGCTGCTGAGGGCAGTAGGGAGGCGCCTGTCCCCACAGCCACCTCGACAAGATCAGGGCTCCCCTCATGGCCTATGTTGGAAGGACCTGAAATGAGCCACAGAGCCACTGTCCTTCATGGTCACTAAGTCACTGCCTCTCTCCCAGGACCCCAGGCCACATCACGAGCCCAGAGGGGCACAAGTGGAAGCAAAACAGTCCAGGGGACAAATGCTAGCTAGACCCGCTGGGGAGCAGGAGATGTCATGGAGGGAAGAGTCACTTCTGCCCAGCCTCAAAGGCTGAGTGTGCAGAGAATCTGTTCGAAGGATCCCTTCCCGGGACCCCAGGAGAGAGAAGGCCTGCTTATACCCATTCCTCCTGGGCACCCCTGGGCTCTCAAACATGTCTGACACATCCGCAGACCTGGGGAGTCAGGGGAAGAGGAGCTGGGACAGACCGTGTAGACCTGGTTCTTGCATCAGGCTGAGCAGAGAAAGGAAAGAGGGATTGTTCTCAAGGATTTGGGTTGGCGAGTCTAAGAGGAGGCTAGGTTAAAAAAAAAAAAAAAAGCATCAGTACCACTGGGAGACATGTGGGGGACCCTGACTGATTCGGGCCTTGGAGGAGCAGGAGTCCAGCATGGTGACCGTTCACACCAGTGGCACCGGTAAAGAAAAGCGCTGGACCCTCAGGGGCCTGCCTGGCAATGCCATTCCAGGGCCTGGACTGCACTGAGCCTTCCACCTGCACTTCTAGAATATTCTCTTCTGGTTTGAGCATCCTGCCTTGCCTCCAAGCCTCTTGTTCCTTGCAGAGCCGTCTGCCATAGCTGCGGGATCAGACAGCTGTTGTATGTTCACCCTGAAGCCAGTGGCGCTTCACGGAGAGGGAAGTGATTTCTTGATGTGGCTTCTGTCACATTATTTATTTTTATGATGTGCTTCTGATGGAAGGCATCATCTCATAGTTGTTATTGATGGCTTGTGTGAATTTGCATTAAAAATATCTATGATCTGGAAAATGTAATTTGTGTTGGCCCGAGCTTGCCAGGTCTCCGCCACAGCTCGCTCCTCCAGCGTGTGTTCAAAGCAGTGGAAAACTCGATTCCACTCTACCAGACCCATGTGAGCCCAGGGGCACCCTGGGAGGAGTAGCTCACATACAAACTTTGGGAACCTACTACAGCCCTTGGAATGTCGAGGGTGAAAGGCAGAGGCAGAGAGAGGCCATCCCAGATGGACAGTGACAGAAGAATGTGAGGCCCCCCTGGTGAGGGTATGGGTGTGCTTTGCAGAGCCAAGTTGGTCCTACAGGACAAAAACATGGTGTTCTCCTCAGCCCTGCAGGGGGCCAAAAGTACTGGGTAAGAGACAGTGGCCTTCCAGGAAGTGCAGCAATCTGGCTGCCAACCATAGTGCGGCACTCTGGGCAGCCCGACCCCGTCTAGGTGTAGCTGACCACCACCCTGGCCTGAGCAGACTGTGAGGAAAGAGCAGAGCCCAGCCCACCTCCATGTCCTGGACCAGCCGCCCAAGGAAAACCTAGACAAAGCTTGACGTCACTCAAGGGAGGGCCTTCTCCAAGCTGTGAGGGTTCTGGGAAGGGTGGAGAATGGCAGAAGTGAGGGTGTACGTTCTCTCTGAGGGCTTGCCCATGAGGAGGCCCGCCATGCTCAGGGAGAGAGCCAGGCTCTGGCAGGTCTAGCTTTCCAACATGGATCAGAGACCAGGGCAGGCCTTACACTGAGGGTCTCTGTGTGGCAGGAGCAGCCAATAGAGTACAATGAGGACATGAGGCCAAGTTTTCCAAGCTCACTTCTCACGGCTAGCAGGGGTAGCAAACAGGGCCACCAAAACCTCCCGGAGCCCTGGCCCCACCCTGCCGCACCCACACCTCCCACAACAGTAATGACAGAGCCTTAGTCCTCTCCCCTTATAAGGACCCCTGGGTGCCCTACGTCACATCTCCTAACCCTCCCCAGTGGGTCTACCTCTCTGGCTGGCCCTCTGGATGGTAGCAGAAACCCCCGACTTTGGTACTTGTGATGGTTAATCTACATTGTCCACTTGATTGATCAGATCAGCCAGGTCTGTGAGGGTGTCTCCAGAGGGATTAACAGAGTGGGTTGCCCTTCCAGTAATGGGCCGTATACACAGAGAGGCTCTGGGAGACACCCAGGGTCTTAGCCTGGCTGTCTGTGCTGCTTGCAGGTGAGTGCATCCACCCGGTTGCTGGTGGCTGTCATCCTTTGGTGGCATCAGCACCCATTTTCTTCAGCCTTCCAACAATCTGGCTGCCAACCATAGTGCGGCACTCTTGGCAGCCCGACCCCGTCTAGGTGTAGCTGACCACCACCAACATGGACTAAAGACCAGAGACTCCCTTAGAATCCTTCAGACTGGGGCTACCCCCATCCCACAGGCTGAGCAGCCAGCAGGTTCTCAGAGTCTCCAGCCTACAGCCAGCCACTGTTGAACTTATGTAAGTCAGTCTTCTAAATCTCCTTGTAACATACATGCATTTCATCAGTTCTGTCCCCCCTGAGAACCCTATTACAGCGCCACTTAGCCTAGCTGGAGTCACAGCTTTGCTGTGGGAAGCTGTGTGGCCCTGGACAAGTAGAGGAGCCACTGAGGGGTGTGGTTTTCTTTCTGAAAGCAGAGGCTGGAGTGCTGATCACAACTATTACTTTGCCAGGTGGAGAGTTAATGAGCCAATGCGTGTGCAATGCTCAGGCATCGTGTGGCACACGTCAGGCATTGTGCGCCTTTGCTGTCTTCCACCCACAGTCCTCTCCCTTTGTCGCCATGTTCCTGGGCCTTCCCCACATCACCTGGCCCCTCCCCCTCCACTTAGAGCCACTGTTGCAAGGCCTCTGCCCCCAGCCACTCAGAGGTCACCCCCACCTCCTGCTACTTAACATAGCCCTGTCTTGGTACCTGTTTTCTTGGATTTTCTGGTGCACCCATCTCTGTGCACTTATCCCACTCCTAGAATTTCTGCCAACATGGCCACTAGGTACAGCTGTTATTGCCAACCTCAAAGGGCTCATTTCTCTTACTTCCAGAAGTAGGACTCCAACTTCCTCCTAGGGATACCCCTCCACTCTGAGTCCCAACATTTAAGTACTTTCTCCACAAGGCACTTAGCAGCCATGTGCCCCAGGCATGGCCAGTGAGCACCCACCCTCTTCGAGCTACAGTGATAGGCTTGGTGTGGACACCTTACCCCAAAGGAGCCAATCAGAAACAATACTAGGACTTTCGCTGGGGTGAAGAACAGAGTTTTGGCATACCAAAGTCTATAAAGCCAATAGTTGGACATCTTTGTGGAGGGGAGTAGCATGTGGCACCCCCTGGGAAGACTTACCTAAAGGATGAGTAATTTTTTAATTCAAACACAAGAGATGATAGGAAAATAGCTGACAGTGACATTTCAGCACACCTTGTTTTAGTGTACATTGGCACATACGGAAGGGGAATGCAGAACAGTGAAAACAGACAATGTAGTGATCTCACGTGAGGGACTTATATTTGGGTCTTTTCAACATCATACTCAATTTAGCATGAAAAGTAAGATCTCAGAGGCCACTTCCCTCAGTCCCCCTTTATCAGATCTCACAGCTCAGGGTGCCGGTCACTACCGTGATGGTGATGTGGGCACACCCCACACGTTTCCCCCACTCTCGTCCTCTTTCTGTTTAAGGATCTGATCCCAGGCACATAGGACTGCCTTGAGGGGCACGCCGTGCCTGCCCAGCCGCTTGGCCATCATGGTCCCTCTCTGTTCTTTCAGAGTCCGTGACCTTGACAGTCTTCGGGAATTCTAGAGAAGCTCTCTCCATTTAGACTTTGTCCGGTGATTTCTCTCATGACAAGGCTTGAAGAGAAGTCCCTGAGGTGAGATGCTCACAGGTGACAGTGGCCTGCACCACTGTCCACAGGCTCTCCCAGCCCTCCCTACTGCAAGCTGCTGTTCTTTCCCATCCTCTGATGCTGAGAGGTAGGCCCCAGGCCAGCTTATCCTCACGGGAGAGGGGTGAGGAAATGAGCTCCCTCTCTGGAGGAAGGAGAGTCTGAATACCTCATGGGAAATTGATGGCATAAACGGGAGGGGCAGACCAGGCTGAGGCAGCAAGAAACGCTACTGGGCTTCTGTGTCACATGAGCTTGGGTTTCTTTATATTACAAAACTCAGAAAGGGGACTGCAGAGAGAACCCAGTGGGTAAAGTGCTTGCTGCACAAGCTGCCACCATGAGCTTGGGTCCCACAGCCCACATAAAAGCAAGGCGTGGTGGCATGCATTGTAACCCCAGCTCTGGGAAGACAGAGACAAAGTACCCTTGTGGGGCTTGCTGGTCAGCTGAGCTACCTGAATCGCTGAGCCCAGGTTCAGTGAGAGAACCTGTCTCAAAAAGTAAGGTGGAGAGTGATTGAGGAAGACCCAAGCATCGACCTCTGGCCTCCACGTGCACATCCAAATGTGCGCACACACATCTGCGCCGCCCACACAAACATGCACACCGAACACACACACACACACACACACACACACACACACACACACAAGAATTTGCAAAGAAATCACCAAATGTGGATGCACTATTGTAACTATTTTAACACGTAGCTAGCTACATCACTAGAGAACACTTGGATTCTGACAAGTGGGTCCAGGAGCTCATATTTGATAGGACAAAGAAACAATGTAATATTGAAAAGACCCAAATGAAAGCATCTTACATAAGCGTGTCATTTACTTGTCACATAAAAGCCTGGTTAGTGATTCAGGGCTAGCACTGGGGTCCACTGTCAGCAGGCCCCTGGTTCTCCTGTCCTGTGAGAGGAAACTGTCCTCAAATGTGGTCTCCCATGAAGGATTGAAGATGGCTCCTGCGCGCTTCCCTTCCAAACCCAGGAGGGAGGGAATGGGAAGTGGAGGGTGCCATCGGAAAGCCATGCATGAAACTTCCCTTCATCTGGTTTCCCCAAACTGGACTTTGTGGTCATTTGAGCCACACAGCACTTGGTGAGTGGAGCCTCTGCTGAGAGGTGTTACTGGAGGAGGGCTGCTCTGGGCTCTCCAGCCCCATGCTTTCAATGCTTTTGCCTCCTCCTTCAGTGCTCATGAGGCTGCGGTGCCACCTCTGGCCCAGGGATCACTCCACGTAGAATGCTTCAGCGTCACAGTAGCACTTCACACTCCATGCGTCCAAGCTCAGTTGTGTCCCCCACAAACACATCCCTTTCCTCCATCACCACTGGCCATCCCGGGTGCCCTCTCGCCCACAACAGAAGCCCGACTTACACCTGCCACTCAAGTGCTTTCTATGTCCCTGTTCTCTGCGAAGTCAATCATTAAACCCTAGAACTCAGCTTCTTGGCCTCTGGGTTCCCCTGCTCGTGGTCCCTGAAACCAGCACCCTGACTCACGTTCCTGCTGCTTTTGCCTGAACTGAAGCCCCACGTCACAGTCTCCTCTTCTCCCCCTGAAGCAAAGCAAGGCCATGGCTGATGTCAAGTGCAGACGTCTTTAGTATGCCTCTTGCAAGCTGTGTGAACTGAGCAAGTTCTGGAAGGCTTTGAGCCTTCGCAGGTAAGAGGCAGGTAATCTAGGGGATATTGGTTAGAACACAGAGAACTACTGAGAACGCAGCTGGCACAGGAAGGAGGCAGTGAAGACTGGTTTCATAATAATAGTTGCTACTATTGGGGATGTGTGGTATTGCTGACAGCAGCTACCACGAGGAAGCCCTAGGGGAGCCCACCCGCCCAGCAGGTCACTCTCTGATTGTTAGGCCCTTCCACAGGGTTCCAGCATTGTGGCCTAAGACCACTGGCCGAAATCTTCACTCACCACCATGTGAGCACTCACGCACCCCTGAGGAGAGCAGGTGGTCTGCTTGTTCTCAGATGCCACTTAATACCCGGGTCCCACTGGCTTGAGGAGCATGAAGGAAACCCCTACATGCACCCAGCTGGAACCCCCTCCCACACACACACACACTGGTGTGTTGCTTCAGGGGCCAAGCCCTCAGCAGTGACGGAGTCTCGAGTAAGTGGTCCGTGTTCCACGGCACAGCAAGTCCTCCTTAGCTGTGAGGAGGAATGAGGCCCTCCCAGCTTTGGCCCTATGTGACCCTAGACATCCCACAGCTGGCTTTCTCAGGAGGCCAGGTGGTAGACTTGTTTTCCACCAGAATTGACCTCAAGCTACCAGTAAGACACTAGGTACACCACAAAGCCTCTGAAAAGGTGACAAACAGCTCTTCCATCTGGGACAAGCCAGCTCTAGTGCACACCAGGAAAAAAAAAAAACCCACATCAGGGAGATGTCTCAAAGTTATGCTTCTCTGTGCAGAAATCAAGCATGGAGCTATTCATCCATATAAGCTTATTCACATACACCTAACTAATGGACATAGTGCAGATTCCATTGCTCAGGAAGCTTTCCCATACAAACCTGTTTCCTATAAATTACCCTGCTTTTTCTCCTTAGGGGGACTATGGGCTTCTTAAGGGTAAGCTTTGGTGGGGACAGTTTGTGCTCAGTTTGACTGGGTTCCCACAGCCCTCACGCACCAGGACCTGGCTTCTAGGAGAACTTCCATCAACTGCAGTGGGTCTAGAAGCTCTCGACTTACACACCAGCCACCAAACATTCTAGACCCCCAGGACTTCCCATCTTTAGAGAGCCAGGGTCAACTCCCTAGTATCCACGTGGACACAGTGTCCCTCTCCCCTTGCTGGCTTGGCCATCCTCTGGGCTCCACAGTCTCCTTCCTCTGCCTCTGGAGGAAGCCCCGCCTCATAGAGCAACATACCTATAGTCCTACTGCTCCAACAGCCAATAGGAAACTGGCCCTCACAGTGACCACAACCCAGCCAATGACAAAATCCCAGAAGCTCCTCCCACCCTGCCAGACACACACACACACACACACACACACACAGCGCACACACAGAAGCCATGAGAATGTCACAGACATCTCTCTGGTCCATCTCCTCTGTGGCTGTGTTCTGAGATGACAGGGACACAGAAGGGCCATTTGGGGTGAGTGAACTCAGCCAATCAGAAGCACGGCTTCTGAGGCTTATACGATGACAGCTCCTGTTTTGTTGTCTTCATTTGAACCTTAAATTTAATAAGCTGTTCTATCTACTAAATGGGGATCTGGAATGGCTCACAAAACACAGCAGAGAAACCCGGATGGCACAAGTGTTAAACCCTGACAGACAGAAGCTAGTGAGGAGATACATGGGCTCCTCGCTGTCCCTAGCCAACAGAATAGGATGGGCTGCTGGAGTGAGGGCCCCTGCTCACATATTAGGATGACAGCTAAGTTAGTCTCACAGTGTGATACTTATCGGTGATGGGTATTTCTCAGCCTTCAGCCTCTATTCTTATTCTGCCCCCAGCATCCAACATGGGGTGGGGAGGGGATGAACTGACCCACTTTAAAAATCCTGGCATCAGGCTGAGGTCAGAGAACTGCAAATGCCCTCAGGATTGTGTGTACCCACCACAGCAATCTTGTCCACCTCAGGCCAAGGGTACTGGAATATTTGTTGGTTCCCATGATACCGGACTTAAACAGGGCCTGGCATGGGGCCTGTTTCCATGTTTGGAGAGCAGAAGTCTAACTTCAGACCATCAGCACGACTGTGTGTTCCACCGCAGGTGGGCGCATGCAGTCAGACATGATGGGCATCCAGAATTCGCTTCTTCCCTTCCCTGGCCATTGTCACCATCACAAGCACCAGCAACACAAGAGACCAGACCAGCTGCTTTGCGCTAACATCCGTCCGCCCACCTAAAAACCGTTCTATTATTACCCTGCACCATGACCATTTTGACAGGGTAATTTGGAAGATAACGTATTGAATACTCAGTCATTTGTCAAATAAACAATCGAAAACCGTCTGTTTCCTCTCAGTCGGTGAGCACCCTCCGCCCGCACACTTCCTAACTCAGAGCAGACAGAAGCATCCATGGTCTGCTCCAGCTGAAACCAGTGATTGTGGGTGAAGACACTCACAGGAGCTGGCCTCGGGCACAATGTTGAGAAAGAGAAGTTTGTCTTCTAGAATGCTCCCATCCTATCTGAGCCCTGTGCTGAGACAGCATAAGCCCCTCTGAGAGAGTCAGGACCTGTGCATGCCTCTCTTTATTGTCACCACTGGCTCAGGCACACACTGGCCTACCCCAAGTGTGCACTGACAGTAATATCCCTACCTCAGTCACTTTGAGTCAGGAACCAGGCTCGATCCCACGGTCATCCCTGCTGTCATGCCACAGGCCCTGACGGCACACATCGGGTCAGCTACAGAGCAGACACTAGGGATTCAGCGAGCCCCTGGCAGATCAACAGGCTGCTCGAGACAAGCCAAGTGTCTCTTGGGATGGGAACCCACAATGCAACGTTGACAACACGCTCTGATGCTGCAGATCTGTGGAGGGGGGAAGGAGGGGCAGTGCACCAAAGAGGCAGCTGAGTGCAGGTGGGTAACATGGATGGAACCGGACAGAGGGCAGAAAGCATGGCCAAGCACGTGGAGTATCCCTAGGCTGTGTCCATACTGACCTCCCCAGTCCTGACCCTCCTGAGTAGTCCTGGCGCCAGCGCATCAGGCCTTCACTCACGAAGCCCTGAAACCCCTATTGTTACATGACCCATGACCTCCATGCTGCTGACCCTGTGTTCAGCTCCCAGCCCACACCTGCACCCTACCACTGTCCACCGTGCAGAGTCACAGATCTTCAGCTCTGCACTTCCAGCACCCCCACCTTGCCGGTGGTCCTGGCTGGCCCCCCTCCTCATCTCACTCCATGGGCTGCTCACCCAGCTTGGCCCCTGCTCTGCGCGGCTCACCCCCTACAACTTCCCTGCCACCCGCTGAGCATGCGGCAAACATCGGCAATGCCCACTGCTGCCTGAACTTGAGAGTCCAACACACGCCTCCCCGTCTACCACCGTGAGGCTGCCACATGGCCACCACCAGCACACACAACCCTGATGGGTCGACCCTATCCCATGCCACCTGCCCACTGCCTGTGCCAGGAAACAGCCTCCCAGCCATCCCTCCTGCTCTGTAGACTCAGCAGGTGGGGCTGGGCTCCATCCGCAACACAGGGAGAGCGTGAGTCCTGGCCATGGCCTTTCAGCTGACCCTCACCTGCTTCTTGGCACCGAGGCCAAAGTGACCTCCCAAAGCAGGCTGAGAGCCCCACCAGACAGCAGGGTCCAAGGCTCCGGGTCTGGCAGTACACCCACCCACACCTCAGCTCTCACCCACAAAACCCAGTCTCCTTCGTGGCATGCTCTTGGGACCTGCAGGCTGCTCTCCATACCTGAATGGCCTCGCTGGGGGCCTCCCTATGGCTCTCTCCTCTTCGTCAGCTCCTCCAGGCCTGTGCACTTTCACCCTGTATAGCGACCCTCCTTACACCTCCCGCCAGAGCCCCACACAGGCTTTTGTCCTCTTCCAAGAGTTCACTGTCACTTCGTAACTCGCTTGCTTGTTCCTACAGGCTCCCACCCACCCATACCTCCCGTCCCCACGGAACAGCAGCCACATGCAGGCAGGATTCACTTTTTCTTTTTCGCTCTCTGTCACCGCTTCCACAGGGCCAGGCACAGTGGGCACTCTTAAACCTGCCTGTCAAGAGAGTGATAAATGCTTCTGTGGGGAGCAAGAAGACATATTCGGGGTGTGGAGCGGCCTGATGGCTGTGAGGCCAAGGCCCTTTGAGGGATGGTGAACGTTTAGGGAGAGAGCTCAGTGCCTTGGGGAGGGCTCTGAGCTCCATCTTTAGACTCACGGGAAGTCCAGGCACCTCCACATGTGTTCATGCTTCAGGCCTCTCAGGGTGCAGCAGGGGACCTTGACAGTCCATTGCTGGTTACTGAGTAGCCAAGTGAATCACTGGAGTAATAAACAGAGGAAGGGCTAGTGGCCAGGACAAGGGACAACTGGCCCACTCCTCAGGAAGGCATCAAAGGCCAATAGTGGTCCACTCTGCTGCTCAACCTCTCCCTCCACTCCATCACTTCCTTGTCCTGCTCTGCTTCTCCCACTCCAGCCAACCCTGACGCCTCACACGCATACCTCACAGTGAACAGAGCCCATTGTGGTCGGCTTTCCTGCTTCTAGTGCTAACATGATTGTCTATTCCCCTCTGAGAGATGGTGGAGCTACATTCCTAGGGTCCTGTCTGGAGGGTCCCAAAACACTTTGGACAAGTCTCTGCTACAGCATTTAGGGTGAATTGTGATTGACCTGTTTGTTTCCATGACAGGCCCAGTGCCTATCTCCAATGATGGCATGTCATAGATACAGTGTGTGTTGAATAAACACACAGTAGGATAGGTGGATGGATGGATAGATGAAGGATAAATGAATAGACAGATGATAAATGGATGGTTAATGGATGGATAGATTGATGGGTGGATGGACAATGAACAGATATAGATAGAAAGATAGACAGAAAGATAGATAGATAGATAGATAGATAGATAGATAGATAGATAGATAGATAGATAGATAGACAGAATGAGTGATAATGAATGAATGGGTAGATGATGAATGGATAGATGACTAGATTGAGTAGATGAATGAACAGGAGGTGATAGATAGATAGATAGATAGATAGATCTCTCTGCCTTTCTCTGTCACTCTCAAATAAATAAATAAACTTTCAAAAAAATAGATAGATAAATAATAGATAGGGCATTGCTCTTTAATTTGGACAAATCCTGTCTTTATAGTACCTGGGCAGCTGATTAGAGCAGTAGATGGCACACCCTTCCCTGGCAACATGGGAACATCATGTCTGCAGTGATGAATTTCACAGGAAGGGGTAATATGGATTACCCTGAAAATTAATGAAACATATGCAAGAAATTAATGATATGAAAAATGGCTTATGAAAGCAGCAAATAGCTTCTATTGACCATATGTTATACAACCCTCTGCCTCCTAAATCATAATAAAACACTGCCTGCAACAGGATATGCCTTTAGGAAAGGCCTCACATCTGCTCCGTTTTTCTTCACCATGAGCACAGCAGGCCTGGATGTGGATCTTCATTCTCCCCACCACAAGCCTGGGCACGGGGTCTCCACCCTCAGGACCACAGAGCTCTGAGCATGGGGTCTCCACCCTCACAGGCAGACAATGATGGCTCTCAGCTAGCTGGTCCAGAGGGCCAACTTGAAGATGAGATGATCAGTACCTTTAGTAAGTTAAGTGGCTGTCAAGATGTAAATTATAAGTTTTAACTCCACTGATTCAACATTTAGGTTAATTCCTAGGTGAACCTGGCTCACATGGTATGTTTGGCGAGGTTTGTGCCTAAAGCTTCAGTCCACTAATGACTTGCAGCCTCTTGTTAGCCCAGGCCCCAGAAGTGGGAAGATAAAACTGATATCAAATCTTTAGCCATAATCTCTAACTGCAATGGGCTAATGACAGGCAATCTCCTAAATGAACCCTCAGACTTGCTGTTAGGCTTTTCTGAAAGGCTATGTGGATCTGTAGCCCTTCTACATGTGCACACATGCATGTACACACACGTGCATGCATGTGTGTGCACACACACACACCACACCACACACACACACACACATACACTTGCCCTATTTTGGATAGCGAGGAGCTGCTGGGTATGCACAGAGATCTGCTAAGAAGAGTGCACACATATGTACTCATACACGTACATGCACTTATGCACGCATTCACTCACATGTGAACATGCAAACATATGCACCAAAATTATTTAATACACCATCCGTTTCTCTTTATTTCCCCACTCCTCTAAGGTACAGCATTCTCATTACACCTAGAACATTTGACAATAATTCCATAAGACATTTAAATAACCAGCATTCAAAGTTCTCTGGATATATATGTTATGTATCCAAAGACATGAAAATGACCACATAAATACTAACTCATTCAGAAAACAGATTAATGAAAGCACAGTTAGTGTTAGTTTGAAAATGATGACATTAGATAAAGCAAGTAAACAATTATGCTAATATCATTACAAACAATATTTTTGGCATAAGAGAAAAGAGATACAAATATAAGCTCAAAGATGTTAAGCAGTAAAAGCTGAAACTTGGGAATGTACATCTGAATTGGAAATAGCAGTGTAAAGATGTGCTGACACCCTTTCCTTTAGAAAAATCAACTTCCTGGATTCTGTCCAGAAGGGCTGTAGAACCAATGATCAACACAGTTCAGGAAGCACCTGAGCATCCAGAGGCGCACCTCAGAACACTGCCCACCCCCCCTCACCCAAAAGGATCTGGAGCTAGAGAAATGTCCTGGGCAAAGGAGGCATGAAATGAACCTCAGACATTTTGCAAAGGCAAAGCCAAAAATGATGGCGAATGTCCACAGGACACAGAGGTCAGCTCTTGTGCCCAGCCAGGCGCATCTGGGATGGTCTGAGCATAAACCTAGAAACAGCAAAGAATTAAAGTTTAGTGCCCTGCAGGGAGAAGAGGTGAGAGAGCATCCTTGTGTCAGCGGTGGGATGGATCCACAGGGGGGTGGGTGGGTAGGTGGATGGATGGATGGATAGATGGGTCAATGGGTGGATAGATGGATGAGTGGGTGGGCAGATGGATCAATCATCAATGGATGGATCAATGGGTAGAAGGATAGGTGGAAGGACAGAGAGGTGAATGGATGGATTCATCAATGGGTGGATCAATTGATGGGTGAATCAATGGGTATATGGATGGGTTGATGGACAGATGGATAATGGATCAGTAATTGAAGAGTAGATGGATGGGTGGGTTGGTGGGTAGATAGATGACTTTATTAGAGAATGAATAGATAGATGGGTGGGTGAATGAGAGCATGGTAGATGGATAAATAAACATATAGATGAGAAAGTTCCTTACAGTAGAAAATCTACCAATGATAAACATAAGAAGTGTGCTTATGGATTTAGAAATCCACCAACTATTAATTATTATAATAAATTGAATTAGGGAAGTGCTGTCAAGGGATGCTTAAACTAACTGGTGAAAGCTTGAAGAATAACAAAATCTCCTATTATCTCTTCACATGATGCTTTCTAATTACCAAAGGGGTGAAAGATTTACAGTGGACAAAGCTGGTAGCCACCACCCCTGCTGAGTAATCAGGCTTAGCTTCAGCTTCCCAGTGGGACAAAGCCACACCTTATGCATCCCTCTTCCCCACCCAGAGAAGAGCACAGCACTGCTTTTGTGCAATTCTTCCAGAATCACAGAGCCTGAGGACAGTCCTGAGGAAACATGAGGTAAATAAAAATAGAATGTCACTGAACAAACTCATAGCTCCGAAACACAGCATCCAGAAAAGCAGGAGCATGGTGAGAGAAGAGCCCAGGACGCCTTGGGATGCAGGGTGTGGCACCCATGATGGAGTTTCTTGTTGCTCAGACAACAGGGCTGTCTCATCAGTAACTTTTCATCAGTGACTGGATGACCTACTCCTGCACTGGAGCATTTGAAGGCCAAGGGACATCAGTGTACAAGTTACCCTCAAATGTCTCAGAAAATATACAATAGGAAAGAAGTTGTCTGAACTTAAACACAGGAAGTGCTTTGGAACAGAAACAGAGAAAAGTATTCACGGTACAAAGGGAAGGAGAACCATCTAGACTAGAAGAAATCCAAGAGCCCAGCTGAAAACCTGCCTCGGTGCACTGGCACCCTGACGACTCTGCCTCCTGAGCTCCGTGGAGGGCCTCCTGCAGGAGACTCCGCGCCTCTCAACACTGGCGCTGGCACATGTGCGTGGCCGCCACTGGTCTGCATTTGGTCACGGCGACCCCCTCAGGTGAGGGCTGACAAGATGAGTGAGGCCTGTGTGTGGTTACCTTGCAGCTGTCCTTGAGTCACTCATACTCCTGTAAGTAACCACAACAAATTCACTGGGTCACCAAGATGGACGTGGGGAGAATTATTTTATATTAACTGCTTTCTTGTGGCTGGGGCAAAATACCTGACCAGAGTCACTTATGGAAGGAAAGGGGTTTAACTTGACCTACAGTTTCAGTGTGTGGGGTCCATCTGCAGGGAAGATGTGGCAGGAGCCGGAAGCAAGCATCACATTGCAGGACCAGCGGACAGGAAGCAGAGAGAGAGAGAGAACAGCAAAGGGATTGGACCATGTCACCTCAAGGCCCGCCCCCAGTGACACACTTCGTCAGCAAGGCTTTACCCCACAAAGATTCCACAAACTCCCCAAACAATACCACCTGCTCGGCGTTAAGTATTTAGACACAGGAGCTAATGGGGGCCTTTTACGTTCAAACCACCAGGCATTCCTTTGGCCCTGGCAGGTACAGTTCTGTACATGGGGAGAATAGATGTTTGTTTGCATGGCCCCAGAAAACACAACAGACAACAGACACACCTTAAAAAAGGAGCAAAATATGTGGATAATATGTTCAAAATGATTCCTTTGAAAGGTAGATGATAGGTAGCTAGAAGATAGATAGATGATAGTCAGATGGTACCAGGCAAAAGAAAGATACAAACGAAAGAACAAATGAACAAAGAAAGGAATGAAAGAAATAGACACATGTACCTGTGAACTTTAACTTCTTAAATTATACATATCTACATCATACAGATCCAGAGGGACACGTGCTACAGACATGTGAAAACTTTCCAGAAAAGAACTGTTCGACACTTCTCACTGCTAAAGTCCTGATATGGGTAAAGTGATTTTTTTCTTACACCTTTCTGCATTGTTGGTAATTTTTTCCATGACAGACAGTAATTTTACAATTTAGGACTAATTTACATTTCAAAACAATGATAATGTTTTAAAGACTGGAAGAACATAAATTCTGTGCAATAGGCGGCTGATTAAATCCACCAAACTGAGGGCTGAGCAAGCTCTGACTGCCACATAAAGACTGTCATGGGGCAAGTTTGATCTTCGCTGGAAAATGCAAGAAAGAGAGGGAGTAAGGAGCCAGTTCCAAACTGGTGTGCTTGATACAATGCAGGCCCATGTCCATAGTTCCACTGTGCCCAGGTGGAGAACTTCCAAGTGACAGCTCTCTTTTTTGAAATTACCTGTATTTTCAAAATTGTCCTCAGCGAATACCAGCAAATTCTAAAATTCAAAAAAGTCTCCCCATGATTTATTGCCGTGTCTTTTTTCAGAGCACGAATTACCTCCAAATCCCCAGCCCCTCGCACTATGCCTGGCAGAACTGGGGCTTGATGAACACTTGCCAGTCTGAATTGAACTACTTTGTCCAAATTAGTGAGTGTTGGACATGCTCATCGTCTGACGGACATATGGCCTGCTCCTAATGAAGCCAGCCATCTGCCTCTTCAGCCACAGCCTCGCCATCCGCCAGCCCTCCAGGCTGGCTGCACAGGAACAGCTCCCAGCCTCTGGGAGCCGACACAGGCCCAAGGAAGTGAAGTCAAGAAGTGACCCCCACCCTCCACAGCATGGAAACAGCTAGAGCAGAAGGTAGGCATGGCATCAGGGCCCAAGGAGCATAGCCATGTGGCTGCAGGCTGCTATTTCCACCAATCACAGACCACCTGAGATGGAGCGGTACATGACAGGCAGCTTGCACAATCGATGTCAATGAGACGTGTGAGCAGCACTTCAAGTGTACTGGCTTCCTGGGGCGACTATACAAATCACCACAGGCTTGGCGCTGAGAAACAACAGAAAGTAATTCTCTCACAATTCCACAAGCTGGAAGTCTGAAAGCAGAGGGCTGCCCGCTCTCTGAAGATCCCAGAGGAAGCGGAGCTCCTTCCAGTCCCAGAGGCTCCAGGTGCTCCCGGGCTCGGAGACACATGGCTCGGTCTCCATCCTGCCCCTTCATACGAACTTCTGTCTTCTGGAAGGACTTCTGTGTGGGATTTGGGGCTCTTCCTAACCCAGTGTGACATCATCGAGGCCCTTGTGTTCCTATGTTCACAAGCTAACAACCCTGCTGTTGAGTGCCTGGGAATAGTGGGAGAAGATGCTGTTTAATCCATGACACCAAATCTCCACAGTGCAGTCCATGTCGTGTGGGGCTGAGGGGTCCTGGTTGGGCACATCTGTGCAGGAGAGGAAAGGAAATACAAGGGAGCCATGGGCCCGCCCGTGGGTATAGAAGCATGGAGCGATGGCAGGGACTGAGGGGGCACCACGCATGGCTGGACTCTGTCTACATGCACCAGAGGGGCATTGGCATGAGAGGCCTCTCTCAGGACCCAGTGTGGGCACTGAGGGAGGTTGCAAAGGACATGGCGGAAGATGCTGACGATGCACACAGCAGCAGGGCAAGCGACACAGCAGGTGGAGGTGCTGGGTGAGGGCTGCCTGGGTCCCTCTGCAGGGCTACGTGTGGGTCTGCTGCAGGCCCGCAGGAGGCGCCAGCTAACCTACCCCAGGGGCGCACCCGGGCTCTTCCCATAGTGTGACCCTGGGAGAGCCGCTCAGCTCTCGGGGCCTGTTTCCTCTCTGATGAAATAAAAGCCACCCTGGCCTCACACCCCTCCCCAGGTTCTTGGGAGGGATGAATGAGGTGACAATGAAGACCTTTAGAGGCACACTCCACGAGTGAAACTGTTTACCGTTGTTACTGTTTACCTAAGCCCACACCGGTAGCTTCCCATTGGCCCATCTTTCCAGATCTCTGCCAGGCTGATAGCCAGCAAATGCGGCTTGTGAGAAGCACTTTGCCTCTTACAGGGAAGCACAAATCCCTGCAGGGCTTACAAACCACTCAGGCTCCTGTGGACGGTGCTCAGTGTCAGCTAAAGTCATCTGGAGAGCCCTGGACAGCACTCGTGACCACGGCTGTGGGGAGCCCTGCAGAGCCCAGGTCTATGCAGCCAGGAGCAAGATGCTCCCAGAAAGCAGAGTAATGGCATAGGAGTCCTAGTCACACCTGCAGCTTGGACGATTCCTACGTCCCAGAGATTCTTGGGAGGGACTCTGGAGCATTGACATTGGGCCTGTCCTCATCCAGAACCTCCTCTCTCTCCCCAGCTGCCACTAAAGACTCACCAGCAGAGCCCAAAGCCATTGCCCTTGAGATTTTACGGAGTGAGTTCGATTGGCAGTCAGCGTCAACACCTCCTGTTTGCTGCTGTGTATTTCTGCAATTGCGAGGTGTTACTGATTGGCAAATTCAAACACATATTGTCCTTAATTTGAGGTTAATTATATATAACATTTCAAAGGAGGTAATCTCATTAATTTTGATTTGCTTCTAACAGTATTAAAGCACGCCGTGGAAGACTGACTCTATTAAAGTGGAGCGCGGGGGAGCCCAGCTCTTCCGGCACTGTTACGGGTGTTTTATTAGCCATGGCGAGTCAACAAGGATGCTGGTGGACCAGTTCCAACAACAACAGGCTGTTTGTCAGGCATCCACTCACAGTGTGCTGGGGACAGAGAAGGGGCTTCGCAGCATCTGGTGATGAGCAAACAAGTGAGGGAGGCTGTGGGCACAGGGCAGTCAGGAGCTGAGATGAGCTGCATCTCCCCTCCCAGGACAGGAGGGACAGACAGTGCCAGCTACCTGGCCACGTGAGAAGGTCCCCTCCCACAAAATGATAGTAGATAATCACTAGGGCTGTGCCAAGCCCAGGGCTACCTCAGAGGGGACAACGGACAACACTTCTGGCCCCACCTGCAGGTGTCATACCTGGACAGTGTATTTGACAGGTATTATGTGTGGTCACGATGGCAGGATCGCATGGCAAGGAAGCTAGATACACACCATTCTGCACTCCAGGCGTGTTCTACTTCTGACTTTGTCTCCTAAGTGACTTAAGGACACAGGGCAGGAAGGAGCAAGGTTGTGGCCAGAGGAGGAGCCATAGCCCTGTTGTCTCTACTCTGAAGAAGAGCTGAACTTTTCCCATTGTGAGAATGAGCACATGGGGTGATTTGGAATAAGCTGAGAAGGAAGCAGAGGGGTGAGGCCCAGTGGCTGAGGAGTCCCCAAGGCCACGCTGCCATCTTCAGCCCTCAGGGCACAGGGGCCAGCCAATCCGACCTGTGATGGAAAAGCAGTTGCAAAAATACACAAAAATACACAAAAGTGGACGGGCATAGGAGCTCGGGCTGGCCCAGCTGCTTGATTTGGGCATGCACTCATGACCACAGAAGAGTCATGCAAGGCCCTGGGTGAGAAAATCCTTGTACGTGTGCGCTTGTGTATCTGTTACATGTGGTTGCATATGTGTTCATGTATGTTGGTACGTACATGGATGTGTGGCTGTATGCATGTATATGCTTGTGCACATGCCTGTGGATGTAGTGTGTATGCTCTGAGTATGTGTTTGTATTATATGTATGTGTGTTTGTGCATGTATGAATGTGCATTCTGCATACATGCACGTGTGTGCACATGTATGCAGGTGTATTTAAGATGTTCATGTGTATGTCCTGTGTGTCTTCTGCATATAAGCACATGTGTGTACATGTATGTAGGGGTGTTTAAGATGTTCATGTGTATGTCCTATGTGTTTTCTGCATACATGCACTTGTGTGTAGATGTATGCAGGTGTGTTGAAGGTGTTCATGTGTATGTCTTGTTTGTCTTCTGCATACATGCATGTGTGTGTACATGTATGCGGGTGTGTTTAAGATGTTCATGTTATGTCCTGTGTGTCTTCTGCACACATGCATGTGTGTGTACATGTATGCAGGTGGGTTTAAGGTGTTCATATATATGTCCAGTGTGGCCTCTGCATACATGCATGTGTGTGTACATGTATGGGGGTGTGTTTAAGATGTTCAGGTGTATGTCCTGTGTGTCCTCTGCATACATGCACATGTGTGCACATGTATGTGGGTATGTTTAAGATGTTCAGGTGTATGTTCTGTGTGTCTTCTGCATGCACGCACATGTTTTTGTGTACAGGTATGTGGGTTGTTGAAGGTGCGGAGTCTAGAGCTCCACCAGAAGGAAGGGTGCCGAGCAGGCACCAGGGTCCGTTCTGAGTCAGAACCCCTCAGTACGGAGCCTGTTGTGAGTTCCCACTCGTTTTGTTGAGGAGACACCCATCCCCTTTCACCATGCTGCCTGGCTAATGTCCACAGAGCCAGGGCACATTCGGGGAGTCTGTGCAGAGGCCTCGGAAGCAGGCTCACGTGATTCAGCCTCTATGAGAACATGGTGCAGTTGTCGTTTGTTCAGGCCGAGGTAGCCAAGCACCAACCACAGACATGCTTTCTCCAGTTCTGAGGCTGGAAGGCCAACCAAGGTCTGATTACAGGTTGAGTAAGGGCTGATTCCTGACTTGCAGATGGAGCCTTGCTGCTGCATCCTCTCACCACGTCCCATGACAAAGGCGGAGAGTGAGTTCCCCTGGGCTTATCATAAAGGCACCAACCCCTTATCAGGAAAGCACCTCCCAAGGACCCTGCCTCCCGACACCACCACCTTGCAGCAAGAATTCCAGCATATAACTTGTGGGGCGCAAACATTCAGACCATAGCTACAGGAATGACTGGGGTCACCTTGCACTTCTTGGGAGGCAATGTGAGGGAGGGGTCAGTTGGTCCTGGCTGGCAAGGTGAACAAGTGTGTCTGCCAGGAAGGTGAGGGCAGGGAAAGGATGGTTGGCATGAGTTCTCTAGGAATGCAGGGATTGAGACTCCATGTGGAAAGGCAGAACCTGGCTGGTAGCAGTGGCTTTCTGGATCTCTGGAGGGTCTTTGGCCCTCACTCACTTTCTCACACTGAGTATTCGCCCATGTTCACCTGGTTCAGGTGTCAGGTGAACTCTGACTCTGCTCTCTGTCTCAGGAGCTGAGGTCTGCTTAGGGGGCTATACTGAGATTGCATTGTGCAAAGACCTGTGTGACTACTATTTATGGCCACACCATAAAAGGAAGAAGTGGGGGTCATGGACTTGAGGAACAGGGATGTCACCTGGACTTGGGATCAAGGACAGCAAGAGCTCATGCATGGGTCTGAGCCACAGAAGGGGCCATTAGGGGAGAAGCCCCCCCCCCAGAACTGTGCAGCAGCTGATCAGAGGGCCAACGGACAGGGCCAAGCTAAAGGGATGCTCTGCTTCCACAGAGGGAAGGCTCCAGGGACGTGTGAAATCAAGGCATCGGTTAGTTCCCTCGTCACAAAAGCACAAGCTCTCTGGAGAGAGTGGCCCTTTATAGAGCTCCCTAAGTGGAAGAATGCATTAACTTTGGTAGAGGAAGAGAGAGGAGAGAGGAGCAGGAAGAGAGAAAGAGGGTGTAGAGGGTGGGGAGGGGGAAAGTGAGAGGAAGGAGAGACAGCAAGATAGGTGCTGTTTCAAATCAGAGAAAAGGGAGCAAATATTTCAATCAACATGATTAGTGTAATTAGCCACTCAGGAAAATGCTGAGACAGTTCTGTCTGTTAGGCTGATACCAAAATAGGTCCCAGATGAATAGAAGATCTGAAATATTTTCAAAAGCTTAATCTATAAGGCAATATTTACTTTGATAATCTGTGAGGCAAGCTCATTTCTATAACCCCCGGGCTAGGGGAGGCTTTTCCATTCTGTCTCCACTAGCAAATCCATAAAGTAACAGGACTTGGCGGTGACAGCAGAAGCTGCACAAGAAAATGAGGGCTGCTGACTGTGTGGCAAGGCCAAGTGGCTGGTGGCTTGCATCTGAAGAGGTTTTGGAAACATTCTTTTGTACATATATATTTAAAAAAAAAAAACCTCCAAGAGAAAAAAACATCAGTATATTCCTCCTTGCTGGACATCAAATAATTACAGGGCGTGATGGTTGATCTTGATTGTCAACTTGGAGGGACACTCTGCATGAGTCTGTGAAGGCATTCCTAGGAAGGATGAATGAAGAGAACATGCTCCTAGAGGTGACACTGTCTGATGGGAGGCCCAGATCGGAGGCGATCTGAGAGGAAAGCAGGGATATCTACCTATCTATCTATCATCTATCTATCTATCTATCTATCTATCTATCTGATATCTATATCTAATCTAACAGAATCTACATCTATATTATCTATATCTATATTATTTATATCTATATCTAATCTATATCTATATCATCTATAACTACATATAACTGTATATCATCTATATCTATGTCTAATCTATATCTATATCAAAAATATATCTATATCTGTATCTATATCATCTATATCTAATCTATATCTATATATCATCTATGTCTGTATCTATATATCATCTATATATCATATATATCTACATCTAATCTATATTTCTAATCTATATATCATTTATATTTATATCTATATCTGTATCTATATCATCTATATCTAAGCTATAATCTATCTATATCTATATCTAATCTATATATTTATCTATCTGCCTATCTATCTATCTATGATGTTTCAGAACTCCAGGAATCCTCCAGGCCATTAGTATCAGACTGGGACTGCTGAGGCATCCAGCCTCAAGGACTGAACAGCTACCAGGTTCTCAACCTCTGCAGCCTGCAGACAGTCATTGCTGGACTGCCAGTCAGTATCCTGTAGGTTAATCTAATAAATCCCCTTTGTAATACCTATTCGTTCTCTCAGTTCTGTTCCCTGGAGAACCCTGACTAACATGACGTTAGCACCGTGGCATGAATGTGCTTGTTGAGCTTGGCCTTAAAATAGCAGGCATTATGTTGCATGAACTTTTTACAACAGAAACAAACAAGATGTGAAGATGAGGAGTCTTTCCTGGAAGAGGAGAGGCAGGGTCCTGGGATGATACCAAGGAGGGCTTGTCCCTCCTCCAGGTACTCAGACAGTGTCTGGGTACAGAGTCACAGTGATGAGCCAACTTCCCCACATTGCTACTGAGTGCTACTGGTGAGAATGCCACCAGACTATCACGGCTAGAAAAAGAAGAGAAGATGAAGCATTGCCCATGAAGAAGATGAACAGCAGCAGTGTAGGAGGATGGAAAAGTACTAATTACAAGGCATTTTTAGTTAAGTCTGAACAAGTTTTAACTGTCCCCGTGGAGCACAGGGCTGAGAGTCTCTCTCCTTCATCTCCGTGGAGCACAGGGCTGAGAGTCTCTCCTTCATCCCCGTGCAGCACAGGGCTGAGAGTCTCTCTCCTTCATCTCCGTGGAGCACAGGGCTGAGAGACTCTCTCCTTCATCCCCATGGAGCACAGGGCTGAGAGTCTCTCTCCTTCATCTCCGTGGAGCACAGGGCTGAGAGACTCTCTCCTTCATCCCCATGGAGCACAGGGCTGAGAGACTCTCTCCTTCATCTCCGGGGTGCACAGGGCTGAGAGTCTCTCTCCTTCATCTCCGTAGAGCACAGGGCTGAGAGACTCTCTCCTTTATCCCCGTGGAGCACAGGGCTGAGAGTCTCTCTCCTTCATCTCCATGGAATACAGGGCTGACAGTCTCTCTCCTTCATCTCCGTGGAGCACAGGGCTGAGAGTCTCTCTCCTTCTCCCGTGGAGCACAGGGCTGAGAGTCTCTCTCCTTCATCTCCGTAGAGCACAGGGCTGAGAGTCTCTCTCCTTCATCCCCGTGGAGCACAGGGCTGAGAGTCTCTCTCCTTCATCTCCGTGGAAGCACAGGCTGAGAGTCTCTCTCCTTCATCTCCGTAGAGCACAGGGCTGAGAGTCTCTCTCCTTCATCTCCGTGAGCACAGGGCTGAGAGTCGCTCTCCTTCATCCCGTGAGCACAGGGCTGAAGAGTCTCTCTCCTTCATCACCTTGGAGCACAGGGCTGAGAGTCTCTCTCCTTCATCTCCGTGGAGCACAGGGCTGAGAGTCTCTCTCCTTCATCTCCGTAGAGCACAGGGCTGAGAGGTCTCTCTCCTTCATCTCCGTGGAGCACAGGGCTGAGAGTCTCTCTCCTTCATCTCCGTAGAGCACAGGGCTGAGAGTCTCTCTCCTTCATCTCCCGTGGAGCACAGGGCTGAGAGTCTCTCTCCTTCATTCCCGTGGAGCACAGGGCTGAGAGTCTCTCTCCTTCATCTCCGTGGAGCACAGGGCTGAGAGTCTCTCTCCTTCATCTCCGTGGAGCACAGGCTGAGAGTCTCTCTCCTTCATCTCCGTGGAGCACAGGGCTGAGAGTCTCTCTCCTTCATCTCCGTCGGAGCACAGGGCTGAGAGTCTCTCTCCTTCATCCCGTGGAGCACAGGGCTGAGAGTCTCTCTCCTTCATCTCCATGGAGCACAGGGCCTGAGAGTCTCTCCTCCTTCATCCGTGGAGCACAGGGCTGAGAGTCTCTCTCCTTCATCTCCATGGAGCACAGGGCTGAGAGTCTCTCTCCTTCATCTCCCATGGAGCACAGGGCTGAGAGTCTCTCTCCTTCATCTCCGTGGAGCACAGGGCTGAGAGTCTCTCTCCTTCATCTCCGTGGAGCACAGGGCTGAGAGTCTCTCTCCTTCATCTCCATAGAGCACAGGGCTGAGAGTCTCTCTCCTTCATCTCCGTGGAGCACAGGGCTGAGAGTCTCTCTCCTTCATCTCCGTAGAGCACAGGGCTGAGAGTCTCTCTCCTTCATCTCCGTAGAGCACAGGGCTGAGAGTCTCTCTCCTTCATCTCCGTGGAGCACAGGGCTGAGAGTCTCTCTCCTTCATCTCCGTAGAGCACAGGGCTGAGAGTCTCTCTCCTTCATCTCCGTGGAGCACAGGGCTGAGAGTCTCTCTCCTTCATCTCCGTGGAGCACAGGGCTGAGAGTCTCTCTCCTTCATCTCCGTGGAGCACAGGGCTGAGAGTCTCTCTCCTTCATCTCCCGTGGAGCACAGGGCTGAGAGTCTCTCTCCTTCATCTCCGTGGAGCACAGGGCTGAGAGTCTCTCTCCCTTCATCTCCGTGGAGCACAGGGCTGAGAGTCTCTCTCCTTCATCTCCGTGGAGCACAGGGCTGAGAGTCTCTCTCCTTCATCTCCGTGGAGCACAGGGCTGAGAGTCTCTCTCCTTCATCTCCCGTGGAGCACAGGGCTGAGAGTCTCTCTCCTTCATCCCGTGGAGCACAGGGCTGAGAGTCTCTCTCCTTCATCTCCGTGGAGCACAGGGCTGAGAGTCTCTCTCCTTCATCCCCGTGGAGCACAGGGCTGAGAGTCTCTCTCCTTCATCCTCCGTGGAGCACAGGGACTGAGAGTCTCTCTCCTTCTCTCCGTGGAGCACGGGCTGAGAGAGTCTCTCTCCTTCATCACCAGTGGAGCACAGGCTGAGAGTCTCTCTCCTTCATCTCCGTGGAGCACAGGGATGAGAGTCTCTCTCCTTCATCCCCGTGGAGCACAGGGCTGAGAGTCTCTCTCCATCATCCCCGTGGAGCACAGGGCTGAGAGTCTCTCTCCTTCATCTCCGTGGAGCACAGGCTGAGAGTCTCTCTCCCTTCATCCACCGTGGAGCACAGGCTGAGAGTCTCTCTCCTTCATCTCTCGTGGAGCACAGGGCTGAGTGTCTCTCTCCTTCATCCCCGTGGAGCACAGGGCTGAGAGTCTCTCTCCTTCATCCCCGTGGAGCACCGGGCTGAGAGTCTCTCTCCTTCATCTCCGTGGAGCACAGGGCTGAGAGTCTCTCTCCTTCATCCCCGTGGAGCACAGGGCTGAGAGTCTCTCTCCTTCATCTCCCGTGGAGCACAGGGCTGAGAGTCTCTCTCCTTCATCCCCGTGGAGCACAGGGCTGAGAGTCTCTCTCCTTCATCCCTCGTGGAGCACAGGGCTGAGAGTCTCTCTCCTTCATCTCCCGTGGAGACAGGGCTGAGAGTCTCTCTCCTTCATCTCCGTGGAGCACAGGGCTGAGAGTCTCTCTCTTCATCTCCGTGGAGCACAGGGCTGAGAGTCTCTCTCCTTCATCTCCGTGGAGCACCAGGCTGAGAGTCTCTCTCCTTCATCACCGTGGAGCACAGGGCTGAGAGTCTCTCTCCTTCATCTCCGTGGAGCACAGGGCTGAGAGTCTCTCTCCTTCATCCCCGTGGAGCACAGGGCTGAGAGTCTCTCTCCTTCATCTCCGTGGAGCACAGGGCTGAGAGTCTCTCTCCTTCATCTCCGTGGAGCACAGGGCTGAGAGTCTCTCTCCTTCATCTCCGTGGAGCACAGGCTGAGAGTCTCTCTCCTTCATCTCCGTGGAGCACAGGGCTGAGAGTCTCTCTCCTTCATCTCCGTGGAGCACAGGGCTGAGAGTCTCTCTCCTTCATCCCCGTGGAGCACAGGGCTGAGAGTCTCTCTCCTTCATCTCCATGGAGCACAGGGCTGAGAGTCTCTCTCCTTCATCTCCGTGGAGCACAGGGCTGAGAGTCTCTCTCCTTCATCCCCGTGGAGCACAGGGCTGAGAGTCTCTCTCCTTCTATCCCGTGGAGCACAGGGCTGAGAGTCTCTCTCCTTCATCTCCAGTGGAGCACAGGGCTGAGAGTCTCTCTCCTTCATCTCCGTGGAGCACAGGGCTGAGAGTCTCTCTCCTTCATCTCCGTGGAGCACAGGGCTGAGAGTCTCTCTCCTTTCATCTCCGTGGAGCACAGGGCTGAGAGTCTCTCTCCTTTCATCTCCATGGAGCACAGGGCTGAGAGTCTCTCTCCTTCATCTCCGTGGAGCACAGGGCTGGAGAGTCTCTCTCCCTCATCTCCGTGGAGCACAGGGCTGAGAGTCTCTCTCCTTTATCCCCATGGAGCACAGGGCTGAGAGTCTCTCTCCCTCATCCCCGTGGAGCACAGGGCTGAGAGTCTCTCTCCTTCATCCCCATGAAACACAGGGCTGAGAGTTTCTCACCTTCATCCCCGTGGTGCACAGGGCTGGATAGTCTCTCTCCTTCATCCTCAGGGAGCTCCAGAGCAGACATCTTGACTGGGATGAATGCATTTCTGCTTCACTTTTGGTCAGGAGGTTCCTTTTTGTAGATCTCTTGACTCCTGGGGAGACCCGGGACTCGTCAAAGCACTGAGAAGAAGTGACAGTTCAGTCCTCCGCACCCAGTGAGACATGTTTATTGCTGCCACCAAGACTCAGGGCACATTGGGAAACAAGTGGCAGAACAAATGGAAGAGCCAGAGGACTGTGTGCAGTGCTTTGGAAGGCTGTTTCTGGACAGGAAGTAGTCATTCCACTCACGGTGTCATAGCGGCTGTCATTACCTACCCATTATTGGGTCCATCTACATGCTATCATGGATAATGGAGGAATACATTGAAAAAGATATCAAACTAGAAGAACTACTTGGAAAACGAGGAGTCATATGGAGAGGTCTAAGGGAGGGGGGCAAATGAAAATAATAAGTGGAGCTTATGAGCAGAATACATTATGTACATGTATGAAAATTGTTTCCAAAAGTTGTACCTTAAAATGTAGCAGGGCTGTGAAGATGGCTCTGTGGCCCAAGTGTTTGCCTCACACTGAGTTCAGATCCCTAGAACGCAAATACAGTGCTGGGCAAGGTGGAGAATGCCTATAGTTCCAGCTCTGGGAGGTAGAGATGGGCGGACCCTCAGGCATGCTGGTCAGCTCATCTAGCCAAATTGGTGAGCTCCAGATTCAGTGACAGACATGACTCAAGATACAAGGTCGAGAGTGAAGAAGACACCTGGCTGACCTCTGCCCGCAGCATGCACACTTCCCCTGTACACGCACACCCTGTCACCTACACATGAGCCCATAGGCATGTGAGTGTACATAGACACACGCAGACATAATGCATGCACACACTCCATACACACCACAACAGACATGCAAACAAACAAACCAAAAAACAGCAACACTGGAGAGGCATAACCTGGCTGACAGAATGGAGGAGGGTGACACAGGCCTGGGAGGAGTCATTGAGGTTGGCTGACCAAGGGGATGAGGCCATCACGCTAGGGCACCTTCGTCTCATCAACTGCTCCCTGGAGCATCTCCAGCCCACTGGGACAGCAGACCTCAGAGAGACCCAAACAACAGCATCACTCCTCATATACAGGAAAGGGCGCTGAGCTCAGAGTCGCCAGACCATGAGGCTCCCTCCCACCCTTGAATTCCAATTCAGGAGAACTCACATGCCCATAGAGACCCAATCCCAGCTGGGAGTAGACAGTGGTCTTTTGCACCCCAGAATCAGCACGGCTTGTGCCGCAAAGCTCGGGTGCCTCCAGGATGCTGACTATGAGCCTCCTGAGAAGCGTGCCTACCAGGCAGTGCTCCGTATCAAACTAACCCCCTCCGCTTGCAGCTGACAGTTCTCAGAGATCCGCAAGTGGAGAATTCTGGGAACATCAGCCAAACCCAGCACTCCTTTCAAGGTCTTTGTGCCTGCTGGGCACTGCTGCCCCCCAGCATGCCTCTGCTCAGCAAAGCAGGCTCTCCTGTCAGCCCTCTTCCTCCACCTGCCCCTGCCAGCAGAGTAATCTAACAGTAAACAGTCTGACCTGAAGTCCTCCCTCCTCCCCCATTCCATGTCACCCCAAGAGACGCCATGTCTGAGGGATAACAAGATGGAGCACACGTCCACTTGCATCAGAGTAGGGGCCTGGGGACTTCATTAGAACGCCTTGCTTTTAGAGAGGATGAAAGGACAGTTTAGTAAGCCCTGGCTTCAGGAACCCACCAGATACTTGCTGGAAGGGAAGGAGAGGGCTCTCTCTCTCTCTGTTTCTCACGCTCTCTCTCTGCCAACCCTCCCCACACCTTCCTCTTGGACTCCTGGATTCTATATGTGAGCTCTTCTCTGGAGGGTTGAACTCACATGCAGCTGTCCATAGAACTGCTAAAATCATCTGGTATATGGAATGGGGTCCTTATCACCATGACAGAGCTGACAAAGCCCATCCAGTGTGCACGAAGAAAGACAGAGTCGGTCTTCAGCCCAGACTGTGGACGCTGGCTCACAGGACAATGCTGAGATGGACCATCCTTCCCTCGTGCAGCCCACAGAAGCCAAAGCTGCTTTCACATCCCACCACCCTCTCTGTGACTGCTACTGCATGTCCTGTCACAAACGACCAACCAAATGCCACCATTCACAATACACACCAAGACCCAGTCCCCCCGAAGCCAAAGCTGACTAGCATCCCCAGTGCACACAGGTCAACGGGCCTGTGGTTCAGCACACGTGAGCTTTTGCCCCCTCTAGTCTCCTTCATGGAGTCCTGCATCATTGCTATGACGGCCTCAAGAGAAGGCAGAACGCCAGGCCCACGTGTGTAGCCAGGGACCCATCGGGGGACATGAAGGGGTGAAACACAGCATGCAGCCTGGGTGACTCGGTGGCCCCTGGGCCTCCTCTCCAGCTACACTAAAAACTGCCTTGGTGTCCCAGGTTGGAAGCCGAGCTGGCCTGTCTGTGTCACCGTGATGACCAAGTGCAGGACTTTTGATTATTTCTGGCTTCAGTTTGGTTACAGCATTTTATCTCCTTCACTGACTTTTGATAAGCCTGTGCATTCTCTGTATATTACATCCTTTGAAAGATGTTTCATAAATGTAACATTCATAGCCAGGGCATTGTGGCACACACCTGTAATTCCAGCACTTGGGAGGTGGAGGCAGGAGGATCAGGAATTCAAGGTCAAATTCAGCTATACAGCAAGCTCAAGGACAACCTAAAGGACATGAGCCTTTGTCCCATCGAGCTTTTCAGGGTTACAGAGATGCTTCAGTGTGTAAAGCACACGTGGAGCAGGCTTTGCATGTCTGAGTTCAGATCCCCAGAACTCCACATGGTAAATATAAGAGCCAGACACACTAAGACACTGTCTCTAATCTCAGTGCACCTAGTGTGAGAAGAGATCCACAGGAGACCTCGCTGGAGCTCCCGGGCCAGATAGCCTGGTGAGCAGAGCAGTACGTGATGACAGTCCTGCCTCAAAAACGGAGGAAGGTAGGACCAACACTGGAAAGCTGTCCTTTGATCTCCACACATGCGCCCTGGCATGCACACACGCACCGTGCACACACGTACACACCGAAATTGATTTACCTCACTTTGCCCTTTGTTAGCCTCCCACCTTCCTTACCCTGTTCTTGTTACTGTGGGCTAGAATTTCGCTTCCACCTTTTTTTATGGCACAAACAAGAGCAATTTTACTGCAGATAGTTTAATTTACCAGCTTATTTTTAATCTACTTTCTTAGTTTCTGTTTCTGAAGGGGTGGGGCTTGGTGTGTGGAACTGACAGTTCTCAGCCTTCGCTCCTGACTGGGGCAGGGTCATTTCCCCAAAGCCTGGGTTCATTCCTAGGTGGCTCAGCACACCTTGAGATGCCATCACCATGGTGATGGCAGAGAGGCATTCTGGGCCTTCTCAAGCGAGGGAGTCAAAGGCAGGCAGCCCTGCCTGCCTTGCTTGAGTTTTGGATGGTGCCCTTGGGATCCCTGGGTCCACTTGGAAGACTGCCTGGTCTGTGGCACCATGCTGGGGGCCACCTGCAGAGGCTACACTGAGTTTGCATGAAGGCTCCTCTTGTGTCAGCCTTCCCGTTCAAGCCCACAACTCCAAAGAAAGGGCACTCTACATGCCCTACTACATGCTGACCCACAGAGTCCACAATCCATGGAAACTTATGAACATAATAAGCCTTGGGGAAGTCACCAGGGATCCTCTTCATGTGATCCACCAAGGCCCTCTGCTTGATTTAACCAGTGATTTCTAACGATGGGATATTCACCTGTGTGGCCCTTCTAGAACAAACCTACAGCCTCGGCAGCAGCTACCGTCTGTGTGGCACACACCATTAACCCATGGGCTGTGCTCACCAAGGGGACAGCCATCCTGGGCCAGCACCCTTCCCCATCTTCCTCAACTGGAAGACTACAGATATGGCTATTTATCATGGGAATTCAGTTCCTTTCCTTGTTTGAGTCGGTAATGGGCAGCCGTCCATCGACGACTCAGCAGCTTCTTCCCTTGACTTGAAAACGTGCACATCCTGCTGTGTCCATTGGTATGTGCTGTTCTGTGATGACCCAGTCTAAATGGATGCCACTGTGGCAATCTGCCCTCCACTAGAAGGGTGAGTGGGTGGTGACGGTTTGAATGTGAAATGTAGCCCTCTCCTCGTGTACTCATAATTAAACCTCATACTCAGTCCCAAGTGTGTGGCAGTTTGGGAAACGGATCCTGCCTGGAGAAGGTGTCACTTGGGATGGGTTTGGGGTATTACAGCTCAGATTCCCCTTGCCAGGAGCAGCTCACTCTTACTGCCACCTCCCAGCTGATATGTGACAAGATGTGACACCCAGCCTCTGCTTTGTCACGCCATGGAGAAACCCCCTAGAGACCGTGAGCTGAAATAAAACCCTCCCTCCATCAGCTGCTTCTAGTTGCGCGTTTTACCCCAGCACTGAGAAGGTAACTGTAACATGGGCTGATCCAATGCTTGTGTGAGCAGACATCAGCATCTCCTATTTCATACAAAAATGTTCGTCTGAGACCATACCTAGAAGTTATATCTCCAGGTTATAGGGCATGTGAATGTTAACCTATGTGTACACTTACTTAATAGGCCTGTGTCTTACATGCAAATACTTTATACAAATCTTTGTCAGTTTTGAATATTGGAAATAATTTATAACATGTCTTTTCACTTTTTAATGGGCCTTTGGGTAAAGTCCTTGATTGTGTTTTGGCAAATTTATCAACTTTTACTTTTACAGTAGCCCCTTCTTTGTTAAAAAATATATATTTTACAATTATTTGTTTATTTATTTATTTATTTATTTATTTATTTGCAAGCTGGCAGAGATAGAAGAGACACAGATAGAATGGGCACACCAGGGCCTCCAACTGCTGCAAACAAACTCCAGATGCATGCGTCACTTTTTGTAACTGGCTTTATGTGGGCACCGGGGAATTGAACTCGGGTCATTAGGCTATGCAGGCAAATGCCTTAACCGCTGAGCCATCTCTCCAGCTCTACAGTACCTTCTTACCCTGGGGGATATGTTCCTAGGCCCCTGTGAGTATGTATAGTTTCTTTCTCTCTACCCTGTAGTTTCATCACACTACCAGTGCTAGCCCATCCTCCCATGTTTCGTGTTTGAGGCCTCCTTTCCATAAGCGTTCCGGTGCTTTGAGGCTATTACTGAGTAAAATGAGAGTTATTGAATACAATTGCCATGATACTGCAACAGGGGAGGAGGCCACAACAGTGACTCAAGGGTGGGCACTGTGCAGCATGGATGCACCCAGAGGAGAGCTATCCCAACAGGAGTGAAGGGAACTGTGGGACATTTCACAGCCACACTCATAGCAATGCACCATTTAACACTTATGCATTGTTTATGAATTTCCACTATTTTCAAACCTTAGGTTGTTTTTCAAAAATTTCACTGGGGCTGGGAGATTGCTCAATGGCTGAAGGTGCTTGCTTGCAAAGCCTGTCAGTCTGGGTTCAGTGACCCAGCAGCCCTGTAAAGACAGATGGACAAAGTGATACCTGTGTCTGGAGGTCATTGGCAGTGACAAAAGACCATGGTGTGTGATCTCTCTCTCTCTTTCTCTCTCTCTTTTTCTCCCCGTCACACACTCTCTCTGCCCCTCTCCACACAAATAAGTAAATAAAAATATTATTTAAAATTGTATTGATAGTTTTTATTCACGTGTAACTGTGTGTTGATCATTGCCCCCCTCTCCGTCCACTGCCCCCCTTCTTCTTCCACACTGACTCTCGGAGCTGGCAGGTTGCGTGTGTCACAGCACTTGCCTTCCTGTGGTGGGAGCTGACCTGAAACGGCGGCTTACAAAGGGGCATTATTTCAGCTTGCAGCTTCCAGGGGAAGTCCACGGCAGCGGGGAGAGCACGGCAGAAGCAGACATGCACCTTCATATCCACCAGCAGAAAGGAAACAGAAAATGAGCTGAGTGTGACCAGCAGTCTACGCTATAGCTCCCCAAGGCCCACCTCCTGTGACACCCTTCCTCCAGCAAGGCTCCACCTCCCAAAGGCTCCACAACCTTCCCACCCGCTGGACACCAAGTGCTCAGACCCATGGCCCCACGGGGGACAATTCACACTGCAACCGCAGCACCACCTGTGGTCACCCTGAAATGTTTCAGCTTTGCTGCCTTTAGTGCTAACTTACTCTCCGTTGGAGAATCTGCTTCTCTTTTTCAGATAGATGTAGATCCTAAGGAGAGAGCCACCCCATCATACCTCAAAAGGGCCCTGGCTGAAACTAAGAAAAATTGGAGAAACAAGCAAGGGGGCTGTTTTCCTGATGAACCGGATACCAGCACAAGGGGGAAGGAGATCAGCACAGAGAAAAATCAACTCCTACCAAATCAGAGAGCCAGAGCCTCAGAGGCCCCCAACACCTCATCACTGAAGCAGACCAAAAATGAACCCAACATGGCTCAGGGAAATTTTGCGGAAGAGGGGGCGGAAAGAATGTCAGAGCCACATGTTGGGTCATGATATGCAGAGACATTTAGCTTACCCATAACTGTGGGCTAACTCCACAATGCATGACCCGTATACCTCAACAAGGAGGGGCCAAGGGGAGGGGGTAGGTCACGGATGAGCCTAATAATGGTACCAAACTGACTGTATTTGCTGAATACAAAACCAACTAATAAAAAAAAAGTAAAAGAAAAAAAAAAGGTCCTGGAAAAAAAAAAAAAAAAAAAAACTTACTCGGCCTTGCTTACGGCTGCTTGGTGTCTAGACCAACAAGGAAAATGACATGTAGGACAAAGGTCAAGTCCTTCCACCCCAGTCCATATGTGTCATGTAATCTGTTTTTTTTTTTCATGTTTTTCTCAATAATATGATATTTTATTTTAGCAAATGTTCCATTACATTAATTTTCTTTGAAGCTACATCTCACCGCCGATAAAATGTCTACTGAATGATTCATTTTAGTCATTCCTGCAGTTCTTGGGTTTTTATTTTGTTTTAAAAATATTTTTGTGTTTTCTGGCGACATTCTTCTGGTGCTTTAATATATGGATCATGTTAAACAGGGATGTTTAAACATTTTCTTTTTCTGACCAACCCAGTAACTGGATTTCCTGTGAATCTGTTTTTATTTACTCTCTTAACATCCAGCCGATGTGTGCGTATTGTCGTTGGAAGCTGGGCATTGCACATGGAATGCTGTGGAGGTGACACGAGCCCCTGACTCTAAGAGCATTCTGTGCAGGCACTGCCTGTCAACACAGCCAGCAATGCAAGGAGAAGCAGAGCCCTCGGGTCTTTGTGAATCCCCCCCCACACACACACCACCACCACCAATTACTCCACTGGGATTCTCAGCAAAATCCTGGAATGCTTATGCAGGCCCCTCATTTCTGACAAGACATGAAGGCAAAATTTTGTCCCCAAAGCTTCATAGATCTAAAAGACCTTCCAACCTCTGAGGCTCAGCAGATATTTCCAAGGGAAAACTAGATCTTGCTGTTTCTCTCTAAAAATTATCTCCAGAATTTCAGACACTAATTTTAGACATCCTTATATTTTCTGTAACTTTTGCTATCAGTGAAAAATAGTCTAAAGCAAGTAAGCCTGCCATAAAATGGAAATGAAAAAATTTACAATTTGATGTGATGAACTCATATGTTCATGAGGCCAATACTGCTATCAAAAGTTATGAAAGGTCGGATGGCTCCATTGACTAAAAGTTTTCTTCACAGGCTATCATCACAGTTGACCCTCTCCCAACAGATCTCTGGCCACCACTGACTTGATTTCTGTCAAATACTTTTGCCTTTCCTAAAATTAATGTAAGTGTAAGCCTGGAGTGTGAATTCTTCCCAGCCTGACTTCTTTCTCTTAGCAGAAGCTTTTGAGACTTGCCTGGACTCTTGAATATATCAGAGATTCATTGGTTCATTTGAATAATTGTATAATATTCTCACTGTATAGCTACGCATTTTGAGGGCTTCAATTTTAGGGAAATTTTGCCTAAAGATGCACTGTGATGATACACATTGGTTCTTCCTGTGGCTTGAGTGTAAAACGTCCGCCATCTGCTCATGGGTTTGAACGCTTGGTCCCTAGCTAGTGGTGCTGCTTGGGGAAGCTGTAGGCCTTTAGGAGGTGGAGCCTTGGAGGAAATGGGTCACTGGGAACAGGCCTTGAGGTTTCATAGTCCAGCCCCACTTTCTGTTCTTCCTCAGCTTCCTGATTATAAGCTGATGAGCCAGGCTCCTGCTCCTGCCACCATGTCTTTCCCACCATGACGGAATGTATCCCCCATTGACTATAAACTGAAATAAACCTTCCCCTTCCTTATGTTAATTCTCGCCATGTATTTGTACACAGCAATGAGAAACTATCTGATTCAGTCCTCTTGTGTGAATACCTACCAGTAGGGTTTCTAAGATATATGTTAATAATATATTTATATATGTATGAAATCTTCAGGATATTTTTCCAAAGTATTGCATTGTGCATAATGCCACCATCAACCTGTGAGTCTTCCAAGAGCTCTACAACTTCAAAACACTCTACGATCCATCTTGTGATGTATGGCCATTCAATCAGGGGTCTTTTCAAATAAAATGTCCAATAAACACAGAAAAACTGTCTGACACCATTGCTCACCCATTTACATTCTGGAACCATAAGTTAAAATGAAAGCAAGGGACAATCACACAAATATATGACCAGGCACATATTTCTCAATGCCAGTAACACCAATGCCAGCCAAGGACATAGAGTGGCCAGAACTCTCAAATGTGGGTAGTGGGAATACAAAATGGTACTGCCATTTGACAGATTATGTTGAAGTTAAAGAAAAAGTTTGCAAACAATCACACCATCCCACCCCTAGATGCTTACCCAGGATCATTAGAAACATATGCCACTCACACCTGCACACACGTGCTCCCACAGCTTCCTTCACACCCCAGCAACACTGTAAGCAACCCAACTGTTCATCACGTGCTGAGCAGATAAAAAGTCACGACACATTAGTCAGTTCAACCAGAACAGATCTCAGTTACCTTGTGGCAAGCAAGAGAAGCCAGACTGGCATGGTTTCCCATTATGTGGTTCTACTCAGGCTGCAAACTGGAAAAGACCAAGCTATCGAGTGGGGGACACAGAGAGAAGGGCGGTTGCCAGATGAGGGGTAAGGAGTGGAATCTGTCTGCACAGGAGCACGTGAACACTTGAGGGCACTCGGAGTGTTCCACATTTCTGTCAACAAATGAGTTACCTGCTTGCGGACTTCTGTCAGACTCATAGTGCTGGACACTTACAAAGGTGGATTCTGACAGCCTGGACTCCAGGATGCTGCCTGTCTACTGCTGGTCCAGCCTGCTCCACACAGTCCTGGGCTCCAATGTCAGGGTGGCTCCAGGACATAGATGGAGGAACTCTGGAGAAAGCACATGCTCAGAGGGACGGATGCTAACCCAAACACCTTAGTGAGAAGAATTTTTGACACTTAAGATTTCTCCTCTGAAGTCGGGCATGGTGGCGTAGGCCTTTAATCCCAGCACTCCGGAGGCAGAGGTAGGACAATTGTCGTGAGTTCGAGGCCACCCTGAGACTATATAGTGAATTTCAAGTCAGTCTGGATCAGACTGAGACCCTACCTCAGAAAAAAAAAAAATTCTCCTCTGTTATTTTGTTATTTTCATTAGTTGTATTTTCTATTGTGCTTTAATCATTTTTTCTCGCTCTTCCATTCTACTGCCTCATTTTCTTCCTTTTTGGTTGTGTTCTTATTCATTTTAGGTTTTCCTAGAGGATTCTTGCCCCTTCCCAGCCTACCTCTGCTGGTGTGAGGTGGTGGCTCTGGTCTCTCTGTACCTAGGCTGTTTTATGCAGTGGCCATTCTCTGGCACCTACTCTGCCTTCCTTCAGCCAGTGGAGCTGGAGACGAAGCTCAGCACCTCAGCACACTGACTCAGCACCTCAGCACACTGACTCAGCATCTCAGCACACTGACTCAGCACCTCAGCACACTGACTCAGCACCTCAGCACACTGACTCAGCACCTTCAGCACACTGACTCAGCACCTCAGCACACTGACTCAGCACCTTCAGCACACTAACTCAGCACCTCAGCACACTGACTCAGCACCTCAGCACACTGACTCAGCATCTTCAGCACACTGACTCAGCACCTCAGCACATTGACTCAGCACCTTCAGCACACTGACTCAGCACCTCAGCACACTGACTCAGCACTCAGTACACTGACTCAGCACCTCAGCACACTGACTCAGCACCATCAGCACACTGATTCAGCACCTCAGCACACTGACTCAGCACCTTCAGCACACTGACTCAGCACTCAGTACACTGACTCAGTACTCAGTACACTGACTCAGCACCTTCAGCACACTGACTCAGCATCTCAGCACACTGTCTCAGCACCTTCAGCACACTGACTCAGCATCTCAGCACACTGACTCAGCACCTCAGCACACTGACTCAGCAACTTTAGCACACTGACTCAGCACCTCAGCACACTGACTCAGCATCTCAGCACACTGACTCAGCACCTTCAGCACACTGACTCAGCATCTCAGCACACTGACTCATCACCTCAGCACACTGGCTCAGCAACTTTAGCACACTGACTCAGCACCTCAGCACACTGACTCAGCACCTTCAGCACACTGACTCAGCACCTCAGCATGTTGAGTGGGCATTTGTTCAGCATCCCTGTTGAGAAGTCACAGCCTAGTTCTGCTTTACCCATAGCAGATACTTCAACGTAAAGATGTCAGGAAACAAAGGTCCCTATCCAAGTACACAGCCTCGAGCAGTCACAGTTAGTGTGAAGTTCTGCTCTTGGACACCCATACCACAGTAGCAGCGGAGACCATACCTATGGTTGTGGACTTCACGCCTAAGAGGGAACCCAGCATGGGTCACCTCCAGACACCCGTGGGTAGCACACTGTTGACAAGAAATGATACATCTCTATCACACCCTCCAAGACTGAGGGACCATCACAGAAGAGGTAGTAGAAAGAGTGTAAGAGTTAAAGGAAGGGAGGAGTGCTGACAATGCTGTCCTCCAGACACAAAGCGTCCTTGACATTCATAACCTCACAGTGGCTGACGCTATCTACACAAGACATGGGTAATGGGAGGAAAACATGATGACATCAAAATAGGAGATTAGTTGGAAAGAAGAAGGGATTCACTAGAGAGGGGGATTTGGGAGGGGGAGGTATAGGTAGGAGGAGATTATGATCGTGGTATATTTGTGGAAGCTGTCAAAGTTTAAATACAAATAAATTGAAGAAGATACTAGGAAATGGAAAAGACATCCCATGTTCTTGGATCAGAAGCATCACTATTGTGAAAGTGTTAACCTTACCAAAAGCAATATACACATTTAATGCAATCTCCATCAAAATCCCAATGGCATTCTTCACTGAAATTGAAAAAAAATCATAAAAATTCATTTGGGAGCACAAAAGCCCCCGAATAGCCAAAGTAATTCTTAGCAACAAAAATAAGTCTGGTGGTGGGACTGGGGAAATGGCTTAGCAGTTAAAGCATTTGCCTGCGAAGCCTAAGGACCCGGGTTTGATTCCCCAGGACCCACGTAAGCGAGATGCACAAGGGGGCACATATGTCTGGAGTTTGTATGCAATGGCTAGAGGCCCTGGTGTGCCCATTCTCTCTCTCCCTCTCTCTATCTGTCTCTTTCTCTTTCCTAAATAAATAAATAAAATATTTTTAAAAAATAATAAATCTGTTGGTCTCACCATACCTGATTTTAAGCTATATTACAGAGCCATGGTAACAAAAAACAGCACGGCACTGCACAAAACAGACACATAGATCAAAGAAATAGAATGGGGGGCTCAGATGTAAGCCCAGGAAGCTACGCCCTTCTGATTTTTGACAAAAATGCCAAAAATATTCACTGGAGAAAAGGCAGCCTCTTTAACAAATGGTGCTGGGAAAACTGGATGTCTATATGTAGAAGGGTGAACATAAATCCTTCTCTCTCTCCATGTACAGGAACCAAGTCCAAATGGATTCAAGACTTTAATAACAGACATGAAACTCTGAAACTGCTAGAGGAAAAAGTAGGGGAGACACTTCAACATACAGGTATAGGCAAGCTCTTTCAGAATAGAGCCCTAGTCGCTCAAGGAATAAAACCACTAATCAACTTATGAAATTAAAAAAACTTTTGAACAGCAAAGAACACTGTGAGTAGAGCAAAGAGAAAGCCTACTGAAAGGGAGACAATCTTCACCAGCTATACATCTAACAGAAGATTAATTTCTAGGATATATAAAAAAACTAAATAATAAGAAATCAACCCTATAAAAATGGGATACAAAACTGAATAAATAGTTCTCAAAACAAGAAATACAAGTGGCCAATAAATATATAAAAACATGTTTTACATCCTCAGCCATGAGAGAAATGCAAATTCAAACTACTTTGAGATTCCATATCATTCTTGTCAGAATGGCTATAATCCAGAAATCAAATGACAATAAATGCTGGTGAGGGTACAAGGAAAGAATAATGCTCCTCCATTGTTGGTGGGAATGGAAACTGGTACAGCCATTGTGGAAATCAGTGTAGAGGCTCCTGAGACAGCTAAGAATAAACTTAAGATGGAACCCAGCTATATCACTCCCCATATGCCCCAAGAACTCTACTTATTACTATAGAGGTACTTGAACATCCATTTTTATTGCTGCTGTATTCACAATAGCTAGGAGAAGAAACCAGTCGAAATGCCCTTGAACTGAGGAATGGACAGTGAGGATGTATATTTACACAATGGAATTTTATTCAACTATAAAGAAAAATGAAATTGTTAAATTTGTAGGGAAATGGGTGGAATTGGAAAAGATTATACCAAATGAGGTAACCCAGGCCTAGCAAGTCAAACACTTTATGTGTTTTCTCATATGTGGATCCTAGCTTAAACTATTTAAATTTGTGTGTGAGTTGGAGTGAAAGTCAGTAGTAGTGACCAAAAAGCTAGAAAGAGGCTAAGAGGGAGGAAGGAGAGGGAGGACTTAAGGGGAGAATATACTAGGTGTGTAAGTAGAAGGGCAGATGACTGGGAGTAGAATGGTCTAAGTGGAGTCAGGGGAGGACATGGAGGAGAAGAGGGGAGAGGAGGAGGGTCAATCAAAGTTTAAGATGTTATTAGTAACTACTTCTATGGTAGTTTGAATAGATGTCTCCCAATATCTTCAGGAGCTTTATTCAAGCTTATAATTTGGTGTCACTGTGGGTGGATCCTAGGGTCCAGCCCTAAAGTGTGGGGCAGATCTGAATTCTAGCCTAAAATATGTAAAGTGCTCAGACTCTGTCTGGGGTTCCTGGAGAGTATTTGCTTATGGTGTAGGTGGTGGTTTTTCTCTCTTTGCATGGACCTGTTAAAGGGGCCACTTTCCTATGCCATTATGTAATTTCCCTTGGATCTGTAAGATTCAACATATTCCCTTCCTCTCATAACTGTGCCTGCTCTGGAGGTTCATCCCAATAACATAAAGTGGACTATGACAGAATTGGTACCAGAACCGGGGTGTTGCTGCATGATGAATCTGACCATGTGGATTTTGGTCTTTTGGAACTTGTGTTTTGGAAGATTTGGCATGGACTTTGAAACAATATTAAAGTGGGTAAAAACTATAAGACCTTTAAACATGGACTAAATATACAATGTGAGATGGTTGTAAATTTACTGGGGACCAAGGACATAATGTGGTAGTTTAAATAGGTAGGAGTTTTATTCTCCATGTAACTTGGTGTCACTGTGAGTGGATCCTAGGGTTCACCCTAAGGTGAATCTAAATTCCAGCCTAAGATACACAGAGTGCTTTTTAACTCTGCCTGGGGTTTCTAGAGTATGCTTGCTTGTGGTGTAGGTGGTGGTTTTGTTTTCTGTGTGGACCTGTGAAAGGGGGCCACCTTCTTCTGCCATTATGGAACTTCCCCTGGATGTGTAAGCTTCAATAAATTCCCTTCCTCCCACAACTGTGTCTGGTCTGGAGGTTTATCCAAGCAATATAAAGCTGACTACAACTTATTTGCTAGTTAATAGTATATATGTTAAAAAAGAAAGTTTAGGCAGAAGTACCCTATGCAGGACGATAATATGACACCCAGAAACCACAAATTGTTACTGGAAAAATTTAATGTCAGGAATAGGGTATCTTCCCCTGATACCCCAAAAACATTATGGACTGTTGCAAGAGCCCTAGTTACCATCATAACTAGATGGTAAGAACCTATTGCTGAAAACTGCACATTCTTGGGCTTCTCTGAGAAATCTAGCTGGAGCTGAACTGGAAGCATCCTTCCTGTAGACTAGCTGTCAGGATGCTGGAAAGAGCTATGCAACCTATAGGGAAATAAAAGTCAGCAATGGTATTAATTAGTGGTGGATCCTGCAAGCTTTATAGCTGGACAGCCAGGTCAAATGTGCCAACTGATGCAATGGTGGCATGTCTGTTATGGGGGAAACCAGCTGTTCTCTAATTGGACTTGAGGCCCACTCCATGGGAGGGAATTCCTGCCTGGTACTGAAAACCTAGTCAAAAGTCTACGGATGGGGAGTTTACAAGCCCTATGGGGAGAAGCTACTACTGTTGTCTGGATAAATGGATATGTTATACCCACCAAACTGCCCTCTTAATACTTACATTTATGCTCATATATTAATACCACTCTCACTTTTGGTTAAAGAAGTTTCTCTTTTCAGCTAGTGGTGACCACTGAGAGTAACTCAAAATTCATCATCATGCTGAGAAGTGACAGTGGAGTGTTCAGCACTAAGTGAGACATCTGTGACACCTCCAAGGCTCAGAGACCATTGTGAAAGAAAAAGGTAGCAGAAACAAGGTAAGAGCCAAAGGAAGGGGTGGACTGCTTATAATACTATCTTCCAGATACAAAGTGGCCTCAATATTCATGACCTCACAGTGGCTGATACTACCTTCCCAAGACCTGCATAATAGGAGGGAAAATGCTGACATCAAAAAAGAAGAGACTGGTTGGAAAGAAAAAGGCATTCGGAATGGGGAGGGATTTGGGAGGAGAAAAAAGAAGGGTGGTGGGAGGGATTATTATCATCATGTTGTACTGTCTGTATTTATGGAAGTTGTCAATAAAAAGTTACAAAAAGGGCTGGAGAGATGGCTTAGTGGTTAAGCGCTAGCCTGTGAAGCCTAAGGACCCCGGTTTGAGGCTCGATTCCCCAGGACCCACGTTAGCCAGATGCACAAGGGGGCGCACACGTCTAGAGTTCATTTGCAGTGGCTAGAAGCCCTGGCACGCCCATTCGCGCTCGCTCTCTCTCTCTCTCTCTCTCTCTTTTCTCTCTCTCTCTCTCAAATAAATAAAAATAAACAAAAAAAATTTTTTTAAAGTTACAAAAAAAAAAAGAACACAATAGAAAAAAACCCTTGGTGCAAAGCCTCACCCACAGGCAAGACCAAGCTGCATGACAACAGCAGCACTCCACAACACAGCTGGCCACCACTCCCAGTCAGGAAGTCTATTTTAAATGTAAGGAAAGATGAGCAGTACAGACAAGAGCTAGGAAATATCCATAATCAGATCAGATCAGGCAACTGAGGCATGGGCAAAAGCACAGAAAAGCCACACAGAGAAATGATTCCAGACACATCTACAAGTCAAGATCAAGATGTAGGCATAAGGGACCCCTATAGAGACATGACCATGAAAGAGCCTCTCCACATGGCTTCCAAACTTCCAAAAAGCCCAGAAAGATAAAGAATACTGACGGTGGCAGTCATAAGACACAGCCAGCTGCTGGCGAGGTGCACATGGGCACATGACAGGAGCATCCCTCACTAAACTCCATTTGTCATGCTTAGTTAGGAAATGTTTTACTTCAAATTATATTCACAGCCGACTATGGGTGTTATTTTCAAGGAACCTCGAGTTTCCCACATTTGTTCTGGTGTAGGTTTGTCTGCAGAGAGAAGGGTGTGTTCCATTCTTTTTTCCTTTTTCTTTTCTTTTTGTTGATTTTTTTTCTGATATGAATAACTGTTATTGCTTCTGTGACAAGAACATATTCCTTTTTTCTTGTTTTAAATTTATATTTTTCCTTTTTAATTATCATTTATTTATATTTTTATTGACAACTTCCATATTTACAGACAACAAACCATGATAATTTCCTCCCTTCCCCCACTTTCCCCTTCACACCCCTTTCCTCTCTGTGTTAGTCTCTCTTTTGTTCTGATGTCATCATCTTGATTGCACTCGGCAGCTATTCCAATGTGTCATCTTTAGCAATTCTACTGCTTTTGTGACACTGTTTTTCTGTGGTTTTCTGTTTTAGTTGAAAGTTACAATAGATTTTTCTGCAAAAATGGGTCGAATTCCATCTGTGTCCTCACTTCCTGCAATGACTCTGGGCTTTGCCTGGTGAGTTACAGTGGAGCAGACATGACACATGGGGAAAGGGCTTCTGTGCTGGGGCTGTTTCCTCCTGCTGCCTTAGAACCTGAGGAGTTTGTGAAAGTAAGCCCAGGCCATCTGCAGGAGAGTGTCCAGCCCACAGTCTATCACCCACCCACTGAACAAAAATGTTGCAGGTACCTTCTCATGACTGGGACAAGACACCTGACCAAAAGCAGTACAAGGAAAGGAGAGTTTTCAGCTTACAGTCTCAGGGGGAAGTCTCATCAGGGCACGACAGAACAGAGGCTGCCTCACACCTCGCCACATCAGCTGGGAGGTAACAGGAAGAGCGAGAAAACTCTGCCAAGGGGGGTTTTGTCCTACACCATCCCAAAGCCCACCCCAAGCAACATACCTCCTCCCGCAAGGCTCCATCTCCCAAATTGCCACCAGCTGGGAACTGGGTATGAGGCTTAATCACAAACACATGGAGCTGTGGGGGATGTTTCACATCCAAACCACCACTACAAGTAACACAATTCTACAGCAGCTGCTAATCCAACAAGTGTCCACAGACACAGGATAGCCCAGCAGGCATAAGCCATGAGAACCCCGGTTAGAGGCATGCGTTAGAGACAGCCACCCTCAGACCTCACACAATGGTTGTTTGAAGCCATTAAGTTTTGGAGTGATTTGTTGTACATCTGAAGCTAACAGAGTTGTCACATTTCTAAAATCATTTTCTGTTTTTATGTAATAATTTCTGGTTATACATTTTCCTGTGAGGGTTGTTCTGGCTGCATGCCACAGTTTTAGAGTAGTCAATATCATCTGTAATTGAAATATTAGTTTCTTTCCTTTCTCTCTCTCTCTTCGCCCTTCCCCAGTGGAAGTTAAGAGAACATTCAAGTTGCATCTTTCCGTAACCATTCTGCTATTTTTCTAGCTTTATGGCATTAGTTTGTAAAAGTAACCTGAACAATTCGGGGTTTTGATAGCAGATTGCTGTCTTCTTTATGGCTTAAGAATTCACCTAAGTCTATAAACATTCCAACAGCCCAAGAAAGAGAGGTGGATTTTCCACAGGGTTCACAATGAGGGCATCTTCCTGGAATGTAGGCTTCACTGGGACAGAGGTTGTCTGCCTTGCTGTGGTCTCTAGAATGCAAACACCGCCTGGCGTGTGGATGGGTGAGTCTAACTCGTGGTGCTACTAAAAATTAGTGATTAAGCCGGGCACAGTGGCGCACGCCTTTAATCCCAGCACTCGGGAGGCAGAGGTAGGAGGATTGCTGTGAGTTTGAGGCCACCCTGAGACTACATAGTGATTTCCAGGTCAGCCTGAGCTAGAGCGAGACCCTACCTCGAAAAACCAAACAAAAAAAAATTAGTGATTAGTACCTTATCTGGGTTATAAATAATTGATAGTGATGATGTATCATATTAATATGCTGAAAAGCGAAATGGGTCTGTGGACCCTCTCACTACCATTGTGCTATGGCCAGTCTCTCCCAGAACAGTCTAAACCCCTCCTTCAACTCTTGCTATATACTGAGCTATGTGGTTGGCTCTCTTCCCTCTAAGATCATAATCTTCATCATAGTTTGAATTCTCTTCCATCTGAAATTGATATTAGGGCTGCTGACCACCCTTTGCTGGTCTCTTGTCGTCCCTCCATGGCAGACATGACCGCCCTTTGCTGGTCTCTTGTTGTCCCTCCATGGCAGACATGACCGCCCTTTGCTGCTCTCTTGTTGTCCCTCCATGGCAGACATGACCGCCCTTTGCTGCTCTCTTGTCATCTTTCCATGGCAGACATGACCGCCCTTTGCTGGTCTCTTGTCATCTTTCCATGGCAGACATGACCACCCTTTGCTGGTCTCTTGTCATCTCTCCATGGCAGACATGTCCACCCTTTGCTGGTCTCTTGTCATCTCTCCATGGCAGACACGACCACCCTTTGCTAGTCTCTTGTCATCTCTCCATGGCAGACACGACCACCCTTTGCTTGTCTCTTGTCATCTCTCCATGGCAGACACGACCACCCTTTGCTGGTCTCTTGTCATCTCTCCATGGCAGACACGACCACCCTTTGCTGGTCTCTTGTCATCTCTCCATGGCAGACACGACCACCTTTTGCTGGTCTCTTGTCGTCCCTCCCTGGCAGACATGACCACCCTTTGCTGGCCTCTTGTTGTCCCTCCATGGCAGACATAGAGTGACCATAGTTATCCTTGGCAAATAAACAAGCAAACAAAAACCATGTACTTTAGCACCAGCGTGCCCAGCTGACCAGCTCCATTTAGGGGCAGCTCCAGCTAGTGGCTTTGTGGCCCATGGGTCTGGTGGTTAGCTTCCTGCATCATCTTGGATGCCAGAGAGTCTGAGGGCAAAAACTGAGGAGCCACTCAGGCTACTCCAGTGTCACTGCAGTAGACAGTAGAACACACTTCATCCCTGAGGCATTGTGGAGCCCAGGGTCTAAGGTGCACACGGACTCAGAACAAAAAAAAGCCCTTGGGGCTGAGTCCCACGCCAGCATTGTTCAGCATGTACAGCTCCAATGCCAAGTCCAGCCATTCCAGAGAGTGTCCGGATGACCCTGAGCATCGGACTCCAGACGAAGAGACAGGTGTGTGCCCTTCCTCCTCTCCCTCCCGCATACACGTCACCTTCATTCATGTCCTGTCTCTCCAGGCTGGTTAATTCTGATTGTCAACTTAGTGGGACATAGGATCACATAAGAGATAAAGCTTTGGGCATGACTGTGAGGGAGCTAGATTTGGTTAATTGAGGTGGGAAGACTCACTCTAACTGTGGGTGATGCCATTGTATGGACTAGGGACCTGGACTGGATAAAGAGGGGAGAGAAAGTGGGCACCTCTTTGCTTTCTGACCCTTCTCACCATGCCTTCTCTGCCAAGATGAACTGTTCTCCATGAATTATATACTTAAATAAATCCTTCCTCCCTCCCTCCCTTCCTTTCTTCCTAAGCTGTGTGTCATCTTGCAGTTGGTCAAAGCAATGAGAAAAGCAACCAACTTCCCTCTGCATGTATAAAGTGCACACAATGTTTACAAGATGTTTCTTCTTTTGTAGTCTTCCCAAATATTGTTGTGCATTTGACTAAGTTCTGTTACACTGTATTTTTTAATCAGCACGGAGGTCTTTTTGTTTCAACTGTTGACTGTCAGGATCTCCCAATAAAAACTGACCCCCGCAGGCTCTGCTACTTGAATACCTAGTGCCCAGCAGGTGGCGCTGTTTGAGAAGGTTGAGCTGCCTTGTGCAGATGGCCTGCTGGAGGAAGGGAGCCCCTGAGGGCAGACCTGGAGGGTTAGAGCCCAGCCCCACTTTCTGTCCCGTTAGTTTCCTAACTGCCCATGTGATTTAACCCCTCCTGCTCCACCACCACAGAACAGCCACCTTAGAGGTGTCTGCTTCAGCGCCTTGAGCCAAAATTAAATCCTTCCTCCTTTAAGTTGCTTTTGCCAGTTATTCAGTGATGAGAACAGTAACTACTCTACCCCCTAAAGATGAGGTCTGGACTGCACGAGGGCTCATATGCACCACACATGCGTGTGCATACGATTGCATCTCTGTGCCCATGTATAACATCTGTGTCCCACCATCTGCACCCCTTAAAGTTCCCTCCTGCCCGATGCTTACACAAAGGTTTTTCTTTATTCCTGTAACTTGCATTTTTCTCTGGAGACATCCCGTGTCTGTTCTCTCGCCCTGCTATCACAGAACACTGGGGCTGGGTCATGTACACAGAAAAGGCATTGGTGTCTCACAGTTGTGGAGACCTGGACATCCAAGACCTGGTGTGTGAGTCCTCACAGGGTGGAAGACGGAAGAGCGAGAGAGTGCAGTGCTGCCTGCCTGCCACGTTCTAACCACAGCTTGGCTGGTTTTGAGCTTAATGCAGGCTCCTCCCACTGATGTGAGAGCTTCTCCTTTGAGGAAAAAGAGTCATTTCCCACATCTTCCATGTTCCTTCCATGCTCCTTAATAGGTCACACGTGGTGCTCATGCTAGCTCTCCAGCACTTCCCCCATGTCTGGTTTCCAATTCCTGCACCTCTCATGTTCTGTTTTCTGTTCTGCTCCACTCCCTCCCCACAGATGCAACAATTAACAGCCACCCAGGACCCATCCTTGACATCTAATGTTCTGGTCCAGGTAGTTACCACCAGCATTACTTGTAGAGAAAGCAAGTCGGGGACACAGAAGTTAAGGTATATTGCATAGTTAGAGTGAAGATCCTCAAAGGATGCCATCAGAGTCTCTTGGGTTGGAAAGACTGGCTTGCAGCCATCCACCCCCAATCTCTCACCTAGTCCTCCACCAGTGATACACACCAAGCCTCACACCTTGTGGCCCCCTGAGAGCATGTCACCAGGCACCCAATGTCAATGTTCCACTGCTCCTGGGGGCTGCCCTCCCACAGGCTGCAAAGGCTCTAGGACCACCAGAGGGACAGGAGATGGAGCTGTGTGCTAGTCACGTGGTCCACCCCCATCCATGGTTGTTATAATGACCACTCTGCCGGCAACTCCCCAAAGCACTTGTTCTAGAACATTTTTCCCAACTCTAATACACCCGTGTCCAACCTAAACAGCACCACAGTCGCTTAGAGAATCATACTGCTTTTCTTTCTCCAGCAGAAGCTGTCCACACCTCAGTGCTTTTACAGCCTTTATTAAGAGAAGCGAGAACTCAGTCTATTTGATTTATAATTGAAAATCATAAACTATAGCACTCACCTGCTGCTGCTGTGCACCGGGAGAAGACAGGAGGTGGCTACATCACTCAGCTTGTAATTGGTGTGAGCCGTCAGCGTGCGCACGGCAGTCCCACAGGCCCACAAGCAACTTGCTACAACCGTCCAGGCTGGAGCTGAGGTTTAGTAAAAATATTATCACGTGCTGATTTGTCAGACTCTTGCTTCCGGAATAGACACCAGGGTACTTCATTAGCAGGGACTGGAAGAGGAGTAGGCCTGGGCCCTGTGGGGACGTGGTGTCTGTGGGAGTTTGTGAAGGACCCAGAAACTGAATGACGCCATGACAGGCTTCAGTAGAGTGCTGCCCTGGTTAGGCCTAAGTTACAAGTTTCACCTTAAACAAAGGGGCAGCTGCCCAGACCCCTGTCCAGGACACCTGAGACTTGTCCCTCCTACCTCCCTGCCCCTGCCAATTAAGAGATTTATCCCTCCTACCTCCCTGTCTCGGCCAATCGAAATACATACAAATGTTATTGCTGCTTGTTTAGCCAATCGCAACAGAGGCTGCTTAGTTACCTAGCTCCTGCCCGCCAACCTTGCCCGCCAAAATCTTCCTGCCTGCATCCTGCCCCCAATTTTGTCCCCCGAAATCCCAAGCCAATCAGAAGAATACAAGTGCATTTACTGCTTAAATCAACCAATCATGTACCCATCCCCTTCTTCTATGTTCAAATCCCTATAAAAACCCCACCCTCCCGCTATTAGGGGCTCTTGCAGGGATCCACTGCATTGGTGAAGTCAAAAGACCAAGCTTAAGCCCGAATTAAAGCTCCTTGCCCTTGCATACGTATTTGGTTCTCCTTGGTGGTCACTGGGGGTGCCGAGAACTGGGCATAACATTTGAAGGTATGTCTCCATATAGAATCATTTTTTTAAATAATTTAGCTTCTTTTTACTTTTTTAAATTTTATTTGAGAGAGAGGGAGAGAGAGAAAATGGGTGTGCCAGGGCCTGTAGCCACTGCAAGCGAACTCCAAAAGCATGCACCACCTTGTGCATCTGGCGTACATGGGTCCTGGAGAATTGGTCCTTAATTTTCCAGGCAAGTGATTTAACCGCTAAGCCATTTCCCAGCCCTCAAATGTTTTATTAAAGCTTGTAACTTGTATTTCCAGCTGTCTGGCTGGAAGAGGTGTGGATCCTGGGGTCCAGCCCCAAGGTGTGTTTGGGGACCGATCTGGTTTCCAGCCTAAAGGTATGCGGGGAGGCCTGAGCTCTGCTGGGTTCCTGCTGGTTGCTGCCCATTTGTGCTTGCTTGTGGTGCTGGCTGTTTGATGGTGTCTCTCTGCTTGGATTATGAATAGAAGCCAGCTTCTTCTGCCATAGATGGGACTTTCCCTGAATCTCTAAGCTGCAATAAATCCCTTCCTCCCACAAACTGTGTCTGTTTGGAGGTTCACCCCAACAACACGGGGCTGACTATAACAGTGTCCCTCAACACAGTCTGTTGACCAAACCACAGTGGGGCCCATCTGTGTACTTCCTATAAAGCCTGTTTTCAGCCTGGACCTGTTGAGTCATGGCACCAGAACCTTCTGCCATCAGAATGGGTTTATCAGGATGAAGTCCTTCCCCACCAAGAGGATGTCTAATCCCCTGGCCTGTCTTTACCACGAATTCTGTGACATGGGTTTAGCCAGAATCCCCCTTGCCTGGTGTCTCCTCTTACTTGTTTCCCAGCCCCTCACCAGGGTTCCTGCTGTAATTCCCATTGCCACAACTGGATATGAAGTTGAGCCCCGCTTCTCCCTCATCATAGACCCCATTGCAGGGGTCCCTGAAGCCATCGTGATGGTCCCAAGTAGAGCCTGCCTCACCACGCTTCAGCAAAAGCCACAGGTACATTTTCTTCACTCCTGAGGCGTCCCCTGATTGAGGTACAGGTGGCCCCTCTCCTGGCCATACCCTGGCCTCTCAATTCTAGCCCAGAGCAGAGCTAGGCAGTGTCTCAGGTACCACACCCCCCATCCCACAGGCACGTACTAGACCCCATGAAGCCAGAGAAGAGTGGATCACCCTTGAAGTTCTGTTTCTGCTGTCTGAGGGGCCTTGCTGTGCATATAGGGCTGAGCACCACTCTGCCCCATCCACTTGCCTGGTCTGGGCCCTAGGAACACAGAGGTGACTCTGAAACACAGACTTTGCCTACCCTCAGGTCTCCCCAGTGGAGAGTTAAAAGCTGTCCAGACCAAGAGCTGGGGTGGGGGTCAGCCTTTTGACACTGTCATCCAAGGGTGTCCATCAAAGTAAGTATGAGGGCTAAGTAGGGCCACTCAGGAGCCAAGGCATAGGATCAGGAGTCACAGAGAACCCTTCTGGGTGACATCTGTGTCATCCAGGCAAGTCCCTAGGGTCTGGTGGTCACATGCAGCACCACTGCACACACACATTCACCCATCCATCCCACAGCAGAACAGTGGAACCTTCCAGACATTCTAACAGAAGAATGAAAATAATGGGTCTTGGATACACTAACAGGCCTGACATTTTCGTGCCATTACATAATTACAATTTTTTTATTTAGAAAATATAGCATACAATAAATTGATTTTGTCAGTTTGCTAGTCCTATGGGATTGAGCACAGCTTAGTCACCCCAAAATACTCCCTGGAGCCATACCTTTGTAGTCACAAAGCTCATCAATCACTCCACCCCTGTGGCCTCTGAGCTGCTCTTTGCAGGAGTCATGCTGTCTTGGCAGAGCCGATGTCACCAGAATCCGAAGGGACCCTGGCCTCTCACTGCACATGCCCAGGAACTCACCCTCAGTACAGCGAAGTGGGATGTCATTATACGGACGTGCTGAGATCTGTCCAGTCAGCAGCCTAAAGAGTCCTGGGTTGCTCCCCTCACGGAATCCTATGCGGACATCTACCTGTGCTTGTGGTGAGCCCCGGGAGCCTGGCTCTGTGCTAAGGGCATGTCCAACTTCGCACATGTGGCATTGAACCCCTCATCCAGGGGTGCACTTCGCTCCCGCTACCCCTCCACCCACACTGAACTTTTGTCAGATTTGCTTCAGCATCTGTTATCGGTGTGCAGAGGCGTGGGGTGGCCATTTTTGATCGGCATCTCCTACAGGCTAATGGTACTGAGACTTTCCGTGCGCTCCCTCACCTCCTTTGGGGAGTGAGGCACCTGTTTGAAGCCAGGGCTCAGTCTGCCCTGTTGGAGGTTAGCTGCTGAGCTTCCTGTCTGCGGTCACTTAGGTGTTCTGCACAGGTGTCTGCTATCAGCCGACACATGCAAGCATTTCATCCCAAAGCACAGCCTCTCTGCCTCGCAGAGTCCTCCACAGAGCAGGGCGGTTCATCTGAAGGTGGGAGGCCCCCCTTTCTTTTGAGCATCATGCTCTTGGGGTTCTTTGCCTAACAAGTCCTTACTCCTAAAGCCCCCTCTGCAGTAGTTTTACATCTAAACTTTTGCATTTGGCCCTGTGACCTCTCCTGGGTTTTCTTTTTCACAAGGTGAGAAGTTTCAATCCAGATCCCTTTGTAAACCCACTTATTCCAACGCCACCTGGTGAAAAAGAGATTCCTTTGTCTCAGGCAGCTCTGAGAGTGGCTTCGCCTATTTCTGAACTGTCCACCCTATTCCCTCAATGCAGACTATCTCTTCTTCATGCAGACCACAGTCCTGATGGGAGCACCAGGGGCGCCAGCCACTGCAAACTAACTCCAGATGCATGCGTCACCCTGTGCAGGTGGCTCACATGGGTACTGGGGAATTGAACCTGGGCCCTTGGGTTTTGCAAGCAAACACCTTCAGCCCCAAGCTACCTTTCCGGATCTCTGAAGGTGTAATAAATACCTCCATGCTCATGCAAGTTAAACGCAGTGAGTCAAAAACAGACATGAAAGTAGGAAGGAGATTAGCTGGGGAGAAGGGGAATAAGAGAGGATAATGGGGGTGAATATGATCCAGATACATTATATTACCAAAAATAAAATAAATGGTCAGGTCTGGAGAGATGGCTTAGTGATTAAGGCACTTGCCTGCAAAGCCTAAGGACCTAGGTTTGATTCTCCAGGTTCCATGTAAACCAGATTAGCATGTAGTAGTGCATGCATCTGGAGTTCGTTTGCAGTGGTTAGAGGCCCTGGTGGACCCATTCTCTCTCTCTCTCTCATTTTCCCTCTGTCTGTCTCTAATAAATAAAAAATAAAAAAGGAAAAATAAAATGGCAAGGATAAAATAAAAATCCAGCTAGGGTTTTTGCTAGACTTGCATTAAATCTGTAAGCCTATTGGGGGAACATTTCTGTTTTAACTGTATTGAGTCTTCTGACCTGCTCCACTGATTGGATCATTTTTGATTTCTTCTTTCCACACTGTTTTGTCTCCAGACACCATTCCTGTTCATGGGTGTTACATGCAAAGCCCAGTATTTCACCTCACATAGAGTATTTATTACTGAAGGATGTTGGCTTCACTTGTCCGTGGCCAGCATACAGACCGTGAAGCTCTCACTGTTGACGGCGTCTTTGCCTTGCTAATGGCTCATTTACTCCCTCGGGCTCCTTGGATGTTTCTGCAAATGCGGTCACATCATACATAGTAATGACAGGGGTGCTTTTGTTTCTTCCTTTCCAATGTGTGACCCAGTTAAGTGCTGCTATATTTCACACATTTATAGGTTATAGTTTTGTCATATGTTCATGGAAAATTAACCCTTACATTATTGGAACCACCCTTGGTTTTCCTGTTCTCTCAGCTCTACCAGCTTGTGCTTTCTTGTCCTTATCTTAAAACAAAGCCTACGACTTCCAGGATGAAGCTGCAATAGGGAGTAGTGAGGATGTACATCCTCTTGTTCCTGACCTTAGGAAGGAGGCATTCAGATCTTCCACTTGACTTGCTCTATTAGCTACAAGGTTTTTTGAAGAAATGCTTTATCAAGTGAAGGAATTTCTGACTTATTTTAGTTTGCTGAAAGTTTGGATCATGAATGGTATTGAATTTTGCCAATTTTTTTTTTTTTTACCAAAAAAAAAAAATGTGCCTGAACAGAAAAGCAGTTGGCAGTTAAGGGTTGCGGGGGTGTGGCCACTGGTGAGCTGCCCGTGCTCTGGTGACTGAACACCGCCCACGTATGCTCATATGCGCACCCGAGTTAAATTCAGTGAGCCTCACACAGAGATGTGAAAGTGTGAGGGTAAGTGACCGCCCACTTTTGTTCATATGATCACCCGAGTTAAATTCAGTGAGTGTCACACAGACAGACATGAAAGTGGGAGGGTAACTAGGTGGGAAGAGTACATGTGAGCTTTGAGGCAGTATAAGTTTGTGTCATTTAAAAATTTATTTTATTTTTTTACTTAGATTTTATTATTATTTATTTTATTTAAAAATAATTTATTTGAGAGCGAGATAGAAAGAGGTAGACAGAGAGAGAAAATGAGTATGGGCATGCTAGGTCCTCCTGTTACTACAAATGAACTCCAGACACATGTGCCACTTTGTGCATCTGGCTTTATGTAGGCACTGGGGACTTGAACCCAGGGCCATTGGGCTTTGAAAGCAAGCACCTTTAACCATTGAACAATATCTTCAGTCCTACTTTGTGTTATTACATATATTTTTTAAATTTTATTTATTTATTTATTTGAGAGAGCAAGAGAGGGAAAGAGGCAAAGAAAGAGAGAGAGAGAGAGAGAGAGAGAGAACGGGTGCTCCAGGGCCTCCAGCCACTGCAAACGAACTCCAGACAATTGTGTCACCTTGTGCATCTGGCTTACGTGGGTACTGGGAAATTGAACCTGGTTCCTTAGGCTTTGCAGGCAAGAGCCTTAATCACTAAGCCATGTTTCCAGCCACTTTGTGTCATTTTAAACCAAATTCTGGTCATCTCCAACTTTAAAAAATATACTTTTGATTTTCTGCCTCAGTAGTGTTTTACAACAGTCTTGAGATACATTTCTTATACCATAAGATTCCTCAGACATGTGCACTGCTGGGCTTCAATAAGCCCACAGCATTAGCAATCACAGGTCTCGTGTTACAAGGTTTTCACTAAACCCCCACTCTGAGCACTTACTATGGCTCTGGCTCCTGCCGGGCATCCCCCATGGTGAGCTGCATCTCAAAACGGCAAGCTGAAATAGACACTTGCCTTTCATAAGCTGTTGCTGACTGGACGTTTTGTCCTGCAAGGATAAGGTCACTGCTACATGTCAGCATCACCACCCCTCTGCCATCCCTTCTATGTTGCAACCTTCATAGAAACGATGCTACTGAAACCCCCACTGACGAACAATTCCACTCTGTCTGCAACACTATTTATTTGCAAGCATATTATATATTATACGTTTTATATTGAACATATTATATACTATATATTGTATTATAAACTATATATTAAACATCACATATTACATATTATATATATATATATATATATATATATAGAGAGAGAGAGAGAGAGAGAGAGAGAGGAGAGAGACAGTATGGGTGCACCAGGGCCTCTAGGCCCTGCAAATAAACTCTAGACACATTTGCCACTGGCTTATGAGGGTAGTAGGGAATCAAACCCGGGTTGTTAGGCTTTACAGGCGAGTATCTTAATCACTGAGCCATCTCTCCAGCCCAGCCATACTTCTTTTAAGCAGCTTATGAGAACATCTCGTTCTTTACCACAGTTCACGATACCCTTTGCTCCTCCCTAGCCCAGAGTCCCAGGCTTCCAGCCTAACGTCTCCCACCTCAAACGTTTCCCTCAGCGTGTCTGTCAGAGCTCTGCGGGCAGCTCAGGCTCACCGGCTTCCTTCAACCTGTGTGGCTCTGCCTTCCCTCCTGAAAGAGACTTTTTGCAAATGTGTTTTTTTGTTTGTTTGTTTGTGATCAAAAATTTTTCTCTTTCAGCATTTTAAAACTGCCATATCAGTTCCTCTGACTCCCTGATTTCCCATGAGAAATCTGTAGCCACCAAATTCTCAGATCCTTTCCTGCCACTCTGTGTCTCCAGATACCTCCTGCCCCTTCTATTCCTCCTCCTCGACCTTCTTTTCCTGTTCCTATTTAGTTTACAGCACTTTGGTTCTGGTTCTGGTGGAGGAGTTCTTTGAATTGATTTTGTTTGGGGTCCTTGAATCTACAGGTTTTTATCAATCCCCCGATATAGGAAGTTCTCCGACAAGGGTTTTTTCAAACACGATTTATGTCCCCGTCTCCCTCCTTCCCTCTGGGACTCTGATGACATGAAAGTCAGTGCGTCTGCAGCTGTTTCACAGGGCCCAGGCAAGCCCTTCACTTTCTGTGGCTTTCACTAATAATCAGAATACACCACTTATTTGCTATTAAATGCATGTGCATATGTTTAGATGTTCGGAGTTTTGATAAATATTTATTTTTTATTTACATATTTGAGAGAGAGAGAGAGAGAATGGGCATGCCAGGGACTCCAGCCACTGAAAACGAACTCCAGATGCATGCATCACCTTGTGCATTTGGCTTACGTGGGTCCTGGTGAATCAAACCTGGATCCTTTGGCCTTGCAGGCAAATGCCCTAATCGTTAAGCCATCTCTTCAGTCCTTTTATGAATATTTAAACTTTAGTTCTGTTCTTCTGGTTGAAGACTCCATCTAGTTGTCTTTCCAGGGCTCTCTGTTTCCCCACCATGTCCAGAGAGCTTGGCCTTACATGGCAGAACAGGGCAGGTATGCTAGCATCCCCACAAGCTTGGTGGGGAGTCTGCTGATGGACCTGCCTGTGAGTGGACCTTTCCCTGGTCCTTTGTATGCTGATGGACGCTGGATGAACTCTTGGGCATTTTCAATGTGAGGTCCCGAGAATGCAGGCCTAGTTGACAGGCTGTGCCAGCACTGATGCTTAGCTCAGCCATTCCTGGAACATAGTCCGTGCCTTCCTCCTATGGGCCATGGCTTGCAAAGCCCAGGTAGCCCTGACCATTATGTGCCCCCAGGTGACCAAGCAGGGACTTGGACAGACACCATCACTCACTCAGTCCTCCAAGCCACTGCCATGGTGTGTAAGGTCAGAGCCACTCTTGAAGGGCTGGGCTGAACCCAAAGCTGCACATGGCTCCTTACACAGCTCCTGGTGAACTTCACATGTTGTCTGGTGTTTTCTGGTTCCTGGGATCCCCCTGCCATCCTCAAGCCAGAAACCTCAGCTGGCTGTTCCCACTCTGCCACTCACTTGCCCCAACCGTGTGTGTCTGGGCAGACTCTGGGAGAATGCAGGAGTAACAGTGCGTGGTGTCTGCCATGTCTCTGCGTGCCCTCAGAGGTCTCCTGAGGGGCTGGGCACCAGAGCTCAGCAAGCAGAGGAAATGGGTTCCTCCAGCATCTCCAAAGGCGCTGCTCAGGCCAGAAAGCCATGGCTCTTCCCACCATGCTCTCTCTGTACAGAACATGGGTCCATATCTCATGACACCTCCAGTCCAGTCTGAATGACACCAGAGAGGAATAGCATTCCAATCCCCTCCCACTCCTGTCCACCACACCCCTCTTCCACACCGCTCCCTTCTCCAAGCTCTCACACTTGCGCTCCCACGGCCCGTCAGGGATTACACTTGGATCTCTAAGAGGATAAGGGGAAATCCTTAGTCCCTTCTGACTCCAAACAGATCCCACAATTATATCTTTAATCTTTCCAGCAATCTTGTAGGAAAATGATCACTACCTTGTTGCAAATAAGGAAACTAAGGCTTGGAGAAGCCATGGAAGTGACCCAAGAATGCAGAGTAAGTTAACACAATACAAGTCAGCTTTGGGTCTCCCCTGACTCCACACCAGCCCTCTGTATGATGTTCAAAGGCCTGACTCGATGTTCACAGCCTCAGGGTGGAAGGCTGTGGAGTGAGCTGAGGAGGGAAACCCGGTCCACATCAGAGAGCTAGATGTGGTGCCCAGTTCAAGGCCAGTCACTGTCTGCAGAATCCAACAAACAGACCTGCAGGCTTCATAGCTGAGAGCAGAGACTGAGATTTTGGACAGTTCAGAACACAAGAAAATATCCCATCTTCTGGTCTGAGAGGGCTAACCCTTCACTCAGCACAGTTTTTGCATAGCATTCCAGAGTCTCCAACAGGTGGTATGGACCCCAAACTGCTCACACAGCTCCTGAACATTTCTGACTCCCAGCGCTTCCCCCTGCAGGTCACTGCCCCTGAGGTCCAACACAGCCACCAGGTTGTTTCTAGAAGAGCTCAACACCAAGGCACCTCCTAAGGGAGGGCCTAGCTTCCAGCCAATGCCCTGTCTTTAATGTTTTCAGAGTAGAAAAGTGAATCCTGCCTGCTCCCTAGAGTCAGATCCCAAGAGCCCCCTGGCCCAGGTACAAAGGGCCAGGCCACATGCTCCTGAGCCCCTGGCCCACAAAGCTCCCACTCTGCCAGAAGCGGGGCAGCCCAAAGGGAGTGATTCCATGATCCTGAATTCCGGGCAGGCAGCAAGCTTTGTGCTCTGCAAATGGGGTTTTTCCGGGTCACCGCTCAGAAGGAATAAAGGATTCTGAATCAGTTACTGAGAAAAGCGTCTGGCTCTCAGAGTCAGACCCCTCCTGATGGCAGAGCACAGCCAGGGCCAGCGCCATCCACCCAGGGCGATGAGGAGGCCAGAGCTGGGGGACATGGTTGCAGCCCAGCCCAGCTTCCTGCCACTAAGTGCTTGCGTGACGTGGCCGAGGGTCTCGTCTCTCAGACCTGTCCCCCTCAGGGAGGGCACAGAAAGAAGCAGCTCGTGGCTGGTACCCTCCTCGCTGTCACTGCACTGGGGCAGCTGTCTTGCACGGCCATGGTGGACCTGCAGCAGTGCACAGAACACACTGGGCACCTTCCTCATGCCCCAGAACGTTCGCACAGGCACAGGGAGGCCAGGCAGCACGGGCAGAGGACATGAATGCAGGCCTGGGGGAGGTTGAATCCCAATTCAGAGCTTTCACAAGCCAAGTAGGTTCCACAAGCTTCCGAGTATGTAACTCAGGGATGAACATGCTGTGGACTTTGAAGTAAGCATGTGGGTTCTGCCTCACATCAGCCTCCTCTGACAGACCTCCCACCATTCTCCTTTCTACCATCAACTGTGGAAAACACCAAGACTGTGGCAGTGAGCATCTGGACTGTGATAGGAGACCCTGGACTCCTACACGGCAGAGGCAGCAAGAGTAGCTGCATCCAAGGGTCTATGTACTGAACATTCCCCAACGTAGTTGTTGCAGTCAGGTTCACATTGCTGACAGAAAACACCCAAACAAGAGCAGATTATGGAAGAAAAAGGTTTACATTGGCTTACAGACATGAGGGGAAGCTCATGATGGCAGGAGTAAACAATGGCATGAGAGAGGGTGGACATCACCTCCGAGCCAACATCAGGTAGACAACAGCAACAGAAGAGTATGCCAAACACTGGCAAGAGGAAACTGGCTGTAACACCCATAAGCCTGCCCCCAACAGCACATCACCTCTAGAAGGATCTAATTTCCAAATTGCCACCAGCTGAGGACCTAGAATTCAGAATACAGAAGTTTAAGGGGGACACCTGAATCAAACCACTATATTCTGCCTCTGAAAACCATACATGATGTAAAATGCAATGCATTCGGCCCAACTTTAAAAGTCCCATAGTTTTTATCACTCCCAATGATAGTCGAACATCTCCATAGTCCAAGGTCTTTTAACTGAGCTATAATACCAAAAAAAAAAAAAAAAAATCCCATAATGGCCAGAATAAATATTCACACTGCAAAAGATGGCATTGGGCATAACAAAGAAATATCCAACCAATTCAAGATTTAAACAGGGCAAACATCAAACTCTGTAGCTCCAAGTCCAATAACTCTAATCAGTGACAAATCTCCAAGTCTGATAGTTCTAACCAGTGACTAGTCTCTGGAGTTCCAATTCCACCCTTCTAGCTAGGCTACTCACAGTCCCATAAAACTTCATCTAGCGCCAGCAGCTCTCCTTGGCAGCCATCCCATAGTCCTGGCATCTCCATTGCAACCCATCATCCATCCACATGGCTCCATCGGGCCTACATACAGGTAACCTAATAACCCTGCTTCACACTGCCCATGGCCATTTCCAAAATACAAAACTGTGTTGCAAATCCAATGACCCTCTCTTTCCTTCATCTGTTATGCTGTGTAATACCAGGTGGGCTATCAACTTGCTAATCCAAGGGGGGCTAAATAAAGCAGACTTTGAAGAACAGGACACTCCTTCAGCATTCAGGTCCCTTCAAAAGAGTCTGCATTCTTCCTGTTGTCCCAATGCAGGTCAGCTGGCCCAATGTCAAAGGCTGTAATCTCTCATACAATTGCAGATGAACAGGCAGAAGTTTCAGCCCAAAGATTTCATCTCTGTGTACCATATCCATCTGCTCACACCAGTCAATTTATGTGCAATGCAACCCTGCACAGTTTCTTAGGAGACAGGCATAAGAGCAGGTCTCACATAAACTGCTTCTAGCCCAATCCAGGCAAAGCTCTTTCTCACCCTCATAAGCCAAACTTCACAGTCCATAGTTCTTACTGCATTGAGATCTTTCAACTCTTACCAGACTGATCCATCAAGCTGCACTTACAGCACTGCAAGGCTTTTAGGTCAAGATTTCAAATTATTCAACATTACTTCTGCAGAAATCAGCTCCAAAAGGCCAAAAGCCACACAGCCAGGTTTCTAGCAGCAAAACCCCACTCTCAGTAACAATTTTACTGTTGCAGTCAGATTCATGTTGCTGGCAGAAAACACCCAACCAAGAGCAGCTTGTTGGAGGAAAGGGTTTATTTTGGCTTGTAGACTTGAGGGGCACTCCATGATGGCAGGGGGAAATGATGGCATGAGCAAGGGGGGACATCACGTCCTGACCAACATCAGGTGGACAATGGCATTACCTTCTGAGACATAATTTTCAGCCTTTCCCTTCATTCCTGTTTGAAATGAAAGATGGTTTGGGTTTCATGACTTGGGTTTCAGCCTGCTGCGGAGGCAGGGGCTGGGGGAACCTCTTTGGAGGCCAGAGCCATTCAGGTGGATATGGCAGGTGTGTATCCATGAAGGTGTGTATGTATTGAATGTTCCCCAAGGTGGTGCTAAGTGAAGCTATGGAACGTTCAGTGGTAGGACCTATGAGAAGTCTTTGGATCTCTCTCGTTTCTGTCTGGACATGTGAGGCAGAGCCCATGTGCTTCCTTCAAAGTCTACAGCGTGTCCATCACTGGGTTACATGCTCAGAAGCTTGGGGAAGGAGAAAAGGACACATTGCCTCCACTGCTATGTGCCATGAGTTGGCATTGGCAAGAGAGCCCTGACCAGCCTGCATATACAGCCTACACTTTCAGCTCCAAAACTGTGAGCTAACATAATGTTAGCTGCCTCGGGTGGTTTGCTATAGTAACAAAACAGATGAGTCTATCAGCCTTTTCAGAGAGATGCCAAGAGGCCCCAGGTTCCTGAGACCTCAGTCCTGCCTAGAGAAAGGGAATGCCTCGGAGCTACTGAGGGACTCATCTGATCTGGATGAAGGATCAAAATGAACACACTCTCTGTGACAATAGCACCCACATTCACTCACATTACCATGGTCCTTAGGACCTTCTGAGGCGTCTGGCAGCAGGTCAAGTTGAAGGTGAGAGTCAAGGAAGTACTCTTCATATATCCTGGTGTCCCCTACCCAAGCCCTACAGCCCTGTCTTCCTGGGATCCCATGAGGCCCTAGGGAAGAAGCTGGGGTAGAGAAGCCTCCTTCCCTCCTCCTGGTGCTCCAGAGAATCACTCTTTCTCACCCACCCTGCTCAAACCTACTTTGCTTCTACATTCATCATTTCATACCTTCGTGTGGGCTACAAGCTGATGACTGCCTGCCTTCCTTCCCCCTTCCTTCTTTCTCCCCTTGTTCCTTCCTTCCCCATTCTTTCTTTCTCCCCTTCCTTCCCTCCTTCCTTCCCCCCTTCCTTTCTTCCTTCCTTCCTTCCTTCCTTCCTTCCTTCCTTCCTTTCACATAGGGTCTCAGCCTGTGTCACAGGCTAGCCTGGAACTTTCAGCAACTTCCCTGCATCAGCCTCCTGAAAGCTTGGATTATAGGTCTGGCCCATCAAGCAAAGCCAGCCACTCTTTTTCAGAGGAGTCTGTGTAAGTGTCAGAATAGGCACAAAGGACCACAACTTGTGTTCATTCACTAATTTACTCAGGTTTTTTCATTCATTCATTCTTGATTCAGCAGGTATTACATGGATCCTGGCTGCATGCTAAGCCTGAGACAGATACACAGTGAACAACACAGACACGTCCCCATGATCACAGAGCTGACACCCAAGATAGACATATGAATAAGTTCACGGATGATTAGCCAGGTTGCTTCACAGCCCAACAAGGGCAATGATGGAAACAGAGGAACCGTCACGAAATGCACAAATGAGTCAAAAAGGGCAGTCTGGAGCAGTTATCATCTCATTGCTCGGACAAAACACCCGACCAGAAGCAGTTCGCGGGGAGTAAGGGTCTATTTCAGCTTATGGTTTCAAGGGGTGTTTCATAGTGCTGGGGAAAGCAGGGCAGAGCAGACAGCCAGGGCATCACACCTCGCCACCGCAGCAGGGAGGAAGCAGCAAGAGTGAACTGACCGGGCATGACATCTTCATAACAGCAGTAAGGACGCCGTCTGCGTCCTGGGCTGGGAGCTACGCAGCATGACTCTACAGCCAGCCCCAGCCACGTACTTCCTTCAGCAAGGCTCCACTTCCCAGTGGCGCCACAACTTTCCCGAAGTGACGTCCCATCCAGACCTGCACAGCTCACCACGGGAGCACTTGCACTTGTTCCGCCTGCGTGAGGCCCAGGGCACCAGCAGGCTTCCTGTCAGTCTGCAGGACATGGGCGGGCTAAGGCATCAGCAGGGTAACACAGATAATGGGCTATTTCATGTATTTTTTCAAAGTTTATTTTGAAATTGAGAGTGTAGTTCACACTTACAGCCTGCCTATTCTCAGGTCAGTCAGGGCTAAGGTGGGGCTGGGTGCAACCCAAGGTGGTAAAGTAACTTGCCCTATGCACACTTAACAAGCGACAGATGCAAGCCACATGTCCGATTTCAGATTTGATAATAGCTGCATGTTAATATCAAAAAGGAACAGATGAAGGACTGGAGAGATGGGTCTCTGGATAAGCGCTTGCCAAGGACCTGAGTTCAGATGGTCAGAACTCATGCAGATGCCAAGTGGGGTCCTGTAATCCCAGTGCACAGGAGACAAGACAGAGGGGCAAGCTGGAAAGCAAGACTGCAGAGTGGGCGAATTCTCTGAATGCTGAGAGATGCTGCCTCAGTAAAATAATGAGGAAGGCAATGGAGAAAGACACTTGGTGTCAACCTCTGGCCTCCAGATGCACATACACATGCATGTGCACCACACAAGCATGTGCATCTGCACACACTACACATGCATGTGCACAAAAAAGGAATAGGTGAAATCAATCTCTTGAATATATTTTGACAAGTAAAAATTATATCTATGGTGCACAATGAGATGTTTGATATGCATGGATTATAGAATGAATGAGTCATGCTAATTAACATATCTATAGCTCACATACTTCCCATCTTTGTGGAAAGAACATTTAAGCTCCATGCTCTGAGCAATTTTCAAGTACAAAATAAATTCTTATAGATGAGTCACCACGCTGTACAATGGATGTCTAGAACCCATTCCTTCAGTCTAACTGAAATTCTATACCCTTTGAGGGAAATTAATTTTAATAATATAGTTCCTTAAACTCAGTGGACCCAAAGTATTATCATTTCAATAGGTCACCAATATGAAAAATATTATTGGGCACTTCACGCTTTTTTCATAGTAAATGTCTGAAATCCAGAGTGTAGCTTGCATGTACAACAGGTCTCAGGGCAGACTGGCTGCACTGCGTGGCCAGAAGCAACAGAGAGCTTGTGTACATTGGGAAAACATGGCTCCAGAGTCTGGGGTGGCGGGACTAGGGAGCCACATGGACTGGCATGGAAGGCAGATAGAGCAGACAGGAACAGGTGACAATGTACGTGAGTTTGAATATCACAAAAGAGTCAGCCAATAGAAGCTCTGGGGATGAATCTTATTGTTATAGTCAGACTATAGTCTTATAGTCAAAACATCAGCTTTGAGCTAGGAATGACCTTGGTATGTTTGAGGAGCAAGGAGAAGGGCACCCAGCGCCAGCACCCACTGCACAGGTATGTGTCAGGAGGCAGAAGAGAGGTGAGTCCAGACGGAAGGCCGTATGTTTGGGCATATCAAATGCCTGCTAGAGCAGAAAGATCCAGGACAGGAAGTGAAACACATTCAGAACAGGAAGTGCACCACACCACACTCAGAACAGAAAAGTGGACCATGCTCAGAGCAGGAAGAACAACCCATTCAGAACAGGAAGTACAAAGTACAAAGCAGCACAAATCCCACTGTACAACAGGATTAGAGTAAGAAGTGGCACATGCTTGTCAAACAGAATGTGCCGTGTGAAGGAGCCTTGTGAAACAATCTCAGAGACGGGTGTGGAGGGCTAGGGCTGTGAGGAGGTGGAAAGAACAGAGTGTCTTGTTCTGACCTTCACTCTCCTCTGTTTTCAACGTTCTGGCCTGCAGGAAGGCAGGAGCCTTTTGCCTTGTGAAAAGTCTCCCTGCACACTGAGCCTGAGTACACAAGAGCAATCAAGCCAGAGAGCTTAAGGGGAGGACCCTGCTTGGGCGTCAGCAGTCTGGCTGCGATTACCTTGCTTTGACTGACGGGAAGGAAAGTCAAACACAAAGAAGGCAGTGGAGCAAAAACAATTGCTTCCACCTGAGGCAGACAGTGGGGCTGGCCATGGCCTGGCGTGTGCCCCCATTTCTGCTCATCATGGCATTTAATACCCATGGCATCTGTTGTTAGTTGCCATGGAAACCACCATGCCTCTGTAGCCTCTCCAAGGGGGACAGGATGGAGTTTGTGACAAGTTTGACCTAAGTCCCTCGCCTTTTCCAAGCTTAGTTAAATAAGCGGTTACTCTAAGAGAGGGATGCCCAGAGTCCATCCATAAGCCAGTCTCTGACGGCAGACTTTTTTGTACAGAGTACTGCCAGGTGTGGCCTCCATCCTTAGTCTCACCTGTGGAAAGGCAGGCTCCACTAGGCTGGGCACAGCCTGGTCTTGGCACCTATAGACAGCCCTGGATTCATACTCAGGGTTTAGAAATGTAGCTCATCATCTTCATTGCAGACCTGTCTGGGCAATGGTCATAAAAGCCCTGCAACGAAAATGCACAGTGCAGAGCAAGGTTCTGGAGAAGGTTCCAGAACAAGGCTTTGGAGGTCACAAGGGTGAGTCACTAAGTCTACATAAATCTACATGGCCACAAATGGTTCTAGAAACAGAGATGCTATGATGCAGAGGCCAAGCAGGTCCCTGTATCTCAATGAGGCTCCAGCAATCATCTCATGTCACTCCCAATTCTGGGAAGTCACATCCCTTCTCCATGGGGCAGCAGCTGTGAGGACAGATGGCCTTTTCTGAAACGCAGGGGTGTGTGGACACAGGCTAGCACCAGACAACCCTATCCCAATGCCAGAAGGTACCAGCAGCCCAGGTGTCATCTGCAGACATGGACAGAGCAAGATGAGGTACACATGCTCACTGGGACAGTATCTGGTCATAATAAAGAATAGATTCTGACTCAGGTGACCCTGTGGTGGATGGACTCTGAACCATGCTGAGTGAAATAAGCCAAGAGCAGCTACCACATGACCACGTACATGATAAATTCATGAAGACAGAAAGTAGCTAGAACTTGCCATGTGAGGGGGAAGGAGAAATAGGGAACTAAGCAAAGCAAGACAGGCTTCACTCTGGCCACTGATCTCAGCCATTTAAATGAACAACAAATCTTGTTTTATGAAAAAAATATGAAGCAAAATTCTGTTAGATTCATAAAGCAAAGAGGGGATGCCCGAGCAGGTACTCACTTTCTCTGTGTTTTCACCTAAACACAATAAAATAATCACAATCAGAAACTTAGCACAGGGCTGGAGAGATGGCTGAGAGGTTAAGGACGCTTGCCTGTGAAACCTAAGGACCCATGTTTGACTCTCCAGATCCCACGTAAGCCAGACTCACAATGATGCAAGTGCACAAGGCCGCACACACACACAAGGTGGAGCATACATGTGGAGTTTGATTGCAGTGGATGGAGGCCCTGGTGTGCCAATTCTCTCTCTGTCATAAAATTAAAAAAAAAAAAACAACAAGAAATTAAGCACTAATTCTATCAAAAGCAAGTATCTGAAAATGTACAAAATTCTGTAGATACAAGAGCGTATAAACCAAGTGTGGTGGCACATGCCTTTAGTTCCAGCACTTGAGAAGCTGAGAATGGAGGGTGGTCATGAGTTCAAGGCTAGCCTTGGGCTACAGAGTGAGTAGTTCCAGGTTATCCTGGGCTAGAGAGAGAGACCTGCCTTGAAAGAGAGAGAGGGTGGAGAGGGAGAATACCATCTCCTCTGCTGTGTGCAGAATCCAAAGATCATCACTGCAGAATGTCATTACGTAACATAAGGTGGCAATTGCTCATACATGTTTAATACATAATCACTGGAACTGGGACATAGTTCCAAAAACACATCGAGTGTGTGGAAGTCATTCTGTGATCAAAGCGTCCAACCTATCCACATCAGAGGAAAGACGTCTGTCAAAATGTTAACTTGGAAACAAGCCAGTGAAGGGAAGTGACATCCCTGTCACACCAAGGAAGAGATTCCAGGCAGGCACCACTACATTGCTGAGATGGGAATGCACCCACTGGGCGGCTCACAGTGGATGCAGTGCAGGAGGAAAACACTGATCGTGTGAAGAGAAGATACGATACTGCAAATACCTCGCGAGGAAACAGCGCTGGAGAAGAGCTTAAACCTGAGCCACAGGATGGGAAAGTTGTTTTTATTAAAACAACCCAGGGTTAATATCCACTCACAGGGCTTTGTTACTCAGCCCTTACCCATCTTTATAAACATATAAAGATCTCCTACAAATAACTCAGTACAAAGAGAAAGGCCCCTGATGGCAGAAATGCAGAGCAGCACAAAGGGGAGCTCTCGGGAGATGAGGCCTCTGCTAGGCAACAGCCCAGATGGACTTTTGTTCTGAGGATGGAGAAATGCAGATGAAGCCAGAGTGCGTGCGCCGCTGCTCTGATAACAGCAAGGGTGGGAAAGGACCATGCAGTGCGGTGGGGATAAACCGCAGGTCAATTTGGAAGCACGGGATGCTCAGAGGGCACTCCTGGGTGCCACACGCCGCTCCCAGGAGACCCCCAGAGGAACACTCCCGCCTACACCGGAAGGTCCCAAGCATGCTCCCCTGAAGCACCGCTGTGCTGTGGGAATGTTAAAACACCCCAAATGTGGCTTGGCGCGCTGGATGGGAACATTTTATGAGCTTTGGGGTGAAATACGACAAACAGTTACAATGATTTCTTGATCTCAGAATACTAGTGAAAAAATTAAAAAGCCAATAAAATACGAGGCCGTATCAGTAGACGAAAGCAGTGAGAGTGGCATTGTGATTGCTGTGCTCACAGGCACAGGCCACAACAGTATGGGATGCTGACTGCAAAACCCCCGAAGGCAGTGCCAGGCTCTGCGGAGAAGTGAGACGTGAGCGTGAGCGGCCGGGGTGAGGACGTGGGGGGGGAGGGGAAGTAGCCCCACCGAGGCAGCTTCATGAAGGAAGCCAGACATGGCTCTGCCTGGAACGGCGTGTTTGCTGTGGGGAAGGGGATAAAGCCAAGCATCGGAACGCCCGCTGGCTCTTGCTAGCAGCCAGGAGCGCGGAGTCGCTCGCGCTGTCTATTTTCTGCCCTGTGTTTTCAGAGAGAGAGAGAGAGAGAGAGAGAGAGGCGAGTGTGCCAGCAGCTGTGCCCACGACGGCTGGTTAGTGCTTGGACAAGAATGCAGGGTGTAAAGTAAGAAGCCGGAAGCAGGCTCTTCGGCCCACGATTCGGGTTGTGGTACGGTGGGGTGCCGGTTGCATTTCCAGAGCTATGGAAGGGCATGGCGCCCTGCTGTGGAGGAGGTGCTTCGCCCCTGCCCTGCTCTGCTCCGCGCTGGGCGAGTCCTGCAGGTGGGCGGAGGCAGGCCCGCACAGAGGGAGCAGGTACAGTCTGACCACAGCCGAGGTCCCTTCCCAGCACACCATCCACGGAAGCACTGTAAAGGGAAGATTGATAGATTTTTCTATTTTATTACACAAAAATAAAAATTTTTATCCTTGCAAAAACACTATAAACAACATTTAATAGCAAATGACAAATTTTACAAGATGGGGAGAAAAGAGCTGAGGCGAGCAGGGCTGGGGCTGAGTGGTCCCTGCGTGCAAAGAAGGGTGGGAGGAGGGCGGGGAGTCCCTGTGGGTGGGATTAAAGACAGATGGCCCATGCCAGAGGGCACAGGGTCTCCTCCTTCCCTGCTACAGAACCCTTCCTCAGAACACTCTCTGATGAGTGCGCCTTGGGAACTAAGGAAGGAACTTCAGAGCGGAGAGATCTCCGATCAAGTTCTTGCTCGTTTGAAGAACCCTTGCTACTGGGCAATGGCCGGTCTGCTTGGATGGTCTGCACAGCAGTATGTCTGAACCCCAGGATGTGTTGGTAGAACCCTTCCTTCAGCATCCATCAGCTCCCTGCCCCAGAATACAAGGACCTCAGGCTGTCAGGCAGCCTCCTTAATCCATGACTAGCCGGCAGCCATGTCCTGTCCAGTCGTGTGGCTGCCTGACAGCCCTGGTCAGTGCTCAGGACACTGTGCTTAGAGTCCTTCAGAATGAGGTAGGGAAAGCATTCCACTGGGCTCCATACCAGGACACATTGACAGAGGATGAGGAAGGAAGACAGGGAGATGATCACACCTGCAAGGCCAGCTCTCATGCAGATTCCCATGAGGGCCAGCTGAGGCCAACCCTGGTGGGGCAGGACAGGGTACAGGCCCTGGAGGTGTCCACCACACAGCACTAGACTGCGCCTTCTGACAACTGCCACTATTTCAAGCTGCTCCTGGGCTAGCTAGAGGCAATCCCAACACCACTGGCGCATCAGAGATGGCCTTGGGTAGAGCAGTCTATACAGACAGTCCTACGAGTACCCAGAAGTGCTGACATTGTGGGGACACAAGTGGTATAGAGATAGCACTTTCTGAGGGGACAGATGGATGATGGCACACAGAGCAGGAGCAGGGTGGTACCCAGGGTACCCAGGTGGCAGGGCCTGGGAAATTCCAATAGAGTGATGCCTTGTAGCATGAGGCAAAGTGTGAAGTTTAAGTAAGAGAGGAGATAACTTCTTTCAGGGAAGGTAATGTGATCAGGAGTGAGGAGGAATGGAAAGGGATGTGGTCCTGTCAAAGGGTGGTGTTGCAGTCAGGTTCACACTGCTGACAGAAAACACCCGACCAAGAGCAGGTTGTGGGAAAAAAGAGGTTTATTTTGGCTTACAGACTCGAGGGGAAGCTCCATGATAGCAGGGGAAAACGATGACATGAGCAGAGGGTGGACATCACCTCGGCCAACATCAGGTGGACAGCAGTAATTGGGGAGTGTACCAAACACTGGCAAGAGGAAGCTGGCTATAACACCCATAAGCCCACCCCAAACAACACACTGCCTCCAGGAGGCTTTAATTTCCAAGTTGCCATCACCTGGGGAGATGGAATTCAGAATATTTAAAGCTTATGGGGGACACCTGAATCAAATCACCACAGGTAGTATAGGGATTTCGGGCACCAGTGAAGGGGATGACATGAGGGACTGCTGGTGCTAGCTGAGAATGTGGCTTTCATCTCCTTGTTGCCTCAGCCTTGGCTGTTGTCCTCTCATCTGCCTTGTAGTGGGACAGCCACCTACCTGTGAGGGAGACTAAGTCCTACCTCATTCTTGTCTGTGTGACTCATTGTGTGTGGGGTGGGGGCTGACCCTCAGTAGGCCCTCCATGCCCCATGCTCTCAGTATGATGCTGAGCCCATGCAGATGGGAGGGGGTCCGCCCAAGAGTATGTGTGGGGTGAGGGTGCAGGCCAACAGGTGCAGAGCCAGTAGGCAAGGCCATAGGACAGGATGGGTGATGCAGCCATGTGCGTATAAACCTGCCTTTCTTAGCAGCTGGATATAAAAGTTTGTGTAAAGTGGGGTGTGGTGCCGCACGCCTTTAATCCCAGCACTCTGGAGGCAGAGGTAGGAGGATCGCTGTGAGTTTGAGGCCAGCCTGAGACTACACAGTGAATTCCAGGTCAGCCTGGGCTAGAGTGAGACCCTACCTCGAAAAACAAAACCAAACAAAAAGTTTGTGTAAAATCGGTTGTCAGAGCACAGCTAACATGAGGCCTCAGGCTTAGCTAGAAAGCAAATGCTTATTGTGATATGGTGGACACTTCTTAGGAATAAATAAATAATGCGGGCGGGGGGCTGTCAAGTATACACCGGGACACCCATGTTCTCTTGTCTACACACCGACAAGCCCATGGAAACTGGTCTTACAAGTTCAGACTTCCTCCTGGCTTTTGTTCTTCCTAGTGTCATGGCCAACATGGGCAAGAAGCACACGTCCAGCTCTAGCCACCTCTGCATTCACGGCCATTCCTCTCTGTGTGGAGAATGGTGTCTGTCTCCTCCCTCTCCCACCTGCACAGCAGCCGCAGGAGGACAGTCACCCTCGGAGAGCCCCTCCTGGAATGCAGGACGGCCCATTCCTTGTGTCCAGACAATGCAACCAGAGGTCTTCCCCACCACCATCAAGGTCAGGAGGTGAGGGTCAGCCCTCAGGCCCCGCCCCGGTCTTCTCCCCAGCACAGCTAGGCTTCTCACACGGAAACAGCCTCGTTTGTCCTCTCTCAATTTGTCCCCTGTCCCTCAATCTTACCCACCCCAGGCAGGCAGAAACTATGGCTGTCCTGACCCTCAACCCCAAGCACAATGTGGGTAACTCAGTACAGAGCCACACGCACCCGGCAGAGCGGAGCAAGGGCTGTGTCCCACACCTGTGCTGCCTCCCTTCCTCCCGCCATTCCAAGCCCATTGGCAGGAGAGACACTGTGGCAGGTCATCTGCCACCTATAGGGTCCCCAAGGGTCCCAGGCCACAGTGGACTGCTGGCCTTAGGCCATCTGCCCCAAGACACCAGGATCAGATTGCTTAGTAAGAAAAATTGGCTTATAAAATAAGCCACTACCAGGCCAGGAAAGTCCAGCAGCCCATGGATAACCAGTGGGGAGCAGAGGCCTCCAACCCATAACCAGAGAGGAGTTCTTGGCAAGTAGAACCCGGGGCCCCACCACATACTGGCAGGGAGCTCAGGAGACCTGCACCTGACTCGGCAGCCTTAGCCACTGACTTCTGGGTGACAGGGACACATGAACACACACACAAGCTCTGGGGCTTTCTCCAGCTACAGCCACCAGTGAGGGGCCACCCCATGATGAGAATAGTCCAGGACTGGCTATGCAGTGTTCAAGAGAGAGAGAAAGGCTTGGATTGAACCCAGTGCAGGAAGAGCACAGGTCAGTATTGGGGTCAGCAGCAGGCTCAGAGGCAAAGCAGTGACCTGCTGATGTGGCTGAAGTCCATGTTCTGAGATTGCGTGGGAAGCTAAGTTTAATGTGAGGAACTAATGAATCTAGTAGAGGAGTTTTCAAGTACGGCTTTCAGCCTGTAGCATGGATACAACTAGATACTTTTAATCAGGTTTATAATGAGACTTGACAACAGAAAACAGAGCAGAGAGATTTGAAAAACTTTTAGTTTAGTCAGAAAGAGAAGTGTAATTAAAACTGATACCGGGCTGGAGAGATGGCTTAGTGGTTAAGCACTTGCCTGTGAAGCCTAAGGACCCTGGTTCGAGGCTTGATTCTCCAGGACCCACGTTAGCCAGATGCACAAGGGGCGCATGCGTCTGGAGTTCGTTTGCAGTGGCTGGAAGCCCTGGCGTGCCCATTCTCTCTCTTTCTCTCTATCTGCTTCTTCCTCTCTCTCTGTCACTCTCAAATAAATAAATAAAAGTGAACAACAAAAAATTAAAAAAAAAAAAACTGATACCAAGGAAACTGCAACCATTGTCTGGATAAATGGATATGTTATGACTATCAAACTTCCCTCTAAATATGTATGGTTATGTCCATATATTAAAGCTACTCTTACTTTTGGTTTAAAAAACTTCTCTGTTCAGATGGTAGTGACCACTGGGATGACTCAAAACTCACCATAGTGCTGAGAAAAAGTGACAGTGGAATGCTCAGCACTAAGTGAGACAGCTCCATCACACCCTCCAAGGCTCAGGTCCCACTGCAAGAAAAGAATGTAAGAGCCAAAGGAAGGGGAGGAATTCTTACAATGCTATAGTACAGACACAAAGTGGCCTTGATATTCATGACCTCACAATGACTGAGCTACCTATACAAGGTCAGCACAATTGGAGGGGAAAATGAAGACATTAAAATAGAAGAGAGAAGCTGGGTGTGGTGGCGCAAACCTTTAATCCCAGCACTCGGAGGCGGAGGTAGGAGGATCACCATGAGCTTGAGGCCACCCTGAGACTACATAGTGAATTCCAGGTCAGCCTGGGCTAGAGTGAGACCCTACCTTGAAAAAAAAAAAAGGAGAAACAAGTTGGAAAGAGGAAGGGATTCAATGGAGGGGAGGTAGGAGAGAAGGAAAATGGAGGGTGGCAGAAGATTATGATTGTGATATATTGTCTATATGTATGAAGACTGTCAATAAAAAGTTAAAATAAAAAAACATGGAGCCAAGGAAGGCATGGTTTCTGAAGAGATTAGCACCATTAAAAAATTAGTCTTTTCAACTGTCAAGTCTGTTAAACCATTTGTTTAAATACAGCTGTCTTCTGATGTGTTTCACGATTTCAAAACACAGATTTATGTCTCATGCTTGTATGAACAGTTCTCTTTAAAAGGGCTCATCAAGGTAACTCTTTCCTAGAATGCTACAGTTTCACATAAAAATAACATTCCTATTTAGAGAAGATGAGGGAGGAGCAGGATGAGTCCTACCAAGCACTTGAACCAGGACCCTAGGAGAGACATCCTGAGGCGATCACTTCATTCATTCATTCGCCCATTCATTCAGGCTTAATGGTGCCAAAGTATAAAATAATTTCAAAGACCATTCCTTGGAGAAGAGAGTGCCCAACTCACACAGAAAGTTATCTTCCCGGGACCACTCAGGCACTGATAAGCCGTCACAGCTGTGGACCCAGGGGCCTGTCAAGTGCTCAAGCTGGTGGCAGACCTTAGTTACATCCACATGATGCTGGTTTTTCTGGCACACAGAATACAAGAGTTAAGGGGTCGTGGAGTCTTTCACCATATTTCTAAAGAAGGCTCAAGTGATCAGACAACATGTGACGAGGTCTCAAAAGGCAGCCACTGAGAAGGCAATGGAGGGGAGTTAAAGCTACAGCGGAGGCCCCAGGTGGCTAGAGACGCCAGAAACACGAAACGCGTCCTGCAAGAAGCTGTAGGCAGTGAGCAGACGAGCCTAGGAGAGAGTCCATGTGGACTGCAGCCTGGTGCCCCCCAGACCACTGGAGCAAGCACCATGACACCGTGTGCCATACGTGTTAGACGTGGAGCTACAGGGGACAAGACTGGTTTCAAACCTTCGTTGTGACTCTCCAATTTATTCCTCTTTGAATGGGAATGTTCACTGTTCACACCACGTCGTGGAAGTACACAAGTTCCTATTTTTACTTCTCCAGAGGCTCCCAGCTAAGAGTTTGCCTTGAAGTTGAGGGTAGACTTTGGACTTGGGCTTTTGAGCAATGCTGAAGTGGTTAAGATGTGGGGACTCTTGGAGATGGACAGGAGGCATTTTACATTATGAGATGGCCATGAGCCTTTGGGGGGCAGGAGTGGAACATTATTGGTTGAGTATGGAACGTCCCCCATGGCTCACATGTTAAAGGCTTAACCTCAGCTGTGGTGCTAGTTTGAGAGGTGCTGGGCGATGAGGTTGAGCTGAAGGCAGCGGGTCACTGGGGGCGTGTCTTTGAAGGGTGTCTTGCCCCTGGCTCTTCCTGCCTGTCTCTTCTTCGCTGCCCGGCTGTCATGAGGTGAGCTGCCTTGTTCCTTCATGCCCTTCTGCCATGATGCGCTTTCCAACCACAGCACAGAGGCAGTACATCTGGGCAGCCATGTCCTGGTACCCTTGAAACCATGAGCTGAAATAATTCCTCTCTCCTTTAAATTGTTTCTCTCTCACACATATTTGGTCACAGTAATAAAAATTCTAACTAGCACATGGGGCAAGAAAGAATGCTCTGGAAGATCAGGATATAAGTGCTGCAGGAGAAAGGATGGGTGCTGGCAGTCCAGAGCAGAGTAGGGAGAGAGGACTGGGGGAAGGCTTCTCCAAGGAGGGGCAAATGTCCAAGAGAAGAGAACCTAACAAGTGAGAACAGAAGGAAGGAGAGGTGGGGGCTGGTGTGGGAGGTCAAGGAGAAAGGGTGCTACGAGCTGGGTGTGTTAGGTACTTTCTCGTTTGCCATAACCAAACACCCAGCCAGACACAACTTAAGGAATGTAGTGTTTATTTGGTCTTGCAGTTTGAAGGAATACAGTCCATCACGAAGGAGAAGGCATAGTTTATGGTAGGAGCATGAAACAGAGGTGGTCACAGTCCATCCATAGTCAGGAATCCAAGAAGCTCAGCTTGCTTTCTCCTTTTGATTCAGTGCAGACCCCCAAGCCCACAGTTAGGGGGAGAGGGTCCTCCCATGTCAAAACACCTAATCTAGAAAATTCCTCATGGATATGCCCAGACATTTGTTCCTATAGTAATTTGAAATCCCATCAGGTTGAGGAGATTAATCATCACTGGGAGTCAGAGACTGGTGATAGGAAGCAGGGACACATGGTGCCTGGTCTGGGAGCTACGAGGTATCCATAGAATGTTCTTGAGTAGGAGAGGCATGTGACTGATCTGCTTTGGGGTGTAGGCCCATCAGCCTGAAATAAACTTGGGGCCTGAGCCATAGATCGTCATGAGTGGGCTACTATGCATGCCTAGTGACCTTGAAGAGCCTCCCTGTCCTATCTGTGGACTTCTTTTCTTCAGCACAGGGGCACTGCCCCAACACCAGCACAGCAGCGTTTCTGGCAAGGACGTAACCTTTGAGAACCTGGCGTGGCCTCTGCTTCAGGCATCACGCTTGGCACAGCCCTGTCACCTGGGAGGAAAGCAATGGAATTTGTGACTCCCCAGATGAAGCAGAGAAGGGAGGCTCAGTGAGGGTGGACATTGTGATGGACAGAGCCCAGCTCCTGAGTCATGTGGCCCAGGGGGAGGAGGGCTCTGCTATGGTTCCAGCTGCCTCTGCCCCTGGGACCCCACCACTGTAGCTGCTCCAGGGCTGTCTGTGTATGAGGAGCCCAGAAACCTCCAGATGCCCACTGGCAGGACCCTGTGGGGCTGAGACACAGCGGGCCTTTGCTTCAGCGGCACCTCTCTCTCCAGTGGTAGCTGAGCACCTGCTCCATCCACAGATGCAGCTCCCCCCCTCCCACTGCCCATGCCCAGCCAGAAGTGCAGAGTAAGAGCCACCTCCCTCACCACTGCAAAGGAACACCAGGACACGCAGGATCCCAGGGCAGGAGGAGCTGGCAGACCATGAGTTTAGCATCTCCTTACACAGCCTCCCTTTCAAGGAGAAAAAATAAATAAATAAGAAAAGGGCCACTCTCCTGCTGACCGCTCCTGCAGGGCGAAATGGATTATTTTCTTTGCCCTGTGCCCAGCATCAGTACTTATTGGAAAGCGTATATCTGCAGCGCTGCGTTTCCAAGCCGTCAGCAGGTCTGGAGCCCTCAGGAAGCATCTTTCTTCCTTTGAACAGCCTGCCTCTCACGGCAGGGGTCTGCTGGGCCTTTTTAGACTCTGCCAGACATTTTTCTTCCCTGAAATGAGGGCCTGGGCAGCCAGGCTCCAGCCCAGCCTGCTAGCAAACGGCACTTCCAGAGCCTGCTTGTATCCCGTGACTAAACCCAGCACTGGTGATGGTGTGGGAGAGGAGGGTGGGGCGGGGGGCTCTGAAGGACCAGGACCAAGTGCTAGGGACAGGACACAGAAGCTCTATGGTCTTTGAGGGAATGATGGGATTCGGGGGGCAATCTGATCTGAAGTCACCCCTCACCAAGGAGCAGGAGGTTCCAAGCCTGCCATTGTTCCCCCAGAAGCAGCCGCGGTTCGCTCCACCAAGTATATGCAGGGTCAAGGGCACACAGGGTCCTGGATTGCTTGGGATACAGAACATAAGTGGTGATCACTGAGGCAGCACCCCAAACCAGACACTGAGACCCCCTGTTACCCGGGGCTTGTCTTTCTGTTCCCAGCTACAGAGTCAGTCTCAGGAGGTCCAC